>CM053786.1:167930241-168601075 GCA_028749045.1 Cupressus sempervirens | reverse complement strand
AGATAGCTGTGTTTTCAACATGACAACTCAGTGAATGATGCATACTCCTATGTTGTAGACACCATGTGCATAATTAGAGTTGTGGAACTCAATGAGAGTACAAAAACTCCTAAGTGTCTCACCTAAAATAATAATAAAATAATGCAAAATAATTAAATAATGCATTAACCTAAGTAAACTTAAGTAAGTGTAATAAGTAAATACTTATTTACACCAACACAATCACAAGGGCAAAAAATGAGCAAGAATGACATGACAAATAAAGAGCACTAATAAAGAGGACTATAATGCATCAAGATTATCATTGAAGTCACATAAGAAGAATAATTTTATATCATTCAATTTTCAAAGAAATAATATAATATTATTCTACTTGAATTTTCTTCATATGACAGTCATAGAATGTTTGCTAGAATGTCTGCAAACTATAATTGTTCTTGTATTACACCGGAAAACATGCAAAGTAATTACAAAAATTTAAGCATAAACAAAAAATGAAAAGAAAAGAAAGAAAAAAGATATTGATAGAAAAAATTATGTGCATAGGGTCCTACTATGTTGTCATTATAGAAAAAAAATTGTATTGATTTTCAAGGTCATATTGTAGTTGAAGTAGGAGCTGGAAATGGAATTATGTCAATTTTTGTTGCTTAGGAAGGTGCAAAGCATGTCTATGTTGTGGAAGCAAATAAGATATGGTAAATTATACATGAATATTTATGGTAGAAAATCCATCTTTGGGTCAGTGAATAACAACGATAAAGATTAAAGTTGAGGAGATTGAGCTACCCAAGAAAAGAGTTATATTAATATCAAAACCCAACAACAAAACTACTATAATGTTTACTTGACACCGTTGCATGTGCCTACTTTTATGGCTATTTTCTCAGCCTGTAGTGGATGCTTTTGACCCAAGAATGTTTATTGCTCTAGTTAAATATCAAACAATAGTCTTCACTAAGATTAGGGATGAAGAACTCTATGAATTAACATTTCCTTGAAGTTTACAAAATCAATTGGTACTCGAATTCATGGCCTTGCATGTTGGGTTGATTTTATTTTTAATGGAAGTCTTATGCAATGATGGATTACAAATGCACTTGGTGCACCAACAACACACTAGTTCTAGCTTCATTTTGTCTTGTCTTAGCCTTTCTATTTCTTGGATTGGAAGATTGTTACTGGTTGGCTCCATATGGTTTCTCATAGTACTCATAAATACACTATGTATCTCACTATGTCAAAAAAACATATGAGGTGTTGGTGGAGATGAAGGATTTATATTGCAAACTTCTTCAAGCAAGATTGATTTGAAGGAACCGTATTATAGGATGTCATAGCCTCAAGCCTATACCTAGGCTTAGGATAAGTTAGCTCAATAGTTAGTCCAGTAGTTGTAAGCATAATACAATAGAAGTGTCTGGTTTTAATAAGGTTTGAATATTGCAACAAAACTATGGAATTCTCCACTAGAGATATCATAGACTCTATGGGGTACAATGAGATGCAATTGCTTAAAATAGTGGAGCTTAGAAAGAAACTATAAGTCAGACTATCTAAAAATTGCAAGTTGTTGTATTAGGTAGGTCCAAGTTCTAGCTGATGAAAATATTGTCGTTAATGTCAAAAGTCTTCAAGATGATGATGTTGTTGGAGTTTTTCATTGATATCAATGTTATGATATATATATATATATATATATATACACACACACACACATATATGTACATATGTACATATGTACACATATGTACACATATGTACATATATGTAGATATGTGTACATATGTAGATATGTGTACATATGTAGATATATATATATATATATATATATATATATATATATATGGTATACAAAGAATACATTACATGTACATTGATTGTGACCACAAGATCACAAGATATACACTAAGAGTGCATAACTATTATTGAGATCCTATGTGCATATCAAGGCTGAAGATAAAAAATAGAAAAGTCATGACAAAAAATATCTTATAGAGTAAGGATCAATAAGAAAAGTATAGATCTATGAAAATACACTCACAAATTTGAAGGCATGTTTATTTGAAAGTCAATGGAGAAATTTCTTTTAATGGTGCTCAACTAATTTAATATTTGTCCTCAAAATAGTTTAAAAAATGAAAAAAAAAATTAAACACAATTATGAATTGAACTTGTCACTGTCTAATTTCTTCTTTGAGCTATCATATACAACACATATTGGCACATCATTTGGACACTAAAGAAGGATCTTGGAAATATGATTCTTCTATACAACTTCAAGCAAGTTAGGTTGTCTTCAACTACTGTAGAAGACCTAAAATAAACGCATGAAGTGTGGCTCAGAAAAAACATTTAGTGTAGCCCTATGCATGTTAATATTGTTAGCTAGTGCATTGTACTTGGGTAAAAGAAGAATGCTTTAGTACTTTTTGGTTTCTTGAATTTTCCTAGAATGATGAGGTTATCATCATCTAGGTATTTTCATTCGATTAGAGTAGAAGAAAGATTTTGCATTCATTTCACTATTGGAAGTGCCCTACAATTCAGCATTTGAGCATAAGATGTTTGTTTTCTTGATGGATTTCGATGAGGAGATGCCATCAATGGAAGAGAGAATTCATGCTTTCATAAAGATTCCAATGGAGCCTATCCTCCAAATGTATGGCCATGTTGAATCTCCATCTCCTACTACCCATCAAGTGGTTGCCAAATAGGAATTGATGAGTATGATTTGGAAATTCTTTCAAAGTATTTAGTATATTCATTAAAAAAAGAAAAGACAAATAGTTAGTTAAATATGATGCCTTGCATAAAGGAAGTTCCTCTTAGCTCATTCACAAATATAGAGGTTAAAAGGGTTCCAATTAAGTTATCTCTTAGTAGTATAGAAGGCCCTTGCCTTGAAACTATATCTTGTAGTTATGAGGCATCAACAATAGTTTCATATTTTCATTTGAGGCTATATGTTGAAGCTATCCATGGTTGCTTTCAGTGGAAATCTTCAAGTAACAAGGACATAACTTTAAAGATGTTTGATACTATGAAGGATCAAGTGTTAGATCATCAAAATAGCTAGGCATAATACAATAGATCTAATAGAGATAACCAAGAACATTAGACACCAAATTTTTCATGTCTAAGTGATGAACTTAGGAAAACTAAGGCTGATTTCATAGAGGATCCTATTAAGAAAGACATTGTATTTAAAAGAAAAAGAAAACAAGTTGTAGCTATAGACAACCCTAGAAACAACACCCTTAAATATGGACCAATGGCAACCAAAGATGGAGAAGATGTAGGGAAGGCTTTGGGGCAATTCTTAGACATAGATGCAATGCATCTACAACATAAATCCATTGCAACTAACCATGGAATGGATAGTCAAATTCACAATATAAATAATTTCTCAACTCAAACTCCTATGAAGCTACAAGTTGACCAAACAAATAAACCAAGAGAGAAAAGTGAAGAAAGACATCAAGATTCAGTAACCCAAAAACAAGAAGTTATATGAATAATATCAGAAGTGAATGTCACAGACACCATAGTGCACCCTCAACTAGAAAAAGATCATCCCATATCTTTTCAATGTCCTACAAAAACCCAAATAATAGAAATAAATGCATGCAAAGATGCAAGAACACCAGCGGACCTTGATTTCTTTTTGCAATGCTTGAGAAAGAAGTAGACATTAAAGTCTTTAGATGTTACTATCTGTGCTTCCAGGGAAAATTCATAGATTTCAGAAATGGGGCCAGCCTTAACTAGCTCAATTATTCTAGATCCTACCAAAATGCAACATACTATAGCTCTAATAGTAGCCAATTCATTTGAAAAATAGATTGAGTAGCGAGTGGCCAAATATAAGTTGGCAAATGAAAAATTACATCAGAAGATTGATTGAATCTACAAGTTTATTCATGAGACATTCACAAAAGCTATCAATGTTTTTGAGGAAGATTTACCAATTGATACCATTGATAAATTGCAAGTGGCCTTGAAGATTTTGGAAGATTCTAATAATAAGGTTTTAGTCCTATTGAACATAAATTGAGACTTAGTCTCTAGATATTTATTGATAGCAAAAAAAACAGAAAAAGCAGTAAACAAATAATATAGAAAGATGAGTGTTGCCACACAAGATTCTTTTACTAGCCTTGTTGAACTACATAACTAGACAACTTTGTTGACTAAGAGGTGTGTCAAAGGAAGTAAGTTATTGTGTGAAGTTCAGCAAGTCACATCACAATGTATAACTCTAACCACCTTAAATGATCACCTTTCTAAATTGCAAGAAGCACAAGAGAAGGCTACAAAAATTCAGCAATTGTATGAGTCATGCCCTTCTACTATCAAGAAACTTTAAAATTGTAAGGATCATGAAGAGTACAAATGGAAGGTTTTGTAGAAAGTAGTTATATGGGTAGTGGAGGAGACATTGGATGTTCTAAAAGAGAAGCTTGAGTCTGTTGATTCAATAGCAGTACACTATAGCAGATTACAAAACCTAGATGATAGGTTGGAGCAAGCAATTGATGAATGGAAAAAATTCAAGATAGAGCTTTTAAATGTAGTCCCTGAGTTGTATGATTCTAGAAAAGTAGTTGATTGTTTAGAATTTTCAAATATTGTTAATTTCATCTCTTTAAATTTGTGGTTTTTGAGTTGTCCAAATGCAAGTATTGTGTAGCTTTGTAGGGAATGTTAAAGTTCAATGAAATATCTAGAAAATATGTTTTAAAAAAAAATTAAAAAAATAAAAATGAAGCCAGTCAAAGTCTATCAATTAAATGGTCATGATTTTTAAACACAGTGACCAAATAAATGAATTCATAATTAATACATAGAATGGATGATAATACTATGAAGCAAATGACATGCTTAAAGGAAAATATAGAAACAAATAAAGAACCCCTTGAATTTGATGGAGCCAAAAATTTGGGCCTTAATTAATAATAATGTTGGAGACACATCTCATTAAAGACTATTTGTTTCAAACACTAGATATAGGAGATATTTTTAGAAAAGGAGTTGAAGATCTCATAAATAGAATAGACAAATTTATTCAAAAGGGATCTTGAACTCAAGATTGAAAATTTTCAAATACTCCTTTATATGCCATATAAGGTTGAAGAGAAAGTTAGAGATGTTGGTGGAAATGATATAGAAATTCTTCAAAGTATAGTGGGAGAAATAAAAGGTTTGCAAAGGGTGCTATCATACTTTCAAGAGGAAAATGAGACATTTCTAAAGCATAGACACCTAAGACAGCTTCAAAATAATATAGCAAACATCAAGAGTCTTTAGGATTAAAATTATATGCATCTTCATATGCTAATGATGGGTATAACATGTCAAACAAATGCAAAGCCACCAATACATTAGAAAGATGTTGCAATTGTGATACGAAGCATTGTGTTAGCCGAATAAAAGAAAAGATTTGATATTTTAAATCTATCAAACAGCATTGGATGTGGAAGGATAAACCTATCATCCATGATCAAAGGTTCAATGTCAACACTTATACATCATGATGATAGATAGAATTTACTTTTACTTACACAGAGGGGCCTAACATGATGAAGACTAAATTTGTATTACTAGAAATGTGTCCTATGAAATCACAATGTTATACTAGAATGTTTTAAAGACCATTGTTCCACAATAAGAACATTTTCTAGTCCTAGAAGGATATGGCTCTGGAATAAAGTACCATTGTTCTGAACCGAGTACTGATATAGGAATGTGAAAATAATATCATTAACATATTTATACCACTAGATTATTCTAAAAAAATAGTTACAAATTATGGAAGTACGACTTTGAAGTAAATAAAGCATGGTGGTCTACTAATTATCGTTTTAAATCCATCAAATAGTGTTGGATGTGGAACGATAAACCTATTAGCCATGATTGAAGGTTCTATCAACACTCATACATCGTGATGATAGATGGAATTACTTTTACTTAAATAGAGGGGCCTAATATGATGAAGACTAAATTTGTATTACTAGAAATGTGTCCTATGAAGTCGCAATGTTATACTGGAATGTTTTAAAGACCATTGAGCCACAATAAGCATATTTTTCAGCTCTAGAAGGATATGGATGTGGAATAAAGCACCACTATTGTGAACTGATTATTGATATAGGAATGTGCAAATAATATCATTAACAAATTTATACTATTAGATTTTAAAAAAAATTGGGTTATAGATTGTGGAAGTAAGAATTTGAAGTAAATAAAGCATGTTGGTCTATGAATTATCATTTTAAATCCATCAGACAATGTTGGATGTGGAAGGATAAACCTATCAACCATGATCAAAGGTGCTATGTCAATACTCATACATCATTATGAGACATGGAATTTAATTTTACTTACATAGTGGGGCCTAACATGATGAAGACTAAATATTTATTACTAGAAATGTGTCTTATGAAGTCACAATGTTATACAAGGATAAATAAGTTCTTGTAAAAAATTATCCAAAAATTTGAGTCGATAAGTGTTTAGTAAAAAAATATGCAAATAAATCCCAAAAAAATATCACATAATAATTGCAATCACCAAGCCATTGAGGAAATTATCTAGTAGTGTAGTAGAGCAATTTACATGTTGATGATGGACTTAAGATGTATTGGCCTTGCTTTAGAAGATGGTGAATCTGCAATAGTGCAGGCTACACTAGTAAAGGTTGGATGGCAATGAGTTCTAACAAATTTTAGTTTCTTAGGTAAAGATTCTAAGTCTTGAGAGTATTTTAAGTGCATAATACCACTTTTGTGAGGGTAATACCAAGTGCCAATATTGAGTGTGTGTGTTTTTTTGTGTTGCACTAAGGTTTGCAAGTAAAGACTAGCTTGGGAAAACATGTGCTCTACACATTGTTAAAAATATTGTTGAAATTCTTTTGTTCTTTGGATTATTTTGAAAAGTAGCATAGGCTAATTCCTATAACATGACTAATCATATTTAGAAGATAGCCAAGGTCAAATTTAAAACCTAACTAATAAATTATTTAGTATCTCACAATGACACATTCTATAATCAAGCAATAACAACCAACTATAGAAAGTTCCTTTTCATAGGAGAAATCACTTAAGCATGACATCAACATTTTTTGTAGTTAAAACTACCTATATTATTCTAAATACATATATAAGGGAAGAACTATACTTGAATTTTTTTGCAGATGGAGTAAAATAGCTATACAAACCCTTAAATCATCTAGGATTGTCCACTTGGAAAGTTTTGTAACCTTATTGTAATAATACCTATAAAGAAGACAACAATAATCCAAATAGTTAGATATTTGATAATAGTAGAGCTTAAGGAAATTGAGATTGTCCAAAAATTGAGAGCATTTTATGCAAGGATGAGATTACTACTTTCTTCCTTCTAGGGTTGTGAATTATTTCCAAATAGTGGATGCATCTACACGCTAAATTATAGTGAAGAACAATAACTAATTATTGTTAAAAGAAAAAATGATATTAAACAAATAGGGTAACTAGTAACCTGCAACACTATCAACACTAATAAAAAAAATATTGTACTTATCAATAATCAATGATTTCCAATATAAAATTGGCAATAAAATCAATTAACAACATGATATTTTCTTAGACCATTACATAGAATTGTATGGAGCCAGGAAGATTTATGAGAAAAATTATAGGATCCACACTCTTACTAAGATCAAAGTCCTCATATGCTTAATCTCGTCAAAGAGTAACAACCAAGCGGTACTTGAATCAATGTGAAAATGAATCAAAGTATTATAGATTGTTTGAAACTATTATGACAAAGAACAATCATTAGCCCTAATATATGCCTTTACACTCATACTTAGTTTTTTTTTGTAGATGCAATCAAATAAATGTGGGTTCAAATTACAATTATATTGCAGACTATATAACAAATCTAGATGCATGAAACTTGAACTTTGATATTATCAATCTGGAGAGAATAATACATTTAGATGATCTTCTCTTTGTGATTCGTGATCATCATTTGCTTCATCTTCTTATTCTTTAGTATCTTCTTCTTCCATCACATTATACTTTATCAACCTTCCTCTTGGATCATGTCTAATGACCAATGACCAATTGAGTTTATGTGGAATTCCAAAGTAAAACACTTGCTCACATTGGCTTGGAAGAATAAATGGCCCATCTCCAACTAGCTCAAATGACCTTGTTTTAATCATTGTAAATCCACTATCATGTTCAATAATAGTCCTATCATAATCAATTTGATCTAGCCATAGCTTGTGTCATTTGATGACAAATAGAACCTTTTTGAATGATTTAAAGTCATACTCAAGTATATCATCCAAAATGCCATAGTATTGATTTTCAAATTGTTGAGGATGTATGTAATTTTTAGATGAAATATTAGTGACCTCAAAAACTGCACTTATCCCAGAATCACAAGTTTTCTTCATTTTTTCTAACATTTTTATGTAATATTTATGCCCATGGTAGTACATAGCTTTGTGGTTTTTGTTATGCAATGATTCAAACATGTCAAGATTGTTTGCATCAATCTGTGAGTTCATATACAACTTATGGGTCGTGATTAGTAATCTTATATGTACCTTTCTATCTCTTAAACAATATGCTAGATTAAGTACTATTGGTGTAACATTATGATCTCCATTACAATGAGATTCTTTAACCAATGATGCAACACCATCCCATGTTAATGAGCAACCATTTTTTTGAAATTTTTGAATCCATGCCATCATCCAATCAAGATTGCTTATAATATAAAAATTTAGTGCATCCCACTCATGACCCACTATAAATAAAACAAATAGACCACTTAGAAATAACTTATATTTAATATCTATAAGAATTAATAAACCACAATAACATCTTATAATTACCTATCACTTTCCTCAATCTACCTTTTCCCATCAAGTGCTCCCCTTCAAATTTGTTAATAGAGTTGGGATCCCAAATGTGATCTACATGGATATTTGCTACAAACTTGGGAAGATATTCACTAATGTACACCATGGTCTAGTATACCATGTATCCCTCTACCATAGAACCCTAAGGATGTGCTCTTTATTGAACCAAGCCTTTCATAAATTTTGAGTGCATCTGAACCATTCACATTGACCTAGTTTGTACATGCCCACACAATTCAATCTCCTCAACTAGATGTATGAGGTAGTGTTCTTAAGCATTAAAAAAATTTAAAGGTAGACACTTTTGTATTCCACACATAAGTTGGGGAATTTCTCTCTTCCAATATTTTATATCTTTACATCAATTTCTTTAGATGATAACCACCTAAAATAAATTCAAGACACAAGAACATATAAACAAGATTTTAGAAAAAAATATACAATAAATTACATAAAATGTAAAGCAACTCGTAAATATAATATATGTACAACAAATCTAAGAAATAATACTTCTAATGTCATGTATTTTTCAATATCATATATAACTTGTTTAACATTGCTATCAAACTATTGTGGGAGGGATAAAGGTAGGATGAAATGTCCCTTTTCTAATTTTGTATGATATTTCCAACCTCTAATCAGATTTTCAAGATCAAACAACTAATATCACAAAGATCCACCAAATTTCTCAAGAAAACCCAAATCGGGTATGCCAGAAATTGTGTCAAAAGCTTCACAGCTTTACTTATTATTAATAAATCTGAAAGTGGAAATTTTTATAGAAATTTAATCAGCATAAAAGCCTACAAAATGAGATTTCAAGATCTGTATAGCCTTTACACAATAGTTCTCAAATGTAGGACAAAAACTATGCTCATCGGGCTCCCGAAATTAACACAAAAATGCTCGAAAACACCACAAAAAAATTAATAATCTATCTCAAAAGTTTAATCACATCCCAATGCATATATTCAGCTATATTTTAACACCTTAAAGTTTGAAATACAGAAGCAACCCAAACTGATATGAAATACTCAACTGAAAACACCAAACTCATACAAAAAACACACTCGAAAACCCACAAATCTGCATTGTTCAGCTAAAATGCAAACTCTGTATGAGCATGCACATGGAATGGCTTCAAAATCCCATCCTTAGCCTTCCTAGAAACCTGAAAACTCCCGTTCTTGGGTCTCCTTGGAAACCTATAAACTCCCATTCTTGGGTCTCCTTCTCCACAGGTTTGGCAGCCTCTGAAGAATAACAAAGAAAATGAGCAAAATCAAGTTCTGGAATCAGCCCAAAATGCCTCCAAACCCCTTAAAGAGGGCATAACTGTAACTCACATCCAGGAGAGGTTAATGAAACATATTTTAATAATAATTTTCATTTATTAGTCCAACCGTTTCCAAAGATTAACCCCCTTTTTTCAAAACTTCACTTTCTTGGGCCTACCTGCCTTAGCAAAGATTATTATTTTTTAATTATTTGAAAAGGGGACATGACAAGTCCTCCCCTCCCAAAAATTTCTTGTCCTCAAGCAATGGTTGAACAATAAACTAATCAATCCACTTGGATCCCAAATGTAGTCATGAACTATACTACTACCAATTAACACATGCTCCTGCAATATCCTCTGCAATATGACCAAGAGGAATCCATAATCAAACTGACAATTATAGCTCAAACAAACTCCAAAATCACCACTACCACAGTCAAAAACCCATGAGACACAAACTCTTAGAACATCAGAACCTAAGTAAAGTGGACAAATCAAACTACCAACACAGTAAATACCATCAACGCATCCCACTGGCCTATACAGAATGTACAATACAACTCTGCAACAATGGTGAATGCTCTCAAATGAAACTGTACCAAGTATAGAGAATCCACACACTGTACAACTCCTGCAGTCAACACAACTCTACAAATCACTGACCACTATCTCATAACCATAACTCCCATGCACTGCTGATGGTGAAAAGACATTACAAGATAAAGAGTAAGAAATGGAATCCAAACCAAATTTGCCTACCATCAACTCCTCAAAAAAAGGATCAAATGCTAACTGATGTACATACCCTGCAATATAATGTTGATTAAAAAAACCAACCTCAGTCAACAGCTCACCATGAACAAGTGATACAACCCACTGTGACTGATCACTAGCTAAGTCAGGAGATGTCATAGCCAAAGGAGTAGAATCAATAACAACACCCACTGAAGCATCACTCCCAAACTCCTGCTCTAAGTCACATATTATCAAGCTGTCAATTGTAGAACCTATCACCATGTCATGCCCATCATAACTCTCATCTTGAGGCATCAAACTATCCCATAACTGATGATAAGCACTAGGAACCAAAGTACATCTCTGTATCATCATCTCATCAACATGGTCATCAAAGGTAAATTGATGAGCGTACCTCACAATGTAATGCCAATAGAATTCGCCAATCTCAGTCAGTGGCTCAGATTGTAATCTAGATGAAACTAACTGCAATTGATCATTAACCATGTTGGAACTGACTACTACCTTCGAAGATATCACCAAGGGAGTAGTATTACTAACAAGAACCATGCTAACTGCTGACTCACCAACATCACACGTGATCTTTGATACATCTCTAGTCTCTGTGCCATTAGTGCTAGAGGTCACCACCATGTCAGGCATACCACAAAAAATCTACTACAGCACCCAACTCAACTGAACCTGACTCTAGTCAGAATGAACCTGATATGCCAATGTTAGTATCAAGGATGGATGCATCCCCATCTCCACTGTCTCTGACAGTCTCGGCCATGGACATCCTCAGATCACCAAACACCACAGCTTGTGATTGTATAGAATCAGGTAAAGACTGTAGTCTCTCTAACTCCATGGTCACCTTAGCCAAATGAAACTGTGACTCCTTGAAAGCCAACTATGTACTCTCAAGAATCTCAAAAGTCACCTCAAGCTGCTCAGTAAGCTCACTCACCTCATCTTCCTTGGCCAACAATGCATCATATGATGTACTGCCCCACTCCATAAGATAATCTCTGTTGGCTACCAAATGCATATAGTCCTGTCTTAGAATCTGGATAGCCTCCCATAAAGAGTGGAAATTTGTCAAGGAAAGATAATTGCCTCCCTGCTCATCACTAGTAGGAGAACCCCATTCATAAACTGCTAACAACTGACAAGCAGCATCGAAATGCTGGCAAGTGATAGCAATGTCTCGGTCACTAACTCTCAACTAATTAGACACATGATGGCACTGGCTTGACTGTCTCCTACAAACCTCCTCTGATGCACTGTCTAAAGGAGTATCCTCAAAGGTACTAGTCTCTAGAGTATTACCATCCATATCATGTGAATCAAATCTAAAGCTCATATCAACATACAGAGTATCAAAAACATTAGCATTTCTTTCCAACTCCTCTATACCCAAGGAAACTAAGTCTTCAAAACTGCCCACTGCATCCTCCTAGATGTCATCAATGCCAATATGATCTTGGGACTCATCTATACACACTGCCAAATATGAAATATCATCAACACATTCTAGCAAGTATGGTTGACTGGATATATGAACAAAGCCCAACATCGGTGTATAAAAACTAATACCAACATCAGACAAGATACTAGCACAACAAAAGACAACACTGTGTAATCTACTAATCAAATCCATGATAGCACCCAAACAAACACTGCTACCAAAAAGTGTTAAAGATCTCCAGTCAACTGAATCCCAAACACCAATATAACAATCTCAAGTCCATATCTATAAACTAGAATCAACTGGTAACTTAAGCAAACTCCTCACCTGAGTAATATGACCAATACCAACTAACTCCACATACCTTTCATGATGAGATAATGAAGTCACAATACTATCTTTGTTCACCTTCAGTTGGCTGAACAAATCATGTGAAGTACTACCAACCTCAACCTCATGTGATGAAGCATCTAACTGTGCTTGGTACTCTTTCTCAGCAAAGTTATGAATGCTCAATGTCTGCTCATCTCTACCAAGTATCTCACCATCCTGCACAACAACATCCTCATAATCATCATCTGAACCCACTACACTGTAGTCACTGCCTATTGTAACTATACCATCCTGAATACCTGTGGCATCACCCTTTGATGACCTGTAAACAATTGTCTCAATTTGAGTATCAAGTTGACTATTACTATCAATCTGTGTAATATCCTTTCCCACCACCTCCTATGGCAGAGTAGAATCTGAGACCTCTACCTGTCTATCAGCTAGTTTCTCAAACTCCTCATGCAAGTTCTTGGGAATTGTGTCATCTGTCTTATGAGAAAATCTACCAAATAGAAATCTAGTCAACTTATCCACCTTAGCTGGGTCAAACAACATGTCATTCATTATACGGTGGTGCTCAACCAACTGTTCAGACATGTCATAGCTTTTTTTCATAAGTTTATCTCGAATGTATAAATAACCATCATTTCTACTGTTTTGACTCTGGATATCAATTGTCCAAGATCATGTCCTCTGAGACTCTGTACTATACCTGTCCATTCTGGATAAAGTAGAGTGTAACCCCAATAGGATATAACTTCTTCAAATACCAAGAACTAACATGCAAATGATTAGAAGTAGCATGCAACCATAGATTTTGACATGCAATTGATTAGAAGCAACATGCAACCACCAAATTTGCCAAGAACTAACATACAAATGATTAGAAGTAGCATGCAACCATAAATTTTGACATGCAGCTGATTAGAAGCAACATGCAATCATAAATTATGACATGCAAGATCTGGGTAGTTGTCAAAACTGACATGCAAGATCTGGGTAGTTGTCAAAACTGACATGCAAGATCTGGGTAGTTGTCAAAACTGACATGCAAGATCTGGGTAGTTGTCAAAACTGACATGCAAACTTTTACAACCACCAAATTCACCAAGAACTAACATGAAAATGATTAGAAGTTGCATACAACCATAAATTTTGACATGCAGCTGATTAGAAGCAACATGCAACCATAAATTATGACATGCAAGTTTTGGGTAGTTCTCAAAACTGACATGCAAACTTCTACAAACCCTCAGGCTGGCAAGATCATGGCTCTGATACCACTGAAATGTCCCTTTTCTGATTTTGTATGATATTTCCAACCTCTAATCAGATTTTCGAGATCAAACAACTAATATCACAAAGATCCATCAAATTTCTCAAGAAACCCCAAGTCGGGTATGCCAGAAATTGTGCCAAAAGCTTCACAGCTTCACCTATTATTAATAAATCTGAAAGTGGACATTTTTACAGAAATTTCAGCAGCATAACAGCCTAAAAAATGAGATTTCTAGATCTATATAGCCTTTACACAACAGTTCTCAAATGTAGGACAAAAACTATGCTCATCAGGCTCCCGAAATTAACACAAAAATGCTCGGAAACACCACAAAAACACTAATAATCTATCTTAGAAGTTTAATCATGTCCCAATACATATATTCAGATCTATTTTAACACCTTAAAGTCTGAAATACAACAGAAACCCAAACTGATATGAAATACTCAACTGAAAACACCAAACTCATACAAAAAACACACCCAAAAACCCACAAATCTGCACTGTTCAGCACAAAGGCAAACTCTGTATGAGCATGCACATGGAATGGCTTCAAACTCCTATCCTTAGCCTTCCTAGAAACCTAAAAAATCCCATTCTTGGGTCTCCCTAGAAACCTGTAAACTCCCGTTCTTGGGTCTCCTTCTCCACAGGTTTGGCAGTCTCTGAAGAATAACAAAGAAAATGAGAAAAATCAAGTTATGGAATCAGCCCAAAATGCCTCCAAACCCGTTAAAGAGGGCATAACTTTAACTCACATCCAAGAGAGGTTAATGAAACATATTTTAATAATAATTTTCATTTATTAGTCCAACGGTTTCCAAAGATTAACCCCCTTTTTTTGAAACTTCACTTTCTTGGGCCTGCCTGCCTTAGCAAAGATTATTATTTTTTAATTATTTGAAAAGGGGACATGACATAGGATGTACTACAATAATTTAAAAAATCATCTTTTCAATATATTATAAAATAATGCAATAAAAGTAAATTCAATTTTCAAATTATATTATAAATAGACAAAATGACTTACCTTGATCAAGGTATGCCAATCTTGTGTTTTCAACCCTAGCCCAAAATCACCTTTCTTTGATACAAGACTGCTTATATTTGTTGAAAATCTTGTTTGAATTTTTTAAAATTTTTTTAGGACTTCTTTTAATGCATCACTTTGTTGCTCCATTAATAACTAAGGAAGGGCACTTATATTTGTGTGGTCTCCATTGTTATTTGATTCAATCAAAATTTTCCGTGCATGATTGAATTCATAAATGTCATTACAAATTTTGGCAATTTTTTCTTTGTCACACCTTCCATCTAGTATTTTTCATAGTTTTTTTGTTACATTCTTTCCAATATGCATATCATCAAATAAATGCACAATTGAGAGATCCTTGTAGTATGGAGACCTACTAAATTGTGCAGGATAACTTTTTATTCCTCTAGGAAGTTGGTCATCAATGCCTTGTCGACCTTCACAAGCATCAATTACATCATTAATAAATAAAAGACAATATCAAAATATAAATTTCAAACAAAAATCATTAGATGAAATGATATTACCTCAATGATTTAGTCTATTTTATTCCAAATTCCATGGATGAGGTGTCATTATGCATGGCCTTGATGTTGTCTCTTCTTTCCTATTAAAAGGACAATTTTTAGTAATTCGATACTTATGATTATTGTGTAGAAAGTGCATAAACTCATCGAACATCTACTTTCCTAAACTTCTTAAATGATGAGATTCCATCTTTGGGCCACAAACTAGACATGAAAATTTTCCTTTTGCATGAAAACCTAAGAGATCATGTACAATTATCATATGCAACTTAAACACACAATAATAATGTGTAAGCACTATAACATACCAAAAATATGTGACCTTAATAATATAAAATACCTCAAAAATGAGCTAGCGTAGGGTCATCATGCATTGTCCATACAAGCATTGCATAGAATTGAAATTGGCTTTGTCCTATTGGTCTAGAGATATCATACATAGTGACCCCATTCCATAACTTCAACAACTTGTCAATAAGGGGCTCAATATACATGTTTGTATCTTTATATCGGTACTTACCTAATTGAATGAACAAAAATATTACATAACTATTATGACCATTTTGATGTGGTGTTTATAAATTGATTTACATAACTATTAAATGAAAAATACCTAGTACAATCATTAACAACATTATGTGCTCCCTTTTTATGGACATCCAAGGAGGAATTTGTTATTGTTACTAACAAAAATATGCCATACTGAATGAACAGATATCATATCTCTAAATGGATTGACACCATCTTCTGGTAATGAAAGCTTCAAATTATGAGGTTCTTCTTTAAATATTGGCCGCCTATCTTCTATATCCTTAAATGCAAATTCATCCATAGGCATTCACATAATGTCATTTTGACTTCTATTGTGTGCATGGTAATCCATAAATTGTGCCAAGCTAGTGCACCTGAATAATCATTCAAGACGTGGAATAATGAGAATGTACAAAAGAACCTTGTGAGGCACCTTTTTTGCTATTTGATCTAACTGATATCTACTAATATGACAATCAAGGAATTGTTGCAAATTCATGTTGTTTATGATATAGACTGTGATCATTGGGACATGCATGTAGTGTCTGATACTTTATTACAATTCAATTCATAATAGTAGATAATTCTTGGTACAAACGAGGCAAAATATTTGATGGTGGTAACAAAAACTCACTTATCAACCTACAACAATAAATATGATTTGTTAATATAATGAATAGTAATAGTATGCTAACATTGAAGATGACAAAAATGACATACCTTAGGATACGAGACATTGCTACATTGGATAAGCCATTCATAACTTTCAAGTTCACCAACAACACTATAGTGGAGAGAAGATTTTTTGGGGAGCCTTGGTATATAGGCTCATATGCCTTCTCAAGTATAGGTATATCAAGACCATGTTTATCATCATTATCAGATGTGCCAGTACCATCATCATTTTTATCTTGATTAGCTATGCCAATACTATCATTTGCAATTATGTTCTCTATCGTAGGATCATCTTCTTCCATGGGAGTATTATCCTTGGCTTGGATATTCACACCTCCATGTTCCTCTAGTTCTAAATCCATATTGACCAATTGATGAAAATTGTGCCCCGCTTCAATGTGACCATGTTGCCTATAATGACTTTGGGCTATTGTGATTATAATTCTTTGATTCTTTAAGCCCTTACACTTTTTACAAGGAAAATTGCATTTATCAACTTTTCTTCAAAACTAAGACCACAATCTAGCAATTGTCTCATTAATTTGTTGTGGGTTCATATTGGCAGGCATGGCCTTTCTTCATAGGAAAATATTTGGGCTTTAAATATACAAAATATAAAGGTACAAGCATAAGTAGTATCTTGTATATAATAAAAAGTAATTAAATATTACAAGATATACCAGATTTAAAAATACATACATAAATCATGCTCACTAGATTAGCCCAACCAATTAGTCTCAAACTCATTTAAAACATCAAAAAGCTTCCTACACGATCAATAGTGGTCAAACAACCACAACATGGTCACAAGGCATGAAATAAGATGGAGTGAGGTGTAATGAGGTTTGAAACATCATAATACTTCATTATTTCCTCCATTGGTGGAAAGGAAGCCCAAAGTTGTAATGAAATTGTAAAATTTGCAAAAATTACAAAATTGCAAAAAATGACAAAGTAGCCATGTTGCAACTTTGTGCAACCTTGGAGAAATAAGTAAGATATTTGCAATGTGAGGTAGTTTTACCTTTCCTAAGGTGGTAATGATATTAAAAATCCTATTTAAGCCATTACAAAGGAAATTGTACAGGTTGGGAACAAGTTTTTACAAAATTGAATTTAAAAAATTGAGTTTTACCAATGAATGTGTTGCATTCTTGTTGTTGTTCATAAAAGTTAGATATGATAGTTAGCTTTTTTTTGTATAGGTTGTAGTTGTTTTTCATCAAGTTGTGTACATATTTATTCCAAATTGTAAAGTGTTATCAGTTTTGTTGTGTAAATCTCACTAAAAGTTGAGGATGTTAATTCATTCTTATCTTAAAATGTTTAGCCAACATTAAAATTTTCTCCATTTTAAAACCCTTCCATCTATGTCATTTAAATTTGAAGTCCTAAAATATTATAACTTTCTCAAACAAATCATAGTAGATGGTGGTTTTAGTATGAAGTCATTCATTTAGTGTGAGTTGATGATTAAGGTATTTCCTTTTTTGAAGCCTATAATTTTGTCATAGACTATCGATATCATAGAATTTGATGCCCTCAACAAGTCTCATAGTATTTTTGAAAAAAGAAAGACAAGTGGAGCAATATTAATTGATGGGAATAAAGAAGACAATTCAAAGAGGCATAAGGGTTAAAAGATAAAGAAGATAATTCAAAGAAGCAAGATTGAATGCCAAAGGCCTCAAGTAGATTGAACTTATCTCAATCTACATGTTATGGCTCAAGATGTGTCTCATGTTCCATCCAAAGAAACTTTTGACGTCACAAACTCACAAAGGTGAGAACAAGGCCCAACATATTGAATATATAAGTATCATTCCTCAACCTAAGCTGGTGTGATGTAGAGCGCCTATACCTATCTCCTTCTTTAAGAGTTGTCTTTTCTTTTGTTGTTGACATAATAAGGATATGATGTGTTGACACCATCCATTGTGTGTTGGTTTTATCCTTTTGTGTGGACAAGGATCTTTGTGGTCATCTTATAAACCAAAAGAGTCCTTAGTCCACTAGGATGTGTTTTGTTATTTTGTGTTTTTTGGAGTCTAATTATTGAAAATAAGTTTTTTTTGCCTTAAATATTTATTTTCTAGCATTCCAAAGGGTTTGTAATCATTTGGCATCAATTAGGATTCAAAATGAAAAAAGTTTTCATATTTGGCAAAAATTGCTAATGCAACTTTTTGAAAATTTATCATGAAAAGGCATTTTATATTCTTAATGTTCATAACCACTAAGAGTTGGTTTGAATCGATTGGTTGAAGATATTTAAGGCATACAAATCTTTCCATAAGAAGATCATCAAATTGTATGGACTATAGCAACATTTTATGAGAGAAAAACCTATTTTCTGGAAGGAACTTGTTCTCTAAGGCATTGCATAGATTGGTTGAAGAATTTTTTTTTAATGTGAATTTGGTGTTGTGACTTAGCTTTCATTTGCATCTATTCTTGATCAATTTGGTTTTTTGTAGAGGAAGTTACAATATTTTTTGTGAATGTAGGTCTGAAACCCTCAAATTCAAGGTTTGAAATAGAGATGTGGCCCTAACTTGCAAGTCCACCATTGGAATTCAATGACACTTGGTGAAATAAAAGTTAGGCCATTGTACTTCATGATTCCAAAAGTCCAAGATAGGGGAAGATTATTTGTTGGTTGTAATTTGATGCCCTAGGCTAAATAAGCCCATATATTTAGCCCGAAAATGAATTGTTTGAGCATGGTAACAACATAGGGAGATTGTGGGTCCTAATATTTCACTTATTTCTATGAATTATGGTTATATTTATTATTATATTTAGAGTAATTTTCTTCTTTAGTCACAAAACACATAAAAATGACCAACTGCCAAATATGACTTGAATATAAGTTAAACTCTAGAATTGAACCTTACATGTATATCAACTTCCATTAGATCTGTATTTATTTGCATCTTCCAAAATGTACTAGAGAAATGATTTCATAGAAATCCAAAGTTATCATGCATATTTGTGTACCTATTTTCATGCTTAGAGTGAAACCACAATCTGAACATGACTTTACAAATTGAAGTGACATAACACTTAAAAGGAAGCCAAAAAAATCTACACACTCTGCCTTTTGTCATATTGGTTTACTATAATGAAGGTTTTCCTTATTGTCTTCATAATCTAGGTTCACTTTTTCATTGAACCTTCTTAGCTAAGGTTTAGGAATCTTATACCCCTACCCACTAGCCAAAAGTGACACCTTTAAACCTACTTGTGACTTTTATGACAACTTCATGTGACCTTATATGCCCATAAATTGACATTTGGTGATGATGATAGAACATGGTATCCCAGGTATAAAATTGTAATAGTGTGGGGAGAGAAATAAAGTCTTGACTGGAGCAAGACCTCAATCACATGAAGCACATGAAAAATAATTGAATCCATTTAATGAGATTTCTAATGTTATAGAAAGAACAAGAATAAAACTCTACCTGTGTGAATAAACAAGAATACTAGAGAAATGTGTAGCGAATGTGTGAAGGAAAATGTCTTCAAACTCACGTAACTTGTAGACCTAGCTACAAAGTGTGCATTCATGTCTTCTCTACTAGGATTAACATAGTTGAATCTCACACTTGCAGACCTCCAAAGCATGCATTCTTGTCTTCTCCTCTAGGAATGATTAACACAGTTGAATCTCACACTCTTTGATATATGGACAATAATTTGGGTGCTATGGAATATTTTTGCATTGACATGTTTATGGGTGAAACATTAGAAATTCACCCTAATGAGATTGAAATGCCCTATGACTCATCAACTTCTTCACCCTTGACTTTTTCAAGCATCAAAAACTCCACCGACCTATAACCAAAAGCCCTCCCCTATCTCCAAGTTTAGTTCCCTAGAATGTAGACCTCCAAAGTGCATAGATCTCCTACCCAAATTTCCTAAATTATGAAATAAATATCGCATGCACCTTTTTCTTTTTCTTGTTTTTGAGCCTAATTTGGTTGAAACTTTCAACCAAATCAGGCTCATAAACAAAAAGAAAAGATTTGAACAAGGAAAAGAAAGGGCTTAGTCAAAATTAAAGGTCCAAAATTGACCTCAAATTTAGTAGTGAATATATTTGATTAAGAGGAATTTAAACTTATAATGTATTACCATTACATTGTTGGAGAGTAGATTATTTGTTTCCTTCACTATTCCATTACTTCCCTTAGTTTTTCTTAGTTTGATTTCCTCATTGTTGGGTTGGGTATCTTTCGTGTCAAGAAAGATTTTGGAGAAGCTTAACAACTTTATTGTAGGGTGGAAAAACACTCCTATTATATTCTCGTCCTTTCTATATCTTGAGCAAGTTATGGAGCTCCTATCAAAAAGGTCATTGTGTTTAGGACATTTTGGTATTCTTCTAATCAACAAATGATCTCTTGGGTATAAGAATTAGTTAATATTTTGAGCTTGTTAAAAAAGTCATATTTTAAATTGAACATGTCAGTTTATCTCCATTATCATGCTTATATTCAATATTCTTTAGTTAAATTGGATATCATAAGTGTTGACTAGTCGATATACATATTGACTTTGAGTCTTGTAAACTTTTTCACTTTTTATGGAGATTGGTGACATGGCTTTATTTTCCAAGTGCAAACTTTAAATGCCAATGTTTTATTGAAAAGATCAAAAGGAAAATAAAAAATTTATTGATTGATTGTCAAGATTGGGGATTGGGGATTGGTGAAAAAGATCAACACCTTCCTTTGATAATTTCAGGTCTAGAAATGTGCATTTCATTGGGCTTGTTGTGAGGTAGAGAAACTTTTGAATCTATGTCAATAATCTTAATATGGATATTTCTGTGTTGCATAAAATTGTAACCAAGATTATGCAAACCTCAAACTATGAACATAACAATGGAGTGTATGTTCGGTATGCTCTTAGGAACACAACAATGAATGAATCTCTTGGATGTGTGAATGCAAATGGAATATGTACCTAGTCTAGACGATATGAGAAATCAAAATGACAGAATGATGATGCAATGATAAGAAATTCTAATGAACCTTGAATGACTCCTAACCCTTGCCAGTATCAGGCCATTCTCGTGAGGAAAGCTTGAGACAAGATGTCTATTTAAAGTGGATGGAGGAAGCATCTAGAATGTGCTTAGAAACCACTAGGAGATAAGGATAGGGATTGACAACTAAGCACAGGAGATAAGGATAAGAATTGACAACTAAGCATCTTATCTCACATTCTAGATAGATAGATAAGACTAATGAGATGGCATGTGTGTGTAGAATATTCTTATGGTGTAGACAACATGTGCTTAAAAGATGTGATGACAACTCATATGAATGCACATACTTCTAGGCGGTTTGAATAAAGATTAAATTAAATAAAATAAAATTTAATCAAGGTCTAGAAGAATTAATGGGAATATGGAGAATTTTAAATAAATAAAATTTATTTAAAAAGGAATATGTGGAGAATCATGTGTTAATTTAAATTAACACATTAGAGCTAGGAGTATTTAAATTAAATTTAAATACTTAGGCAAAAATAAACTTATTTAATTAAAATAATTTAATTAAATAAGTAGAGGAATGTGACTAGTATTAATTAAATCATTCAGGACAATTTTTAGTGTCTACAATTTCAAAGGAGAGTTTTGCATGGACTAGACTTTAGAGTGAAGGGCTTCTTTGTAGTTACTAGATTCATGGCCAAAATAAGCCCTTCTTTTGTCATTCCATATCCTTGAAATAGGTCATAGAATAAAGCTCCCATTCAAAAAGAATGCAATAAAAAATTTAAAATTTGGTGAAACAAATTCAAACCTAGTTGGATTTAGTTGCAAGGAGAGACATTATTATAGATAAATTCTTCAAAACCAAACACCAATAAAATGAGTGTTTTGATATCATATTGGGCGGGATACAACTTGATGGAATGATTTAAAATTTAAAATGCTCCTTGTGGATTTTTGTTGTCTATGTTAATCCATTTTTCTTTCTCTTATTTATCATGTGAGATCATCCATCATGGGAGATGATGCATACCTATGTCACTTTTATATGTCTGAATAACTTTTACTGAATATATGTGTGTTTCAATTATGCTTACTTGTTAATATGAATTTTAATTAATTTTAAATGTACAAATAATTTAAATTATTTTATTTTATATTATTATTATTATTAAATATTTTAAAACTATCAAACTACTCTATATATTCATAATATGAAATTTTGTTGGTTGTCTATTTAATTTAATACATTTATTAGTTAACTAAAATGTAATTGAAATTAACTAATTTTTAAATAGACAATAGGTCAAGGACTCTAATATACTTCATTGGAAATTGCATCATTTGTTTCAAATCTATTTGAAGATACTCTCATTAATGCATCTAGCATATGCAAACCTATCTTCTCTCACAAACAATATTTGCAAGAATAGTAATCAAAATGAAGATAAATGTTATGCCAATATTTCATACTACCAAAACTAACTCTCTATACATTTTTCAATTTGAAGCCTTGTCAAATGTAAGTAAGATTCTTAAATTATTATTTTTAATTAACTTTAAGAAAATTATAATTAAATATTACTATATATTTTAAAAATAAAAATACATGTACTATTAAATATCTTGTATTTATCATATTATACATATGATAAAATAGTATATTTTCATTGCTTATGTTCATTTTGTAATGGAAATGTCAGTCTACATAGATATTAGCATTCACTTTCTTTATATAACTGATTACAACTGATAGGATAAACATACATCTAAATAGCTACATGAAAAGATCATGTCTATCAAATTCACTCAAATATGAAACTTGATCCAAATGAAACAAAAAAAAATTCAGTTATAAAACCAACTATCTACATTTTCTAATCATCTTTTCTCTTAAACTAAGTTTATTACTTGTTAAATACTACATAACATAATTATAACTTAACTGTTAGTGGGGGAAGAATGGATCTACAAGTGCTACATGAGGCCATAGCCATCTAGGCTTAGCCTGCATGTGGTCTTTTGGTGGTTGGAGGTTGGATCTAATCTCTTCTTCTCTAGAGCTTCTTGGGGGTGGGTTTTTTACGCTATTTGAGGCTCTTTTCTTTTGAAGTAGGTGTGTATTTTGGGTAGTGGGGCTATGATCTTGGTGTCTAGTGGAGTGTGCCTTTATCGTAGGGCTCTTGGTTTTGATTTAACTTTGCTTTCTTACTTTGTGTTGTGTGCTCTTTGATGGGTATTGAAGAATCTTCTAGTGTTTGTCCAAATATGGAATTCTACTTTGCTTTTGGTTCAAAACCTTCTCCACAAGGTTCGAAGAATTTTTATAATAGTCTTCTTTCAGTGGAACCTGAGAAAGTTGAGATGGGCTTGGCAGGGGATCCTACAATTCTGAAGATAAATGGGTGCCTTGAATGGTGTAAAGAGAGGCTGAATGTAGTCATTCCAATGGAAATGCTAGCTGATGACATTGATTATTTTACCCAACATTCTCTTTATTGCAAATTCTTAGGTTTGAGAATTTCTTTGCAACTCTTGGATATGTGGGCTCAAAAGACATGGATGCTTGAGGGAGAGATAGAGATCTGCCTCCTAGCAAATAACAATTTCATGGTTACATTTGACTGTTTAGCTGATCAAAATAGAATTTTTGAAGGAGGCCTATATTTTTATAACCAGGTGGGCTTATTCATTAAGCCATGGCATGTTGGCTTCAACTAGGTAGAGGAACTTCCAAATCGGGTTTCAGTTCGGGTTTGTCTTCCAAGACTCCCTATGGAATGCTAGCGAGAGGATGTGTTGTACCTATTAGCCTCGAAGCTGGGGAAACCTATGGGTTTGTCTCAACAAACAAAATTCAAAAAAGTAATGACTTTTGCGTGATTCTGTGTAGAAATTGATTTGAGTAAGCCATTTCCAGACTCTTTAGAAGTGAGTGCAGGAGATTATTCATGGGTGCAATAGCTAGATTATGAAACACTTCCTTTTCGTTGTTTTTTTTTTCATGAGTATGATCACCTCTTGCGTAGATGTCCAAAGGCCAAACCTTTGGAGGCTCAATCTTCTCATCCTTCAGCTAATACACCTAGGGTGGATAAGGGCAAGGACCCCATTTAGGGTTTTAGTGGTAGGGAAGATGGTTTTATTCCCATTAGAAGCTGAAATAGAAATAAAGGCCATAAAAGGACTTTGAAGGATAGGCAAGATGAGGACACCTTCAATAGGTTTGAGGTGTTGGATGATCTTACTTAGTAGGAGGTGAACCCAAGATTTTTGGATCTAGATCATGGGACTTTGGATATTGATCAGCATGGCCCTTTAGTTGAGGCAATGCCTACTCCCCAATAGGAGGGGGGTATGGGAGTGCTATGCTTTGATGAGGTCAGGAAAGATCCTAGTTAGGTAATGCTCAACTTAGAGATGATTATGGCTCTGCTTGCTAATGGGACTTTGGCTCTAAGGATAGATCAAAAATGGGGATTGCTGAGGTAGTGAAAGATAGTGTGGATCAGGTTCACCTCTTATAGAAATTTGGTCTAGAGGTGGGTAAGAATAATATTAAGGCATCCTTACAATTGGGTGTTCTGAAAAAGATTCTCAAGAAGGGGGGGTGAGAGAAAATTTCTAAGCTGGGGAGGAAGAAGGATGAGGAAAAGATTAAGATGATAGGGGAGACTTTGGTAGAGTTAGGGTCAGTAAAGACTCTAAATTTTCATTTCTCATGCCCCTCAAAATGATAGTTTTCTCTTAGAATGTAAGGGGCTTAAACGATGGCCCTAGACAAAAAGCTGATCGAGATTTGATTAGGTGTCATTCGCCTAATATTCATTTTCTATAGGAGACTAAGCTCTCCATGGAGGATATGATGGATTTAGTTCCTAACTCATGGGGGAATGGTGAATACCAGTGCACTAGTGCTCAAGGATCTTTTAGCAGGGTGGTGTGCTTATGCAACCCACATAAGATCGGCCCCCTTTGGTGGGTGTCTTTTAAGTCCTCCCTTTCCATGGTGGCCTCTTTTTTTATGTTAGGGTAACTTACTCCCTTCTCCAATGTGTATACGCATGTGGAGTTGCAAGGAAAGCAGTTTTTGTGGTCCAACATTCATTTAGTTTGCAACTTATTTCCTTACCATCCTTGAATTATAGGCAGTGATTTTAATGCTATCACAGAGCTTGCAGAGAAATGAGGTGGTATTGCAAGGATGGAGGCTTCTACATTATTGCTACAAGACAATATCTCTAATTTGAATCTTATGGATATCAAGCCTGGCAATGGTATTTTTACTTGGAATAATAGGAGAATTGGTGATGCTTCTATTTCTAAAAGATTTGATAGATTTTTGGTGTCTAGTTTTTGGGTGGGGGACAGGTGGTTGACTAGCTCTAAAATTTTGGATGGTTATGGTTCTGACCATTGGCCTATTAAGCTAGTGGTTGATGTGCCTCAATGGTGTGCTAGACAAACGTTTAAGTTCCAACTCATGTGGCTTAGGAATGAATCTCTTCATGATTTTCTTCTTGTTTAGTGGGATTAGGGGAAGCTAGCATATGGCACTGCCATGCACTCTTTCTCAAAGAGGCTCCAAGATGTTAAACATAGATTGAAAAGATGGAATAGGTAGCATTTTGGTAACTTATTTCAGGAAAAGAAAAAGGCACGAGATAATCAGGGCCTAATTACCAAAAAAATTTGAGATCAAGGTCTCTTGGAGGAGCTAAGTTTATTAAAGGTTGCTGCAACAAAAGAGTTTGAGGAATGGGAGTTAAGAGAATATATTTTTTGCAAACAATAGTGTCATATTGAATGGCTCCAAGCTGGGGATCAAAACATTGCTTTCATCCATAACTCAGTTAAGGATCAGAGACAAGGTAATGCTATTTCTTCTATTTTGTTGCCTAATGGGGAATCTTTGTCCTCTTTAGCCTCTATTTGAGTCGAATGCATTTAGTATTTCTCTACCCTTTTCTTCGAGGATTCACCTCTTGTAGAGAATGAATCAAATTTTTTAGATTGTATCCCAAAGTTGGTGACTAATGAAATGAATGAATCACTGCTTACTCCTATTATCTTGTTGGAGCTTGAGAAGGTTGTGTTCTAGATGAAGATAGGTAAAGCTCCTATGCCTGATAGATTCCCCATTGAATTTTTTTAAGAGTTCTGGGAAGTGGTTAATTTGGACCTTTTAGAGGTTTTCCAAGAATCCTTTATGCATAAACAAATGTTGAAGTCCTTAAATGCTACTTTTTTAGCTCTAAGTGAGCTAACTCCTTGGATTTGTTTAGGCCTATAACACTATGTAATGTTGTGTATAAAATTATCACTAAGTTGATTGTGGAAAGGCTAAAGCCTTGGCTTGATGATTTAATTTTTGAAGAGCAGGGGGGCTTTGTAGTTGGAAGATAGATCATGGATGGGGTGGTTATTGCTATTGGGGCCATCCATTCTATGGAATCCTCAAAAGATGAATATATGTTTATTAAGTTGGACATGGTTAAAGCATATGATCATGTTGAATGGAGCTTTCTATTTAAAATCCGTGGAGCTTTTCACTTTACTAAGGTTTGGATTGAATGGGTTAGGAGTTGTGTCACTTCCTCCTCCTTTTCGGTGCTTATCAATGGTGAGCCCAATTATTTTTTTGGTGCTTCTAGAAGCCTTAGGCAGGGAGATCTCCTATCTCCTTACTTATTTATCCTCCTTGTGAAGGCCTAAGAAGACTCATTCATGCTCAAGTTGCTAGTTGCCTGCTTTAGGGATGGAGTTGGGGAGATGATATTCCCCCTCAATCTCATCTACAATTTGTAGATGATACTACCTTGGTGGGCAGGGCCAAGGTTGAGGAGGCTCTGAATTGGCCCAATGTTTTGGACAATTACTTGCAAGCTTTTGGGTAGCACATAAATAAGGGGAAGTATTTCATATATTTCTTCCACACTCCTAAGGGTGTTCAAAGGAGAATTACAGGTATCCTTTGATTTCAGATTGGCTTGCTTCCTTTTTCCTATCTTGGAATCCCTCTTGTTGGTCGCTCTCTCCCCAAAAGGTTTTGGCAAGAGACTCTTGATAAGTTTTGAGGATTGGTCAATCATTGGACTTATAGGTGGCTTTCTTCAATAGGTAGAGTGACTCTTCTAAAGTTGATGGTCCAGGCTCTTCCTATTTATAAATGCTTTGTTCTTTTTGCTCCAAGTTTTATTAGAGATTTTGAGAAATTTTCTCATCAGTTTCGATGGGCTGGTAATTTTCTTCATAGAAAATGAAGTCTGGTGAAGTGGGATGTTGTTTGTAGGCCCAAGTAGGAAGGGGTTCTTGGTTTACGATGGACTAATTTGAATGGGTAGGCCTTGGCTGCTAAGTTGTATTGGCATTGGTGCTCTGAACAACATATGTGCTAGGCTAAAATTTTGACCTTCAAATATTTGGGGGCAATAGAAAGTAGGGAGGGGGAAAGGTTCAGGATGGAGGGGAAAGGCTTTATGATCTAGAGTACCCTTAAATGTGGTGCTAAGTTGGTTAAATAGGGACTTTTTTGGATTTGTAATGAGGGTTGAGATGCTCTTTTCTAGCATGATTCTTGGGATGGACACCAACCCATTGTGACATCTCATCCCCATCTCCAAGATTTGTGCCAGATTTTTGTGCAGGTGGGTTGGAGTCATGTGGAAAACTTCAAATCTCAACAATCTTTGGGTCAAATTTTTGTGTCCAGGTGGAAGGGGCCATTGGATTGGCCTCCTAGTGGTGTAGTGGAGGATCATCAAGAGCTTGCTAAGACTTTATTGGGCCATGTTTGTAATTCTCTCCAAGGGGGTGATGTACTTGCTTGGGGTCCTAACTTGAAAGGAAAATTTTCAGTTGCCTCTAGTTATCAAGTTTTGGATAAATACATTTTTGGAAGCTCCCAGGTTTCTTAGTGAAAGCATGTTTGGAATAAATTTGCTTGGCCTAAGTATAATTTTTTCTCTTGGCTTGTGGTTCAAGGTAAGTGTCTTAGTTGGGATAATCTTTGGAAACGAGGGTTCCAGGGCCCTTCCATGTGCATTCTATGTGGTTAGCATGATAAATGCATATCGTATCTCTTTTTTTAGTGTTGCTTTGTTAAGACTATCTAGCATCATTGGTGGAATCTTTGGAGCTTACTGTGTTGCCATGTCTATTCTGTGTAAGACTTTTGGAAGAGATAGGGTTCTTCTCTTGCTACAACCTCTTTTCTTAAAATAGCCTGGAGAATTGGTCCTAGTTTGATTGTTTGGCACATTTGGTTGGAATGTAATAGAAGAATATTCTTGGATAAAAAATAGCTCATGGGGCAACTTTGGAGGTGAATTCTTTGGGCTTTGTAGGGGACTTTGAATGCAAAGTGTGACTTGTCTATGTCAATTGATCCTGGGGACTTGGGTGTTGTAAATGCCCTGGGTCTTGTCATAGGGGAGAAAAGTATTTTGAGAAAAGTGCATTGTAGGCGAGGGCATGAGAGGGTTTCTCGTGAGGGCTTTTGGTGCCCGCCTGCTCTAAGGGAGTTGAAAATTAACATGGATGGGTCGTCTAGGGTCAATGCTAGGCATGATGGGGTTGGTGGTATTGGTAGAGACAACCTTGGAGAGGTGGTTTTCTTCTTTTCTATGTATCGTGGTTTGCAAACTAATAATCTTATGGAGGCAAGTGCTATTCTCATGGCGATTAAGTGTGTGGTTGCCCTTGGATGGCAGCAGATTGTTTGTGAAGCTAATTCTCAAGTGGTTATTGAAATGTTGAATAATCAATTTTGGAGGATGCAAATTGGCAGCTAGCTGTGGTTGTCAAACAGATTATTCGTCTATGCTTTACCTTGGAGTCCATTTTTTTCTGCCATATTCTGCAGGAGTGGAATAGGGTGGCTGATGGGCTAGCTAGATAGGCATCAGAAAAGACTGATTCTTGGTTTGTGGATGGTTGGGGCAATCTCTCTACTGATATGGCCCCTATTCTTGAGGATTGAGTTGCTGAGGATATGAGGTGCTTCTTGGGTGTGAATTCATTCTTGTTGTTTTTGGCCTCTTGTGGCTTCTTTCTTTAGACTTTGTATTGTTGTTATGATTCAATAAAGCTTTTACCCTTTTACTTTAAAAAAAAAAAAAAAAAAAAAAAAAAACTTAACTGTTAGTAGGACTCCATTAGTATTTATCACTGCCATGCAAACCAATCAATATTTGTTTCTAAAGTCTTTAAAACTTTGTGACTCAATGGAAAATCCTCTTTAAAGACCACAAAATTGAACTTGTTTTCTAGTGTGTGGACCCTGCATAAATTATGTCTAATAAACTCATTAAATTAATCTCGTGCATTATTGCTTTAGGAACTCACCGATAATGTTAGCCTATTCTTAAATACAGAGTTTAGACAGTTGGGATGCATATACAAAATGCATTGCACCTATATGCTCTCATAATAGCTCATGAATAAAGCTACAACAATTAGTCAATTACAGAGAATCCATAGTGCATGTCCTTTTAAAAAGCACCGACAAGAAATTTGAGCCCCTTCACCGAATTATTTAATGAATTCAACAAAAATCATCTGCTTTTGCTCTATTTAAGTAGGTATACATTAATGTTTCATTGATCACTATTATAACTATCAATAGGGTATCACTAGAACACCTACGGGCTATAGGGAGTCACCAAAAACATGTGGGAATGCAGATTCATTTTCAAGTGGAAGTTTACATCAATATTAAGAAAGAAAGATGGAATATATACATAAGAAATGAAGAAATAAGTAGATTTGATGACACATTCTTATATAAGGAGTAACGCAATTCCATTGGCATTGTTCAGGGTTCTGATAAGTTGTAGTTACTCAGTTTGCCCTTAGGGTTTGTCTAGAAAACCCTAAGCCATGGAAAGACAAATGCTTTCTTTACTATTGGCATTCAGTGCAATCTTCATGCTCTCTATAGTTGGTAATTTTACTCTTTTCACAAATACCTTTTTTTTCTATTGCCATTCAGTGCAATTTTCATGCTCTCTATAGTTTGCAATTTTACTCTTTTCATTGCATAGGCTATGAAATGAATACATTGTATGCAGCTGAATTGGTTTAACCAAATCCATTTCACTTGAAATTCACGAGGCATATGAGGAATATGGGTTAACCCTTTTGTCTCCAAGTGTTGATGCTAGGGTTTCAAAATGCCATTTACACACAATTTTTTCTAGGGCTTCATCCATGATTTCCAAAGTACCAATATCTTGAATTATGCATTTAAAATGAGAAAAAATGTCATTTAGTGATCTAGGGTTTCAGCAATGGCATGAGTGAGCTTGAAATCTGGAGCCTTCCATTCCACACCATGAACTAGCATGTCAAAACCTCGCTTTTCCTTGCTATTGCTAGATGTCATCTTCACTCGGTAGGGTTTGAGAGAATTCAAAATATTTTGGTAATAATTCAATCAAATCACTTGGAAGCTCTTGAAGATCACACTATGTAATAGATCTAAAAAATTCATGGTAAAAATGATTTCGATTCCATTCCTTTTATCAAAATTTTCCATAAATTCTCGGTACAAATGGTAGATCAAATTGATAGACTATCATCCACTTCCTTGCATTGATTACTCGATAGAATCTTCCATCATTCAGCAACCATATGAAATTTTAGTTACTCCTAACCTCACTTGGTAGAGTCTATGACCCAACTTTACTCAGTAAGGAAAGTAACTTGGTAGTAATTGGTGCACTTTCACTTGGTGATCCCTTTGTATCTTGAATACAAATATGGATCTTTTGTCCTTTCAACTGGAACTAATTTGGATGTCTTCTTTGATAGCCTAGTCCTAGTTCTCCTTTGAGAACTCAAGTAGAAATTGTGGAGCCACCCAATTCTTGAGTGACTTGTTCATCATTGTTTGGACTTGCATTCTCAGTAGACTTTGGAACCCATTTCTCTATCATTTATTTTTGGATATTATCAACCTTTTCCTTCTTTTCATATTCAATTCTACCAATATTCATGTAGTTCTTGGCAAGATGACCAAGTTTTGTACAAATGAAACATCTTTTATTTGTATCTCTTTTCCTCAAATGATGCTTTACACAATTCATTCCAATGTGTCCAAATTCTCCACAGTAATAACATCTGCACCAAATGTTGTAGTCCCAACCAAATATAGCTTTCCCAATTTGATTTGTTGGATTCAATATCTTGATTTTGTATTATGATGATTTGTGCCCATGCTTCTTACATTTGTGACATTTGCCTTAAAATCTTGGTTTTTCTTTGCATTCATTTGCTCTATGACCATGTTGATTACAATTGCAACTTTTTCCATTGAATTTTTTCTTTCCATTGCTCCAACACTTGATTGAAGTATGACCTATCTTACCATAGTGATTGCAAGTAGGTCTTAGATTCTTTTGAGCTCCTTGCTTGGATGATTCTCCTTCTTCTATGTATCCAATTCCTGCTTTTCCTTTTTGTCTATAGAGATTTTGTTCGTTCAATTGATTCATTTCTGCTTGGAATTTCATCATTCTTTCATTGATTTGTCTTTCAGAGTTTAGGTCATTCTACAATCTTTCATTTTTCGATCATAGGCTCATGATTTCTTCATTTGCATTGGAGAGTTGATCAATGAAGTCTTCTTGCTAAAGAGATAGGTGTTGGACTTCATTGTTCTTTCCTTCTATCACTTCTCTTATCTTGTTTCTCTCTTCCATAACTTCACATAATCTTACTGACTAAATTTCTTGCTCTCTTCTTAGTTTTCTTAATTCTTCTTGCAGTGAACCATTCTTTTCTAGGAGTTCTTTGATTACTTCATTTGCTTCATTTGGATTGCTTGAATGAAGGTCTTCAATTCTTTTATCAATGTAGAGATGATCTTTCATTTGAATTGCAAGATCTTTTCTTCTTTTCAGGGATTGAGAGAGTTGCTCCTTTGCTTTCTTGAGGTGGGCAATAGTCATTTCCAAATCTAGCTTCTCATTATCAATAGCCTTGTCAAGTCTAAATATCTCCATGGCTTTTGATCTTTTCTCAAGCTATTAAACTTCGTCCTGAGAATCACAATGATCTGATACCAATTGTTGGAAATATTCTTAAAAGCTAAGTTATTGAGAGGGGAGGGGTGAATCAGTAACTTCTGAAACTTTAATCCAATCATCAATTAATCCAATACTGATCTAACTACATGCACGAGAAACTAAAAACATGAAAGCATTCATAACACTTTGACACAAGGATTTGGTTACTCAGAAACCTTCCAAATAGAAAGTAAAACTAGGGTGGGAATGATACCCACAGGCTTTAGTACTGTAGTATAAAGTTGGCATGTTAAGGCTTAGATTGATCACTTTTGATGATCTACCCTATTAGGAGAAATTAAGACTACTAGGTCCACCTTGATAGAGGATTACAAACATACAATGAAGTATGCACTTGGTAAAGAGATTTGCAAAAGACTATTAGGTCTACCTTGTTAAAGAAATTGTTAAAGGATTTAACTGATCCACCTATTAGGATGAAGCAACAACTAATCTTTGATCTACAACTTGGTTTGCTAAATGAGATTCCTTTAAGTGTATAAATCACCTTGCTGTGATAGATGAATCTTTGCTGCTCCTTATACTGTTGTAGCCTTTGTAATTTGCACTTTTTGCTCTTCTTTGATGATCACATTGATTCCACATATATTCACACACCTTGGATGTGATACAATACATAACATGTCTACCAATCCAATTATACAATTACAAAGTCAACCACAATACAAGTTTACACAATATTACAAATTCAACTCAAATGTAGACACTCGGGTTCTGAAGACCGACTTGGTGAGGTTATGATACTTGGCATCCATTATCAATGCTTGGCATTGTCATGCACTTGGTAGACATAAAAGATTGGTCCATACTAATCACTTCCAAGTAGCCTTGAACTCGGTTTGCACTGATGACTCAGTGAATACTATGAATCTCATTATATAAACGAATCTCTTGTTTACCATTGCATAACTTGGTAAACACTATTACCTTGAGCTCGATATAAACTGAGTCACTTGGTTAACACTGATTAACTCAGTAAACACTAGACTTGCATCACATTAACTGTGAACTCCGTAACCATTACATAGCTTAGTTTGCATGGGTAAACTCGACATACACTAAGATGCTTAGTTTACATTGCTAATCTTCACAATAGTTGTAATTGCTGGCATACACTGGAATTTGTCCAAAGGACTCGGTAGAAACTATAGAACTTGGTAACAAATAAAATGCTTAGTTAACACTGTTAACAGTACAATAAGCTTGGTAGATACTTACAATCTAAATAAGTGTATGTCACTAATGAAAAACTTGACTGATATGTCAATAGATTCATGGCCAAAACAAGCCCTTCTTTTTTCATTCCATATCCTTCAAATAGGTCACAAAATAAAGCTCCCATTCAAAAAGAATGTAGTAACACATTTAAAATTTGGTGAAACAAATTCAAACTTGGTTGGATTTAGCTGCAAGGAGAGACATTATTATAGATAAATTCTTCAAAACCAAACACAATTAAAATGAGTGTTTTGATATCATATTGGGCGGGATACAACTTGATGGGATGATTTAAAATTTAAAATGCTCCTTGTGGATTTTTGCTGTCTATTTTTATCCATTTTTCTTTCTCTTATTTATCATGTGAGGTCACCCATCACGGGAGATGATGCATACCTATGTCACTTTTATACATCTAAATAACTTTTACCAAATATATGTGTGTTTCAATTATGCTTACTTGTTAAATATGAATTTTAATTGATTTTAGATTTAAAAATAATTTAAATTATTTTATTTTATTTTATTATTATTACTACTCTATATATATTCATACTATAAAATTTCATTGTTTGTCTATTTAATTTAATAGATTTGTTATTTAACTAAAATGTAATTGAAACTAATTAATTTTTAAATAGACAATAGGTCAAGGAATCTAATATACTTCATTGGAAATTACATCATTTGTTTCAAATCTATTTGAAGATACTCTCATTAATGCATCTAGCATATGCAAACCTATCTTCTTTCACAAACAATATTTGCAAGAATAGTAATCAAAACAAATATAGATGTTATGCCAATATTTTATACTACCAGAACTAACTAACTCTCTATACATTTTTCAATTTGAAGCCTTGCCAAATGTAAGTAAGATCCTTAAATTATTATTTTTAATTAACTTAAAAAAAATCTAATTAAATGTTACTATATATTTTTAAAATAAAAATATATGTCCTATTAAATATCTTATATTTATCATATTATACATATCATAAAATAGTATATTTTCATTGCTTATGCCCATTTTGTAATGGAAATGTTAGTCTACATAGATATTAGCATTCAGTTTCTTTATATAACTAATTACAACCGATAGAATAAGCATACATCTACATAACTACATGAAAAGATCATGTCTATCAAATTCACTCAAATATGAAACTTGATCCAAATGAAACAAAACAAATTCAAGCTATAATACCACCTATCTACATTTTCTAATCATCTTTTCTCATAAACTAAGTTTATTACTTTTTAAATACTACATAATATAATTATAACTTAACCATTCATGGGGGAAGAATGGCTCTACAAGTGTTGCATGAGGTTGTAGCCATCTATGCTCGACCTACATGTGGTCTTTTGGTGGTTGCAAATGTGGTTGGAGGTCAGATCTGATCTCTTCTTCTTTGGAGCTTCTTGGGGGTGGGTTTTTTATGCTATTCGAGGGGGAGGCTATTTTCTTTTGAAGTAGGTGTGTATTCTAGGTAGTGGGGCCATGATCTTGGTGTCTAGTGGAGTGTGCCTTCATTGTAGGGCTCCTAGTTTTGATTTTGACTTTACTTTTCTCACTTTGCGTTGTGTGTTGTTTGATGGGTACTGGAGAATCTTCTAGGGTTTGTCCAAATATGGACGTCTGCTTTGCTTTTTGTTTTAATCCTCTCCACAAGGTTCAAATAATTTTTATAATAGTCTTTTTTCGGTGGAACCTGAGAAAGTTGAGATGGGCTCGGCATGGGGCCTAGAATTTTGAAGATTAATGGGTGCCTTGAACGATGTAAAGAGAGTTTGACTGTAGTGTTGGCTAATGACATTAATTATCATGCTCAACATTCTCTTTATTGCAAATTCTTAGGTTTGAAAATTTCTTAGCAATTCTTGGATATGTGGGCTCAAAAGACATGGATGCCTGAGGGAGAGATGGAGATTTGCCTCCTGGCAAATAACTATTTCATGGTTACATTTGACTATTTGGTTGATCAGAATAGAATTTTTGAAGGGGGCCTGTATTTTTATAACTAGGTGGGCTTATTCATTAAACCATGGCATCTTTGCTTCAACTCAATAGAGGAACTTCCAAATTAGGTTCAGGTTCGGGTTCATCTTCCAAGGTTCCTTGTGGAATGCTGTTGAATTTACCTATTGGCATCGAAGCCGAGGAAACCTGTGGGTTTGTCTTAGCAAACACAATTCAAAAAAGTAGTGACTTTTTCCCAATTTTGTGTAGAAATTGGTTTAAGTAAGCCATTGCCAAAATCTTTAGAAGTGAGTGCAGGAGATTATTCATGGGTGCAATAGCTGGATTATGAAACATTTCCTTTCCATTGCCATTTTTGTCATGAGTATGGTCACCTCCTGCATAGATGTCCAAAGGCCAAACCTTTAGAGGCTCAATCTTCTCAACCTTCAGCTAATCCACCTAGGGTGGATAAGGGAAAGGACCCCATTCAGGGTTTTGGTGGTAGAGAAGATGGTTTTATTCCTGTTAGAGGCCAAAATAGAAATAGAGGTCATAAAAGGACTTTGAAGGATAAGCAGGATGAGGACACCTTCAATAGGTTTGAGGTGTTGGAGAATCTTAGTCAATAGGAGGTGAACCCTGGATTTCTAGATCTAGATCATGGGACTTTGGATATTGATCAGCATGGCCCTTCAATTGAGGCAATGCCTACTCCCCAACATGAGGGGGGTATGGGAGCGCCATGCTTTGATGCGGTCGAGAAAGATCCTAGTCAGGTAATACTCAACTTAGAGGTGATTATGGCTCTACTTGCTGATGGGACTTTGGCTCTAAGGATAGATCAACAAATGGGGATTCAAGATGAGTTGGGCGATAGTGTTGAGGTAGTGAAATATATTGTGGATAAGGTCCACTTCTTGCATAAATTTGGTCTGGAGGTGGGTAAGAAGATTATTAAGGCATGCTCGCAATTGGGTGTTTTGCAAAAAGTTCTCAAGAAGGGGGCGCTAGAGAAAATTTCTAAGCTGGGAAGGAAGAAGGATGAGGAAAAGATTAAGATGATAGGGGAGACTTTGGTAGAGTTGAGGTCAGTCAAGACTCTAGATTCACATTTCTCATGCCCCTCGAAATGATAGTTCTCTTTTGGAATGTGAGGGGCTTGAATAGTGGCCCTAGACAAAAAGTTGATTAGGATTTGAGTAGGTGTCATTCACCTAATGTTTATTTTCTGCAAGCGACTAAGCTCTTCATGGAGGGTATGATGAATTTAGTTCCTAAGTTATGGGGGAATGATGGATGCCAATGCACTAGTGCTCAAGGGTCTTTTGGTAGGGTGGCATGCTTATGGAACCCACGTAAGATCTACCCCCTTTGGTGGGTGTCTTTTAAGTCTTTCCTTTCCATGGTGACCTCTTGTTTTATGTCAGGGGAAATTGCTCTCTATTCCAACGTGTATGTGCCTATGGAGTTGCAGGGAAAGCAACTTTTGTGGTCCAACATTTGTATAGTTTGCAGCTTATTTCCTTACCATCCTTGGATTATAGGAGGTGATTTTAATGTTGTCACAAAGTTTACAGAAAAATGAGGTGGTATTGCAAGGTTGGAGGCTTCTGCATTAGTGCTATAGGACAATATCTCTACTTTGAATCTTGTGGCTATCAAGTCTGGCAATGGTCATTTTACTTGGAATAATAGGAGAATTGGTGATGCTTCTATTTTTGAAAGACTTGATAGATTTTTGGTGTCTAGTTTCTGGTTGGGGGACAGGTGGTTGACTAGCTTTGAAATTTTGGATGGTTGTGGTTCTGACCATTGGCCTATTAAGCTAGTGGTTGATGTGCCTCAAAGGTGTGCTAGACAAACCTTTAAGTTCCAACTCATGTGGCTTAGGGATGAATCTCTTCATTATTTGCTCCCTAGTTGGTGGGATCAGGGGAAGCCATCATATGGCACAACTGTGTACTCTTTCTCAAAGAGACTCCAGTATGTTGAATCTAGATTGAAAAGATGGAATAGGCAACATTTTGGTAACTTATTCTAGGAAAAGCAATAGGCATGAGATAATCTGGGCCTAATTACCAAACAAATTCAAGATCAAGGCCTCTCGGAGGAGCTAAGTTTATTAGAGGTTGCTGCAACAAAAGAGTTTGAGGAATGGGAGTTAAGAGAAGATATTTTTTGGAAACAAAAGTGTTGTATTGAATGGCTCCAGGTAACTTAGTTAAGGATTGGAGACAAGGTAATGCTATTTCTTCTATTTTTTTGCCTAATGGGGAATCTTTGTCCTCTTCAGCCTCTATTTTAGCTAAATGCATTTAGTATTTCTCTACCCTTTTCTCCAAGGATTGACCTCCTATGGAGGAGGATGAATAATTTTTTAAAGATTGTATCCCAAAGCTAGCGACTAATGAAATGAATGAATCATTTCTTACTCCTATTAACTTGTCAGAGCTTGAGAAGGTTGTGTTCCAGATGAAGAAAGGTAAAGCTCTTGGGCTTGATGGATTCCCCATTCAATTTTTTAGGAGTTTTGGTAAGTGGTTAATTTGGACCTTTTAGAGGTTGTCCAAGAATCCTTTATGCATAAAAAAATGTTGAAGTCACTAAATGCTACTTTTTTAGCTCTTATTCCTAAGAAGAAGGGAGCTAACTCCTTGGATTTTTTTAGGCCTATATCACTATGTAATGTTGTGTATAAAATTATTAATAAGTTAATTGTGGAAAGGCTAAAGCCTTGGCTTGATGACTTAATTTCTAAAGAGCAGGGAGGTTTTGTAGCTGGAAGACAGATCATGGATGGGGTGGTTATTGCTACTGAGGCCATCAATTCCATGGAATCCTCAAAAGATAAATAAATGTTTATTAAGTTGGACATGGCTAAAGCATATGATCGTGTTAAATGGAGCTTTCTATTTAAAATCCTTGGAGCTTTTCGCTTTGTTGAGGGTTGGATTGAATGGGTTAGGATTTGTGTCACTTCCTCCTCATTTTCGGTGCTTATCAATGGAACCCACTTGTTTGTTTGGTGCTTCTAGAGGCCTCAGGCAAAGAGATCCCCTATCTCCTAACTTATTTATCCTCCTTGTAGAAGGCCTAGGAGGACTCATTTGTGCTCAAGTTGCTAGTGGCTTGCTTTAGGGATGGAGTTGGGGAGATGATATTCCCCCTCAATCTCATCTGCAATTTGTAGATGACACTGCCTTGATGGGCAAGGTTAAGGTTGAGGAGGCTCTCAATTGGCATAGTGTTTTGGATAGTTACTTGGTAGCTTTTGGGCAACAAATAAATGAGGAGAAGTCTTTCATATATATCTTCCACACTCCTAAGGGTATTCAAAGGAGAATTGCAAGTATCCTTCAATTTTACATTGGATCGCTTCCTTTTTCCTATCTTGGAATCCCTCTTGTTGGTCACTTTCTCCCCAAAAGGTTTTGGCAAGAGACTCTTGATAAGTTTCGAGGATTGGTCAGTCATTGGACTTGTAGGTGGCTTTCTTCAATAGGTAGAGTGACTCTTCTAAAGTCGGTGGTCCAAGCTCTTCCTATTTATAAATGCTTTGTTCTTTTTGCTCTTTCAAGTTTTATTAGAGATTTCGAGAAATTGTCTCATCAGTTTTTGTGGGCTAGTAATCATCTTCATAGAAAATGAAGTCTGGTGACGTGAGATGTTGTTTATAGGCCAAAGTAGGAGAGGGGTCTTGGTTTACGGCGGATTGATTTGAATGGACAGGCCTTGGCTACTAAGTTGTATTGGCATTGGTACTCTCAACAACATATGTGCTGGGTTAAAATTTTGACCTTCAAATATTTGGGGGTGATAGAAAGTAGGGAGGTAGCAAGGTTCAGTATGGAGGGGAAAGGCTCTGTGATCTAGAGTACCCTTAAATGTGGTACCAAGCTACTTAAACATGGACTTTTCTGGAATTGTAATGGGGGTCGAGATGCTCTTTTCTAGCATGATCCTTGGGATGGACACCCACTCATTGTGACATCTCATCCCCATCTCCAAGATTTGTGCCAAATTTTTGTGGAGGTGAGTTGGAGTCATGTGGAAAACTTCAAATCTCAACAATCTTTGGGTCAAATTTTTGTGTCCAGGTGGAAGGACCCCTTGGATTGGCCTCCTCGTGGTGTGGTGGAGGATCGTCAAGAGCTTGCTAAGATTTTATCAGGCCATGTTTGTAATTCTCTCCAAGGGGGTGATGTGCTTGCTTGGGGTCTTGACTTGAAAGGAAATTTTTTGATTGCCTTTAGTTATCAGGTTTTGGATTAACAGGTTTTTGGAAGCTCTCCCAGGTTTCTTGGTGGAAGCATGTTTGGAATAAATTTGGTTGGCCTAAGTATAAATTTTTCTCCTGGCTTGTGGTTCAAGGCAAGTGTCTTACTTGGGTTAAGGGCACTTCCATGTGCATTCTATGTGGTCAACATGATGAATGCATATTGCATCTCTCTTTTTACTGTTGTTTTGTTAAAACTATCTGACATCATTGGTGGAATCTTTGGAGCTTACCTTGTTGCCATGTCTCATCTTTGGAGGACTTTTGGAAGAGACAGGTTTCTTCTCTTGCTACAACCTCTTTTCTTAAAATAGCTTGGAGCATTGGTCCTAGTTTGATTGTTTGGCACATTTGGTTGGAACGTAACAGAAGAATATTCTTGGATAAAAAATTCCTCGTGAGGCAACTTTGGAGACGAATTCTTGGGGCTTTGTAGGAGACTTTGAATGCAAAGTGTGACTTGTCTGTGTCAATTGAACCTGGGGACTTGGGTGTTGTAAATGCCTTGAGTCTTGTCATAGGGGAGAAGAGTATTTTGAGAAAAGTGCATTGTAGGTGAGGGCGTGAGAGGGTTTCTCAGGAGGGTTTTTGGTGCCCACCTACTCTACGGGAGTTGAAAATTAAAATGGATGGGTTGTCTAGGGGTAACCATGGGCATGATGGGGTTGGTGGTATTGGGGGTTTTCTTCTTTTCTATGTATTGTGGTTTGCAAACTAATAATCTTATGGAGGCAAGTGCTATTCTCTTGGTGATTAAGCGTGCAGTTGCCCTTGGATGGTGGCGGATTGTTTGTGAAGCTGATTCTCAGGTGGTTATTGATATGTTGAATAATCAAAATTTGGAGGATGCGAATTGGCAGCTAACTGTGGTTGTCAAACAGATTATTCCTTTGTGCTCTACCTTGGAGTCCATTGTTTTCCACCATATTCTGCAGGAGTGGAATAGGGTGGCTGATGGGATGGCTAGATGGGTGTCAGAAAAGACTGATTCTTGGTCGGTGGATGATTGGAGCAATCTCCCTGCTGATATGGCCCCTGTTCTTGAGGAGTAGGTTGCTAAGGATATGAGGTGCTTCTTGGGTGTGAATTAATTCTTCTTGTTTTTGACCCCTTGTGGCTTCTTTCTTTAGACTTTGTATTGTTGTTATGATTCAATAAAGTTTTTACCCTTTTACTTAAAAAAACAAAAACAAAAAAACTTAACTGTTAGTAGGACTCCATTAGTATTTATCACTGCCATGCAAACCAATCAATATTTGTTTCTGACGTCTTTAAAACTCTGTGGCTCAATGGACAATCCTCTTTAAAGCCCAAAAAATCGAACTTGTTTTCTGGTGTGTGGACCCTGAAGAAATAATGTCTAATAAATTCATTAAAATAATCCCGTGGACTGCTGCTTTAGGAACTCACCTATAATGTCAGCCTGTTCTTAAATACAGAGTTTAGACAGTTGGGATGCATATATAATATGCATTGCACCTATATGCTCTCATAATAGCTCATGAATAAAGCTACAACAATCAGTCAATTACAGAGAATTCGCAGCTCATGTCCTTTTAAAAATCTCCAACAAGAAATTTGAGCCCCTTCACCGAATTATTTAATGAATTCAACAAAAACCATCTGCTTTTGCCTCTAATTAAGTAGGTATACATTAATGTTTCATTGATCACTATGATAAGAAAGAAAGATGGAATATATACATAAGAAATGAAGAAATAAGTAGATTTGATGACACATTCTTATATAAGGAGTAACTCAATTCCATTGGCATTGTTCAGGGTTCTGGTAAGTTGTAGTTACTCAGTTTGCCTTTGGGGTTTGTCTAGAAAACCCTAAGCCATGGAAAGGCAAATGCTTTCTTTACTATTGGCATTCAGTGCAATCTTCGTGCTCTCTATAGTTGGTAATTTTGCTCTTTTCACAAATACCCTTTTTTGCTATTGCCATTCAGTGCAATTTTCATGCTCTCTATAGTTTGCACTTTTACTCTTTTCATTGCACAGGCTATGAAATGAATGCATTGTATGCAGCTGAAATGGTTTGTTTATTGGATTGGTGTTGATTTTATTATTATTGTATTGTGTGCAGACGTTTGTAGCGCAGAACAGGCAACTGCATTTTTTGTTTTTGGAGACTCGTCTGTAGACACTGGCAATGTTCCTAATTCCAGTTTTCTTTCACCATGGAGGTATCCCTATGGTGTTAGTTGGCCTGGTCGCCCATATGGAAGGTTCTCTTCTGGCAAAATTCAGAGTGATTTTATTGGTAAATGAATTTTGATAAACCCTTAAACTAGCACAATCAATTTGGGACTTTGTTATCAATCTTTTAGATCATATTCAGTGATCCATCATTATTGAACGTGTTTTGAATTCTTAATGTTATAAAATATACACAATCGCTTTTTAGGGTCACCGTTCATTCTCTATGAATGTGATTCCAAAACAATGATGTTAAAAACATATATACAGTTGAATTTAGAAACAAAATTTGATATTAAAATTAAATTGTGAAAACCTAATATTATTAAATCTAAGCGGGTTTCTGATTTATGCAGCCCAAATGTTAGGTCTTCCTCCTCCTGTTCCTTACGGTTTGCTCAATGATTCAGCACGTAACATGACAGCATCTAAAGGTATAAATTTTGCAGTAGCAGGAAGTGGGGTTTTTGACACCTATGGATTTCCAAAGCTCGGCACCCAAGTTGGGTTTTTTAAGGATATTCTTGGGTCACAGAAATATGGTTATAATAACCTCAATCATTCTGTAGCTCTCGTCACTGTGATGGGAAATGATTATGCCCCTGTAAATCTTACACAAGTGGTAAGAAGTTAGAATACATACATATCATATCATTGTGAATTGTTTCATTATTATTTATTATTCGAGTAGACTTTAATCTAAGATCTTTCATATAAGACGCTCACAATTTAGAAGAATCCATAAGTTTGAATGAAAGCGTCCTGAGATATGGGTCTATGCAGGGGAGAACGAAGTTTGCCAAGAGCCTCATAACAGAGATGAAAATGCAGTTAACAGAGCTGTACAAGCTTGGTTTTAAGAACTTTTTAGTCTCAAATGTCATGCCATTTGACTGTCTGCCGGCCAATATTAAAGCTGGGTCGGTATGCTTGAATACAACAATGGATATAGTATCCGCCCACAACACATATCTTTCAGAAGCCATTTCAGAGCTGACAAAACTTGAAGATGCAAACTTTCTCATCCTTGATACATTCAAAGCCTTCTCTCTTGTCATTTCCAATCCAACTGCACACGGTAAAATATAAGAGAAAATGTTCGAATTCTGCAATAGTTTCAATATGATGTTAGTGTTAAACAAATTGGCTGACAGTGTTTTGTTTAATATTGACCAGGGATCCACAAGGTAAACAAATCCTGTTGTTCTTCACGCGAAAGTCCAATGAACTATGTTGGATGTGGGCTTTATGACAAAGAAGGAAAGCCTATGTTTCAAGTCTGCAAACACCCAGAGAGAGCTCTGTTTTTTGATTGGTATCATCTTACCCAGAAGGGATGGCAAGTGTTGAGTAATCTTTACTATTCCCATAATGGATTTGTACAAGATGGATCTTCTTCATCTCCCACATCTTTAGCACAATGGCTGCAGTCTCATAATGTAGGCTTGGATTCATCTCCTCCTGATTCTCAATCCAATCACTGAATCTATTGTCATGAAGCATGGCATAAGTATGTAGGAGGTTGAGTTGAGGAAGCTCCGATCTTGAAATATTTAGCTTAAATAATTGGAGTTCACAAATCCACTGGAGTATTTGGCAAGTATGCTACCATATATTGTAAAATTCGGTAATTGGTTAAAATGTTATTCTGCCGGAGTGATGCAATAGATATTAAACATTGTTTTAAGGAACACTTCTTGGTAGCTTCCTTGGTCAAGTTTGTAGTAAAATTATTAGACAATATCTACCTAGATTACCGAGTTATGAAACGTGAGAAGATTTCTAATCTTCATTTCCTCTTCTCCTCCTCTGAACTTTTTCTTCTTAGATCTCTACACTTCCGTAGCAAGGATTTCTTAATATATTAGGTTTATGCACGTTTTAGGCATGGATGGATCAAAAATAATTATCTAATTTGTTTTGGGCTCAGGGACTTCTTTGAGGTGATTGATGCTGTGAGGATTTTCAAATTGTACTGCGCTCAAAATTTTTTCTTCAAGGACGTTTTCGTTTTTGGTTCTAATAAAAGGGACGAAGTCACTGAATGGCATATATAGAGTAAGAAATTGAAGAAACAATGGAACTACTTTCACCAGAATAAGACTAAAGCATAAGATAGTTATACTTATTCTATGTTATTTTTTCACTTTAATTAAATATAAAATATAGTCTGAAATTATGAAATTATTAGTTCCTGCCAACTTTTTTTAAACTTTTTTTTTCTTTTTTCTTTTTTCTTTTTTTATTTTAATCGTTCAGATACAAATTTTCTAATTTGTTTTTTCAACCATCTAATCAAAATACAGTATTAAATTTTATTAGACAGAAATACTATAGTTGATAATTAATTTTTATTTTTAATAATTTTAAAATATAAATTTTCTGAATTTTCATAAGCAATGAAAAAATTGTTTTCACATAAATAAAAATATAAAATTATTAGTCGAATGTACATTCATCGCAAGGATCATTTTTTTCAATTCCTTCTAGAAAGCTCTTCCCATGTACCCTCTTTCCAATCCCTTCTAGAATTCTCTTTTCATCCCTTCTAGAATGGTTAAAGAATTAAAAGTTGTCTGGTTAGGGAATTGCATGCTTGGATCTTAGAAGACATTTGAGACAGACACACAATAAAACTTTGGATGCATAGAATAGAGAGGTAAAAAAGACATTATTTGAGAGTTTCACTTTGTACCCAAGTTGGAGAACTTTACTTTCTTTCCTTTCTGAAATGCTTTGTGTACCTTTCTAATGCTTCCATATTTTGCATACTATGGACCATGGCAGTGTCAACCTTAATGCTATTCACAAATTGATTGGATTCATCCACTATAGATAGATTTTATTTTTTCTTCTATTTTGGAATTCTCAATAGTTCAAAATTTTTGGGGCTTTTACCAATTGGAATCGCTCTATTTTGTTCTTCATTGCTTGAAACCAAAAACGGATTGTAATGGTGAGTTTACTAGATTCATTTTGTATTTGATTCACCATTAAAAATCTTTTAGATTGGATAAGGCAAAAGGAAAATAATATTGGATTGGTTTTTCATTACTGGGCCCAAGTTTTTTAAAGGTGTGTACCATTTGTTTTATTAGTACAATCCTCATGGAGCTCAGTGGGGCAATATTGTATGGGAGCATGCGGTGTGAAAGGATCTTATTAATTGGGAATCTCTACAATCTGCCATTATTCCAAATGATATAAAGGGTTGTTGGTTTGGCTTTGCAACAACTCCTCAAGACAAGTCTAGAATATGGTTGTTCCAAAGAATACATCTTCTCCATGCCATATCTTGATGGTTGTATCACACCAAACTTGTGAATTAGACCATATAAGTTAGATATATGAACTTCATAGACTATAAGCTATATGTACAATGGATTCAAGGCCTACAGGTCTATAATGACAATGTCAAAGTAGCAAGTGTGTAGAAACATTATTCTTTACAAAATCATGTTAAGTCAATGCCTTAGGCATATTCAAGAATTCAGAATAGAAACACAGTTAGTCACCTATACCAAAAAGAAGTTGACCCTATACATAGTAAGGGAAATAGAGCACCCATAACCCTACCTAGAACTAGAAGATTTTCTCAATGTCTTTTGATTTCCTCATAGCCTAATGAATTTTACCTAAACTTCTCTACATTTCAGTAAGCAAACTTATCACTTGTGGTCCACTGTATGAGGGGGCAGAGTGTCTCTCAATTGATAAGGCTCAAGAAACAAGTATTAGAGAGGCCCATATACAAGAGGCTATATATGTAATCAAATTTTGCTAGATACTTCAAAACAAGAAAATGAGGTAGAGACTGAACCTCCCTCAACCTATATAGAGGCAGAAGCACTCATTCATTTGCCCCTCAATACTTTGGGGGTGGGAAGCCGACACCATAAAGATACATTATCAATCATGCATTTGTAGGATAGAATAATCGAACATTTATAGATGGGGTGGAGAAGATCTAAGAGTTCCATTCATTGCAAGGATGTGTTTAATATTGAAGGCCAATAGTCACATGGGTGTTTTCCCTCCACTTGTATTGTAACTTTTCAGCTAATCATTTGTGATTTGTAAATGTTGATGGCATCTATTTGTAAACACATTCTATTCATCAATATAATTCCTCTATGCTCAGTGTGGACATAGCCATGATTTTTGGTGAACCATGATAAACATCTGCGTTTATGCATCTTGTTGTTCTTTACATTTCTTTTGCATTCTTAATTAACTTACAATTGGTATTAGAGCGTGTGATCGAGTTTGGTTATCAAATTCTGAAGTCATGGAGGAATCATGAGTGCAAAAATTCTCAAGGAAGAATTTCAGTTTGTGGAAGGTACATATGTGATCATTACTTGTCAAACATGATCTTGCAATAGTAATCAAAGATAAAACAAAGAAGCCAACCACCATGACAAATAAGAATTCAAATAAAAATGATGAGAAGGCAATGGAAGAGATTTTTCTTTCACTATCTAAGAATGTGTTGTTCAATGTCAAAAATGAAAAGTCAACAAAGGAGGTATGGGACAAGCTTCATGATATGTATCAAAAAAAATCTACTGCAAACAAAATCTTTACCATGAAGAAGCTTTACAAGTTGAAGATGAAGGATGAAACAACAATATTGAATCACATAAATGAGTTAAAAATCTCTTATGTCAAGTAACTCCATTGGTATGCCTCAATATGATGACAATAAGGTAGTCATCTTATTATGTTCCTTACCAGATAGCTAGGACAGTGTAGTAATAGTGGTAAGCACTTCCGCTACTGACAAAAAAAATCTGGTCTATGATGAGGTGGCTTCTACATTGCTTAGTGAAGACATGAGGAGAACCAATAAATAGTTTCATCTGATGATGCACTAACAATGGTTAGTACAAAAAATAGAGGAAGAACTCAACATAGAGGAAGAAATAACAATCATCAAAGGTCACAAGCAGCTAGAAGATCGTAGTCTTGGGGTAGACAAAGCGGTTGTTAGTTTTGTGGAAAGGTTGGTCACATTAAAATGGACTACAAAAAATACAAAAGAGCTCAAGAAAAGGTTTTGGACATGTTGGTGTTTTTCAACTATTGAATAACAAAGGCTCAATACCAAGATAATAATGCTCACAAATCTAAGGATTAGCTATGTCCTATTAACAATTATGCTTGCATATTATCTAGAACCAACTTCAACAAAACCAAGATTGGCTTTCTACTCTTTAGGCTTTGCAAAACCAAGGTGGGTATACCTAAGGGATAATCTAGAATGAATGTTGTTGTGTGATTCTTTATTAGTTTCATTCTAATTTTCATCTTATATCTCTAACACACACACACACACACACACACACACACACACACACACACACACACACACATATAGTTTATTCATTTCTTATCACTTTTAGATGATATTTATCCCTTATAAGTAGATTTGGTCACAATTCTTCTCAGATTTGTAAGTATTACTAACCATAGTAGCTAACTAAAGCTAAAATGCTACATCTAATCAAGTGTTGACCATCTTTGGAGCTCTTCAAACAGTAAAATAAAGGTGATTTTGATTTTAGACTTGATGCTTATTCATGATCTTCCTATTTGTAGATTGGATTAATTAGATCAGTTCCTATTCCATTGGGATTTGGAGTCTACTCCAATGTATAGATCTAATTTATTGCATTACAAAAAATATTAATAGCAATTTTGACTGGAATTCATTTTTACAGACATCCTCTTTACAATCATCGCAATCCCATCAAATTCATTAAAGCCTTTACTTAATTCATTGAATCAATAGCAATAATAAATTGGCATACAACTTAAGTGAATTGCATTCAATTGGACACACTTTACTCATACAATATCAAAATAACTAGATAATAAAAATGGAGACAAACTTCAGCAAGAACAAATATGGGGATAGTTCAATTTTGTATTAATTTTCCTTGAAAATTGTATACAATTGTAGTAAAACTTAGAATGACTCTAAAAAGACACAAAGATCATATGCTATCAATGTATTCTTAGAAAATTTATAGAGAAGATACATAATGAATTTTTTCTACCATAACTGGACCGAACTATACTCAATATAGAATCAAATTGTATTAGAAATTAGACCCTTCTCTAGCCTTGAATCTCACTTAAATAGTGTGAGATGTAACAAGCTTTAGGCTTAGAGAATTGATAGGTGTCCTTTTACAAAAGGTATTTACATTTAGCTTAATAGGAAAAGACAAAAAATTTTGTAACAAAAAAGTAGTACATCATAATATTCTCTTAGTAGGCCCTTCTTCTATTACATATTCGAATGCCACAAATCTTATGATTGACCTTTATTCACTTTGAGTCCTCGACATATGTAGCTATCAAGCTAGCTAGTGATGTGTTGGGCTTTGATTCATGCAACTTCACCTCTACTCTGGAATTTCCACTCATATCGTCATGTACTACCAAGGTGATAGTTACATTTGGTTTCATTTTTTCCACATCATCCAACTAATCCATTGTACCTTTCACATGAGATGACTAACCTTATTTGTCTTCTTCTTTCCTCGGTGCTGATGGAAGTGAGTCAATGATCTTCAGTTCATCTTCATGGGTTTCATCATCATCACTTTCAGCTTCTTCCATCTATTCATTAGAAGCAATATCTACCATCCACTTGTCAAAGAGTGTGTCATCTGGCCAATCAAATTGCAAAATATCTTGTTGCTTCTTGACAACACATTCACCTTCTTTGTCAATGTAAATAAAATCTTGTTTCAAAGAATCAAAGAACATTTGGGCTTTCACCATTTCTTCTATTGTGGTGGCCCACCATGCATGTCCCTTTTCATTGATGATTTTATTCATTCTTAAACAAAATAAATCATCTAATTCCTTAGCCCATTCATCCTTTTTCTTTAATTTATTCTTCCTATCTATAGCACAAGGGAATAAGTCAAATTTTTGGCTCTTGTATTTATTTAAGCAGCCCACTATTCTTCTTTGCAAATGAATTCTTTTATTATCAAATTCAAGAAGGTCATTAACAATATCATACTTTTTTTCAATTTGATCATGTGAAGATCTTATGACAGAGTAGCACAAAAATGTTATTTCTTTCCTCCTCTTTACCCACTTATTCACAATAGGCTTCAAGGCTTCATCACTGGCTTTCATTTCATCCCATATGTTTATTGTCTTTGCTAGCTGATCATAAAATAGTGGCCATTCAATTTTATCTCCCAAATATGTGAGAGCTTTTCTCAATTTATCTTCATACTGTACATTTAGCTCTACATGTAATGCTTGCAGTTTGCTCTTTTCTTCTTCAAAGTCTTCAGCTTTATAATACTATGGCCTTTGTGGGGTATCTGACATCTCTATGAGAGGAGTGGATTTAAAAGGTTCCACTGGAGGGTGGGTATATGTTATTCTTGGCCTTGAAGACCTCACCATTACCTTATTTTCCAATTCAATTCTTCTTTGAACTTCTTTATTATAAGCCTCCAAAACACTCTCATACTTACTCTGCAATTCAAACATTGTTTTTTCCTCCTTTTCTGTAGTGGCCAACATGAATTGAGATGTCCCAACACCCATGTGGACCACTTGCACATGGGAAGTATCTGCTACTCTTCTTACAATGATGTTTCCCATTAATCCTGAGTCATCTGATTGTGATGAAACAACCCTAGATCCTTTCCTTAGTGACTATATAACAAGAGCAACCTAGTCCTCACTAAAAGTTGTACTTGTTAATTCTTTCTTGCTTGGGTCTTGCAGGTCCAATTTATTTGAAATAGAATTAAAAATTAAAGCATCTGTTATATCCCAACTAGGTAGCAATAGAATATTTGATGCTTTTACCATCTATCTCCCCTCCTTAGGGGTTATACTTTGAAATTCTTGCATAATCTTCTCTTTTATTTGATTCTGCAAGACTGTTAGGATAAACCACAGACAGAAATAAAAAACTACATGCAAATATAATCAATAACTGAAAAATAATAGATCACACAGAAATGAACACAAGGCACCAAGATTTAACGTGGTTCACCCAATCCTTGGGCTATGTCCACCAAATAGCAAGTTTGATCTTATTACAATCCGTAATCCCTTATAGCTCAATATTGCTGCAAAAACCAATTTCGCATCACAACATAATGAAAAATACCCAACCCTAAGCCCTTTTATACAAGTATTAAACCGCTTTAGGGTTATAACATGTCGGCTACCATGTCAGCCACAGCCCAAAATTTTTTTCAAAGCAATGCCTTGAACCCCACTATTTATGAAGTATGTACAGTACTTTCCTGATCAATCACCACAATCTAACAATCTCCCACTTGGGGACTGATCAAGCTCCACACTAAACAACAATCTCCCACTTGGAGACTGATCTTGTAGCAATACCACTACCACATGGGGCTCCCACTAGATCAAACCACCCTGGACTCTACTATTCTTTTATTCATGTTCAGTCTAAAAGACCAACCGAAGCTGAAGAGGATTTTAGCTTCTCCCTTGTTACAACCTTTGTCAACATATCTGCTGGATTTTCATTAGTATGTATCTTATCTAGCTTTAACTGTCCATCCTTCAAAATTGACCGAATGAAATGGTACCGCAACTATATGTGTTTGGTCTTAGAATGCAGAGCTAAATTCTTAGCAAGATGAATGGCACTCTGACTATCTGTGAACAAATAATTATCCTTCTGAGGATGTCCCAATTCTTCTAAGAAGAACTGAAGCCATATCATCTCCTTGGTTGCCTCTGTAGCAGAAACATACTCTGCCTCTATAGTGGATAGAGCATTAATCTTTTGTAACCTAGAAACCTAGCTCACAGTTACCCCACCAACAGTAAAGACATAACCTATAGTACTCCGCCTGGTATCAATATTCCCTGCCAAATCTGAGTCAACATAGCCCTATAAATTAGTAGTAGATCCCCCAAAATGTAAACACTTATCGGATGTTCCTCTCAAATATCAGAGAATCCACTTGACAACATTCCAATGCTCAAATTCTGGATGACTCATATACCTGCTAACGACTCCCACTGCATGTATAATATCTGGCCTAGTGCATACCATAGCATACATCAAGCTTCCTATAGCTAAAGCATAGGGTACCTTGGACATCTTATCCTCCTCTTCCTATGTCTTGGGACACATCTCCTTAGTCAATTTCAAATGACCAGGTAAAGGTGTGCTGATAGCTTTAGCATTCTCCATAGAGAAATGTTGCAACACCTTCTCAACATAATCATCTTGATATAGCATCAATGTTCTGTTCTTCCTATCTCTGCAAATCTTCATACCTAGGATTTGTTTTGCTGCCCCCAAATCCTTCATAGCAAATGCATGTGCTAACTGGCATTTCAGCCCCTTAATGTGATCCATGTTAGACCTAGCTACAAGCATATCATCAAAATATAGACATAAAATAATGTAGCTATCATCATCCAACCTCTTAAAATAAACACAATAATCTGAATGACACCTATTATAGCCATGCTCATGCATAAACCTGTCAAATTCTAGATACCATTGCCGAGGTGCTTGCTTCAAGCCATACAAACTTTTCTTCAATTTGCACACTAAGTTCTCCTTACCTTTGACCTCGAATCCCCATGGCTGGGCCATATATATTTCTTCATCCAAATCACCATGAAGAAAGGCTATTTTAACATCCAACTGCTCTAAATGCAAATCTTCAGTAGCCACAATACTTAAAATAGTATGGATAGAAGTCATTTTAACAATAGGAGAAAATATCTCATCAAAATCAATTCCCTTTTTCTGTGCAAATCCTTTTACAACTAACCTGGCCTTAAATCTTTTCTTACCTCCTTCCTCTTCTTTTAACCTGTAAACCCACTTATTCTGTAAAGCCTTTTTACCTGCAGGAAACTTGCACAAATCCCATGTCTTATTTTTTAGCAAAGAGTCCATTTCATCTTTCATTGCAGACTCCCACTGAATCTTAGTATCCACCTGCACAGCTTCATCATAACTTTTAGGTTCACCAGCATCAGTAAGTAAAATAGAATAAAAAGAGGGAGAAAACCTTTGTGGAGGTCTAATTTGCCTCGTTGACCATCTAAAATTTACTGGTGTGTGTGGTATTTGTTGTTGTAGTTGTTGCACATCATGAGGAATGGCTGGAACATCAGCTTTTGGAGTATCATCCAACACTACATAATCATCTTCTTTCTTCTCATGTTGCTGCAAAGATCTTTGTACAACACTTTCTCATTGAATATGACATCCCGACTTCTAACAATTTTAAGATTTTCAAAATCCCAAAGCCTATAACCAAATTCATTAATGCCATATCCAACAAAGACACATTTCTTTGATTTAGCTTCTAGCTTGGTTCTATTTTCAGAGTCTATAGGAGCAAAAGCTTCACAACCGAAGGTCTTGAGAAAAGAATAACTCACCTTCTTACCAGTCCATGCTTCCTCTGGAATACCATAGCCCAAAGGAGTAGAGGGACCTCTATTAATCAAATATACTACAGTATTGATAGCCTCCGCCCACATGAGTAAGGGCAACCCAACATGCAACCTCATGCTCCTTGCGCGCTCCATTATAGTCCTATTCATGCATTCAGCCACTCCATTTTCCTCTGTAGTCCTTGGAATAGTTTTCTGTCTACGAATACCATTAGTGGAGCAATAATCTTCAAATTCATGACTACAATACTCACCACCATTATCAGATCTGAGACATTTTAATTTCTTACTAGTCTCATTTTCAACCAAGCATTTCCATTTCTTAAAAGTTTGAAATACATCGGATTTCTATCTAAGGAAATAAACCCATACTTTTCTAGTTGCATCATCAATAAATGTAACATAATAATGAGAGCCACCAAGGGAAGATACCTGAGCTGGTCCCCATACATCTGTATGCACAAGCTCTAATTTCTCCTTTTTGTTTTCCTTCCCAGTCTTTACAAAACTCACTCTCTTTTGTTTTCCATACACACAACTTTCACAGAAATCCATATTCACACATTTCAGACCTGGTAAAACTCTCTTTGAATGAAGTACTTTCATACCTTTCTCACTCATGTGCCCAAGTCTATTGTGCCACAACGCTGTATCAGAATCTATAGTAGCTATTTGTTCTCCCTACCCAACTACAACAATTGTTCCTGAACATTCATCTTTCTCTGAAACAATCAAAGTAGAAGGAACAATATGACCTGTACAAAGATATAATGTGCCTACTTTCACACCTTTTGCTACTACAAGGGAACCTTTTGAAACCTTCCAATTTTTATCATTAAAAGTAACTACACAACCCTCGTCACCGAGTTGCCCGGCTGAAATTAAATTTCTACTCAGCCTTGGAACATGTCTTACTTCATGTAGTAGCCAATGATTCCCATTCTGTAACTTAATCTTAATTTTTCCCTTTCCAACAATCTGACAGGGTTCATTATCCCCCAAATAAACAAGCCCAAAATCCCCTTGGACATAATCAATGAAATAACCTCTATGAGGTGTAGCATGAAATGAAGTACCAGAATCTAAAACCCATGAATCATCAACACTCTCTAAAGACAGAAGCAAAGCATCCTCTTTGGATTTGTTACTTACCACATTTGCCTTCTTGTCTCCATCTGATTTATCTCCTTCATTTTTCTTTCGATTCCATCAATCTTTTTTTTTGTGCCCTGGTTTCCCACAGTACTAGCAATCATTTGATCCTCTCGATTGAGACCTCTTCCCCTTTGAATTTCCTCTTGATTTCCCACAATTTCTAGAGTTACTTCCTCTTTCAGTCGTTCTACCCCTGCTTTGTGCATTCAAAGCACTTCCTGATGTAGATCCACTTGAGGATTTCCTATGAGTTTCCTCACTCAAAACAACACCGATCACATCATCATATTTTAGGGTACTAGATCCAAGAACAAAATTACTCACCACCATTACCAAGCCATTCTAGCTTTCAGGCAAAGAACATAAAATCAAGAGAGCCCTAATTTCTTCATCAAAATTGATACCCACAGAAGATAACTGACTAGTAATAGTATTAAACTCATTTAAATGATTTGCAACAGATCCACCTTCTACCATTTTCATATTAAATAAACGCTTCATGAGAAATACCTTGTTTGAAGCGGAGGGCTTTTCATACAGTGTCGCTAGGGTTTTCATCAAATCTTTTGTCATCTTTGCTTTTGTAATATTAAATGCCACCGATGGTGCCAAGCATAACCGAATGCTTCCGAGTGCCTTTCTATCCAAAAGATCCCATTCAGCCTTTGACATAGTTCCTTGATTCTTGGCTTTTCCTTCCAACGGCTTCCATAAATCCTTCTGATATAGATAGTCTTCCATTTGCATCTTCCATAATTGGAGGTTCTACCCATTAAACCTATCAACCCTCAGCTTACCCTCATCTGCCATCGCTCCCACTCAACTGTGAGACTCCCACTTAACTATGAGGCTTTCTTGCAGAGGATAACTGAAAGACAACCTTGCTCTGATACTACTTGTTAGGATAAACCACGGACAAAAATAAAAAACTACATGCAAATATAACCAATAACTGAAAAATAATAGATCACAGAAAAGTGAACACAAGGCACCAAGATTTAACGTGGTTCACCCAATCCTTGGGCTATGTCCACCAAATAGCAAGTATGATCTTATTACAATCCAGTGATTACAACCTAATTACAATCTGTAATCCCTTATAGCTCAATACCGCCGTAAGAACCAATTTCGCATCACAACATAATGAAAAATACCCAACCCTAAGCCCTTTTATACAAGTATTAAACCACTTTAGGGTTATAACATGTCAGCCATATGTTGGCCATAATATGTCAGCTACCATGTCGGCCACGACCTCGAACTCCACTATTTATGAAGTATGTATAGTACTTTCCTGATCAGTCACCACAATCTAACTACCTCCTCCAACTCTAGGTGCTCTATTCTCAATTTATTACATCTTTCTTCAAATTTTCCCATATTGGTTCTCAATGAAAATTGGTAAAAGGCTCTAGATTTGACAAAACTATCATTTGACAAAAATTGCTAACTAGCTTGTTCCAACACAAGGTCTAATTCCCTTCCTTTATAATTTGCTACTATCAACTCAAAACTTGGCATAGGAGGCTTCTAGGGATTTCCTTCATCCATTTCAACTTGAGTAACAAAAACTCCTCCTTGGGACCCCAATTGTTCAATTTGCTCCCCAGTAAGTTATTCTTCTTCAATCCTTAGAGGGGTCTGTGAAGGTGAATATTCCTCAATGTGAGGATCTTGTTCCCTTATTATTTTCTACCTCTTAGAGGAGGGCTCAGGAGGTCTCTCTTCCCAAACCATACTAGTGGATTCAATTACTTGTTTGCCTTTGTCCATAGTGGTCTTTTTATTTTGGATGATAGTATACCCTGGCCTTTTCTGGAAAATCAATTGACCTGCCCTATATTGGGAGTGAACCCCAGTTTCCTTATTACCTCCTTGGCCTTATTTGGGAAAGAATTAATAAGAATTTGCTTCTTCTCATTCATGGTTTTCATTGTCTCAAGAAAAGTAAGCATGAGCTTATTTATTCTATCTGCCTTTGTAATGGTATTACCTAGAGGAATATAATCTACATCAAAACAATTGATAAAATCCAAAACTTTTGAGAATACTCTCCATTTTTCCTTCTTAGTTTCCTGCTCTTGCAAGGAGTATTCATTTCTTACTATGTCTTTAGGAAAATAAAATTCATGATCAATTTTGCCAAGTTTAATTCTGTGTCTAAAGGCTAAGTGATAAAATCCCTTAGTGTCACAAAAATGAGGGTGAGAAACAACTATCTTATATTAATCTAATATTTTGTGCAGAGAAAGACAACCCCCTTTGGTGATTACAAATTGATGGACCACTATGCAAGTGGGGAATATTGACCCTCTCTATCTTTTCAACAAATAGGTTTCCTCTATTCCTCTCAGCTGCCACAAAAATTCAACTACTCCTACATTCAAAGGCACTTGGTAAGGTAACACATGGGGGGTCCCTCTAAAACCATAAATTCCAATGATAGTCAATACTAAATATGGGATGATGTCTCCCTAATTATGTGAAACCTTCAAACCAATAGGATTGTCTAGGGGTCTAATAAGACTTGCCAATGCCCTGGGTACTCTAGGATTGTCACTTAATAATAGGCATCTCAATTTTGAGGAAAAATACCTATCAAACTTGACAAAACTAGCCTTTTCTACTTCCTAGGTCATATGTACACTCCATAATTGGACTGGCAATGCTTCCCCATCCTGCTCCCTTTTTAATTTCACCTCTTTACCAAAATATATCACTCTCTTAAACAAAAACATGTGCATTAACAAAGAATAATGGCCAAAAGTCTTTTTTACTTTGCTCTTTGCAATCCCCACCAGGCCATTATGAATTTCTTCAGCTAAATAAGAGGCAAAATCAAAAATTGTGTCCGCACCAAAAGAGGAAATCTGAGTAATCATGCACATAAAACTTATGGACATAAAATCCTCTTCATCTTCACCAAAAACTTTGTAGAGGGTCTTGTATGCCTCCATAGCCTTGGTATTGAAGTATGCCCTTTTGAAGGGTTGCTTGGAGAATGTTGTTATTGCTACCATGGATCCAATTTTTCCTATATGTGCCCTTAGTGCACTTTGCTTGACTGCATCCTTCTTTGACACATATTCCTTTTCTAATTCTTTGAAGTCAATGGGCACACGATAGTCAGTGAGAGGCCCTAAACCAAATACCTACCTAATTTCCTTTGGGCTGATTGTGATCAAAATTTCACCATCAATTCTTCTCACGACTCTAGTTGTTTGATCATAATTCTTTGCAACAGCTTCAAGGAGCTCATAATCCATAAAGACACTTGGAACAACTAGCTTTCCTAAATCAAAATTCCAAATATTGGCATGTGGGGTAAATAAATTTCTTTCTAAGAACTATTTTTTGAATAAAACAAGACTAGTTTGAGAAGTGTTAGCATCTTGGACCCAGTTCCCCTTATCATATAACCCATCTACAATTATGTGCCTAGGGTTTAATGAAGTTAACTTTTTGACTTGTATAGTTTTAGTGGTGGACTCAGGGAGCAATTCAAGTAGGTTATCATTAACATTCCTAGGCAAATAATCCTCTTACCTAGAAAACACCTTCTTTGGAGGCATTTTGACTATAATTTCTAGAAACTGAAATGCTACAAAGGTTATAGTATATGGGAACTTGATTTTCTACTTGTTTTTCTCTATAAGTTTGTAATATCTTGTGAACAATGGGAAAATGCTTCACGTTTTGATCAAGAACCAATTCTCACTTGTTTCTTCTACTCTAAAAGCTTGAAAACTTGTTCACTTGTTATAAAAATGGCAAAATCTTCTACAGTATACTCTATTTTTTCTCGCACTCGAATCTTTCATTCCTCATAAATGAACTATAAGGGAAATAGAATGGGACCACCTTCTATGTTTAAATTTACACCATTGATCTTAAAAAATCATTCGATCTTAGAATGCAAATAGGGATGACTCACATTCCATTTGACATGTTGGCAGTCAATCCAATGAGATTTTTCCATGTGTACCTTTCCTTCATTACTAGTAACATAAATTGGACCCACTAATCCTCGAGGACACGTGTCAATAATTCGCTACCTCGCTATACATAAGAAATGAGCATGTTGCCGTAGTGATCAAGCAACAACCCTTGATCTCATCTCAATCTGAAGGTGAACATTTTAGTATATGTTTTAATACCAAGGTGGTAGGTCCCTTCTTCATTTTCCTTACTCACTATATCGCTATCATTATATCTCGAGCAATTCTCTATAGCGATGAAGCGATAGCCATAGATCCAAGCTTGATCTAAAGGCAAAGAAACTACATTTCATCCTTATAACTGTGGTGGGTCCCATAGTTGTCAAGTCACATTGGGTAAATAGTGGACAACTTCTCATAGTGACTTGGTGATGATCATTGATCTGATCTTGATCCAATGATCGTCATCTTGCATCTAACATCTGAATTGGGCGTGGGTCCACATTATTGATGACATAGGAAAGACCTGTCAAGCTAACATATATATTAATACTTTAATCCTTGTTGTGACATCAAGTTTTTTGGGCCTCACCATGTTTCTCATTTTCAGGCTAAGTGCATTGTTGCTATCAGTGATGCATAAGAAATTCCCAGTCGTGACATAGCAACCTGTGGTAGTTTCAAAATTTTTGGTATCCACACATTCTTAGCAATGTGGCATCATTTCATGGTTCAAGTTTGACAAAGAAAATGTTGGGACCCACCTTTATGATTTGCCGCCACAAAACCATTTTTGTGATGAGTCACTATGTTGCTAACGATGGGATCGATTACCTTTCTAATTGTGACATAGTGACTTCCAGTGATCTATTAAAATATGGTGATGGGAGAATGACTACTTGTCAATCATGATTATATTAATTAGTACCTTTGTCAGAAAATGAATGTGCATGTTCATGATACTACTTGGGAATTTCACAATCGCTTTCATTTTTAAAGGGGTGCCACTTTCTTCATTCTTCAGCAAGGCACTATATTGCTACTAGCAGGGCACAAATATTTTTCAGTTGTGACATAGTGAATCACCTAAAAAACTAAAATCTGGTGATGCCAACTATAAACTGTTCCAAGTGGTTCCTTTCTGACACTGATAGTTCTGACCTAAAGGATGTGACTAAACTCTTTCTAAAACAACACGCCTTTCTAGAGTTGACTTCCCACTTCACATCACTACGAGTCAATTTCATGGTAGTCACTATGTCATTATCATAAAAAACTTTTTACTTTCTCATAGTGATGACATAATAGCTGTAGATCTTACTTATATCAGATGGTGGGAACAATCTGTGAAAGAGACACTTGGCACCACATAAGATCTAAATGGGTCAAGAAATATTCAAAATTTGAAAGGTTTCACACCTGAATAAATTCAAAAAGAAACTAGACTCAGGGAATTGAAAAGCTTTTTCAAGGACTTTCCAAATTTCAAGGCCAAAGACCAAAAACCCTAGTAGACAAGTAAAGGACTCAATTCTAATTTTTAACCTAGAATTTGGAAACATTTATTTTGTAAAAATCAAACCAACATAATAGTGGAGAAAACATCATTCATTATCAAAGTGATGGTGTTTTGGTTCTTGCAACAAGTGACACAACTTCAAATTCATGGGTAATTGAATCTGGGGCTTCATTTCATGCATCTTCTTACAACAAGGCCTTCACAAACTACAAGGAATGTAAATTTGGGAATACTTATTTGGGTGATAACAAAGCTTGTGAAGTTGTAGGAAAGGGTGATATTTTGTTATCAATAGAAGGAGGTGCTCAATTATAGCTTTAGGATGTTAGGCATGTTCCCAAATTGAAAATAAATTTGATTTCCATCAATTAGTTATATGCTCAAGGTTTTCTTACACTTCTCATAGACACATGAAAAATTACAAAGGGTTCCATGGTAATTTCCAACTGGGATAATGTTGGCAGCATATATGTTGTGGAAACTAGTGATGAGGTGAGAGTTGTGATGCCACACTTTGAAATCAAAGATTTGGCCACATGAGCTAAAAGGGGCTAGAGGTTATGCTTAATCAAGATAAACTTCTAGGTCCCAAATCAATAGATTCAGAATTCTATGAACATTGCCCTCATGGGAAACAAAACCATGTCAGCTTTTTGAAGAATGGCCATGACAAGAAGACAACACCATTGGAGTTAGTACACTCATATGTCTTTGGTCCTATAGAGGTAACCTCTCATGGAGGTGCAAATTTCTTTGTTTCCTTTTTTGATAATTGTACTAGAAAGATTTGGATCTATATGATGTCTAGAAAGTCTAAAGTTTTCTCATTTTTTTTTTTCAAAGATCTTGTTGAAAATCAGAGTGGGCACAAAATCAAATGTTTAAAATAAAATAATAGAGGTGAATTTTGTCTATTGGAGTTTGATAACTTTTGTGTAAATCAAGGTATTCGGTGGGTGAAAGTTATGTTATTCACCCCTCAAAAAAATGGGGCAGTAGAAAGATTAAATGGATATATACATGAGAAATTTTAATGTTGTTGGATATAACTATTCAAATTGTGTGTTGTCTTTGATGTCACAAAAATGTCATATCAGTCATCACACAGTGTCTACAGAGCTCACAAGGTCAGCTAGGCAAAGGATAGTGTCTACCAAGCTCAGAAGGTCAGCAAGGCAAAGAACAATGTCTATCAAGCTCAAAAAGTTAGCAAGGCAAAAGACAGTGTCTACCGAGCTGAAAAGGTCAGCCAAGCAAAGATGCAGTTGTTATTGAGTTCACTCGGTCATCAAAGGTAATATGGAAGAAGTAGTTCTTACCGAGTTCACTCGGTCATCAAAGGTAATTTGGAAGATGCAATTCTTACCAAGCTCTCAAGGTACTCAGGAAATTTAGTTCTTATCGAGCTCACTCGGTCATCAAAGGGAATTTGGCAAAGTAGTTCTTATTGAGTGAACTTGAAAGGAAAAGGATTTTAAGGATATTGCAATGTTAACCGAGTCAAGAAGGTTAACTCTAGAAATTCCTGGAAGCAGTATTTACCGAGTAGGGTTGGCCAGTAAAGGATTTCATTGTTGTATGAAATAACATTTATTTGTTTAAGAGGTAATATCTGTAGCCGACTGATGAATGGTTTGTTGGTAAATGTAACATGTAAATGGGTCGACTTGACCATCTGAATGGTATAAGTAAGAGGTCAAGTTGCAAATTTAAAGAAAAATGAAGAAGAAGTATGAGGAACTAATATGAGATGAAGACTAATTATTGTGAAAGAAAATTTGAAGGATGATCATAGATCATTGCAGAGCAGCAGAGCCATATTTGATCAAGGAGGATCTAATGATGATGAACAGAGACCTGTAGCTAGCAAATTTAGTTGCATCTTGTTCAGGTCAATTCATTGTTGCTTTCTAACCATTGTAGCAGTTATTTCAAATCTTTTAATAGAGTTGGTTTAATAGCTATTTTGTAAATCCTCTAACAAGGTGATAGTTCAATTGAATTGTTCCAAAGACCTCTAGCAAGGCCACTCCTAATAGGGTGATTAAATCCTTTAACAGGGTCATACCTAACAACGTGTATTGTAACCTTTAACAGGGTTGGTTCCTAATAGGGCTCACTTTAGAAGAGTGAAAAATTGGTAGCTAGTTACTTGGTGGTTTTTCCCATATTGGGTTTCCACGTTAAATCTGGTGTCTCTTGTGTTCATTTTATTTAACTTTTGCATACATACTAATAACTATGAATGCTAAATGATCAGTAACTAGTTAACCTACCAAGTTACAACATTCTTGCATTATTTATCAAATATCAGCAGTAAGTAAGCATTTTAGACATCTAAGGGATTTGTGAATTGTTTTTGGGATAATTGATTCACCCCTCCCCCCCCTCTCTCAGTTACTTCTTCTATAATTCCAACAATTGGTATCAGAGCTATTGGTGCTTGCAGGAAAAGATTTCAAGGATCTAAGCCAAAAGTTAGGATGTCTTATAAGAGGGAAATTCCAAGACTTAACAGGGATAACTTCTCAGCATGGCAAGGGTTGATGAGACTTCATCTAGCTTTTATTGGAGATATAGGACTGAAGTACCTTGATGAAAAATATGCAGAACCTACTGGTACATTATCTATCAATGATATTGCTGAAAAGAAGACTCACAACAACATGATGATAGATATAGCATCTACTCTGAGTTATGAAGAATTTGATGACATCAAAGAGTGCAAAACTACCATTGAAATGTGAGAAAAGATGAAAGAAATCTATGGAGTAGATGATAATGTAAGAAGAGTCAAAGCAGAAAGTTTGAGAGGACAATTTGATCAAATGAGGATGAGAGAAGATGAAAACATTGCAAAATATGTTGAAAGAGTTAAAGCATGTGTTAGTACAATCAAAGCATCTGGAGGAGATATCAAGGAGGAGATAGCTATAAGTAAAGTTCTTAGAACTCTACTTCCCATTTATGCAATCAGAGTCCCTACAATTCAAGAAAGAAGATGTGAAGCAAATCACAATGTAAATCTAGAAGCCATAGTTGGAAGATTGACTACATTTGAGCTAGACAACTATGACAATTATGTTCCAGCTACCAAAAACATTGAATCAACATTTGAAGCCAAGCTTTCACTCAAAGAAAAGGGCAAAAAGCTAAAGGATCCTCAATCAGATAGTGATGAAGAATCAGAACAGAGTTCAGATAGTGATCTTGAAGTGGTTGAAGCTTTGCTAGCTAGGAAATGTTCAAGAGGCAAAGGAAAATACAAAGGTAAGGTTCCTCTAATCTATTTTTCTTGTGAAGAAATTGGACATATTGCTGCTAGGTGCCCAAATAAGAAAAAAAAAGGATGAGAAGAAAGGTCACAAGTACAATGGCAAGAGAGACTTCAAATCATTAAAGGATAAAGGTAAGAAAAATGTTTTATAGCTAAAAATTCTAATGATTCTGATGATGAAAAAGAAGATGAAATTGTCTACATTGCTATGAAAGATGAGTCTGATAATGATGAAGAAATGGCACTTATTTCTCATATGAGCAGAAATGATACATGGATCATAGATAGTGGTTGTTCTCATCACATGACTGGTGATAAAACTAAGTTTGAACACTTTGAAGACTATGATGGTGGTAGTGTAAGATTTGGTAACAATGAACCGTGTTGTATAAAAGGAAAAGAAAGAATCTCACTAACCAAAGAACTTGTATTTGATAATGCATATTGGGTAGAAGGACTAAAACATAATTTGTTAAGTGTGGCACAACTACTCAATAATGGATTCAAAGTAGAATTTATGCATGGAAAAGAAAGATTGTTGGATGGAAAAAGAAAGTTGATTGGATTAGACACTCAAACAAAAGGTAACTTATTTTATCTTGAACTTGGTGAATGTTCATGTTTTATTGCTCAAATTGAAAAAAGTTGGTTATGGCATAGAAGGTTGTGTCATGTAAACTTTGACAACTTGGTAAAGATAAGTAAATTCAAGAAGGTAAGAGGCATTCCTAACATCAAGAAACTTGAGGTTGGTCTCAGTCAAATTGGAAAAATGGGAAAAACAAGTTTCAAGAGCAAGAACTATCAGTCTAAAGAAGTTCTAGAAATTGTGCATACTGATTTATGTGGACCCATTGGCATTGAAAGTTATACTAGTGAGAAATTTTTCATTCTTTTTGTTGATGATTATTCAAGAATGATGATTGTCATGTACTTAAGAGAGAAATCAGAGGCATTCAAAAAATTCAAATGGTATTTGGCCAGAGTTGAAAAGGAAACAAGCAAAAGATTGAAATGTTTAAGATCTGACAGAGGCGGTGAATTTATTTCACATGAATTCAATAACTTTTGCATTGAAAGAGGAATCCAAAGAGAGGTTTCAACACCAGGAATACCTGAACAAAATGGTATAGCTAAAAGAAGGAACAAATCTATCATGGAATGTGCAAGAACCCTAATGATTGAAAAGAGCATTGCTATCAAATACTGGAAGGAAGCTATCAGCACTGCAGTTCATACCTTAAACCGAGTACAACTGAAAAAGGACTCATTCAAAACACCCTATGAGTTGTGGTATGGCTACAAACCCAATGTAAGTTATCTAAAAGTATTTGGAAGAAAATGTTACATTTTGAAAGAATCTAGAAAAGGTAAATTTGATGTAAAGGGTGATGAAGGAATATTTTTGGGATATTCTTGCAAAAGTAAAGCATATAGATGTTTGAATCTATCTACTCACAAAATCATAAAAAGTGCACATGTGAAAGTTGATGAGTTCACAGAAAAATATGAAGAAGAAAGAAAAAGGGTACCTAAAGACTATAGGAGATTTGTTTACATTGAACTAGATACAGTACCAAGTATACCAGTTAATCAGGAATCCTCAACTCCAGAGTCTTCAGTTACCGAGTCACAGGAAGTTCAAACCAAGCTAATGCCTCCTGAGTTGCAAGAACTCGAGTTGCAAACAAAGGCTACCAAATCAACATCTACCAAACTCGAGCAACCAGATCTAGGATAGGAAGATGAGATGCATAATGATAATAATGAAAGTCACTCAAAAGGCAAGGAGCCTGTGTTAGCCAAGTATGTCAGAAGGCACCATGCACTAGATCAGATCATTGGAGATAAATTAGAAGGAATAATGACAAGAAGTAAGTTGAAAGACACTTGTTTACTTGCTAATTTTTAACCTAGAAATGTCAAAGATGCACTAGAAAATGAAAGTTGGATTGAGGCTATGAATGAAGAGATAGAAAAGATAGAGAAAAACAAGACATGGAATCTTGTACCTAGACCCAAAGATAAGAATGTGATTGGAACAAAGTGGGTATTCAGAAATAAACTAAATGAAGATGGTAAGGTATCAAGGAACAAAGCTAGACTAGTATGCAAAGGATACTCTCAAGAAGAAGGTGTAGACTATGGAGGAATTTTTTCTCCTATTGCAAGATTGGAAGGTGTCATAACCTTACTTGCATATGCTGCATTCAAAGGATACAAAGTCTATCAGATGGATGTCAAGTCAGCATTTCTCAATGGCATATTGGATGAAGAGGTTTATATTGAACAACTTGAAGGTTTTATTGATCCAGACAAGAAAAACATGGTCTACAAACTGCATAAAACATTATATGGTTTGAAACAAGCCCCTAGAGCATGGTATGAAAGATTGCATAACTATCTTATTTAGATTGGTTTTCAAAGGACTAATGATAACAGTAGTTTGTACATAAAAGAAGGACCAGATAATAAGATTGTTTTGGCAGAAATATTTGTAGATGTTACTCTGTTCACAGGAAATGATGATCTTTGCAAAGAATTTTTAGAACAAATGAACAAGGAATTTGAAATGTCAATGTTTGGTGAGATCAAATTCTTTGTTGGTATTCAAATTCAACAAAGTAAGAATGTCATCTACATCACTCAATCTAAATACATTAAGGAGATACTGAAAAAGTTTGGTATGAAAGACTCCAAACTAGTTGGGACTTCTATGTGTATTGGATTGAAACTTACCAAAGATGATGAATCTAAGGAAGTAGATCAGAAATTGTATAGATCTATGATTGGAAAGTTGCAATATGTAGTGCACACAAGACTAGACATTGCCCTTGCAGTAGGAATTGTAGCAAGATTCTCAGCAAAACCAAAAGAAAATCACATGATGACAATCAAAAGGATCTTGAGATACTTAAAAGGAACTGAAGATTATGGATTATGGTATAAACTTGGAAGAAAACTGGATTTAAAGGTGTTCACTAATGCAGATTGGGTAGAAAATATTGATGACAGAAAAATTACAAGTGGAGGAGCTTTCTTTCTTGGAAAAAGGTTGGTTTCTTGGACAAGAAAAAAGCAAAATTATACATCTCAATCCACAAAAGAGGCTAAATATGTTGCAGCAATAATAAATTGCTCAAACATTGTGTGGTTTAAACAACTATTGGAAGGTTTGAAGCTAGAAATCAAAGAACCTGTTGTTATGTTTTGTGATAACACAAGTGCAATTAACATCTCCAAGAATCCAGTGACACAATAAAAAACCAAGCATATTTCCATAAAGTATCACTTTGTTAGAGAATTGGTCCAAGAAAAGGAAATAAGATTGGAATATGCCCATACAAAGGAACAAATTGCTGATATATTCTCAAAACCTTTACCTAAGGATGCATTCTTGTATCTAAGAGGTAAGTTAGGGGTCATTCCCTTATCTGAAGCTCACCAAAATATAGTTTTAGTGATGCATCAATAGAAATAGAATTGAAGATCTTTCAGTTGATGCAGCAAACCAATGAAGACATTGCATATGAATTAGTACATCAGGTACAATGTTATTCAATTTTTTTGAGTTTTCTTTGGCATGTGTTGTCAAAGAGGAAGAATATACTATCATATCTTTCTGAAATTTGCAAAATAATAAGAGCTTGTGTAAGAGGGAGAGATTATTATGAAAGAGGGAGTTTTGTATTCTGTCATTAAAAGACTTAGTTTCAAATTTCATCCTACTATGACATGTTGTGTTTCCATCAATGCCAAAGAGGGAGATAGTTGGATACAATTGTTCAAATTGTGCATTGTCTTTGATGTCACACAAATGTCATATCAATCATTAGATAGTGTCTACTAAGCTCAAAAGGTCAGCTAGGCAAAGGACAATGTCTACTGAGCTCAGAAGGTCAGAAAGGCAAAGAACAGTGTCTACCAAGCTCAGAAAGTTAGCAAGGAAAAATACAAAGTCTACCAAGCTCAAAAGGTTAGCCAAGAAAAGATGCAATTGTTACCAAGTTCACTCGGTCATTAAAGGTAATATGGAAGAAGCAGTTCTTATCGAGTTCACTCGATCATCAAAGGTAATTTGGAAGATGCAGTTCTTACTGAGCTCCTAAGGTAATCAAAGAAATTTAGTTCTTACCGAGCTCACTCAATCATCAAAGAGGATTTGGCAAAAGTAGTTCTTACCGAGTAAACTTGGTAGGCAAAGGATTTTAAGAATATTGCAATGTTAACCGAGTCAAGAAGGTTAACTCTGGAAATTCTTGGAAGCAGTATTTATCAAGCAGGGTTGGCCAGTAAAGGATTTCATTGTTGCATGAAATAACATTTATTTATTTAAGAGGTAATATTTGTAGCCGACTGATGAATGGTTTGTTGGTAAATGTAATATGTAAATGGGACGACTTGACCATCTAAATGGTATAAGTAAGAGGTCAAGTTGTGAATTTAAAGAACAATGAAGAAGAAGTATGAGGAACTAATATGATATGGAGACTGACTATTGTGAAAGAAAATTTGAAGGATGATTAGAGAAAATTGAGGAGCAGTAGAGCCATATTTGATCAAGGAGGATCTAACGATGCTAAACAAAGACCTATAGCCAACAAATTCAGATGCATCTTGTTCAAGTCAATTCATTGTTGCTTTCTAACCATTGTAGTAGTGATTTCAAATCTCTTAATAGAGTTGGTTTAACAGCCATTTTGTAAATCTTCTAACAAGGTGACAGTTCAATTGACTTGTTCTAAAGACCTCTAGCAAAGCCACTTCTAACAAGGTGATTAAATCCTTTAATAGGGTCACACCTAACAGTGTGTATTGTAACCTTTAACATGGTTGGCTCCTAACAAGGCTCACTTCAGAAGAGTGAAAAATTGGTAGCTAATTACTTGGTGTTTTTTTCCATATTGGGTTTCCACATTAAATCTGGTGTCTCTTGTGTTCATTTTATTTAACTTTTGCATACATACTAATAACTATGAATGCTAAATAATCAATAACTAGTTAACCTACCAAGTTACAACATTCTTGCATTATTTATCGAATATCAACAGTAAGTAAGCATTTTAGACATCTAAGGGATTTGTGAATTGTTCTTCGGATAACTGATTCACCCCCCCCTCTCAGTTACTCCTTCTATAATTCCAACATAATGCATGTTGTATACATGAAAATGAGGCCTTGATTCTTTCACCTACACTTCAACATGGTCATTGTATGCAGATTCATCCTAGAATGAACATGGGAAAGTTCACCCAAAAGGTCCGACAATGTGACCTGTTGCCTTCTATCTAGAAGGATTTTGCCTATGTGCTCTTAGAACTAGATGCAGACAACTAGACCTTTCTAGAATGAAGGATTTATGTCAAATATAAATGTGCAAGTAATCTATATGATATACAATCCATTCTATTGAACAATAAAATAAACTAAATTAGATGTATGTATTATTTAATCTAAATGAAAATTAAAATGATAGCAATGTAAAAGCCTAGAAAGAAAGTGAGTATTCAATTCGATAGCAATTCAATAGCATCAAAATCCAAAAATTGTAATGAGGGACTGAGAACCCCTTAAATAGAATCTAGGAATGGATCAACAGTTAGGATCAACCTTGATGAGTAGTTAAGATTAGACTGAAGATTCAGTTAGGATAGAAACTTCCTTGTCTAGGTGAAGTTAACTATTTCAAATCTCAGTGTGATAAGTAATTAACTGAACTTGTCATAAGTGTGAGAGAAAGTTAATTGAATTGATTCTAATTTTGATAAGCAGTTCACTCAGAGTTTCCATCTAGAATTAAAGAAAGGATTTTAAAGATATTATTTAATTTAATAAGTGAGATATGACCTCATAAATGCATTTTCCATTTAATTGAACAATCACATTCAATTAATTAAATTGGGCATAATTATTAAACTAAACATTTTTTAATTCCTTAGTACATTAGTCTTAGGATATAATTTAATTCAATTAAAGTATAGACACTTTGAATCAAATTAAATCTCAATCAAATAGGTTTAATGTGACTAATATGAGTCAATACTTAGGAATTAAGTAGATGTCTTGATTAATGCAAATTTAGGGTTTTATGAGAAAATCAGAAATAGAATTGCCTAGTAGAATAGGACTTTTAGAATTAATCAGAATAGACCAGAATTGGTAATCATGGCAATGAGCCAATTTTGGGGTATTACATTTTTCCCCTCTTTGAATGAATGTGCAAGCAACATGTTCGATTGAAAGATTAGAAAGCATGATGTGAAGATCAATAAGTAAGATTGGTTTTGAAATTGATGACACAAAGACCAATTGATAAGCTTTTAAAGATTATTTCTAGAAGCAAAATTTAATCTTAAGGAATCTAGGTAGAACACCTAAATACCTAAGTTGATAAGCATTTAAAAGGTTTTCTTCAAAATGAAGGCTAACCTTTAAGGATCCAGATAGAACATCTGGATACCTAAATTGATAAACATTTAAAAAGTTTTCTTCAAAATGAAGCCTAACCTTTAAGGATCCAGATAGAACACCTGGATACCTAAAATAAGCTCTTAAGGATTATCTCTAGAACAGAGCTTAACCACAAGGAATCTAGATAGAACATATTGATACCTAAAATTGATAAGCTTTTAAGGATTATCTCTAGAATGGAGCTTAATCCTAAGGGATCCAAATAGAACACCTAGATACCTAAATTGATAGATAACACAATCTGATCATGAGTCATAGAATCATCCTCAAAACAAGGCTTTGATCCTCAGGAGTTAGGGTTTAGATTGCCCTAATACTTATCCATTGAACTCTAATAAAGATTGTTATAAGATATAATTAGCTGATGAGGTAGATGAAAAGATGCTAGATAGAGGGAACAAAAATGCCCCTATTGATGAGATGCCCTAAGTAATGAAGATTCAAATTGAGTCAAGACTTAGATTCAATGATGTAATCATCCTCCCCCCTTGAGAGAGAAATCAAAAGATGAAACACCAAAAATGTGAAATAAAGTAGTATATTTGAAAAGATAGAAGAAATCAGAGAGTCAATAGAATATAGAAGACAACAGAATGGTTAGAAGAAAATTCAGAGTTACTTCGGCATGACTTTGAGGTCTCGAAGACCAAATTTGACCAAAAGTTGACCAATTTTGACCATAGTTGACTTTTTCCAGAATAAGTTTGGAAATTTTGAAGAAATTTGAGTTGAAACTGTTCTAAGACTCACAAAGTATCTACAAAATTTGGACTGCATAGGCATTCGATCACGTCAGTCCCAAAATTTTAAAATGCCCTTTTGAGCCACTTAAGTGTGTTAGATTTCGAATTTGATCCCAAAAATGGATTCAAAATGGTCAAATTAGCTAGGGGGTGATTTTTGTGTAAATTAGAGCACTTTGAAAAATTAGGTCAAAATCTATATAAGGGCCGAAGTGGTCATTTTCAAATCATTTGTGCATTTGTCTTTAGTGGAGAAGAGAGCTTTGAGAGAGATATGGCAATTCCAGTGTGATTACATCATTTCAGGCGCTCCAAATGACATAGCCAGCCAACAAACTATAGACCTTTGGTGAGTAGTCAACAAACTTGCTTTGTATTTGAATTTTCAAGCAATTTTGATATTTTTTACATATTTTTTGCATGCTTTAATTTGTGGTCTATTGGTTTTTGTGCGAGGGTGTCCTTCCTCATGCGAGCCCAATCCTTCTTCACGTGAAGATACACAACTTGGTGCTTCTTTGCATGTGTTGGTGGGGAATCTAGTGCAGGAGATACCGACCTTTCACATGGGATGTGTGGGATTTTGGGCGTTCATCACTTATGATCTCGTTGCTTCTCACACAAGAATGTAATTCTTCATGTGAGGATGTGTTTTCTCACGCTTGAACATGTTTTCTCATGTGAGAGAATGGAATTTCACATGAAAATTTGGTGTTTAGAAAATGCATTTTTATCATTTCACTTTAATTGCACAATTTTTTTGTCATCTTTTTGGCTTGTCGAGCGAGTATTGACCGTTTGCATTTTTTTATGTTCGTGTGTGTAGATGGTCTTTGATGACATCACATTCAAGTCACATTATCTACCATACGTGGTTCTATTGTAGAGCTTAGATGATGTCGATATGGCACATATTGATCAATTGGGACTTACCTCTCTATGTCGGATCCCAACAGTGCTAGTGAATTATGGCCTCTTGACAACACTAGTGGAGTGTTTCCATTTAGAGATGAACACCTTTTATCTTTCTCAAGGGGAGATGATGATCACACTGGAGGAAATCTATCGGATATTATAGATACCCTTCCATGAGCCAAGGGTAGTCTACAACACAGTGCCCCGAGTAGGGACAGAGGCACTACAGGCCATTTTTTAGTGGGAGCTAGCGATAAGGTGAGCCATCACATGGGATGAGCTCATACATACATATGGTACTACTCATAGGTTGGCCTTAGTTTTGGCTATTTTCATCAACTACTTCTTAGTGCCAGATAGAGGACAACATGGGCAAGAGTGTAGATGGGGCATCATGCTACAGAGAATGCTTGATGCTTCCTAGCAATTTGGATAGGGCTACTACATGTTGGCACACATGTTTTATAGATGCATGAGATAGTGTATCATGAGTAGAGGAGCATGGCTGCCAAAGTATATGTTTTGCAGACTTGGGCATGGGAGCACTTTCCAGTGACAAGGCCCATTTTTTAAGATGCCCGTGAGCCTATGGAGCCATACATATGGAGATATAGAGGGTAGCTTACCCAGATAGGCCTGGATAAGACAGAGCATTGGCAGACCTATCTTGATGACCTAGTCTCTATCATATGGTGACCCTAGAGAGAGATCGAGGATTGGGATGATGCTCCTAGGGAGCTATCCTAGATGTTCTCCTCATGGTCATTGTTAGGTCGAGTGACCTAGATCATCAAGAGATCTCCTATCACACAGGCGTGGCAATAGTATGAGTGGGCACATGATATTTCCCAGGAGTACTGCTCGTATGCAAGATTAGCAAGAGATCTAGATAGGGGGTGGTCTATGAGACTAGATCCTAGGAGGTCGATGGTTGATGTACGCAACCTAGTTGCATCACAATGGGATTACTTGCTAGAGATAGTAGATGCTGGGATGACACCTTCATATAAGGCATACTTTATCAATCAACTCTTTCCATGATTCATGGATCCTGTGGGGATGGTGACGTAGGGACCATAGTAGGCACTTGCACAAGGACTAGTCCAGCAGCTGGTAGAGTAGCAACAACCACCATAGGTGTGACATAGAGTGTAGTAGGTACAGATTCCCCCATGGTAGATGGGATCAAATGCAGGGTTTGGTGGTAGTGGGGTGGAGTAGGGCCGATGGCAAAGACCATGGGTGGAGGAGTAGGAACCTAAGTAGCAGCCTGAGATGCTCGATGAGGAGATGTAGGAGTAGCCTACTACTGGGCCTCTAGATTCCTTAAGGAGGGTGATGGAGAGGATTAGGTGGGCCTCTTGACAATTGGGAGGGTTGCTAATTCAGGTGGAAGTGAGGGATGCATGGATTGTAGAGAGAGATCATGAGATCTAGAAGCTACAGGAGTAGGTACAGGTAGCTAAGCAGAGGGTAGAGATGTTGCAAGATGAGATGAGACTATAGGCAGCCCAAGCAGCCTATTACTTCATAGCATATTCTACAGTAGTGCTTGATGAGGCTTAGTAGGTACCTCATTTTTGGTAGTATGCTAGAGATTCTAGAGGTGCATGCCCACTAGCCAAGCTAGAAATGTCGCCTCCTCCTCCTCCTCTAGGAGGTGAGGGTAGTGGATAGAGTTAGACATATGATGCTCTTATCTTCGATTTCATGATTTTGGCTATGTATTGATTGGTGTGCCATTGCCATTTTGTATCATTTTTGACTAACAGTGTTCGAGTAGCATACATTTTGTATTGGCACATTCTTTGGATCACGATATATATATATATGAGATTTTGAGTCGAGCATCTTGTGTTCATGTCATTGTCAGTGTCTGTCATTTAATTTGATATACATGAGATGTTTTATTACTATGATAATGAGATGCAAACATGATGTGATACATGGATGTATTGTTGATTTGAGTTGTTTATGTAGATGAGATGGATGTATTCTTTTTATGGATGAAATGAATAGGTGAATGAACTGACATCTAATGTATTGTTTCATGTTTTTGCTTGATAGTGATAGGTATTTGAGCGAGGAGTGTGAGAGGATGAACCATAGAATAAAATACTTGTATAGTTGTGAAGAGTCATGATATTTTGAAGAGACTAAGAATCCCTCATCACATAAGGTGAAATTAGATTTGCAATCGAATCATATGCTAAACCAAGTAATGCAATCCTACACTAGATGCAACCCTAGGTTTGATTACCAAGCCTTGATAATTATCATCACTGAGCATAAAGACAAAACCATAGATGTCATACAATTCTCAGTGAGATCACGATTATGAGAATATGAATAGGACATCTATTATAGTTTTGTCAGGATGAAATATAAGCATTCGAGGCACAAGGAGCCAGAATGACCTGAAAATTTGTTCCTTTTAATGTAGCAAGTTAACATAAGCATCAAAGTATAAACACTAAGATGACCAGAATGTTGCTTGCATAGCAGACACATCAAAAACACAAGAGATCCATCTCATGCTAAGTAATTAGTAAATATTTTTTCTGTAATGACCCTTACATTCATAACTTGAGATAGAAGTATGTTGGATATACTCGCAGTGACCCATATGTTCACTTAATAGGATGAATATTAGTATGTACTTTAGCATGAAGAGTTCACTCCAATAAGCAAGGAGAAGAACCTACATTATTGATGTATCTATATAAAATAAGTCAAGGTATACCTAGCCATCCAATATGAGATGGGGGCTCTTATAGTGGATACCCCTTTTATAGGAATATGTCAACTTATTGGAACTAAAACAAAAGTAGAAAACAAAGAAAAAATCATGCCCCCAGTCATTAATTCTCTAGTCAGAAATGACATCATCAAGTTATTCGAGGAGACATGATGAAAGCAAAAGAAAAAAAAACAAAGAAAATGCTCAGCATATCTAAACAAGTATGTCATTTTGAGTTCAACATCTTTTGGATTGATGTTAAGTGTCAATTTCTAGAATATAGATGAAAGAAATCTCTTTAGTAGGGTGATAATAGTAGGAAGATGCAGTCAAGATGACTAGTGACTAAGGTCAAAAGAGGAATCTTAAAGATGTCAAACCTAAAGAGGGTTGAGTGATAGTAGATAGAAATAGTGAGAATGACTGGTGACTAATGTTAGAGAGATTTTCCATAAAGGAATTTAGAACCATGACACAAGCAATAGTAGGCAGACATAGCTAAGAACAATTAATGACTATTGTGAAAGAAATTCTATAAGGAGAACCTTGACAAGAGTGACACTAGCGATAGTAGGAAGACACAACCAAAATGACTAGTGACTATTGCAAAAGAGATTCTATGAGGAGAATCTCAACAACAGTGACATTGGTGATAGTAGGTAGACACAGCTAGAATGACTGGTGATTGTCAAGAAAGAGATTCTATGAGGAGAATCTTGAAAAGAGTGACACTAGTGACAGTAGGAAAACATAGCTAGAATGACTGGTGACTGTCACAAAAGATATTCTATGACACTGGAAAGGAGTGCCCCCAAGCCATGACAAGACTCAATCCATGGATACATGAGTGAAAAGTAGGAAAAGCAATAAAGAAACTATATAGGGAGCTAGAAGATGCACTATAGAATGGAGCATTCAGAACAAGAGGTGCCTATTTGCCAAGCTTTCACCTTCTTTGTAGGGCTTTAATTTTTTTGCTACAATGATGCCTGTTTCTAGGTTTTCATTGATGGCACTTTTCTTGTTTTTTTTTTTTCTTTTTGTATTTTTCTCTTTTTAATTGTATGACTGAGATATTTGATATCAGCTTCAGTCATGTTAACACTTTGTTCACTAGTGGAAGACATTACAGGTTTGACAATATTTAGGTAGCAGGCAAGAGCATAGTCATTCTAGAATATGGGGACTTCACTAGATGCATGAGGGTTCCAGTCTATAAGTTTGGGATGTGTGAGTGAAAGAGTAGTGATGGGTTCGATTGTGTTCATGGTATAGTCATTAAATGCTTGGACCAACAATTCGAGACCTATGGTGACTTCATCCACAAGTGTGTTCAAATGCCTTTGAGTACTAATCTCAAAAATTGACAACTCTAGGACACTAGTTGGATTAGACCCATCTGACCTAACCCTAGACATTTCACCCACTTTGAGTTGGTTTTCACAGACATGAACTTCATTGATGTCTTTATCAGTAGTCACTTTTGAGAGAGAGTCAAACTCATACTCCTTAGAATCAGTGCTACATGGCAAGAGGTTGTAGAATTCCCCAAAAGTGATAGAGACATACTCACCTTCATCATGTAGATTTTTACACAAGTATTCAATGTGTAATGCCTAAGTAGACTCTCCCTTGTCTAAATGAGCTATGAGTGGATTATTATTATCCTCAGAAGAATCATTAGTATCATCCATAGTGCTAACATGTGGCACAAAATCATCTGGTTCAACAAAGAATTTAGCTAGATTATGAGGAATAGGATAAGGATAAGGATCCTCATCATCAAATTGATCATCTTGAGTATATGACTTAGTTGGTGACTCATTTTTAGATGAACTCTCAGGTTTTGGTATGAATTTGTTAGCTCCCAAATGGAAGGGAACCTTCTTAAAGCCTAAACCAAATGTATCTTTGTTTCTTTGAGCTAGTGCCTTGATAGGATCAACTAGGCCATTGTTATTGCACCCAATAGGTCCAATTCCCTTATAGCTGAAACACTTCATGAGTCTAAGACTAGGTCCATATTTCTCAAGAGTGATCTCTCAAGCTTGCTCTATTAGATCTACTGGAGCCTCTTATTTGTAAAGCCATGTAGCAATGGCTCTATTTTCACTTTCATCCTTTAGGGGAATTATAGCCTTGATAAAAGTGTCATTATACTTAGTTTGAGGTGTTAGTAGAAATGGCTTCTTTGTCTCAAATGGTCTCCCATAATGATGAGGAGACTTAGGAAGATATGTTAATGACAACATTGGTTTGATATGGTACTCTCCCATGCTAGTTTCTTTCAGTTTGAATGACTGCTCAATTTTTTTTAGCTTGTTGTCATGATAATCAATAGATTCCCTATTAGCAGGGACAAAAATTTTAGTAGCTTTGAGCATATTGTGGGTGTAGTTGGTAGTGACTAGAATAGCGACTTTAGAGCCATCAAATGGGAATTTGACACATTGGTGGTATGTGGATTGCACAATGTGCATCTCATGTATCCATGGCCATCCTAGTAGAATGTTATAAGCCAAGGGAATGTCAAGGACTTGGCAAGTGACATCCCTTTCCATAGGACTAACATGAAAGGGGTAATACCACAAGACCTAGAGACTTTTGTTCAACTTTGTCATATGCTTTGATAGTGATCTTGCAGCAAGGATCAATAGAGTCCTTAGAATAATTTAGTTGTCTAAGAAAAGAAGTAGATACAATGTTCAATCCAATGCCATTATCAATGAGAACCCAATGGACACGCCTCTGATGTATCATGACCTTGATGTGTAGGGGTTGATTATGCAAGTGACTCAATGAGTTTTCATCCTCCTTAGAGAAGGACACAAAGTAAGGTGAGGTTAGGTGACCTACCATAGATTGAAATCACTCAAGATCAAGATCTTGAGGAACATTTTCCTTAACAAGGGCTTTATCCAGAATCTACCTATGAGCAAGCAAGATTTTAAGCAACTCAAAAATGGAGATTTGGGCATTAGTTCATCTTGATCTTGAGGAACATTTTCCTCAACAAGGGCTTTATCCAGAATCTACCTATGAGCAGGCAAGATTTTAAGCAACTCAAAAATGGAGATTTGGGCATTAGTTCATTTTAATTGATCGGGAACACTATAGCTAGTTGCTTCTGAATTGGTTGTGAGTTTTGTACCTTTTCCAGATGTACTAGCAAGGGTTTTATCTTTATGTTGTTCAAGATCAAGATTAGAAGGCACAGGGCCTTTGAGCACCAACTTGGCACGAGAACATGTAACAACATTAGCACACTATTGCAAAGGTGTGTTGTCCATTATGTTGGAAGTAGGACCCCTACAGAAAAAAGGTTTCTTGGGTTTATCATTATCTTGCTTGCCCTTAGTGTTAATGACATCATAGTATTCAAAATTCACAGGTTCAACCATGTTGATTATCTCATCATCGTTGTTAGAATATGTATAGTTGACCTTGTTGTTAGGTTTTGGTTTTGAACATTCTTCCTTTTCATAGGCTAGGAAGGGCTCTTTGAAGGCCTTATGATTCAAGTTCCTATTATGTCCATCTACCACAATGTCACCAACATCAATCATGTCCTGGACTTTGTGATGCAAGTTTATATAGTTGCTAGTTTTGTGTCCCTTATTTTGGTGATACTCACAGAACATAGTTTCATTCCACCATGGTGGACGTGGCTAAAGATCATAAGGGAAAGAATTATTGAATGGTAAAATGAGCTTTTTTTGTAACAAGGTTTTGTAAACCACATCCAAAGGTTCACCCAGGGGTGTATACTCTCATTTAGGATGTGTGGCCCATGAGTTTCCTAGTTTGTTCCTAGATGTCTTGTTGTTAGGAGGAGGTTTCTCAACATTTTTGGCTACATTAAGACCATCCATGAGATTAAAGGCTACCTTAGCAGGTTTAGGGTTGACATTGTCAACAACCCCATCATGTTCAATTTCTCAATTCTTATTGATGTACTTGGTTTTGTCCTTATTAGAGGTGGAGCCTTATTTTGTGTCCTTCTGAAGAGAGAGTTCACCCTTCTTGACCATAAATTCCTCTATGTGGATGGCCTATGTGATCATGCCTTCAAAGTATGCAAACCTCAAAGTTGGACTCTATACCCAAAATCAAGTAGGAGATTATCAGTGAAGATCTCAAGCTTTTCTATTTCTAGAATCTTGTGTGAATATTTAGTGTATAGTTGTCTCCACCTTTGGAGAAATGTAAGGAAGGGCTCCCCAACCTTCTACTTAAGGTTACATAAATCTTGAATATTGAAACGGTATTGAATGTTATGAGAATACTACTGGATGAACAAGTTAGCTATTTCATCAAATGTTTTGATACCAAGAGGCAACTATGAGAACCACTCCAAAGCTTGACCACCTAGACTTCTAGGGAATAAATGCACAAGATATGTGTAGTCATGCATAAATTCCATAGAAAAGGCACCAAATTCTTGCAAGTGATCTTGGGGATCAATGGTTCCAAAGTATTTTTCATACTTAGGTAGTTCTACTCCTCATGGGAAAGGAGGCATGTTTATGCTCTTGTCAAATGAAAATGGACAAAGAGTGTATAAGGTGTATTTTTTTGCCAATTTTTCTTGCTCACGCATCATCTAGGCCAGTTGATCTTACATCATTTTTAGTTTTTTTTGGAGTTTGGAAGTCTCAGTTTCCTCTTCAGGCATGACAATGGTTTCCATATTGAAATGAGAGGGTAGCTTAGCTCCCTGTTGGGCAAGTTTGAGAAAGTATTTTTATTTCTCTTCGTTTAGTAGGATTTCCATGACCTTTTGAAAGTTTTTGTCTTTTTTACATTTTGATGTGTTTAGGAAGTATTTCCACCTCTTCCTATTCCTCATCAGTGTCATGGTCTTTCTCTCTATCATTCCTAGGTGGATCTTGGTGTCTGCTGTGACTACCATGTTTAGGTTTGTGATCAACCATTATAGGAATGTGTTCAATTTCAGTGTGTTGTGATTGGAAAGGTCCTTTGAAAAGGAAGTCAAACATTTTTTTGGAGATATGAGAGCTTTGCTAGTCTTAGGATCCTCTTGATATAAAGGGTTCCTAGTTTGTTACATGTTTATGGAGAATGTGTGTTGGACTTGAGGTAATCTAACAAGTGAGGGAGATCATGAAGATCCCTCATTGGACAAACTAGGTGTAGACCATGTGTAAAATGGAAGGTTCCCTCTACCCCAATTATGACCCCTAGCATGACCTCACTTAAGTCTAAGAGGATAAAATACATTTCCACTTTTTGTTGTGAAAGTCATAGACAATGACAAGAAGCAAGAACCAAGACTAGGATCATAATAAAACATAGTCTCAAGAAGAAAAAGTAAGGGTGTTGTATACTAAGGAACGAGTAGTCTAAGTGAAAGCTAGAATAGAAAATGATTATGACTACCATGACACAAAGTATAACGAACACTAGGAAACATGAACAAGATAGTGAGAGACAAGACTGGTTAAAGTGTAGACCACAAGTCGTCAGTCGAGAAAAATGTCACTATTTGGAACAATTTATAGACAAAGAAGGGGTAACTAGATATAGGATATAGACTAGACATAGATCATAAGTTGTTTAAACAAGGTAATTTGATAGTTTTAGCTCAAGTTCTCACACAAAGATCCTCTAGGAGGTGCACGAGAAAGTTTATAGGTAGGCACAAAATCTCATAATAGCAACTAGAACTCACATGAGAATGTGCTCTAGGCCACAAAAAAAAATGACAAGCCTGATAGCCAACAACCAACAAGATCTTGTGCAAGTTTATGCAACTTCTTGCGTGAGGATCTAGATAGGCCTGTGTGAAGATATGACTGCTTACGTGAAATGTTGTAAGACTATGTGCAAAATTTTGAGACTAAACAGATAGAAAACTTGGATTTTGAAGAGATTTTGACAGTTTTGGACTATTTTAGATAGACTGGAGTTTTGTTTAATAGATAACATAAAAATTTTATGGTTCATTTCCAGATTTGTAAAAGTGACATTAGGTTTCAAAAAAGACAAAGTGTTTTTAACAGGACATAGGAAGCAAGTAGTAGTCAAATACAATCCAACTGAGGGCAAAGCAACTCAGAGGGACAAGGGAGTCTTGACTTTTAGTTTGTTTAAGAAAGTTTGGACATGTTTAGGACTTGATAACAAACACACTTTATCTCTAGAAATAGAAAATGGTAGAGAAGTAAAAACCTTTTTCCCACAACTTATGTGCATGCATGCACCTCACACAGCTGTGTCACCCCCTAGAGGGCACCCGTGTTTTTGATGTATTCAAAGGGCTTAATAAAATATATGTTGATTGAACACCCTTGTTGCAGGGGTCAAGCATGTATATCACCTTCCAACACCTAGTAGCATGCCCATGGTGAGTTCTACAGGAGAGATTCTTCCCCTTTCTTGCACAAATATTATGCCTCCTTTTAGAGGTGAATCAGGTAGCTTCTAACTAAAAGTTTTTTACTTGGATTGGATTTGTATTAATCCTTAGTGGCTTCACAAGTTGATTTGAGACCAACAACCCACACCAGCATCTGAGAGTGCACACACTTGCTTAGCAAGACTAGGACCAGTGCTAGCCAGTGCAAAAGATAGAGCTTCCCCTTGATAAGAAATATTCAAGAATCAAGGGAATGAAATTGATATGGCTTTGGATTCTTTCACTCTACAAAGAATCTTGATTATAATGAGTTGGAATCTCTAGCTAAAGGAGTGTGCTCACTTGGTTTGTTCTTAGAGGTTGGATCACTCTGTTAGGCCCTCTAAAGGATTAACTTGGATTGGTGGTTCAAATCATAAGGGTCAAAGTTTTTTATTTCCCTCAAGGGGAAAGATCATACTTCTCTACCTTAGTTTCTCACCCAAACACACAGAACACATTAATTACCAACTTAGATTAATCAATCTAGACTCATCCTTCCTAAAGATTTTGATCCCCTTAAAAGGAAACCATCATCTCATCATAGAAAAGGAATAGCACTAGAGAACCACTAAGCTTCTTGCCTCCCTTGAATGTCATATTTTAGAAGCTTCTAGGTTTTTGATTCACCCTTAGTCATGACCTCCAAGTGGTGAAGAGCATAATCTCTTATTCTTCTATCTTGCACCCTACGAAGTTCACAAGCCCTAATTAGACTATGTTTAGAAAGCAGGAAAAAGACAAATTATTTTAGTAGGTTTTAAGAGTGGTCTTTGACAAATCATATCTTTGATAGTGTCCTACAAAAAAATAGTTAGTTTATGTTTTAGGAAAGTTTGTATCAAGGAATCTTTGTCAAACATTCTGCAGACAACTGTCAAGCTGTAGAAAACTAGAAAATAGAAGTAACAATGCTTCACAGAAAAGAATTTAGTGAAAAATGATAAACAACATTTTTGAAAAATTTAATCTTATCCGTGTTGTTGCAAGATTTTGTGCAAAATCTTATTTAGGTCTGTGCAATGTCTTTTATAGTCCTACATGAGAAAATGTTGTGCCATGTGAGAACTTGTACAATAGGGAACTTTTTCATGTGAGAAAGCTTACAAAGACCTATGAAACCCTCAAATCTTCACATGAAAATGAAATTTCTCATGTGAAAATTTGGAAATCTATATGGGCAAGTATGATAGAATGATGAAAATGACAGAAAATAAGAAGGATGAGGCTAGAAAAATTGAATTTTGAGTGCCAAGGTGGGCACTAGAAATGTATATGTGAAAATGAGGCCTAGATTCTTTCACTTACACTTTAACATGGTCATTGTATGTGGATTCATCCTAGAATCAACATGGGAAAGTTCACCCAAGAGGTCTGACAATGCAACCTGTTGCCTTCTATCTAGAAGGATTTTGCCTATGTGCTCTCAAAACGAGATGCGAGCAACCAAGCCTTTCTAGAATGAAGGATTTATGTGAAATAAAAATGCGCAAGTAATCTATATGCAATCAATTCTATTGAACAATCAAATAAATTAAATTAGATATATGCATTATTTAATCTAAATGAAAATTAAAATGATAGTAATGTAAAAGCCTAGAATGCAAGTATTCAATTTGACAACAATTCTATAGCATCAAAATCCAACCTCTGTAATGAGGGATTGAGAACACCTTATATAGAATCTAGAAATGGATCAATGGTTAGGATCAACCTTGATGAACAATTAACATTAGATAGAAGATTCAGTTAGGAAGGAAACCTCTTTGTGTAGTTGAAGTTAATTGTTTTAGATTTGATTGTGATAAGTAATTAACTGGACTTATCATAAGTGTGAGAGCAAGTTAACTAAATTGATTCTAATTTCAAGATGTAGTTTACTCAGAGTTTCCATTTAGAACTAAAGAAAGGATTTTAAAGATATTATTTAATTTAATAAGTGAGATATGACCTCATAAATTACTTTTTCATTTAATTGAATAATCACATTTAATTAATTAAAGTGGGCATAATTATTAATTTAAACATTTTAAAATTCCGTAGTACATTAGTCTTAGGATATAATTTAATTTAATTAAAGTATAGACACTTCAAATTAAATTAAATCTCAATCAAATAGGTTTAATGTGACTAATACAAGTCAATACTTAGGAATTAAGTAGATGTCCTAATTAATGCCGATTTAGGGTTTTCTACATTTGACAAATAGGTCAAGTAGTGAAAATAAAAACTAGAATTTCCTAGTAGAATATGACTTTTAGAATTAATCAGAATAGACTAGAATTGGTAATCATGGCAATGAGCCAATTTTAGGGTATTACACATGCAATCTAATGCTAGTTTAGGCAAAGAATTCTTGGTGGAGTCCTATAATATAACAATGTGTTTGATTAATCAAAGTTCTTCATCTCATTTGGACTTTGGAATTCTAGAAGAGGAATGGTTGGGTAGAAGGATTTCCTACTCACATCTTTGAGTGTTTGGGTGTCAAGCATTTGTTCATGTTCCTAAAGAAAAAATGAGCAAGCTGGATTCAAAATCACAGCAGTGTATCTTTATGGGCTATGGTGAAGATGAGTTTGGATTTTTATTACATGGGATTCTATTGCAAAGAAGATTGTGTGGAGTAGAGATGTGGTCTTTAATGAGAGGAAATTTCCAGCCCTTTAATCAACATCTCAGGAAGTATCTGTAGAAGAATTTATTCCCATATATTTGTTTAATGAGAATCTTCTTCATTAAACCCACCATCTCAACCTATTCTTTCCACTCCTACCTCTATTTTAGCTCTATTTCTTGGTATCAGTAGTTATTTAGAGCATTCTTCTCATATTCTTCCATCACTACAATAAACAAAGTATCTTCATTAGCATGATCTAGAGGAAATGTTTTTGAAAAGAGAGATTTAACCCAAGCTTCTATAGACTCCACACTAGTCAATCATAGTCTCCTTCCTAAATTAGTGCTGATTCATATCTTTGTTCCCTTATGCAACATGAACTATGATAGATATAGAAGCCTTGCTCACGGTTTGGACTGTAGCAATCATGATAGTCATAGTGGTGTGGATTTGTTTAGAAGTGGACATCTTCAGCTTACTAGTCACGATGATGACTATAGGAATCATGATGTGTGGGCTACTCATCTTTCTTTTATTATTCCTAAATATTGTGGTGTCTCCCATAAGAACCGTGGTGAAAAATCTTGCCACCCACTCCACTCCACATGACAAGTTAATACTTCTACCCATGGTGATACAAAGTCATTACTAGTCAATGAGACTCCTTCGCACCTCTCTCACCTATGTGGAACATCCACTCAAGCATAAGATCTCTTTGAATATGGTGCTGAAGATTGTTATTTCCTTCTCCCTTCCAAGAGGTCCCCTTCATTCATGCCCAATGAAGCCAATGTTCATGGTGGAGCTTGCATGGATATTCAACATTTGTAGGACAATAATAGACATAGGACACTTCAAACCAGTCACTTTGGGGATCTCGCTACTCAACATGACTCCACTCCCATTGTGCCTTGGTCTTCTATAGATAGAATGATAGAAGTCAGATTAGATTGTGTGGATTTGGGTGTTCCATCTATAATAATCCACCCTGTTATATACAACAACCACACAAAGCTTTAAGAAGAACTCATATGTGTAATTTTTTGAATGCTCAAATACATCATGGCCATAGGGAATTTGAGACTTAGATGTATCTTATCCAATCCACACATCTTCATAGGGAAATGATTATAAATTGATAAGAAACAATTTGAGAATGAGAATCACATTCCAAACTTAAGACAATCTACAAGGTAGAGGAGGATGCCTACCAAGCATTCATACTATGAGTTAATTTACTCTAAGAAGGTAGAGCTTGAGATTTTAATCTCTGATCAAGTGGAGATAGCTAATTTTAGGGATTCTTGTAGAAGTAATGATAAAAATTAGTGGATGATTGTGATGGAACAATGGATGAACTCTCTTAAAACCAATAAAACTTGGGATTTAGTTCCACTTCCACCCAACCATAAAGCTCTAAAAAGCCATTGGGTATATAAGGTGAAAGAGGAAGATGGTAGCAAGAAAAGGCACCATGCCTGACTAGTTGTCAAAGGGCATTCTCAAAAAAAGGGACTAGATTTTGTAGAGATTTTCTCATCAGTTGTGTGGATGACTACAATCTAGGCAGCTTTGGGATTGGTAACCATTTGGGATCTTGAGCTTGAACAAATTGATGTCAAGACAACTTTTCTACATGGTGACATCAATGAGGAATTGTACATGGAACAGCCTAAAGGAGTTTCTCAAAAGGGGAAAGAACATCTCTATTTCCGGTTGAAGTGAAGTTTGTATGGGCTTAAGCAAGCTCCAAGGTAGTGGTACATTAAGTTTGATTAGTTGATGGCTAAACAAAAATTCACCTAGTGCAAATTAGATTCATGCATCTGCTATGAAAGACTTCCTAGTGGTGAGTTTATCATTCTTCTACTCTATGTTGATGACATGTTAGTTGCTAGTACTTCTCCTCAAATAGTCACAATTTAAAGAAAGTGTTAGCTTCTTGGTTTTCCATGAAAGATTTAGGGGCAGCCAAGAAGATTCTTGGGATGACTATCACTAGAGATAGACAAAAAAAGGTGCTTAATTTGTCACAAAAATAATATATTGACAAAGTTGTAGAGCGGTTTGGTATAGCTGAAGCTAAAAATGTTCCTATTCCTCTTGCTCCTCACTTTTCCCTAAGTTCTAATTTGTGTCCCAAAACACAAGAAAGGAAGGATTTTATGCATAGTATTCCTTATAAATTAGCAATTGGTAGCATAATGTATGCTATGGTTTCTACATGTTCTAGCATTGCTCATGCAGTGGGAGTAGTTAGTAGATTCATGAACAATCTTGAAAAGCCTTATTGGGAAGCAGTCAAGTGGATATTGCGATATCTCAATGACACTTTTGATTATGCATTATATTTTGGTAGAAACCATGCTTAGGTGCAAGGATTAAAAATTTAGATCTTATTGAAGATCAATAAAAATGAAGGTCAACTACTAGTTATTCTTTCATATTTGCTAGGGCTGCCATTAGTTGGGCCTTAAGGTTGCAACATTGTGTTGCACTTTATTCTACTGAAGCTGAATACTTGGCTCTTTCTAAAGGAGCTAGAGAGATGATTTGGTTGCAACACTTATTCAATGATCTACATTGGCAACAAGATGATTATGTTTTATTTTTTGATAGTCAGAGTGCAATTTTTATGGCTCACAATTATTCCTCTCAATGATGCTCCAAACATATTGACAAGCATGTTCACTATGTTCACTATGTGGTAGAAGAAGGAAACTAAAGGTTACCAAAATTGATACAAAGATCAATCCAGTGGACATGTTGATGAAGGCTATTGCCAAGGAGATGTTCAAATGTGCTAGGACTTCTCTTGGCCTTGTTAAAAAGAAGTAGGTCAGCTTGTAGAATAGGGGAATGTGTGATTAGTTGGTGTATCTATTGTCTTTAGGTGGGAGATTGTTGAATATTGAAGGCCAACAGTCACATGGGTGTTTTCCCTCCACTTGTATTGTGTCTCTTCAACTAATCATTTGTGATCTATAAATGTTGATGGAATCTATTTGTACACACATTCTATTCATCAATATAATTCCTTTTCTCTTAGTGTGGACGTAGCCACAATTTATGGTGAACCATGATAAACATCTATTTTTATGCATCTAATTGCTCTATATATTTCTTTTGCATTCTTAATTAACTTACAAGATGTAGGGGGCACATTGGCCTAGGTTTTCTGAATCCATACAACATAGTACCTTCAAACTTGTATTAGTGTTTTCTTTAGGGATTTTCCCTCTTCTAAAACCATATTTTTGTCTTTTTCTAGTCTACAAGTTTTTTCACTCCCTTATGTCCTTCCAATGTTAGCTTCCATGCAAATAATTATGCTTAGCCCATTTATTTTGCATTACAAACTATTATAAATACTACACTTTTTCATCTTAGAGGTGGTTTCCATTTATCGGGATACTTGCAATTTTTGAATTTTTGACAGTTAGGTACATTTTTGTAGATGTGTCAAAATATTGAAACATGTTTGGTATGTCAATTATTTAACAAATGGCTCAAAGAAATGTAGCCTTGACAATAATTGCAAAATATGCGCAAACTTTATTTGTTGAAGAGACCTTTAAAAATGAAGGGATTAATGCAATTGACTTAGAGTGTAGAGTTCAAATTTCTAAAATCAACACCAAAACTAAACAAGTGTATGGACATCTATCATAGTGTTTGCTTGCAGAGCTACAACAAACATAGTTTTGTTGAAAAAAGGCCTCTAAAAGCTTCAATGAAGAATGTAGATTAAAGGGCTAATTTTTTTATCTAAAGAGTGTCATTATTACTTGGTTTAGATTTCTATTTTTGATCAAATATTGGTTGTAAGTTGTGCATTGTGATTGATTTTGTGAGAATTTGAAATGATTTGAAGGGCTAGGATAGACATCTATAAAATTGCTAATATTTGCTTGGAGATTTATATTTCATCAAATATTATAAGTAGGTAATGTTATCTAGAATGTATCCAAATATGGACATGCAATCAAACATAAGAAATTATGTTTAAAAAAAAATTATTTTTTCAGTTTTAAGTGATAATATTTATTTGAAAAGTAAAAGGGATAAATTATTTGTGAATGTTGGACATGAACTTTTGTTGAATATACATTCACATAAAAGACAATTAAAAGTGACTTTTTTGTTAGACAAAATATAATTTAATGGGGATATTATTTTGGTTAAGCCAAAATGAGAATAAAATAAAACAAGTTAAGTTGTCATATTGTTTGTAAGATAAAAAAATTGTATTAATTTTTTTACAATTGTATTAATTTTAAAAAGTGATAAAATTCAATTGATAATTGAATATTAATACTACACAATTACAATTTTGTTTTTACATTTTCAATATTGTAAGATTTTATATGAAATTAAGTGGTGCATTAATAACTAATAAATCATTATATTTAATTATATGAACAATATATATCTAATTAATTTTCTAATTACAATGACTAAAATTCAATTGATACAAGAATCTTCAAATTAAATATCACTACAAGATTCATGTTTAAGATTAAAATAAAATGGAGATTTGGTTGTGAAACTTCATGCATTCATTCATTTAGAAAATGCTTAATTGATCATTGATTTTTTTATTGAACAAGAATCCATCATCAATATTTATTTTAAGATATACATTTAATAGAAAAAATATAAAAAGGTGATAAAAAACATGATTCCTTTTATGGTATTTCATATTTACTAAGTTATAATATTTAAATGACTAAGAAAATTGATGATAATTGATTGTGCTAGACAAAACACATGCATTAGTGAAAAATTCCACAAGTTGTATTTGCCTTAACTTTCTAAGGATGTAATTATGAATATTTAATGGTTCACACTCTTTCATTCAATGGGCAAGTAGTGTAATATCACATGTCCCATATCTTTAACCCCCTCTTAATTAGGGTCGAGTCCTTTACAACATAAAAATCCAAAATTCACATTGGATTTTGACATGATGTCACTCAAATTAATCATCTCTCACACATTTGAAACCATAAAACTTCAAAAACAATTGTAATAATTACTTTCGTAGGAATTGAGCACTATAAAAACATCATTTTGTGAGATGGATATATATTTATCCATCATTAATGAGCTAGTAAAAAACAAAAAATACATTCATCCTAATAGATGCCATAATGGTCATTGAAACTCTCTAAATAAAGACCAAAGAAATGGATAAATTGGGCTTGGTAGGGTTGTTTTGATCTTGTCACAACCTCATACTTAAACTCCTAGTCTATATGAAATTTTAGAGATATTGTAAGGAGTTAAAACTTTTAAGCTTTGAGTCTATATCTTTCTTTAAATCAAATTTAAAGATATATTAAAATAATCATTTAGAAAGTACTTTGGCCACATATATGAGTACATGTCTAACCATAGCTATAAGGCTTGGGTTTAACAATTTGAAATTAAGGACTCAAAGCTTTTAACCTTAGCCTTTTACTTTTAATAGTCACCCTTCACCAAATCAACTTTCAAGATAGGATCCTCACGCTTGTTATTCCAATTGCCATGAATTACATTAGAATCACTATTTAGATAGTGTCTTGATTATCAAATCTTCTCTTACTAATTTTGACAAAGTAATTTTTGATATATACATATAGATATATATATACATATATATACATATATGTATACATACATATACATATATGTATACATACATATACATATATGTATACATACATATATATATATATATATGTATATATATATATTTACATGTATATACATATATATACATATATATATACATATATATATACATATATATATACATATAGATATACATATATGTATATCTATATGTATATATATATATATGTATACATATATATACATATATATACATATATATATATACATATATATATATATATATATACATATAGATATACATATATGTATATACATATATGTACATATGTGTATACATATATGTACATATATGTATATATATATGCATATATACTATTTAGATAGTGTCTTGATTATCAAATCTTCTCTTACTAATTTTGACAAAGTAATTTTTGATATATACATATACATATACATATATATAGATATATATATACATATATATACATATATGTATATATATGTATATATATGTATATCTATATGTATACATATATGTATATCTATATGTATATATATATATATGTATATATATATATGTATATATGTATATGTATACATATATGTATATGTATATATATATGTATACATATATGTATATATATATACATATATGTATACATATATATATACATATATATATATATACATATATGTATACATATATATATACATATATATATATACATATATTTATACATATATATATACATATACATATATGTATATATATATACATACATATGTATATACATATATATATACATATATATACATACATATATACATACATATATATATACATACATATATATACATACATACATATATATATACATATATATATATATATATGTATACATATATATATAGATATATATGTATATACATATATATATATATATATATATGTATATACATATATATATATGTATATACATATATATATGTATACATATATATATATATATATATATATATGTATATATATAAAGTTGATTTGGTGAAGGGTGACTATTAAAAGTAAAAGGCTAAGGCTAAAAGCTTTGAGTCCTTAATTTCAAGTTGTCAAACCCAAGCCTTGCAGCTATGGTTAGACATGTATTCATATATGTGACCAAAGTACTTTCTAAATGATTATTTTAATATATATATATGCATGTATGTATGTATTTATATGTACATGTACATATATGTGTATATATATGTATATATATATGTGTGTGTACACACATACACACACACACACACACACACACATATAAATGTGTGTGTGTGTGTGTGTATGTATATGTATATGTATACATATTAGGAACATTATCATTCCCTTGCTAGTTTTAAAACATGCACAAATGTCTTGGCATCTTGAAAATTTGTGGACTAGTAGGCTAAATTGATACAAGATAGAGCTTCTAATGGAAAACCATTAGTCCTTGTAGAATTTAGTGATTTGCCTTTTGCAATTTACCTATCTTTTAGACTCTTATTTTTTGCCATGCCTCCTGAGCTCTACCTCAATAGACACATACCACATGCCATTCTCTCAATTCCAAGCTAAAAGAGATGATTTTTGAGTATTGGGATAACAATGAATATGTAATGTTCTTGTAGGATGACAACCTAGTATGTTGGCTAAACATTGGTCAACTTTCCTTGGGTGTTTTAACAAGTGTTTACCTATATCAAATGTTTTTTTTTAAAGGCAATAGTGGCAAGCCACTATATTACATTAATAAATTTGGTTCAAAAAAGGTCAACTAGGAAAGAACCAATAAGAAAACCTAGCATTGTCCCTGATATTTACATTGATCATAGTTTCCAAATTTACAATTTTGACTCCAAAATAGGAGCATAAGTTTTTACAAAGTGGAGAATATATTGTCTCCCTTGAGAAAATATCCCAAAAATCAATTTGAATTTGGTAAGCATATACCAATTTTATTAACATTTCAAAATAAAAAAATATCACAAAAATCAAAACATTCACTTTCACTGATTATTTCTCCATGGTGTCACTTCCTTGAAAACCCTTGTTTTCAACACCTTTGAAATCATTACCACCCGAAACAATCAAACCTTCTCAAACATTGGTCATGGCATCTTACCTTCGGCCAACATGTTCAAATTGCTGCTAATCTAGAGACCATCCAGAACCTCTTTGAGCCTATGAAGAAGATGGTTGCAATTCTGAAGTTGGCCCCTAATCCCAAACATTCCACTTTGCAACTATAGATGGCTGAGTTTTCTTGATTTCAAGGTTATGAGTGGGAAACCTATTTGAAAATATCTACAAATCCAATAGAGCAAAAACTATTTTCTTTACCCTTTCCTCGAGGTGAAAGAAAAGTTCCATCTTCATGTGGGTAGGGCTTCAATGCTCATATGATTTTTTCAATGCTTCAAATACCACCAAACACTCATGTCTATGCAATAATTGAGAATGAGAGAATAAACTCCCTACCAGTGCCTTTCCACTCCATAAATCATACCTTTGATAGGCTATCGAAAGCTTGCTCTCTGCAATAAACAATCACTTGTTTGATAGCCTTCCTAATTGTTGGCGAGTGAATAATGAACATAATATCCAGCACTAAATCATCAATATCCTTGGGTAGCACTATTTCCCCAACTTGGCATTAACTAGATGCTATAGTTTTTGGCCAACATTGATCGATGTTGCATATGATAACCTTTCCATCAAATAGAAATGTCTACCTCCACTTTCAACATTGTTAAAACCATGTATTTCCTATCACATATTCACTGGGCACTAATATATATAAACACTTTGTGATATGATAGATACATAAATGTGCAGATTTCACATATCTTCCACCATGTAAAATAATAATACCTCTGCATTTCAAAAAAATTCACACACCATGAAGCCATGTGAATGTCAGAGAATAAATGTCCTATCTATCACTAGCCAAATGTACTTTCAATCCTCCACACATTTGAACTTAAATCTTACGCAATGAACATCATGTTACCACAATACTCTATTTTTATTATTGTTTATCCATAGAAATAATATTTTTTAAGTCCACATACTTTTCAATGATTGATCATAAATTGAGAGATGAGAAATGTACCTCGTCACACCCTAGATTGGAGAGATGATCTGCCACATGATTGCCTTCCCAAAAGATATGTGAGATACATATATCTTGAAAATCATCTAATTGCTTCCAAACTTGGTTGAAAATGTATTTTAATTTCCATGACTATATTTTTCTATGTATGCAAGCATTAATAATAACCGCTAAATCTTCATCAATGTGCAATCTTCAATATTTCCCTTGCTTTGCAATAAGACTAGCTAAGAGGGCTTGCAATTTCGTAATAGTATTAGTTCAAGATGGTAGAGGAGAAGCAATAATAGCCACTACTACACCTTGTGAATCCTAAATGAATGCAGCCAATCTAGAGGGACTTGGATTTCATTGAGAAGCCCCATCAAAATTTAATTTCCAGAAACCTCGCGAAGGATATGTCTAGTGAATTATAGATTGAGGAACCAAAGAATGATTTGGCTATTTAATTTTCCAACCATTAGGAATGAACAAATACTTCCATTTTTGAATGATTTTAGAGTCCCATGCTATAACAATAGGATTAAATTTTGAATGATGCAAACTCAAATTTGTTACTTCTAATATTGATCTCTCAAGCCCCTCCAAGATTTTGTCAACTGTAGAAGCCTCTTTCTTGAAAATATGTTTGTTCCTTTCCCACCAAATAGCCCACATAACTAATGCCAGGATACATTTCCAAATGTTTTCAAATAATGAATCTAGATATAGGATAGGCCAATCTTGAATAAAATCCCAAAGATTATTTTGAATTGGAGTATTTTAATTCAGCTTGTTCAATATGAAATTCTAGCATGTATTAGCAAAAGAACATGTAAGGAGAAGAAGATCCATAGTATCTTCACATTCATTGCAAAATAGACAATTAATGATGATGCTATGTGCAACCTACTAAGACTATCACTGGTAAAGATCCCATGCTTTAGTGCTAACCATGCAAAACTACCTGCTTTTGGAAGCACAACATTATTCCAATAGAATAAGAAAGCTCTACATGGGGCTTTATTCGAATGATTTTGAAGTAAGATTCTATAACCATCCTTAATTGTGTAATTGTCATCTCTAACTGGTGCCCAAGTTATCTTATTAGCTAATCTTGACAAGAATACTTGTTTAGATTCCAAAAAAGCCTTAAATTGATTGATTTCCTAAGAAGATAATGGTAGCTCCTCTAGATTTTTCCATTTAACTTTACCTGATACTGAGCACACAATACCTACAAATTAATTGAGCTGAGTCCCCCAATAATTCTCTGAGAGTTAGTAAAAATTGAATGTAAAATCATCAATTGTGAAATCTATTGAAATTTATAAATTATTAGAACATATATAATTAAATTTGGTGCAACTGGTATTGGAAATTAAATGTACAAGTTGACTCAACTCTTACTCAAAACCCACTACATTAAAGGCAGAAACTTTGGTGCTTGCGCCCCTTGTTAGTTATGTCTTTTATTTATGAAATATTGAAATAAGTAAATTATAAAAGGAACATGTAGATTCTAGTGTCAACAATTACATCAGAAAGAGATAATAATACAATACAAAGATACAATAGTCATAAGAATATAAATATCAACGACCTAACTGCATATGCAAATCAAAATATCAATGACAATAGTGACAACAAAATCTTCAAACATGATATATTCACTAATAGTCTATGGAGAAAACGTGATATGTACCTTCCATCTTCTAGCCACATCTTGTCTCACAGAGAAAATTCTTTGTGTTGCTTTTCTAGATTTGGGTTAATGGAAGGTGTAAGGATTTTCCTTAGGGAAAATTCACCCAAGATCAAGGAACTCAAGAACAAGCACAAAATAGACTAGAGTATGATCAGAATAACCATATAGTATTTGATTGATGTGCAAGTACACTAGGAGTGCTTTTATATAAAGGCATCTAGAATGCTTCTAGAATGTCTAGGAGTCAGCACATTGATAAGTCTTATAACCAAACACATGTCCACGAGGAGTAGATTATCCTCCATTAAGCACAAGAGTAAGTGCAATGATGAGAGGATAAGCCTACAAAGGTGTAACATGAAAAATAATGTTGTAGACAACGTGTGCTTAATTAAGAGTGCAAATAACTATGCTGTCTACATGAAAACTAAATTAGTTATACAAACTCTAGTGTTGTAGACACCATGTGCTGAATTAGAGTTGCTTAGTTCTATGTTGTCAACATGACAACTCATAAAAGTACACAAACTCCTAAGTGTCTACCTAATAAATAACAAAATAATGTATTGACCTAAGTAAAATTAAGTAAAGTATAAATAGGGAATACTTATTTACATCAAGACCCCCCCTTAAGTGCAACTTAGGGGAATGCACTTAAGCTCAAAAATGCATGATGGGTCTTGGCTACGAGGCCATGTTACGTACCCATGTCCAAAAGAAATGCTCTACATATAATGTGATGCAATGCAATCTCTCATAAAGTGGAGAAAGAGGGTAAACCTTATGGAAAAAACCCTCCTACTAAAAGAGAGATAAGTAAAATAAAGAAGATGAGAGAGATGAAGACCTCAGATGAGGAAAAGATCCCTCCCAGAAGAAAGAAGAGAGAATTCAAGGGACTCCCCTTTTTGCAACATCCCACACTCCAAGAGATCTCGCAAATGAATATAATTGACCTCAGTGAAGGGTTTGGTGAAGATATTTACAAGTTGCTTTGTCGTAGGACAATATTGTAATGCAATGATCTACTCATGTATTAGCTCTTTGATGTAGTGCATATGAACCTCAATATGTTTAGTCCACTTGTTGAACTAGATGTTTAGAGATCTCAACAACACTCTAATTGTCACAATGTATGATTGTAGGTTTAGGTAGATCAAATCCAAACTCCTTCAAGATGTGTTGTAACCAAAGAGCCTCTATAGCTGCATTAATAGCTCCTTGATACTTAGCCTTAGTTGAAGAAAGAACAATGTTATTTTGCATCTTACTCAACCAAAAAATAGGGCTGGAACTATGGTGAAACATGTAACCTAAAGTAGACTTCCGAGAATCAAGGTCCCTTATATAGTTTGAGTCTTCATATCCAACTAGCTAATCTTGTACCTACTACATAGTGAATCCCATGTGTATGTGTACCCTATATGTAGTGCAAGATGCACTTGGAAACCTTAAATGAAGCTCATGTGGCTCTTGCATGAAGTGAGAAACCATGCCAACTGTAAAAGCTATATCAAGGTGTGTATGTGTGAAGTAGATGAGACTCCCAACCAACTATCTATATAATGTAGTATTAATAAGTGGAGTGGTACATTTGGCCTCTAACTTGACACTTGAAAGAAAGGGAGTAGGAGAAAGCTTGTAGTCACTCATGTGAAATTAAGAAAGCAAGTCAAGAGCATACTTGGGTTGAGAAAATGTGATCCCTACTAAAGACTATGTGATTTCAATACCAAGGAAATAATATAGTAAACCCAAGTCTATCATAGAAAATCTATCTTGTAAAGAGGTCTTGACACTCTCAATGATGGATGAAGTATTTCTTGTAATGATCAAGTCATCTACATAAAGCATGAGTATCAAATGTGAGCCATCCCTTTGAAGAATGTAGACATTCAAATTAGAATGACACCTGGTGAATACTCCTGAGAGTAAGAAGGAATCCATCTTGGCATACCAAGCTCAAGGAGCCTACTTAAGACCATAGATAGACTTCTTCAATCTACAAATCATAGTAGAATCCTATATGAACCCCTATGGCTACTCCATATAAATCTCCTGGTGAAGATCACCGATTCAAAAAGACACTCTTTACATCCATCTAACGTACAACCCAACCATGAGCTACAACAATAGATAGTGTCAAGTGAATGGAGTTCATCTTGGTGATGGTGTGAAAGTTTCTATATAGTCAATACTAGGAACTTGTGAGAAACTTTTGGCAACTAGTTTGGCCTTATGCTTATCCACACTTCCATCCACTACAAATTTGGTTTGATAGATCCACTTACATTGAACAACCTTTCTTCCCTTAGGAAGGGGAACTAAGTCCCAATTGTTGTTTTTCATCAAAGAGTTATATTCTTCCTCCATAGCCTTGTCCCATTCTAGAATCCCTAATGCTTCCTTAAGTGACTATAGATCTGAAGCAATGGCAATATAAGCATGTGGAAATGATTTTTGCTATGACCTTGTCCTTTGAGTGTTTGAAGGATTCCCCACCAATGAACCTACTGAATCAAGGGTTTGCTATGCCCAATGAGATTTAGTGGAATAAGATGGAATGTCCTCAACTATTTGTAGACCCTGTGAATGTCGTATCTTGTGAGTCAAAGTTGGATGAATATCATCATTTGAGTCACTATCATCACTATTATCACTTTCCATGAAGGAGGAAGAAGGAGGAGTTCAAGAAGCCAAACTTGGATAGGTTTCTTCAAAGTGAACACTCCTCTCAAAAAATATTTCATGTGTCTCTGGATCCATGAGTTTGTATGCCTTAAGATGGTCAGGATATCCAAAAATATTCAGGGTTTTCTTTGAGGTTCTAATGCCTTTCATTTTTGTGGAGGTATTCTTTCCCATGTTGGACAACCAAAAACTTTAAAGTGATTTACACTTGGTTTTCTACCACACCAAGCCTCAAAAGGTGTAATTCCATCTAAGTCCTTATGGGGACTTCTATTTTGGATGTAATTGGCACAACACATGGCTTCTGCTAAAAACACTTGATCTAGAGGCTTATGTTGAAGCATACAAGTGGTCATCTCCTTAAGGGTTCTATTCTTCCTTTTAGTAATACCATTCTACTATGGCATGTAGGAAACTAAATGTTGAAGATCAATACCCTCATGAGTACAAAAGTCTATAAGCATAGAGTTGACATATTCCCTACCATTATCTATTCATAGAGTCTTGATTGCTTTCCCTAATTTTTTCAAAACTTGAGCTTTAAAGGTGATAAACTTATCATGTACTTCACTCTTATGAGCAAGAAAAAAGACCCAAGTGTAGCATGAAAAGTCATCAATAAAGGTGAGAACATAGCAAGCCTTTTTAAATGACGGTATTGGAAATGGGCCAGCTACATCACTATGAACCAATTAAAGAACATTAGTAGATTTCCAAGACTTTCCCTTGTCATATTTCTATTCAAGATGCTTGTATAGTTCACAACCTAGATATACACCCTTTGAATACTTGACTTGAGGTCGACCAATGACCATATCCTTGTTGCTAAGTTGTTGAAGGTAGCAATAATTGAGATGTCCAAATCTCTCATGCCATAGTTTACTTTATGAATTTGAATGAGTGAAAAAGGAAAGGGAAGTGGACTTAGGCACAAAATGAGAAAAAAGATAAAGTCTTGTCTCATGATTGGCGATTTCAGCTGCCACCATAGAATCATCCTTGAGATTTTTCACCACAACTGTATTAGGAAGGAACTCCACTTTGTTACCACATCCATACCAAGTTATTTGGTAGATGGAAAGAAGGTAGGTGCTAAGGTTAGGAACATGAAGAACATCCTTGAAGATGCCATTATCGAACTTAACATTCTCTTTCCCTTCAACTTCCACTTGAGTGTCATTTCCCATAGATGTAAGGTAAATTTGATGGTTTCAAAGAGGAAAAATGCTCCCTTGAAGTACCCATATGATGTATAGCTCTTGAATCAAGAACCCATTCCTCAACATTGTTTGTAATTGCTAGCAAAGCTTGTCCCTCACCTTTTCAAGTGGTTGAAGATACCTTATCCTTATGGGCATTTGGTACATAAATTTTGTTTTTTCTCATTAGGTTTACCAATTCATCAATCTACTTATCCTTACACTCATGTTCATCATGACCATTCTTCTTACAATAGGCACAAGTTTTCTTCTCCCTTTTATTGGAGTTGTTCCCCTTATGATTATTTTTGGAAAAAGACTTTCTTTTTTGTGAGGAAGATTGTTGAGTGAAAGAAGATTGATGAGAGGAAGACTATTGTTTAGAGGAGGATTGTTGTGTGTCATCTTTGTGGCTTAGCTTTCCACTACTTCTACTTCTTGTTGGAGTTTTTACCACTTGAATTCCCTTCATTAGCTACCAAGGCTTTGGCCATGGAAAATTGGAGGATTCCCATACTAAATTTTCATGCTCTAAGACCAAAATTTCTAAAAAAATCTCAAATGAAGGCTTAGTGTAGGCACTACCCATCATTAATTTGTGAGTATTATAATTGGAAACAAAAGGATCATATTTAGGTGGAAGATGAGTCGTTATATGTTTGATCATCTTTCCATCCTTGATGGTTTCACCATAATCCTTAAGCTGTGCCCTATACATGTCTACTTGGGTTAGAAGATCTTTTATGGTGTCAAAATTCCTAGGATCCAACTTGAGAAGTTTATCCTTAATGGTGTAGGCCATGTCTTCATCTACGGTCCCATATAATGCTTCAAGCTTAGCCCATACTTCTATTGGATTGGTAAGTTTCCTAACATAATATTTGATGAGATCTAAGATATTTTTTAGCAAGGTTCCTAGGTCCATTTCTTGTTTGGATTCCCAGTCTTCTTTTCAAGCCTTATCAACATCAACAAGAGGTTTCTTTGCTATAATAGTTTCATAATGCAGTAAACTTTTTTCAACCAATGGTTCTTTTATGCTTTATTTCTAAGTAGCATAATTATGTGGAGTTAACTTTGAAAAAGAACCCATAATGCAAAAGCACAATATCAAGGAGACACAAGAACACAATACACCCCTCCTTTTCACTCAATCAAAAGACCCCCCAAAATGAACGATTTTGGAACCTTATATGTAGTGCATTTAAAATAGGCCACTTGTCAAAATGGAAAAAGTGGGCTTCTAATTTTGCTATTCACAACCTCATTTTGGAGTTGAAATCTGGAACTTTACAATGTACTTCAGAAATACAACAATTTTGAAGCAATATAATGCAAGATAGGACCTATTTCTAAAAGTGGTATTTTTGTCCACACAAGCCTATAATATGATTGTAGATTTGGAAAGTAGACAAAAATATATGCACTTTCAAAAAAATGGAACCTATTTTGGAGTCCAAATGAGTCCGTATGGAGCATTTGAAGTTGCAAAAGATAGGATTAGACACGTAAAGTCACCAAAAGAGCTATTTCTAACAAATATGTGTAGCAAAACTAGAAAATAATAGCACCACTAAAACTTTTAGAAAATTCTATACAAAAAAAAAAAAAAAATTACACTTATTTTGGAGCCTAGATGATAGAGATATGGCCTCTCAAAGTTGGACTATCAAATCAAAACTAAATCTGGAGAGGGTTCTAGAGAGGAAAATATGAGGTTAAATTTGACAATCAAATGACCATCATAGTAGTGTTGGAAATATAGATGGAGTAACTGAGAGAGGGGGGGTGAATCAGTTACCACAAAAACTAATCCACAGATCCCTTAGATGTCTTAAATAACTAGTTATTGCCGTCACTCGATAGCCACATAGAAAAATATTGTAACTCGGTAGATGAACAGTGTATTAAATCATTAATGATCTTTAAGCATTCACAATTATTAACAAGCATGCAAAAGGAAATAACATGAACACAAGAGACACCAAATTTAACGTGGAAACCTAATATGGAAAAAACCACCAAGTAACTAGCTACCAATTTTCACTTCGTTGAAGTGAGCCTTGTTAGGAGCCAACCCTATTAAAGGTTACAAAACACACTATTAGGTGTAACCTTGTTAGAGAATTTAATCACCCTGCTAGGAGTGGACTTGCTAGAGGATTTTGGAATAATTCAATAGAACTGTCCACCTTGTCAAAGGATTTAAAAAATGGCTGTTAAACCAAATCTATTAAGAGATTTACAAATCACTATTACAATGATGAAAAAGGAAGAATGAAGTGACCTGAATGAGATGCAATTGAATTTTGTTGTTACCGATCTCTGTTCTATTTCAATAGATCCTTATTGATTGAATACACCTTTGCTGCTCCTCAAGGATATCTAATCCTTCTTCAAAATTCACTCACACTTCCTCTTTACACAATCAATTCACTTGCATACTTTCTCATTCATACATCCATCTATACTTTAAAATTCACAACTTGACCTTTTATTTATACCTTACAAATTATCAAGTCAGCTCATATACAAGTTACATTTACCAATGAACAATACATCATTTGGCTATAGTCATTACATGAAACAATTAAAAATTATTTCCCAAATAATGAAATCCTTTGTTGGTCAACCCTACTCGATAAACATTGCTCCAAAAATGATTTCTAGTGTTAACCAAGTGAAGCTCAGTAGACACTGTGAACTCTACAAAATCCTTTGGAGACCGAGTGAACTTGGTATGAACTAACTTTCCTTCACTGACCTTGTGAGCTTGGTAGAAATCGTCTTCTACCATAAAATCCTTCAACACTCGAGTGAGCTTAGTAGAAATTGTCTTCATAGTGTGACTTTCAAAAATGGTTGGTAGACTCTGTAATTCACTTTGCTAACCATCTGAGCTTGGTAGACTCTGTTTGATAATTGATATGACATTTGTGTAACATCAAAGACAACACACAATTGGACAATTGTATCCAACAATCACCCTCTTTGGCATTGATGGCAACACAACATGTCATAGCAGAATGAAATTTGAAAACAAGACTTTTTGTGACAAAATATTTCTCCCTCTTAGATTTCATTCCAAAAACACTAATCTCCCTTTGTGAAGGAATTACATAGCTTCTTTTCAAACATCAAACTCTTCACAAACAAATTCAAAATTCAGAAAGATACGATAGTATACTCTCCCTCTTTGAAAACACATGCCAAAGATAACACAAACCAAATGAATAGAAATGTACCTTATGTGCTGATTCATATGCAATGTTTTCATAATTATGTTGCATCAACTGAAAGATCTTCAACTTAATATTTGTTGATGCATCACTAAAACTTCATTTTAGTGAGCTTTAGATAGGGGAATGATCCCTAACTTACCTCTTAGATACAAGAATACATTCTTAGGTAAAGGTTTGGTGAATATGCCAGTAATTTGTTCCTTTGTATGGACATATTCCAATTTGATCTCCTTATCCTACACCAATTCTCTAACAAAGTGATACTTTATTGCAATGTTCTTGGTTTTTGAATGCATCATTGGATTTTTAGATATGTTAATTGCACCTGTATTGTCACAAAACATAGCAAAAGGTTCTTTGATTCCTCCTTCATGCCTTCCAATAATTGTTTGAACCAAACAATATTAGAACAATTTACTAGTGCTACAACATACTCTACTTCTATTGTGGATTGGGATTTACAATTTTGCTTTTTACTTTTCCAAGAAACCAACCTCTTTCCAAGAAAGAATGCTCCTCCAATTGTACTCTTTCTGTCATCAATGTTTCTTGCCCAATCTATATCAATAAACACTTTCAAATCTAGATTACCTCCCAATTTTTACCATAGTCCATAATCTTTAGCGCCTTTCAAATATCTCATGATCCTTTTGATTTCCATCATGTAATTTTCTCATGGTTTTGCTGAAAATCTTGCTACAATACTGGCTGGAAGGGCAATATCTGGCATTGTATGAACTAAATACTACAACTTTCCAATCATAGATCTATACAATGTTTGATCTACCTCCTTTGATTCATCATCCTTGGTAAGTTTTAGTTTAGTACACATCAGAGTTCCAACTAGTTTACAGTATTCTATACCAAACATTTTCAGTATCTCCTTAATATATTTAGACTGAGTAATGTAGATGTCATTCTTACTCTGGTAAATTTGAAGAGCAACAATGAATTTGATCTCACCAAATATTGACATCTCAAATTCCTTGTTCATTTTCTTTGAAAATTATTTGCAAATATCATTATTTCTTGTGAACAAAGTATCATCTACAAATATTTCTACCAAAACAATCTTATTATCTAGTCCTTCCTTGATATACAAGCTATTGTTATCATTAGTTCTCTAAAAACTAATCTAAATAATATAGTTATGCAATCTTTCATACCATGCTCTAAGGGCTTGTTTTAGACCATACAATGCTTTGTGTAATTTACAGACCATTTCCTTCTTGTCTAGATCGACAAAACCTTCAAGTTGTTCAATGTAGACTTCTTCATCTAGTATACCATTGAGAAATGCTAACTTGACATCCATATGATAAACCTTAAATCCTTTGTATGTAGCATATGCAAGTAGGGTCCTAACACCTTCCAACATTGCAATAGGAGAAAAAGTTTCTCCATAGTCTATTCCTTCTTCCTGAGAGTATCCTTTGCATACCAGTCTAGCTTTGTTCCTTGATACCTTACCATCTTCATTCAACTTATTTCTGAATACCCACTTAGTTCCAATCACATTTTTATCTTTAGGCCTAGGTACAAGAGTCTATGTTTTATTCTTCTCTATCTGCTCTATCTCTTCATTCATAGCCTCAATCTAAATTTCATTTTCTAATGCATCTTTCACACTTCTAAGTTCAAAATTAGCAAGTAAACAAGCACCTTTCAACTTATTTCTTGTCATAGTTCCTTCAGACTTGTCTCCAATAATCTAATCCGGTGCATGATGTCTCCTAACATATTTGGCTAATACAAGTTCCTTGCCTTTTGAATGCATTGCACTGTCATCCTCTTGTATTTCAACTTCATGTTCTGGCTATTCTATCTACTGCTCGAGTCCTTCAAACTCTATAGGCATTGGTTTGGTAGCATTGGAATGTGATTCAGTTTCCTTCAACTCAGTTTGAACTTCCTGTAGCTTAGTTACTAAAGACTCGAGAGTAGAAGATTCTTGATTGATAAATGTATATGGCACTGTATCAGGTTCAATGAAAAAAAATCTCTTATAATCTTCTAGGTCCTTTTTGTTTTCTTCTTCAATCCTTTCTACAAACTCATCAACTTTCAAATGTGCACTTTCTATGACTTTGTGAGTGGACAATTTCAAACATCTATATGGTTTTCTTTTCTAGGAATATCCCAAAAATATTCCTTCATCACCCTTCACATCAAATTTACCTTTTCTAGATTCTTTTAAAATGTAACATTTACTTCCAAATACTTTTAGGTAACTTACATTGGGATTATAGGGATACCATAACTCATAGGGGGTTTTGAATGAATCCTTCTTCAGCTATACTCAGTTAAATGTATGAACTATAGTGTTGATAGCTTCCTTCCAGTATTTGATAGCAATGTTCTTTTCAATCATTAAGGTTCTTGCACAGTCCATGATATTTTTATTCCTCCTTTCAACTATTCCATTTTGCTCAGGAGTTCCAAGGGCTAATACCTATCTTTTGATTCTCCTTTCAATGCAAAAGTTATTGAACTCATAGGAGATGAATTCACCAGCTCTATTTGACCTCAAGCATTTTAATCTTTTGCCTGTTTCTTTTTCTACTCTAGCCAGATACCACTTGAACTTTTCAAATGCTTCTAATTTCTCTCTCAAGTACATAATAGTCATCATTCTAGAGTAATCATCAACAAAAAGAATAAAGAAATTTTCTCTAGTATAGCTTTCAATTCAAATAGGTCCACACAAATCAGTATGCACAATTTTTAAAACTTCTTTAGATTGATAGTTCTTACTTTTAAAGCTAGTCTTTCCCATCTTACCAATTTGACAATTCTTGCATAGACCAACATGAGGTTTTTTAATACTAAGAATTCCTATTACTTTCTTGAATTTTTTTATTTTCACAAAATTATCAAAGTTCATATGACACAACCTTCTATGCCATAACCAACTTTCTTCAACTTGAGCAATAAAAAATGAACATTCACCAAGTTCAAGATAGAAAAAGTTACCTTTTATTTGAATGCCAGATCTAATTAGCCTATCCTTTGTCATCCAACAATCTTACTTTTCCATGCATGAATCCCACTTTGAATCCATTATTGAGTAACTGTGCCACAGTCAACAGATTGTGTTTTAGAACTTCTAACCAATATGCATTATCACATACAAGCTCTTTGGTTAGTGAGATTCTTCCTCTTCCTTTTATGCAACAAGGTTCCTTATTACTAAACCTCACACTACCACCATCATAGTCTTCAAATTGTTCAAACTAAGTTTTATCACTAGTCATATGATGAGAGCAACCACTATCAATGATCCATGTATCATTCTTTCTTATATGAGAGATATGTGTCATTTTCTCATCATTATCAGATTCATATTTCATAGCAATGTAAACAATTTCATCTTCTTCTTCATTAGAATCATTAGAATTCTTAGAAACATGTTTTCTTACCTTTGTCCTTGAATGATTTGAAATCTTTCTTGCCAATGCACTTGTGACTTTTCTTCTCTTCTTTGTTCTACTTATTTGGGCACCTTGCAGTAATATGTCCAATTTTCTCACATGAAAAACAAATTAGAGGAACCTTACCTTTGTATTTCCTTCTGCCTCTAGAATATTTTCTGGCAAGCAGAGCTTCAACTACCTCAAGATCACTATCTAAACTCTATTCTAATTCTTCATCACTTTATAACTGAGAATCCTTTATTTTCTTGCCTTTCTCCTTGAGTGAAAGCTTGGCTTCAAATGCTGACTCAATGTCCTTGGAAGCTGAAACATAGTTATCATAGTTATCTAGCTCAAATGCAATCAATCTTCCTACTATGGCTTCTAAATTTATCTTGTGATTAGCTTCACATCTTCTTTCTTGAATTGTAAAAACTCTGATTGCATAAATGGGAAGCAATGTTCTAAGAACTTTACTTACAACTGTTTCCTCCTCAATTTCTCCTCTAGAAGCCTTGATAGTACTAACAACTACTTTGACTCTTTCAACATATTTGGCAATGTTTTCATCCTCTCTCATCCTCATATGATCAAATTGTCCTCTTAGAATTTCTACTTTGGCTCTTCTCACATTATCATCAACTCCAGAGATTTCTTTTAGCTTGTTCCACATTTCAAAGGTAGTTTTACAGTCCTTGACATCATCGAATTCCTCATAGCTTAGGGAAGATGCAATGTCTATCATCATGATGTTATGAGTCTTTTTCTCAGCAATGTCATTAACAAATAATGTACCAAACGGAGTTACATATGCTTCATCTAGATATTTTAATCCTATATCTCCAATGGAAACTAGATCAAGTCTCATGAGACCTTGCCATGCTGAAAAATTATCCCTGTTAAGCCTTGGAATTTCCCTCTTGTCAGAAATCCTGATCTTTAGCTTAGATCTTTGAAATCCTTCCTACAAGCACCAAAAGCTTTGATACCAATTGTTGGAAATATAGATGGAGTAATTGAGGGTGGGGGGAGGGTGAATTAGTTGCCACAAAAACTAATCCAAAGATCCCTTAGATGTCTTAAATAACTAGTTACTACTATCACTCGATAGCCACATAGAAAAATGTTGTAACTCGGTAGATGAACTATGCATTAACTCATTATTGATCTTTAAGCGTTCACAATTATTAACATGCATGCAAAAGGGAATAACATGAACACAAGAGACACCAGATTTAATGTGGAAACCCAATATGGTAATAATCACCAATTAACTAGCTACCAATTTTCACTCTTCTGAAGTGAGCCCTGTTGGGAGCCAACCTTGTTAAAGGTTACAAAATACAATGTTAGGTGTGACCTTATTAGAGGATTTAATCACCCTAATAGGAGTGGCCTTGTTAGAGGTCTTTGGAGAAATTTAATAGAATAGTCCACCTTGTTAGAGGATTTATGAAATGACTATTAAACCAACTCTGTTAAGAGATTTACAAATCACTGCTACAATGATAAAAAAAGTAACAATGAAGTGACTTGCATGAGATGAAATGTAACATTGCTATTATAGATCTCTATTCTACTTCAATAGATCCTTACTAATCGAATATACCTTTGCTGCTCCTCAAGGATATCTAATCCTTCTTCAAAATTCCCTCACACTTTCTTTCTACACAATCAATTCACTTGCATACTCTCTCATTCATACATCCATTCATACTTTAGAATTCACAACTTGACCTTTTATTTATACCTTACAAATTGTGAAGTCAGCTCATATACAAGTTACATTTACCAATAAAAAATACATTAGTTAGCTATAGTCATTACATGAAACAATTAAACATTATTTCCCAAAGCAATGAAATCCTTCATTGGCTGACCCTACTCGGTAAGCACTAGTCCATAAATGATTTCTAGTGTTAACCAAGTGAAGCTTAGTAAACACTAAAAACTCTACAAAATCCTTTGGAGACTGAGTGAACTCAATAAGAACTAGCTTTCCTTTGCTAACCTTGTGAGCTCGGTAGAAACTATCTTCTGCCATAAAATCTTTCAGTGCTCAAGTGAGCTCAGTAGAAACTGTCTTCACAATGTGACTTTCAAAAATGCTCGATAGACTCTATAATTCAGTTTGCTAACCATCTGAGCTTGGTAGACTCTATCTAATAACTAATATGACATTTTTGTAACATTAAAGACAACACACAATTGGACTATTGTATCCAACAAGTAGTTCAAATTTGCCTTTGGATGATGGTCAAATGACTATCAAATTTAAGATAGTGAATTGATGATGTCAACAAAAAATTGGCCCCTGGATGACATGACAGTGATGTCAGTGATGACATCAGCATTATACAATAGTGTATGGCCTATGATTAGGTAGTGCAAATGCTTGCATGGCAATGCAGTTACATGTCCTCCTATAGTTTGTTGAGTTAGTGTTGTGTCAAGTTAGTGTCCACGTGAAGGTTTAGTTGAACTGTGTGCTAACATGGCAGAGTGGTATGCGTGGGCAGTGTGTGCTAAAATGTTGTCACACTTGTATGAATCATTACATGTAAGAAAACTCAAGAATGAGCCCTCACAAATCGATCCATAGCTCTCTACTCATAGAGTGCAAGGGTTTGCAATGGAGGCCCTCAATTTGACCTATTTTTGTGCCCATGCAAGTACACCATGAGATGAGAGATTCAAAGAGGAAAAGAAAAAATGCTAGTCTCCATGATCTTCAAATATGCATGAAAATAAGATCTAATCTATGAAAGCAAAATCTAATCTATAAATGCAAGATCTAAGCTAAAAGCCCATGAGGGGTGCAAGAGAGAAAAAAGACAAGAAAATAGAAGTTCTCCACAAAAAGCTTTTGTATTCAAACTCCTTCAAAAATTGTTCTTCAAACCTGCAGCATAATGATAGCATAATCATGGGTGTCTAACATGAGTAGAGGGCTCTCCCTTCTAAAGGAAATTACGGAGGTGAGAGGCTTCTCACAACCAATATGGGATAATAGAGCTTGATCCATGTGAGACAAAATTCCACCAACGAGAAAAGAGGAGTGGTTGAGAAGAAAGTGGTGATCCATGTGAGACAAGATTCCACCAATTAGAAAAGAGGAGTGGTTGAGGAGAAAGTGGAAAGGTAAATCCCACTTAGATCACATTTTTAAGTGTAGAGAAATTAAATAAAAAGAATTTATTTTATTTCCTTTTTTCATCAAAAGAGATATTTAAGTGGGATTTTTATTTAATTAAAAGGGAGCAAGTTCTTTTTAATTAAATAGAAGATATTTAATTAAATTAAAAGAGAGGTTTTTCTCTTAATTAATTAAATGTGGATGAACTGTTTAATTAAAAGAGAGGTTTTCTTTTAATTAAATGGGGATTTTATTTTATTTAATTAAAAGAGAAGATTTTCTTTTAATCAAATAAGACTTGGAATAAAATGATCAATCTTAGAAATGAAATAAATTGAATTTGATCAAGAAAATTGATTTGAATTGATTTAATAAAATATTACAAACCATTGATTCAAAAAATTTGATAAATTGATAAATTGAATAATGGGGGCCCATAGTCTAGGCGACCATTTTTGGGTGCATACATTTGCCCCTCTTTGACTAATGTGTGATTGATTTGGAAATACATGTAGTCAAAGAAAGAAATTGAAGTGTGAGGTCAATTTGGGATCACAAAACAACCCAGATGTGTGGTCGACTCGGGAACACATCAGGACAAAGAATACAAATAAATTTTAACTGGAAAAAATTGAGGATAAAATTGATAAAACTGAATCAAGGATTGAAATTGATAATTACTGCCCCCTCGTGATCAAAATCGAAAGGAGATAGAGGAGAAACAACAAATTGATAAATTTGATCAAATCAAACAAAAGATAAGGTTCTTGATGTAAGATGAAAGATATAAGAATCATAGAACCAAGGTAGATCATCAAGCATGAAATATTATGCCCCAAAGGTGATTTAGAAGAAAAGAAGTGGGAAAAAAGAAAATGGAAGATAGAAGTTTGAAAGATATGGAAAGAAATAGAAATAAGAAAAGAAAATGCTCCAAAAATCAATCAACTGTTTAAGATAGAAATTTCGATTGAGATCACGAAAGAAAATAAGGAAATGAAGATCAAAATGTGACCACAATTGATTAAATGTCCACAATAAAGATGAAAGGAGAGCCCTCTCAAACTCATAATGTAGCCTAAAAATGCAAACTAACATGAAGTCTAATAATGCAAGCTACATGAAATGCAATGGTGTACTTGCAAAAGAGCAACTGTAACATAGGATTTTGTGTTCATCATTCATTAGAGAATGTAAAAGAACTTATTTTCATCATTGGGCCATTATTAACGGACATCGAAAAATCACACAATCATCACTAGTTACAAATGCAACTATGAAGATATGAATGCGATTTATATTGGATTGAAATGTGGAAAGATTCTAACATAAGCATCAAAGACATAAAGGTCAAGATGAATTTGATGTTAGCTTACCCAATTTAATATAGAAAAACTATGCTCGCATCAAGGCATAGATGCCAAGATGACTATAAGAATGGTTGTGCAAAAACAATCAAGGATGATGTCTCAAATATCCTAAGTGTTTCAAGGGGACAACAAAAGACACTCTAGAGTTCAAGACCACACCCACAAGCAAAAAAAAAATGTCTCATGCCCCAAGTCTTCTAGCGATGCATCATGGAGAGACTTATCAGACAAAGACACTCAACAAAAATCAATAACAGTCAGTACACAGAGAAAAAAAATCATGACATAAGTCAAGCATTAAGTGTTGTGTTTAAAAATTTAAGTGTGTTAACTGATACTGAGTTCTGAGGACAAGGATCAAATGCTTGCAGGAAGGTAAGATCACATGATGATACTGCGTAAGACCAAACCAATAAGTGTTGAAAAACACTCGATGTCAATGGGTGTTGAAAAACACCATTTGCGAGGTGTCCTAAAGACTCACACATCTAAGAAACCAAAGCTAACATAGTTATGCCCCCTAGACAAAGACCAATTCCAAACCAAGGTAACAAGGACAAGGCATGGTGGAAAAAGGCTAAGTGTCGAGGACATGTGCTAAGAAACAGGCGTGCAAAGGCCTCAAGTAGCGCCCGTTTCCAAGTTTTCACCACTTGGATTTTATTTTATTTTTTCAGGACTTTTTATAATTTTTTTTTTTTTTTGGAATATATAATTTTTTTGGAGATACATCAAAGTGCCTATTGCTAGGTTGTCACTAAGAAGATCATTTTTTCAGGACATTTTTCAATTTTTAGAATTTTTGCAATATATCATTTTTTGGATTTTTGAAATATATCAATTTTTTGAATTCTTTTCAAGATCAATAAATATGTACAAAGATACCCCTAGACAGAATGAGCATTAAACTCTTAAGCAAGATCACATCGTGCAGTCCCAATGTCTAACAAGGTGGAGGACATGATGAAGCAATAAGCTAATGGATATTATGGATAAGCAAGGAGTGTATGAAGCAAGTGAAAGTGATCTTCAAAGGTTGACTCCTCAAGAGTACCCAAGCTAGGGAAAATTTATCATGTAAAGAACATTTGGACAAGAAATGAAAGGCCAGTATAGGATAATTCAAGAAAGCATAATGTAAAAGTGGGAAAGATGCAGTCCAAAGAAGTAGACATGTCAAGAGACTTTATAGCATCATATTTTACTCTTTTTTATTAGATCAAGACCAAAGGGGTAAATGGGAAAAGGGTAGCGAAAGACTAGAATGAATGGAGGAAAATAGATATGAAGGCTAAAAATGAAAGGAATGAAAACAAGATCATCATAAGATATCTTACAAGATAGCCAAATGTTTGTCTATAGGTCAACATTGTCAAGATCAAAGAGAGAAGATGAAACGAATGAAAGATGTAGAAGAACTACGCATGATGCCTATTTGTTAGGTTTTCATCATGGTACTTATCCAAGGCACCACAAGGGAGTGGTTTTCACCATAGGATGAATTTATTTCTCTTTACTTTTGCTACCAAGGTGCCTGATTACCAGGTTTTCACCAAGGCACATTCTCAAATTTTTCATTTTTTTTTTCTTTCTTTTTTTTTTTTCAATCTTTTTCAATTTTTTTTTGGAAGAAGTCAAGCTTTTGATATAATGCTCTTTGAATGTTTTAAACCATGACATGCAAAGGAGTTGAAATGATATGCTCAAAGATGCTAATAGGGAAAGGAAGATGGGAGACAAAAATGGAGGATATGGCTTTATGCGAAGTGAGTGAGATTGAAAAATGGAAATGAAGGTAAGATCAACGTCAACACACACCTTGAAGGGTGGCGAAAGGATGGAGAAAATGTGAATGAAGGAATATGTGAAGGAATATGGTGAGTGGATAGAAAAGGTTGCAGTTTAGGCACCTGGAATGGAAGAATGCTTTTGGAAGAAGATGAAGCGAAATTCTTTGGAAGCTTGAATGTCAAATTTAATTGTTGTTCAACATTAGACTCTCTCAAGAGAGATTTTGGAATCCATATAGCCTTAGGCTTCTTTTCATTTCTTTTTGATGATTTAGAGATAATATCTTCAATGATGGATTTTGGAACCCATACTTGTCTTGTATTTTTTTTCTTAGATATCTCTTTTGACTTAATGCCCCCATGTTGATTGGAAGAGACATGGTGGTCTTCTTTTTTATATGGATTCTTGAATTGATTCTTTTTCTTGTATTGAACATTCAAATTACTTCCAAAAGACTTGGGACTTGTGGAAGAAGAAGGATGATATGACTAGTTTAGGTGAGTGGGTGGATGAAAAGGATTCAAGGATATGCATCTATGTTGATCTTGAGGAAAGATAGGAGAAGGAGGGGAAATTGAAGGGACATAAGGACCCAAGATGGAAGGAAAATGTGAAGGATTTAGTATTGGTGGGGGAGGTCCAAGGATGGATGTGGAAGATGCAAAAGGATAATCAATAAGTTCATTAACATCTATATGACAATCAAGGACATCAGTATCTTTAGAGTGAGCATTAGGATTTTCAACAGGATCATGAACATCTTGGATAGGAGCAACTTCTTTGATAGGATTACTTAAAGCTTGACAAGACTTAGGAAGAGTAGAAAGTGGAAGGGAACATGGAGTGGTAGAACAAGAAGATGGAATACTTTGATCTTGACAAGGATCTTTGGATAGCATAAGTGTAGAGTTTCTCTCTTGATTTTCAATAGGCTCAACAATGGAAGTAACAACACTATTTTTAATAACCTTAATGGAAGTATCATCTTTGGAAGGCGCAACTATATTAAGGTCATTTTGATTGTCAATAAGCTCAGTAGTGTAAGTAGTATCTTGATCTTGCTTAGGAGAAGACTTAAGACATGGTGGAATGAATGAGGAAGGGTGTAAGGGATCAAAAGAACCATGAAATGTATCAGAAACATTGTGAAAAGGATTGGATGACATGGAAGGTTCTTGATCTTGATATTTTTTTATATTATTTTCTTTATCATTTTTATAGTCCTCTTGACATGAAGCCAGTGCTAAGGAGAAGGAAGCATGTTGGAATTGTATGGAAGACTTTGGAATAGATGATGAAGGACTAGCTGAAGTAGGCATTATAGTGCATGAAGGCTTAGGTTCTTTAGGTTTAGCATTATCAAAAATATTTGCAGCCAAGTAAAAGTTAGCTTGAGTTTCTTTAAGAGGTAGCCCTTGAGGATAACTATAGGGAACTGCATGAAAAGCATTAGGATCTTTGTTGGATGAATGATTGGTAGAAGATTTGAGAGTCTTAGAATCTTTAGGGAATGTATGGATAGTGGAGGAAGTAGAAGATGGAAGGGGAGCATCAGAAGACAAAGGTTCAACATTAACATGATCTTGCTCAAGAGTGTAATCTTTATTTTCAGCATGAGGGTTCTTAGAAGAGGAACTCTTATCCCATTGATGTTTTATTTCAGCACAAAAAAATACTTTCTTTTCATCAAAAAATGCAGATTTATCATTTAGGTATTGTTCACAAAATTTATCAATGTTGTTTTCAAGATTTGATTCATGTGAATTACCATCAATATCTTTTCGTGACTCATTCCCTTTAAGCACAAGCATAGGACTAGGAGGACTTTTAGGAACTGTTGGAATGTAATAATCATCACCATCATAATCATTGCCACTAGAAGAATTATAGATAGGCATATCACAAGACTTTTCATGTTGTTCATTATCATATGTCTTAATAAGAGGAATAAGACTCTTGGTAGAAGTAGAAGAAGAATGATATCGTGAAAATGAGGTAGGTGAAGACCTAGATGGATGATATCTAGAAGAGTCATGGTAAGATTTAGAAGATGAAGTATGTGAATGATATTTAGAAGAATTATCGTAAGACTTAGAAGATGAAGAATATGAAGGATATTTAGAAGAATCATGATAAGACTTGGAAGATAAGGAATTTGAACGATATTTAGAAGAATCATGATAAGACTTGGAGGATGAAGAATCTGTATGATATTTAGAAGAATCATGATAAGACTTGGAAGATGGAAAATCTGTATGATATTTAGAAGAATCATGATAAGACTTGGAAGATGGGAAATATTTGGAAGAAGGATATTGTGATTTGATCTTGCACATAATCCTAGCAAAAGTGTCTGATTTATCCATTTTTTTAATCATTTTTGTTGCAACGTTAGCATCCATGCATCTATTGGAGTGACAACACTTTTGAAATTCAAGAAGGAGGTGGGTTTCATCTGAGCTCAAATGAGGATCCCTAAAAAGATATCCAAGATCCATGGTTCTAGAAGAAGAAGAATCAAGTATGGAAGAAGAGAAAGAATGAATAGAAGAAGGTAGACTATATGATAATAGGAGGAAAAGAATCAAGAAGACATGAAGAAGAGGAAGAGTGGAAATGACATATTAGAAAGACATGGAAGATAAAAAAGAAAGAAGACCAAGAGTCATTTTGGAAAATTTGATACCATTTGAGATCATTTGAATGTTGAGCAACATGTAATAGCACTTGTAATCAACATGAAAGAAAAGGCACTAGTTGATAGGATAACCCTAAGAAACGTTGGTACCAAACTAGGATAGTAAAAGCTCTCACTTGTCCAAAAGAGGTGTGATAAGATAGAATTTTGCAATAGGTGTAAACCAACACTGCCACAGAGGTGCCCACAACTTTGGGTGAATACCCTAGCACATATGGACCAAGAGGATGATTTACCCAAATTATAAATAATTAAAATTGAATTTTGATGAAAGTGAATGGACAAGAGATTACTAAGACTCTCCAAGTGTAATATCAAAGGATCCAAGTGTATATCTTTCTCAATAAGGATGGTTTCTAACTTACCAACTCCAAACAAGGCCTCTTGTGAAATCAATGATCACTAATTCAAGAGGTCAAAGCACAATAACCCATGGTGCAAAAAAGCTTTTAACAATGAGAAAAGTAGCCTAATCCAAATAGGACCAACCTAGGGAGACTAGAAATAATGGGATAACAAAGTTATTCGATCGTAAAGTCTCAACTCAAGAACTCAGATTTTGTTCATTTTAAATATCCAACTAGATGTATCAATAGATTCTTTATCTTAAACCAAGCACGCAAGATAGAAAACATGGATTTTAAGCAAACAGTCTTCAAACAATGAACAAGGGACAAAGCAACCTCACGCATGAGCAATCAAGTGACTTAGTTTATGCTAATCCCTAGGAGAGCTAATTGTGTATGTTCTCAAAGAGTTTCACAATTATTGCATACATCCCTAGAAAATAAAAGTTGGCCTCTCTAAGGTTTTTTAGTAATGGTTTGACTCTGCAACTTTTATGATTCACAGGGGTGACCTCCAATCCCGGCGCACCGAGGTTTTGACACAGTCTGAGAACTTAATCTTCAAGAGCTGCTAGGGAGATCTGACAACCCACAATGAACCATACCCCATGGAGATTTCTTCCATGAGGACATTTATATAGCGATTGTTGCAACCACGGTAAAAGTGGCTATTACCGCTTGAGGTTCCGTCTGTAGTTTGCCCTGTATAGGGATTGTCTGCTATGGTTAACCCTCTCTAAAGGTGACCAACTCACAATAGTGGACCACAAGGGGACTTAGCTTTCAGATCCAAGGTTTTGACACCTTTTCACTTTTATCCCAATCAAAGCAAGCAGATTAATCCGACACGCTAACTAAGATTATCTCAAGATCTATGATATCAACCCCTAGTGATCTATCAACCTCTCCGGAGAAAGGATGCCTCAATCAACAAGTTGAAGATCCATCTATCTAAGAGATTCTCAAAGTATCCTCCCCACCTACAAGGAATCCGTCTTTGAGAGGAGTTTTACTAGGAACTCACTCCCTCAAGATTCACGAATAGTATTCATGGGGCCTAATTACTATGTGTGTACAGATGTTAATTCTCCAAAAGCAAATCTATTCAAGAATAATCAAAAAGCACAAGGTGGTACACTTAACGCTTTAACTAATGCAAGGTGAGTCCAAAGATGTGGAACACTTAACCCCTCACACAAGCCAAAACGAGTCCACAACTCAAAGATTAGTGAGTTCTAGAAAGCACAAGAGGGTTTCCAAGTGGAGCACTTAATGCTTCTATCCTGTAGACCCCTCCCCTTTAATGTGGCGCTGATCTTGCAACCACGGGGTGGAATGAGGGGCCGGTGGATTCAACGAGTCCAATAACCCAATATAGCTATCTAAATCTATCACTAATAATCAAGCTTGTTAAATAAAAATCAATGGAGATTACAACCTAGTATCAATTATGCATGTGTTTGAAAAATAAAAGCATAAGCAAAACACACAAACTAGACACATGAGAGGTTCATTTTAAGGTTCCAAATCAAAGTGTTATAAGCCAAAGAAGAATACCTGAAGTCCTTGCAATGCGCTTAGTAGATCTTACCTATTTTTAACAACTTTAGCACATTTTTTTAATGAAATCACAACTTGCTGCTATGCTGTTCCAAAAAAAATTAGAAAACACAAAAAAATCCAAAACAGTGAGCAGTTAGCAGAAAAAACCAGAAAAACACGAAAATCCCTGCAAAAAAAAAACGAATAACCTAGTCAACATGATTAGACCTTTTTTTTGCTATGATTTCAAACCCAAATATAAAAATGAAAACAAGAGACCCCTACTAAAAACTAAAGAGATTTCCAAAAATGTAAGAAATTGAAAAAAATCTCTTCATTTGTGCCCTAGGGACCCAATTTTTCAAAATAGGCTAGATTCATCAAATCGAGTTTTTGATCCTTAATATGGCCTCAAAATTCAAAAAACAAAGAAAGAACCCCCCTTAGAATTAAAAAAGCTTTCTGAAAATGTAAATTTTTTTGAAAAATACGCTAATTTGTGATCAGAAATGGCTTTTTATGAAAAATAAAAATAAATTCATAACTCGCGCAAATCATTTCAAAATACTTTGAAAATCTAACTGGGACATGTTGGGCACATACCCAACCCATAAAAACAATTTCAGAACCAAACTCTAAGTGGTTTAAAAGATATGATTGAATCTTTAAACCAACTAGATTTTTTGCCTGCAAACCAATCTATATATGGGTTGGCTTTAAAACCAAAGTGAAAAATTTACAAAAGCACTTGATTAGATCTAATATGCTGCTGTAAAAAAAATTAGAGATGAAAAATAAAAGAAAATGGAGCTAGAAACTTGATTCAGGCCCCACGGTGGGCGCCAAAAATGTGTGCTAAAATGTTGTCACACTTGTATGAATCATTACATGTAAGAAAACTCAAGAATGAGCCCTCACAAATCGATCCATAGCTCTCTACTCATAGAGTGCAAGGGTTTGCAATGGAGGCCCTCAGTTTGACCTATTTTTGTGCCCATGCAAGTACACCATGAGATGAGAGATTCAAAGAGGAAAAGCAAAAATGCTAGTCTCCATGATCTTCAAATATGCATGAAAATAAGATCTAATCTATGAAAGCAAAATCTAATCTATAAATCCAAGATCTAAGCTAAAAGCCCATGAGGGGTGCAAGAGAGAAAAAAGACAAGAAAATAGAAGTTCTCCACAAAAAGCTTTTGTATTCAAACTCCTTCAAAAATTGGTCTTCAAACCTGCAGCATAACGATAGCATAATCATGGGTGTCTAACATGAGTAGAGGGCTCTCCCTTCTAAAGGAAATTATGGAGGTGAGAGGCTTCTCACAACCAATATGGGATAATAGAGCTTGATCCATGTGAGACAAAATTCCACCAACGAGAAAAGAGGAGTGGTTGAGAAGAAAGTGGTGATCCATGTGAGACAAGATTCCACCAATTAGAAAAGAGGAGTGGTTGAGGAGAAAGTGGAAAGGTAAATCCCACTTAGATCACATTTTTAAGTGTAGAGAAATTAAATAAAAAGAATTTATTTTATTTCCTTTTTTCATCAAAAGAGATATTTAAGTGGGATTTTTATTTAATTAAAAGGGAGCAAGTTCTTTTTAATTAAATAGAAGATATTTAATTAAATTAAAAGAGAGGTTTTTCTCTTAATTAATTAAATGTGGATGAACTGTTTAATTAAAAGAGAGGTTTTCTTTTAATTAAATGGAGATTTTATTTTATTTAATTAAAAGAGAAGATTTTCTTTTAATCAAATAAGACTTGGAATAAAATGATCAATCTTAGAAATGAAATAAATCGAATTTGATCAAGAAAATTGATTTGAATTGATTTAATAAAATATTACAAACCATTGATTCAGAAAATTTGATAAATTGATAAATTGAATAATGGGGGCCCATAGTCTAGGCGACCATTTTTGGGTGCATACAGGTAGTTGTTGAAGCACTATGTGATGAGGTTTTCTTTGCTATCAAAGTGCCATCACAAAAGTTTGCATTGTCAGAAGTGCAATTCACTATCACTAAAGTCTAGGCTAGCAAATGCCAGAGATGGTTGCACTGGTGGGTTGGGTGTGTTTTTACAACTGACGATGGGATTTGAAATTAATCCCACATTCACAAGATTGGACACAATATGTTTTTTAGAAACAAAAATCTATGCCGAGTAAATAAAGAAAAGCAACAGATGTTGAGCCATTGCCTGTTGATGAAGTGGTATTCAATTGTTGTGACTTTGAATGGATGTCAAAAAGGTGATAGATTGCATAGATTGTGTATCTTGAAGGAATATTCTAAGAATATTCTTTATAGGGGCTGAGATTTCACTGTCTGGTTCCTACACAAAAAAAAATTCTCTATAGGCCTAACAACCTAAAAAAAATTCGAACAAATTGCTCTAAAAATAAAAATTTGAAATTGCAAAGAAAATTAAAATGACTAATCTAAAACTCAAATGAATAGATCGATAATGACCACATCGAATTTGCAAAAAAAATTGCCTCAAAATTGATTATGGCCCAATATAGGCATATTTATAGTCAATTTTTCACTAAATTGATGCTCTAGATGTAATGGTGAGGTCCACTTTGGCTCTAGATGCTCCCAATGACTGTAAATGCTCTAGATCTAAATCAGGTCCATTCAAGAGATGAAGCAACAAGGTATTAAATGGCTATGTGAAGAGAATCTCCCTTAGCTCTAATACCATGTAAGAATTTTTCTTAGGGAAAAATCACCCTAAATCAAGGAACTCAAGCACAAGCACAAATAGACAAGAGTATGATCAGAATAACTATATAGTATTTAGTTGATGTACAAGCACACTAGGAGTGCCTGTATATAAAGGCCTCTAGAATGTTTAGGAGTTAGCACACTGATAAGTCTTACAACTAAGCACATGTTCACTAGGAGTGGATTATCCTCCATTAAGCATAAGAGTAAGTGTTATGATGAGAGGATAAGCCTACAAAGGTGTAGCATGAAATATAATGTTGTAGACACCATGTGGTTATCAAAACTCTCAAGAAAGGACCATAGAAAAGGCTAACTAATGAATCCAACATCAATAATGCATCAATCACATGGATATAGATAGCCCACTAATAAGTTATTTCACAACAGGTTAATGGGTGATCAATCCATAACCTTCATGACTCATGATTTAAGCAATAAAGTATACATAATATTATATGATATATTTTCAAAGATACCAAAGGGAATAAATATGAGTATTAACAATAGATTAGCTTCAAATAAGAGTTAAATGCCTTCAAGATGGGTCAGATTAGTTGAAATTGGAGGAAAACTCCAAGAATAAATGGTATAAACCATAAAATGCCAATATGGCAATAAAATGATGCTAGAAAAGCATAAACTACACTTATGTGCCACTCAATAGAACAAAATAAATGTTGAAGGAAATAGTGTATAATAACTCATAATCGCAAGGAAAGCAAAAAAAAATTTACTTATGTAAAATGTAAAGAATGCACTCATATTTGACAAGTCACAAAAGACACAATAATTTGTATATTTATCGAGATATATATGTGGACCCCTATATATATTCATGAATAAAAACCTATAATATCATGTTATGAGATCATGAAAATACAATTAAGATCATAAACTCAATAGTTAATAAAACATAATTTCTAAGTTTTGTAACATACTAAAGATAAATGTCAAAGATGATGAATGAGAATCATTAACATCAAACCATATTTATAGTAATTAATCCTCTTAGGTTGAAGTCCACCCATTCAAGAAATTGATCTATTTTACTAGGTAATTTTTGAAACCATTTAGTTTTTCTCTTAACAAATTTATCACTAGAAGAAGAGTCATGATGTATGAATGCATCATTTGTATCAACATTAGCATTATTACCATTATCTGTAAATGTGTCATTACCATTATCACTATAAGAATGAATTGGAGGAATAAAGGTAGATATATGAGGAGTAGGTCTTAGAGAAGGAGATTGGTCCTCCACTAACACAATGTTTCTTCCACTAAATTGTTCATTTTGAGCATTAGATGAGGCATGTGCATTATTTTCTACAATACAAACATTTATTGCTATTTGCACTTTGTTAGGAATATGATGTGTGTTAGATGGAGCAATAGGAGGTAAATTTTTTTCAACCATATTAGTTGACTTATGATTAGTATTCAAATGAGCAAGTCTTTCTTGCTTCATATTAAAAGTAGTATTTGCATGCAAAGAGTGTCTTGAAGAAGTAAACCCAAAAAATTTAAATAAGTTATCATGACCTAACTTAGCATTAGCAATAACTTCATTAGTGTTAGGATCAATAATAGAGCACATGTCCCTATGAAATTCAACTTTGTAATGTTGACATAATTTCACAATAGAAATAATATTGTATTTCAACTTAGGAACATAAAGGACATCATATAATTATCCATTTGGAATACTAACATTACCAAATCCTTCAACTTTACAACTATGATTATCAACTAATTGAATTGGAATATTAGAAGGATTGGGCTGCAAAGAATCAAATAATTCTTCATAAAATGTAACATGTTGAGATGCATTAGTATCAATGATCCATTCTAATTGTTTAGAAAAATTGTAACTAATAGTAAAATCATGGCCAGATGGATGAGAGCTTTGATTATTGTTATTGATAGGTTGCTTATCTTTTTGTTTTTTAAAACAAGTATTAGTTACATGACCATCTTTCCCACAATAAGTATAGTGGGGTCTTTTATTATATTGATTAGGATGAGTATTACTACAATTTTTGTTTGGATTATTATTATTAGGCTTATTGTGATTGTTATCATTATGAGTATTGGGAGAGTCATTATTAGAAGATTTAAAATTTTGATTTTGACTTTTAGACGCAAAGGCAAGTTCATTAGATCTAAGAGTACCAAACTGCAACAACTTAGCTTCCTCTTGACGCAACAAATTTTGAAAAATACCATAAGTTAATTGAGTAGACAAAGTAGGAATAGCAAGTTGAGAATGAAAATTAGTAATAAATTGTTGAAATTGCCTAGGAAGACATTTCTTTAAAATAATGGTAATTAATCTAATATCGGTGAGAGTAATGCCTAGACCAATTAGTTGACTTTTAATATAATCAAACTTAAGTAGAAATTCATCCATAGATCTAAAATCAGTATACCTTAAGTCTTCCAAATTGTCGTGCAATTGAATCTTGCATGATTCTGATGGTTTGTAATATGTTTGCTTCAAAATATCCCAAGCCTCATAGGTAGTAGTCCAATGAAAAATTAAAACATATAAATCTGGGTTAAGAAATATACCATTGAGGCCAAGGGCTTCCTCATTTTTAGTATTCCATGCATTTTTTTCATCTTCTGTAGCCAAGGTACTGAGAACTATAGAAGGGTCAATAGCAACATCTAAAATATGCTTGAAATGGAATATAAAAGAAAGATGAGTTTTCCAAGAATGATAATTTGAGTTATTTAACTTAATCTTAGGAATTAAGGTTGACATTCTTTAAATTTGATGTAAAAAATCCTAATTAAAATAACTTACTTAAAAAATACTCTTTTACATATAACAAATTTTTTTTAAAATAAATAAATTCTATTAAAAAAATTGAAATAAAAAATATTTAATAAGAATTTTTATCTTAAAGAGGTTAAATCACTTTTTTAAAAAAAAAAATTTAATTAAAGACAACTTATAAAAAAGTTTAAGAACTTCATAATAATTTAAAAGTTAAAAAAAATTTAAAAAAGATTTTAATATTTTAAAAAGTTTTTATAAAAAAGTTTACTAAAGAGGAATCGTTCCTTACCTTCAACTCAAAGTAGAAAACTTATTTTATATATGTGAAAAAACTTTCAATAAAAACTTTTGGATCTTTTGTAAATGTTAATATTTTTTAAAACACTTTTATGTTAAAAAACTTGTTTTGTTTATTTAAAAAAGGTAAGAACATATGTGGCTGAAAGTTAGCTATTTCTACTTAAAAGTGAATACTAAACTTAATAAAAAATATATGTGAAACGTAAACAATATGCAAATAAAGCTATGATGAGGAAGAACGTATTTTCTATAACGAATATATCCAATGCATGGTGGATTTAGAAAACAGATGCCTTTGTGCTTTAAATTGATATGATTTCCTTCCTTGTGATTGGTTTAATAATAGAAGAACATCTCAATGAATACCAAAGAAGGGTCGAATTAATAATAATACAAGAATATTGCAAGTCTAAAGATAGAAGAATATGGTAGAAAGACACAAAAGGGTTAAGTGGGGGATGAAAGATGAATTTGAAAATTCAAATTTGAATATTCAAATTAAAACTCGTTGATTGAAGGAAGATGAGGACTTAGCAATAAGGACAAGATGAGAGCATTGTTATGATTTGACTGAGTCTAAAAAGGGATATGTTACCTACCAAAGGAAAGAAGCTTTGATAGATAAAGATAAACTCAAAAAAGTAGTATGCTGAAGGAGCGTGAAGCAATGATAATGTTTAGACAAAATGTAAAAGGCTAGACATAAGGGAAATGCGGATGCAAATGGGCAATGAGGATAAGATAGAAATGTTATGAAAGGGAGAACAAGCAACTACAAGAGGAGGAGGTTTGCGCTTCGAGTCATGAAATGTGGCTGGTTCGAGAGTAGTTGTTATAGAAAATAGTAATGGAAGTTCTCGTGGTTTGCAACAGTAAATGTCTAAGAGTCCGAGCTTGAGAGTGAATTTTTGTGTTGATAGCCCTAGGTAGGAGTAGCACGAGACAAAGCAAGGAGGTAGCAGTACATGAAGGGTCACGCAAGGGGAGCCAACAACTAGGAAGGAGCAAACTAAGATATATTTTAAATTTTCAAAAAAGATATTGGAGTTTGAATAAAATAGATTGAAATTTATAATGTAGAGATAAATATAAAGATTCCAAAATTAAATGAAAATTGAAAACATACCTTTTTTATATGATGATATACTTAACAAGAGACCTTCATGCTCAAACCAAACAGAAATGTTGAGAACTTTGCAAATCAAAATTAATACACAAAGATATATATATATATATATATATAGAGAGAGAGAGAGAGAGAGAGAGAGAGAGATTTGTTTTAATCTAAAATGAAATGAAAATAGAATATGGAAAACTAAATAGTGAACAGATTAATATTGCTAATAAAGTGCAATTCAGATTTTTGGAAAAAAAAAAAAGGCAAGTTATCTAAGATGGAAACTAGATCTTTAAAGAAACAACAATAAGAGAGTAATCAAAAAGTATATTAAACTTAATGAGTAGAAGTGAGATATATGAGAAAGTATATTGATTACTAGAATAAATTAGAAACTGAAAAAAAAACTATAATGATTAGGAGATAAAACTATATTAGAAATAGTGAAATGTGAGCCAAAAAAGTTATAAACTAATAAATGAGAACTTGTATGATAAATAAATATAGCACACCAAATAGAATGAATATGTTTCAAGAAGATCTTAATTTAATAGAAACCTGCAATAAACTATTAATTCTAAGTTCCTCTTGTTTTAGTGGCAAGCCTTCCAAAATAAGAGAAAAATGGGTTAGATGATTAAAAGAACTCTTTGGTGGTAAACCTTCCAAAGAGGGTTAGAGAAAAAAACTAAACTTGTAGATTGAATTAAAAAATTAACAAAAGAAATAGGAATGAATTTTTTTTCTTCACTTCTCCTCTCAACAAAGTTCTCCAATATGGTAACCTTCACAAAAGCTCAAAACAAGGATTAGAAAGCTTTGATACCATGTAAGAAATCGAGTAAAATAAAAACTAGTAAAACAATCCAAGAGAGCTTAATGTGACGAATATTACCATAAACCAAATGACTTTCCCAATGGATCAACAAGAATGGAGACAAGAGATTTTGAAAGGGGAAAGCAAAGAAAACCCCTTGTGTAATATTAAGAGTGTGGCAAAGAAGCCTAAGGAAGGAGAGAGGAGGAAGAAGGATTGTGGAGCAAATTAGCTCATTACAATAACATCAAGAAGATGTAAAGAAGAAGTATGGAAGAATGAGAGAGGCATCTCTTTTATAAAGATGAGAAAGGAGTTGCATGTGTAACTCCCATTTCTATGAATGCCACCATTCATAATAAGTGTATGCAAAGTATCAAGATCCTCTTAAGGAGGATAAACTAATTTCTTTTATAAAAGGAATTACAAAAAAGAGTTATCCTCACATGTGGACTAGAGGACAAGAAAATGACATGTCCTTCACATGTGTCCTAAAGGATAAAATACATAAGCGATACCTTGGTTTATCCCATTTAATAAATAAATACAAGGAAATATTACTACTTCTAACACATATGCTCATGCAACAATAGAAATTTAGATCATCCTCTAGCCTTGGGAACTCACTTATATAACATGGAACTCACTTATATAGTATGAGTTGCAATAAGGTTTAGGCATCGAGAGAAAATGATAGTCATCCTTAGGAAAATAAGATTATACAAAAGGGACACAAGTTGTCACTATTATAGAAAAGACAAAATTTGTTCATTTTCCTTTTGCAAGAAAATGTCTTGCTCATTGATTTTCTTCTGGTGGGGCTAGTTTTGTTGTAGCAAATTCTTGCTGACCCACTGCATTTGATGATTATCCTTGTTGTATCTACTACTCTCCAAGCTATGGGACCACCTAGTTTTCACGTTGTGTTTCATGCTCTGATATCTAGATATTAATCACAATGGGTTGATCCTCTGCTAGATCATCAGTTTGAATAGCTATGTCTATAGTTGCAATTGGTTTCTCTATTTCTCTCTCATCTATTTAAACTACTTTAACAAATATTTCGATATGTGCAGGATCATGGTCAACCCAACTATGCCCTTAAGTGGCAATAAAAAATTAGCAAATTAGGGTTATGTCAGCTTGATGTATAGTTTTCAACTTGTTATGAACATTCTATCAAAAAGTTGAGAAAAAATAATCTCTAAGAAATTGAATTTAGTTTCTAAAATACTAAGCCTTATCTAAAAAAGAATACATTGATTGATCAAAATTTTGAATTTTAATGCAATAGTACAAAAATTTCAGGACAAAAATAAGAAGTAGACATATGTCTAACCACCTTAATCAAAATAAAACAATAATATTTTTTAATAAGATTCTATATATAAGAATTATACTCATGCCTAGATATGACACATATTTTTGAGTATTTTTATTCTAAATAATTAATTAATTATGAATTTTCTACTATAGTATTTGTTGGAATATTCAAATAGGAAGAATGCTTCTGAGAGGGGGGGGGGGGGTTGAATCAAAAGTATTGTATTTTAACCATTAAAATTGAAAGTAGATTGCATGCATATGAACATATCAGATAGTTATGAAAAACACATAAGCATCACCACATAAGACTTGAGATTTTGGTAACACAGAAACCCTCCAAAAATAAGAAGGTAAAACTGGGGTGGGGATGATACCCACAAAATCATTGCAGTAATAATATTTAACCACTTCTAATGGTTTGCCCTGTTAAAGGCCTGCCCTGTTAAAGACTTTACACTATATCAATAGTAACCTGATTAAAAGATTTACAAACACTTTATATGAAGTGTCACCCTGTTAAAGGATTTAATCACCTATTTAAAGGATCTACAAAATAGCTGTTAAGCTAAACTATCACCATAGGGTTTTTCATTCTAATACAATTGCTAGAGAGTATTAGGTACAATAAACTTGATAGCTTGCAATCCTTTGTTTGCTGAATACAGGCACTTGATCTGCTTTCTCTAATCTTGATCCTTTGAGATTTGATACTCTTTACTTTGAAATAATGTTCCTTTCACACCCTTGTACATCCACTTCTCTTTCTAATGAGATTTCATTTTCCTTATAAAGACATTTGAAGACTTAGGGTTAGGTATGGATCTACAATCCATATTGAATCTTTGCTTCCTGCTCATTCCTTGCACTTTTCTTATTGGTTGCATGCCTTCTCCATTTTTCTTATTGGCTGCATGTAGATTGCATAGAAAATACAAAATATTTGATCTTATTATTTAATCCTTCAAGATTCATCATATGTCGGCCATGAAAATGGTTTACATATGAATCAATGATATTACAAACTCATATGTACATTCTGTGTTACTTGGCACTTGCTGATTTCAGATGCTTGGCACTAATAACAAACTAGCTTACTCAGCTCCTGTTGCATTTCTGTATTGCTTGGCATCATCTGTAACTCGAGACTTGTATCATGCTCGACATCTAAAGTCATTTGGCACTTGAACTTCACTCGGTACCTGAAGGCTACTCGGCACCTAAAGATCACTCAGCACCTGAAGTCTTTCCTGACTTGGCTCATTTTGTGGCTCGACATACATGGTGTACTTGGCTCCAATATAGAAAGTGGTTAAGTGTATTGGCACTCAATTGTTAAAAACCATTATGAGGTTAACAATCTCCCCCTTTGACATGAGTTACAAAAACACTTAGCTGATCTTATGAGTACATTAACTAATCTGCTTGGTATATATAGAGGTTTTAAAAAACCTTTAATAAAATTTGTGTAACTTACAATATATATACCTCAAAATTATTGTAACTCAAAATTATTGTAACTCCCCCTGAGTTGGTTGTTTGTGCCATTATCTATATATCATGCTCCCCTTGGTTTCTTTGGTTTTATTTCCCCCATTCTTTCATTCATGTTATAATATCTCCCCCTTTGTTAATAAGATATTTTATCTCCCCCTTTTTGACACTTATGTCAAGGGATTTTAAGGGTTAAGACCATATTTCACCAAAAATGTGCTGTTTACCTCCATAATTATCCTGAGAGCTGCATCCCAATTGTTCAAAGCAATTTCCAGTGACTTGTGCTAGATGGCAGTCTCTGCAACAAGATGAATAAGTCCATCTAAAGTAAAAAGATTGGAATCTTTCTTGAGAACAGTTTCTGCATAGACTTGTTCCTTATGGAGTATTTCCAAATTTGGGGTAATGGAGGACTGGAGCTGTATCAAATTTTCCTTGATATTGGCCTCATCTACTGATAATATAACTATTTCTTTTTGAGTGTGAAGCGATTGAGAAAAATGCTTCACTTTGAGCTAGATCGATTGGTAGCTGCATGCTTGAAATATTTAAATTTCTCTCCAAGCTCAGTATCTTTTGGCTTGTCTCTTGTGTGAAGTATGAAAAGTCACACGACTTTTTGTACAATGAGAATATATTCTCAAGTACCTTTTTCACTTTGTCTATTAGCTTTGCCAATTCAACCTAGGAGAGTGCAATTTGACTTGATACTTGCTGATTTACTTTTCCTTGGAATTTTCTTTCAAACCATTCTATAAGTTTTGCATTTGTCTCTTGGTCTTCATTTGTCACCTGGTCAACAATATTTGATAATTGCTCTATGATATGCTTTGACTCATCCGGTGACTGCAAACTGAAGGCACCCATAAAGATGTCCTTAATTTGATGTAGTGTTTGCTTTTGTTTATACTCCCTCCTGAGTATCTCTTATCTCTTTCTCCTATTCAGTGCTTCCTGCACCTCATTGATTTGATCAATGGTTATTTTTTTTGAGTCATATCCTGGTATGACTATCTCCTCATCTAATTTAGGGTCTCCATAGTGAAGTACCCTTGCAACTTTTGTAGTACTAGATCTTGGTGTAGATATTTGCAATGGCTATTGTGAAGGAGTTCCTTAGGTAGGCAAATTTATCAATGTTTGTATGCCTCTTTCTCTTTAGGAGTTTCCTCTATCTTTTCCTCCTACTGTCTACTTCCTTGATCAATTATGGTAATATTAGGAAGTGCACCTTGTGTTTTTGCTTTAGGATTAGATGTAATAGTCTGTCCTATTTGTTCTATTTCTTTTTCTACAGCTGCAGTCGGCTTCTATATTGAGGTGTCAACTATGCCTAATGAAATAACTGTGGGCATTTGAGGTTGACCACTAGTAGCTATAGAGATGATGGAAGGTGGTTCTTGTGGATTCACCTTTTCTCTAACTATTCTTTCTACTAGTTTTTGTAATTCATCCATGCTGACCAATACTGGATCTGTACACAATCTTGCTCGTTACATAGATTGGTCAAGGATTCTTTTGAGGTCTTCTGTAGTTAATGGATTGATGTTCTGACCAGAAGTGTTAGGAACATCTTTTATAATTATAGTTTCTACAAGTGTGATGGGTACATGAGGAGGGCTAGAGGGTGGCAATTGTGTGTCTTGCACACTCTAGTCTAGTTGCTGCTCTTGCTCAGCTCTTGCCTTTACAGCTTGTTCTTGTGTCTCTTCCTCCTCTCCATCTTTCTTTTCTTCTTCCTTCTTCTCTTCTTCTTCTTTCTCTTCTTTTTTTTTTTTTTTTCTTCTTCTTCTTCTTTCTTTTCTTCTTCTCCCTTCTCTACTACTATCTTCTCTTCTCTCCTTTTTCTTCTCTCTTCTGGTGGAGCAGATGCTTCTTCCTTGTATTCTTCTTCAAGAAAATATTCAATCTTTCTGTACAATTTTTTCCATGATTTCATTGTTCTTTGAACAATTTCTTCCATCTTGTTTTGGAGAATAAAGAATACCCTGTACTTAGGTGTAAACCTAGTATTATGCCTTTTGACTGCTTTCTTTATTTTTTCCTTTGTCAAATCAAGAAATATGCTTGCTAGGTTTGATTCCCTCATCTCCTTCTCCATTTTCAAAAAAAAATGCCATTTGTTTTCTACAATTTTAGACAATTCTTTTGACAATTGTCCATCTAGTTCAAGAGTAGTGTACTTGAACTGTGCTATCATTCCATAAATTGTTTCCTCTATCCTATTCTGTTCTTCTTTAGTAAACTTATTGAAATCAACTTTATTTAAGTTTCTTAAATCAGCATTTCTAATCTTTTTACATAAAGTATTAATTGAAAAATGCCTTATCTTTTCAGATTGATCTTCTTCATTAGTATTAGGTTGAGCCACATATCTTCTTCTTTTCCTCGACTCTTCCTGTGTTTCCTCTAGTGGTTTATTCTTTGTAGCTTCTTTTGTAGCCTTTTTAGTGGAGGCCCTTGTTACAACTTGAGTTGTTGGCTTTTGAGGTGATGGCATAGCAAATTTCTTTGGTTTTTGCTGAGCTGGAGACTATTCTGTTGCCTTCCTTTTCTTTGACTCAACTTTAGTTGGTGCTTCCTTGGCTTCTTCTTCCTTTGCACCTTCCTCCTTGTCTTCACCTAGGCCTTGGGTCAATTCCATTGGGCCTTGTTCTTGTTCATCTTCATCATCATCATTGTCATCTTCATCTTCTTCTGCTTCAGCCTCAATTCATTCAACAAATTTCTTTTTAATCTTCTTCAACAATTTGTCTTTCTTCTTTAATGTGGAGGCAGTCTTTAGCTCCATATTTATCTTTGATCTTACCACATCATAAGTGCCAAAGTGTGGAGCACTTTTATCTATCTCTTCTGCCAATAATGCAGTTATTGCTACAGAAACTTCATCTATATTGATTTCATATCCAAATGGCCCTAGCCATCTCACCCTTGGAATTACTGCTTGAATATAGGTAAAATCGATGTCAACTAAGAAGCACAAATCATTAGTATATTTTTTCACAAAGGAAACTGGTATTCTTGATCTTTGCTTCATAGATTTCTTGAAATCCTCAAAATAACTTGTCATCAGTGTATTGAAATTTTCTCCCATCTATTCTATATATTCATTGATTTGGGCAATGATAGTCTTATCATTCCTCCATGTAACTTTTTCGAAAGAGGGAAACTCATTCTGAACATAAAAGAATATACAAACTAGAATTGCTCCAAATTTGCATTGAGTACCCTTTGTTCTTCTTATGGCAGCTAGGTTTTTAGTAATCTGTTGTAGTTGCAGTTCTGCAAGATCATAAGTATGGTCCTTTTTCACCAATTTGTAACCTACATCTACTGCAATACATGGCACACTATTGAGTCTACTAGATTGATAGAACTTATGGGCTATGACTCTAAAAGCAAACTCAACTAGAGGATCCTGGATGGTGTGAATTATCATTCCTCTTTTATTCCACTGAGCACCAGTGTTCTTTTCAATAACCTCCTTCAATTCACTTCTCAAGGTTTTGAACCGATCTAGGGTAGGATACCCAGTTACCCTATGTATGATTCCTTTGGTTAATTTGATGGGAATATCGTCCAACCAAAGACTTCCACCATGAATTCTGCGTAACACAAGTTTAACCCATTCTGTCTTCAATATAGTGGGAAAGCTCAAAACTCGAATCAAACCCTTTCTTTCAACAATTTTGAATTCATCTTTTAAGACTCCATCTATGCACAATTTTTCAAAGGCTTGCCTTATCTCCATATCTCCTAGGGCTCCTATCTTACAATTGTAGCATTTTCTCACGTCTTAAACCATTACAACTTTTGGGGGTATTTGGGAGAGAGCTCCGGCTAGGTCATTTTTGTATGCAACTTTAGGGATGGGACGAAACTCAGGTTGCTTGACCTCATTTGACACTAACTAAACTTCAAATGAATCTTTCTCCTCAATTTTCTTGGAACTAGATGCCATTTATGAAAACTAGGGTTTCCTTTTTACAAAATATGAAACTGCGTAGCTCGGCACAAATGAAAATACCTCAAGATTGATGAAAATGCATTGAGAGATGTTGCAATCTACTTGAAATGCTAGATTCTCTGCTATGAAGTCACTCTACTCTCTTTCTCTTCTTTGCTTCTTGATCGTGATGAGGAAAACTGATTGGAATCGCAATAATATACCCTATTTTCATCGCATTAAATGCTCAACTATCAACTTGATTTCTGATGGATTTTAAAATTACTCAGCTTGTACTAAAGTTCCACTTTACTCAGCTTGCATTGGAGTTAACTAACTCAGCATCAGTTATCAACTCGGTCATTGTTAGGAACTCGACATGTGTTGGAGTTTAGCTCAGCATCCAAACATAGCTCGGCAACATCATTTATATTTTTTCTTGACATCTTATCTCATGTAGATTTATACTTTGCATTGCTTCTTTGTCTTGGGACTGATGTGTGATATAACTTTGTATATCAGTCCCATATACTTCTCATGCTTAGTTTGATGAAGTGTGATCACTTGACCCATTGGGTGAAGTGATCCCTCCACTTGATGTGTTGCACTCATCTTTCTTTTTCCAAGTCTTATTCATTTTCCCCCTTATCTTTTTGACATCAATCTTTTCTTTGCCCTTATTTTCTTTAGTCTTGGGTGCCTTTGACCTTGTAGGATAGTTTTTTCTGGTATGCCCAGTTTTTAGATAACTGAAACATGTAGTTTGGCTCAACCATCTTTTATATTTTCCCTTGAAATGTGTTCTTATGCAATTTTGGGGTGTATGTCCATATTCCTGACAATAATGGCAACTATACCTGGTGTTGTAATTCCAATGATAGTGACTTTCATTTCCTTTTGATTTTGCTGGTTGATTTGATGTCCACATAGGCTTTGATCTACATTCAAATGCTCTATGTCCATACTTCTTGCAATTATGACAATGTCCAGCAAATCTTTGAGTCCTTGTGGCATTGGATTTGCAATCTTGTGTTATATATCCTTGCATGTTGCACTTGTGACAGTAACTCTTGTTCTTGGGTGTATTTGTCTGATTGAATCTCCTACTCCTGCAAATATTAGCAGTATGTCCCTTTTTATTAAAATAATGACAAGTGGTTTTAGAATCCTTACCTTTGTCACTTCTTTGCTCAACACTCTTTGAAAATTCTCCAACTTCAGTGCTATTGTATCCAAGTCCTGATGTATCATGGGCAGATTTTGGGGATTTTAGCAACTATTCAAAATACTTGATGGCTTCACTTGACTTGTTGAGATTCTCTGCTACCTCTTTTTCTCTGTTTAATTCATTCTTCAGTTGTTCATTCTACATTTTCAAAGTAGAGATCTCAATATATTTCATATTGAGTTCATGATGAAGCTTCATCATTTGGGCAAGTGTATCCATCTGCATGTTTGAGATCCTTGTTAATTCAATACATTTTTCTTCAAGTCTGTTTGTGAGATTTCTTTTGTCATTTTCCATCATGACTTTGTCCTCAACTGCTCTTTTCATTTGTTCAATGATTCCACATAACATTATGGCCTGTGATTCATGTTCCATCTTGAGAGATCTTATCTCTTCTGCTTGAACTTTGTTTTTCTCCATTAGTTCTGCTATTGCTGCATCAAACTCTTTGGTGTCTCCATTTGCACACAGTTTTTTGGTATCAATTTCCTTGTAGTTTATATCATTTTCAGCTATGGCGATATCCTTGGACTTTTCTTCAAGGATTTTCTCAATTCCTCCCTTGCTTCCTCTACTTTGTGTAGAGCTAGTTGCACATCAATCACTTGATTGTCAATAATATTCCCAAGTTTGAAGACTTCCATCTTTAGATCTTTTTCTCCAAGTTGTTAGACTTCTTCTTGTGAGAACCTTGCTCTGATACCAATTTTTGGAATATTCAAATAGGAAGAATGCTTCTGACAGGGGGGGGGTGAATCAAAAGTATTGTATTTTAACCATTAAAATTGAAAGTAGATTGCATGCATATGAACATATCAGATAGTTATGAAAAACACATAAGCATCACCACATAAGACTTGAGATTTTGGTAACCCAAAAATCCTCTAGAAATAAGAAGGTAAAATTGGGGTGGGGATGATACCCACAAAATCACTGCAGTAATAATATTTAACCACTTCTAATGGTCTGCCCTGTTAAAGGCTTTACACTGTATCAATAGTGACCTGATTAAAGGATTTACAAACACTTTACATGAAGTGTCACCCTGTTAAAGGATTTAATCACCTATTTAAAGGATCTACAAAATAGCTGTTAAGCTAACCTATCACCATAGGGTTTTTTATTCTAATACAATTGCTAGAGAGTATTAGGTACAATAAACCTAATAGCTTGCAATCCTTCATTTTCTGAATATAGGCACTTGATCTACTTTCTCTAATCTTGATCCTCTGAGATCTGATACTCTTTACTCTGAAATAGTGTTCCTTTCACACCCTTGTACATTCACTTCTCTTTCTAATGAGATTTCATCTTCCTTATAAAGATATTCAAAAACTTAGGGTTAGGTATGGATCTATGATCCATATTGAATCTTTGCTTCTCGCTCATTCCTTGCACTTTTCTTATTGGTTGCATGTCTTTTCCATTTTTCTTATTGGCTGCATGTAGATTGCATAGAAAATACAAAATATTCGATCTTATTATTTAATCCTTCAAGATTCATCTTATGTTGGCCATGAAAATGGTTTACATATGAATCAATGAAGTTACAAACTCATATGTACATTCTGTGTTACTCGGCACTTGCTGATTTTAGATGCTCGACACTAATAACAAACTAGCTTACTCAGCTCTTGCTGCATTTTTGTATTGCTCAGCATCGTCTATAACTCGACACTTAAATATCACTCGGCACTTGTATCATGCCCGACACCTAAATTCATTCAGAACTTGAACTTCACTCGGCACCTAAAGGCTACTCGGCACCTAAAGATCACTCGGCACCTGAAGTCTTTCCTGACTCGGCTCATGTTGTGGCTCGGCATACATGGTGTACTCGGCTCTCATATAGAAAGTGGTTAAGTGTATTGGCACTCAATTGTCAAAAACCATTATGAGGTTAATAGTATTGTTAGAATAAAAAAATCTCATGTCTGACCACTTGAACTAATTCAAATCTCTTCAAAATTTAAATCATTTTTTCCTTATAGTAGAAGAAGCATAGAATGTGATGTATATTTTGGATTTCAAAAATATTGTACTTTGAAAGTTATAGTTATTTTTCAAATAGTTGTCAATCAACACTTTATACATAACTCCATCAGAAAATAAGTAATTATTTATTGAACTCATCATTTGACAGACATTACATTTATGGAAAGATAAGAACATTCTAAAGAAACCCTTTTTGTTTCATCAAATTTGGCTGGAAAAAAAAGTTGTCACATACATGTTTGAAGTAAAAAATAAAAAAGAATAGGCCAAAAACATGTTTTTGGGACATTTTTAAAGTTGACCATGTAGGTTTGGAATCCAAAGATATAATAGGCCTTATAAAGGTATTAATTTTTTGGTTTGGTATTAGGATTGGTGGGAAAAAGGTTGGAATAGGTTTTGAAATGCTTTGAGGCATTTTATAACTACATATTTTTAGATCGCCACTTTTTGGCACACCATGATCCTACACATACTCATTTGCACAATTTTAGTGGCAACTACTTTGTCCACACTCTCTATTTCAACTATCATCGACAACAACTATGTTGCTAGTGAATAATTTTCTATCCACTTGTCAAAAAGTGCACCATCAAGCTAGTTGAAGTTAATATTTCTTGTTCTTTCTTTAGTACTTCTCTTCCTATTCTCCTTATCTCAACAAAATATTTCTTGAAAGAATCAAAAAATAGTTGTACTTGCACAACTTCCTTAGTAGTTCTAGAAAACTAGATATATTTTTCATAATTTACTACTTTATTAAGCTTGAAGCTCATCAACTCATTTAATTCCTTGGCCCATTCCTCTTTTTCTTTTATTTGACATATACCTTTGAGTGTATGTGGAAAGAGATCAAAATTTTCACCAATGTACCTCAAGAAGAAATTATTTATCTTTCTCTATAAAAAAAATGCTCTTATGATCAAAATCTAAGAGATTAGTAGTTTGGTCAAAAAAAATTCAAATTGTTCATTAGAAAAATCAATTACACAACAACAAATGGTTGTGATGGCATTATCCTTGCTAATTCATTTGTTTAGGATTCGTCTGAAGGTTGCCTCATTATTTATTAATCTATTCATACCTCTACTAATTTTGATAATTCCAAATAAAATGAGTACCAACTGACCCTGTCTACTAGATACAAAATTGTATTTCTTATTCTATCTTCATGCTAAGTAACCAATTCCACATGTAGTGACTATATTTTTTCTTTTTCTTTATTAAGCTCCTCAACTAAATAAAGTCATGATTTTTGAGGAGTACTTAGGATTTATACAATAGGAAAGGTATTAAAAGGTGGTATAGGGGGATGAGGAACAATTTTGAGTGAGCCAGATTGTGTGCCTATCTTTCTTTTCCCAAAATGTTCATCCAATTGTGCAACCTTTCTTTCCAATTGGTAAATCTTCCTCCCTCTTTCTTCATAGACATCTAAAATCTTTTCAAATTTTTCATTTAGTTCCAATTTTTTTTCTTCTTTTGCTACCACCACACAAAAGTTAGCCACTTCTTTATTCATTAGAGCCAATTTTTCATTGTCTACTTCTTTAACTTTGTAGACCATGAGACTGCCTATATGCTAAAAATATGAGACTTCTTGAATTTTGGCCTTGTCTCTCTTCGTAATGGACCACATGACCAAGGATTTATGGTCATCACTATATTTCACCCCTTTGTGGGCTTGCACAACCTCATTCTCATTTTTAAACTAGGTCTCCTTTTCCTTTCTCACTACGTCAAAAACCATTACATTAGCAATGCCCCATTCAAGTAATATCAACAATTGCCTTCCCCCCTTAGGTGTTATTTTTCCAAACTCACCCATGAGGTTTTCCTTGACCTCCTCTTTGATAATAAAGTCCTACCTATCAAGTTGCTCTATTTTAATCTTCTTACACCTTGCCTCAAAATTTCTTATATTATTTCTCCACAAAAATTGAATGAATGCCCTAGACTTGACAAATCTATCATTATCTAGAATTATTTTGGATGCTTATTCTACCACAATGTCAATTTATATTCCTTTACAATCCCTTGTAGTAAGAGCTAATGATGGCATGGGGGCTCTGTAGGAACTCCTTCCTTTATCTCTTCTATGGTTATGAAAATATTCTCTTCATCCCCATCTATCTCAAGTGCTCCCTCAAGGAGTCTTCATCATTTATGCAGATAGAGGTTTGTGAAGGGGAATATCTTCAACCTTGGATGAAGAACCCTATTCCAATTTCTAATTCTTTGTAGCAGATCAACTATCAAAAAATTTTCTCTTGTAGGAAGGCATTGGTTATACACTTGCCGTAACACACTGAGCCCTTTTCTACAATGTATATTGGCTTGGGTTTATGAATTCTCTACTAGTCAATTCTTTCTACCTTAATAGCCTTGTCTAGATAGGTTTGAATCAAAATTTATTTCTTCTCATTTAGGGTTTGCATAAACCTAACAAAATTATTCATAAGCATCTCTATTTCAAAACCCTAGTATTTCTTATCATCTAGGGGATCATATTTTGGCTCAAAAGCATTAACAAATTCTAGCACCCTACTATACAATTTCCATTTTTCTTTCCTAATCTCTTGCTCTTGTAATGGAAATTAATTCTTACTTATATTTTTAGGAAAGTAGAACAACATGTTCATGTGATTTAGCTTCTTTTCTCTCCTTGAAAATGTTATAGAAACCATCAGGATTAATAAAATGAGCACAAGATTGGGGCATCTAGTATTTGTGCAAAAAAAATCCTAATTATCTCCAACCTTTCTTAGTAAAAATAAAATTGTGAACTATAGTAAACTAAGGAAAGAATGTACCTTTGGATCTACCCATCAATTCTTTTTCTTCTAATCCTCCCACTTGCCACAAGAATTCTGCAATCTCAACTTTCAATGACACTTGATATGACAATACATGGGGTCTCCCTTGGAAAGCATACACCCTAAATATAGTTGAAACTAAATAAGGAATTATATCCCCCTAGTTGTGGCTTATCTTCTATCCTTTGGCATGTTCTTTGGGTCTATTCAATTCCAACAATGATTGAGGTATCTTGGGATTATCTCCAATCAACAAAATCCTTAACTTGGAAGAAAAATATTTCTTAAATCTCACAAAACTAGCATCAGTGACTTCCCAAGTCATATCTACACTCCACAATTGTATTGGTAGCTTTTCTTCATCTTTTTTCAACTCTAGTTTCATCTCCTTGGAGAAAACCAAAACACCCTTGTATAAACATATGTACATCAACATAGAATACCGAAAAAAAGGTTTCTCCACTTTAGCTTTGTTGATACCTATCACTCCATTGTGGATTTCCTCTTCTAAGAATGTGGTAAAGTTAAAAATTGAGCTCATGCCATTCTACAATGTTTGAGCAATAATGAAAACTAAAGACCCTTGGATGTGCTCTTGCTCATCCATCCCAAAAAATCTTGTAAAGGGAAAAGTATAATGCTTGTGCCCTAGAGGTAAAGTATTTCCTTAGTAGAGGGTCAAGGGTATTTATCATCAGCAATGCAAACTAACCTGTCTTTATAAAATGTTCTTACAGTAGCCATCTCCTTAGGTAGACGCTTTGAGAATCATACCTAGCTTTCAAATCCTCCAAATTAATCTTCTCATTCATTGCGTGATTGGGATTTAACCTTAAAACTTCCCTAATCACCTTTGGTGTAACCCTCAAAAGACTATCTCCACCATGATTCTTTATCATCCTTGACAGTGGGTCATATCTCTTCACTATCATTGCCAACAAATTGTCATTGAAGAAAACAATAGGAACATCTAGCTTACAAATGTTAAATTCCCATACATTGCTTAGAGGAGTCTTAGAAAACCATTTTCAGAATAGCTCTAAACCCTGAATAGATGTTTTGGGATTTCTTAACCAATTTTCCTTGTCTTAAAACCCTCACTAATTAGTAACCTAGGTTTGTTGGATCTAGCTCTTTTCCTTTAGCAACCTCATTAGTGGATTGTGGTAGTTGTTCTAGAAAATAATCATGCATAGCTCTTAATTGATAATCTACCTTTCCTAAGAAATCCCTTCATGGATACATTTTGTCTGTATTATCACAATTACAAATATAATTTCTCAAGTAACCAGAGGTTTTCAATACTTACCCATAAGAAATTTCTTGCTCTACTAAAAAGTCCATCTACAATAATTTGTGGCTTTGAGAAAATGCAATTTAAATTCTAGATCTCACTACACTCTGAAATCTATATTTCTTGGTACTCAATAATGAGAGGAATTAGAAATTTTATGGCAATTGGCTTCACACAAATTCACATTGATAAGAATTAATATTCTAATAGTCATATTATAGGCCGTGCCACAAAATTTGAAACTTAGTTGTCAATTTATGCAAAATCTAGGAAAGCAACAATCATCAATCTTCATTTGAGAGATGATCATGAATAATCTTGGCTACTACTACGTTCACTTCAAAAAAATTGGGCCCACTAATCCAACTCAATATCCACCTTTGCTTATATGATGCACCATTGGAAAATCATAACAAAACATCTGACACCTAATCCAACTTAGCACTATATGGCAACTTGTAAAAACAACTGACCCCACCACATATACGTGTCATCACCTCACTTCCTTACTTTGGTTAAACTTAAAGAACTTTTATAATTTAGAGAAGTGACAACCATTAAACATCTAGGATCAAAAAATTCCAAAAAATCTAACCTTCCTCTATCCTAGTTAGTGTCTTTAACCAATCAGAGAATGCCAATCTATCAAGTGCTCTGATAGTTCCTTTTTGTAGCCCACATATTGAATCTAGTCCCACTTTGTCCATGTGGTAGCTTGTCACTTCCCCACTTTGTTTAAACTTCACACATCTTTAAAAAGTGGGTAAGAAGAAGTCATTGATCTTCATTTGATCAATGATTAGGAACTTGCACAATCTACACAAATTTAAAACAAAAGGAAAGGGGGGCCTACAGGGACATGTCACAAGGTCAGATTCCTACTTTAGTTAAACTTTGAGCACTTTCAAAATGTGGGAATATGTCAATCATTGATTTTTACATGATCAATGGTCAATAAAAAAAACTCTACAATAGTTAGGGGTTTCAAAAGAACACTACACAAACTAATCCAAGGAAAACCTAGGGTTAAAAAAGAATTACACACTAGGTTAAGGATTTTCATGAAAATAAGAAAAGACTGCATGAAAACCATGTAATAGAGGGTTTTTTTCAAAGGCATTTTAGGGCTCATAAAAAGATTTCCCGTGTACATTTTGAAAATAGGAACAATGTAAACCCATTTTTTGAGACCTTGGACACAAACAACACTATAACCCCTAATTGTAAAAGGATAACTAGTTTTGTCACTACAATTTTGTAGAAATTTTAACATGTGAAAAACTAGGTCAATAGTGACTCTATCTAGGGATGATGAAAATGAAAAATTCATGCTAGGGCTTAGAATCCATGGAAGAAGTAGAACACGTAATTGACAAAACTAACAACTCTGAGAGAGAAATGCACATAAAACTAAAACAAAAAATATATACAAAAGGCTAGACATATGCAAAAAAAATTACACAATGTAAAAACAATCCTAGACTACTATTCATGTAAAAATTAAGCATTTTAACAAAAATACCTCTTCAATAACTATCCATAAACTGGCAGCTCAAGAATATCACCAAATAATTCTTTTAGAATATAAGTATCTTCTCCCCATGTAGAGTCAACTAGATCAAGACCTAACCAAATAGGATCAAATTTACCAAGTTTACCCTTATCCCCACTTCTTGCATTTCACATCAAAACTAGATCTTTAGGTTCAAATTTCTTGGCCATTATTTTCCTATTATATAATATCACCAGATAATTCTTTTAGAATATAAGTATCTTCTCCCCATGTAGAGTCAACTAGATAAGGACCTAACCAAATAGGATCAAATTTACCAAGTTTACCCTTATCCCCACTTCTTGCATTTCACATCAAAACTAGATCTTCAGGTTCAAATTTCTTGGCCATTATTTTCCTATTATATAATAGTTTGGCTTGAAACTATAGTTTTACATTCCTAGCAGAGGCTTCTTTTATGGTTTTTGTCAATCCTACCAACTCATCCATTCTCTCTTGCATGTCATCAATAAAATCATCATCATACATCTAGATGTAGTTATATAAATATGCATTAAATTATTTTGAAGCATTCTAGCCTAGATTCTATATACTAGCAAAAGGTGAAACAACGATTGTCTTCTTGATAGTCACGTTCTCTACCCAGACTGCTAAATGTAACTTAGAATCCCATGCCTTCTTGTTATCATCGAAATTCCTTTTTATGAATTCCAACAATATTTTATTTGTGGATTTATCTTGTCTATTTCCTTATGGATGATAGGCTCATGATGATGTTGATCTAGTAATGCTATACTTGTCCCAAAACTTGACAAATTCCTTTGATCTAAAACACATGGCATTCTCAGTCACAATTTTTTGAGGACACCCAAATGTTGTTATGATGTTGTTCAACAAAAAATTATTCACCACTTTAGTAGTAGCATTCCTAGTAGGAATAGCCTCTACCCATTTTGTTAAGTAGTCTATTGCAACTAGTATCCATGAGTAACCACTACTAGATTTGGTTGAAATCTCACTTATGAAATCCATGCCCCATTACTAAAAAGCTACCTATACTTCTACTAATTTCAAAGGAGTGCTCCTAGAGAATTTAAGTTTTCTTTCAAATTTTAGGCAAGAGTCACATTTTCTAACCAAAATTTGTGCATCTTTGAATAAGCTAGGCCACCAAAAACCTGCTCTCATATCTTGTGTGTAGTGGTCTTTTCCATATAATGACCCCTACATATCCTTGAATGTATGTCATTTGATACCTTTTTAGATTCTCTATGATCAATGCATTTCAAGAGTATCTGTTGGAAAATGAAGATGGGGTAACTGAGAGGGGAGGGGTGAATCAGTTACCACAAAAACAAATTCAATAGTCCCAAAGATGCCTTAAACTTAGTTGCTGCTGCTACTCGGTAAACACATAAATTACAGCTTAAAACTTGATAGATGTTTAGTTAATTTATTAAGCATTTACTGAAATAAGCGACCATGCAAAAGAAAGTAATCATGAACACAGTAGACACCAGATTTACGTGGAAACCCAATATGGGAAAAACCACCAGCAACTAGTCACCAATTTTCACTCTTCTGAAGTGAGCCCTGTTAGGAGCCAACCCTGTTAAAGGTTACAAAACACACTGTTAGGTGTGACCCTATTAGAGGATTTAATCACCCTGTTAGGAGTGGCCTTGTAAGAGGTCTTTAGAACAATTCAACTGAATTGCCACCCTGTTAAAGGATTTATGGAATGGCTGTTAAACCAACTCTGTTAGGAGATTTTGGAATCACTATTACAATGGTTAGAAAGCAACAATGAATGATCTGAAAATACATGCAACTTATCTTGCTGAATACAGATCTCAGTTTAGCTCCACAAGATCCTTACTGATTAAATATATCTTTGCAGCTCCAAGATTTCTCTCTGCTCAACTCTGCTTAGGTACACACAAGTCTCTTCCTTGCATTTCCTTGCACTATCCGTATACACTCTTAATTCCACACTTTTCCACATCTTGAGCACCTCTTTATATACTATACATAATACCAGGTCAGCCCAACCAACTTGACAAATCATATTCCAAAGTCGGCTTGAACTAACAATCAAAACAAAATTCTTCACTGGCCGACGCTGCTAAAAAAAAACTGCTTCCTGTGTTAACCGGCAGAACTCGGTAAAAACTACAATTACCGAGGAATTCGGTAAACCTGCCACTTCCTTTGGAAACTGACTAGACTCGGTAAAAGCTATCTTCGACTACCGAGTGAGCTTGGTGAAAACTAAGCTTTCTTTAGCTTACCGTGCGAACTCAGTTAACACTAACCGTCCGCTACAAAATCCTTTGATACCCGAGTGATCTCGGTAAGAACTAAACTTTCCTTAGCTTACCATGCGAACTCGGTTAACACTAACTCACCGTGTGACATACAGGAACGCTCGGTACACACTGCAAAAGGCTTTACTGATCGACTGAGCTCGGTAGACTTCTGTAAACTATTTTTCTGATCGACAGAACTCGGTAGACTCTATCTGATAACTGATATGGCATTTGTGTAACATCAAGGACAATACACAATTACTTAATTGTATCCAACAATCTCCCTCTTTGGAATTGATGGCAACACAACATGTCATAGCAGAAATGAAATTTGAAAGCAAGTCTACAGCAACACAACACAATTAACAATTCTCCCTCTAAGATAGAGAACTCTCCCTCTTACAATAATCTCCCTCTATGAAGGAATTACATAATCAAATTTCAGAAAGATATGACAGTAAAACTCTCCCTCTTTGACAACACATGCCAAAGACAATCCAATTTCAATGAATTTCATTATACCTTTAGTACTGATTCATATGCAATATTTCCTTGATTTGCTGCATCAACTGATGATTGTTCAATTTTGTAAGAGCTGATGCATCACTAAAACTTATTTTTAGTGAACTTCAGATAGGGGAATGACCCCTAACTTACCTTTGAGATACAAAAATGCATCCTTAGGTAAAGGCTTTGTGAATATGTCAGCAATCTGTTCCTTTGTATGGACATATTCCAATCTGATTTCCTTGTCCTGCACCAATTCTCTGACAAAGTGATACTTGATTGCAATGTGCTTAGTCTTAGAATGCATTACTGGATTCTTAGATATGTTGATTGCACTTGTATTATCACAAAACATGACAACTGGTTCCTTGATTTCCATCTTCATGCCTTGTAGCAATTGCTTGAACCAAACAATATTAGAACAGTTTACTGCTGCAGCAACATACTCTGCCTCTGCTGTTGATTGAGCTGTAGAATTTTGCTTTTTACTTGTCCAAGAAACCAACCTCTTTCCAAGAAAGAATGCACCTCCACTTGTGCTTTTTCTGTCGTCAAGGTTTCCTACCCAATCAACATCAGTAAACACTTTTAAGTCTAGGTTTTCTCCAAATTTATACCATAATCCATAATCTTCAGTTCCTTTCAGATATCTCATTATCCTCTTGATTGCCATCATGTGATTTTCTCTTGGTTTGGCTGAAAATCTTGCCACAATTCCAACTGCAAGAGCAATATCTGGCCTAGTATGAACTACATATTGCAACTTTCCAATCATAGATCTGTACAATGTCTGATCTATTTCCTTTGAATCATCTTCTTTGGTAAGTTTTAGTCCAGTACACATGGGAGTTCCAACTGGTTTACAGTCTTCCATACCAAACTTTTTCAATATCTCTTTGATGTATTTTTCTTGAGTGATGTAGATGCCATTCTTGTTCTGCTGAATTTGAAGTCCAACAAAGAATTTGATTTCATTGAACATTGACATTTCAAATTCCTTGCTCATTTGTTCTGAAAATTCTTTGCAAAGATCATCATTTCTTGTGAAAACAGTATCATCTACAAATATTTCTGTCAGGACAATCTTATTTTCTGGTCCTTCCTTGATATACAAACTACTGTTATCATTATTTCTTTGAAATCCAATTTGAATAAGATAGCTATGTAATCTTTCATACCATGCTCTAGGGGCTTGTTTTAGACCATACAGTGCCTTGTGCAATTTGCAAACCATGTTCTTTTTATCTGGATCTATAAAAACTTTAGGTTGTTCAATGTAGACCTCTTCATCCAGTATACCATTTAGAAATGCTGACTTGACATCCATCTGATAAACTTTAAATCCTTTGTAAGCAGCATATGCTAATAAGGTTCTAACACCTTCCAATCTAGCAACGGGAGCAAAAGTTTCTCCATAATCTATGCCTTCCTCTTGAGAATATCCTTTGCACACTAATCTAGCTTTGTTTCTTGATAATTTACCATTTTCATCCAACTTATTTCTGAAAACCCACTTTGTACCGATTACATTTTTGTCTTTAGGCCTGGGTACAAGAGTCCATGTCTTGTTTTTCTCTATCTGCTCTATTTCTTCATTCATTGCTTCAATCCAATTATCATTTTCTAATGCATCTTTGACAGTTCTAGGTTCAAAATCAGCAAGTAAACAAGTACCTTTCAACTTACTTTTTGTGATGGTTCCTTCAGATTTATTTCCAATGATCTGATCTGCTGAATGATGTCTCATGACATACTTGGCTAGAACAGGTTCTTTTTCTTTTGGATGAATCTTGTCATTATCTTCTTGCATTTCCCCTTCATGCTCAGTTTGGTCTGGCTCAGTATCAAATGGCTCGGTATGCACATGCTTGGTTACCTCTGGCTCGGTAATCTCTAACTCGGTATTCTCTGACTCGATAGACGTTGGCTCGGTGGATGTTGGCTCGGTAGATGTTTCTTGCAACTCGGTTAGTGATGACTCGGTAGAAAAAGGTTTCTGATTCTCAGATGCAGTTGATATTATATCCGGTTCACTGAAGACGAATCTTTTGTAATCTTCTGATTCTCTTCTGCTTTCTTCTTCAGTCTTTTCTGCAAACTCATCAACTTTCACATGTATACTTTCTATGACTTTGTGAGTAGATAAGTTCAAGCATCTATATGCTTTACTCTTGCATGAGTATCCAAGAAATATACCTTCATCACCTTTTACATCAAATTTACCTTTTCTAGATTCTTTCAAGATATAACATTTGCTTCCAAATACTTTCAGATAACTTACATTGGGTTTATAGCCATACCATAATTCATAGGGAGTTTTGAATGAGTCTTTTTTTAACTGTACTCGGTTTAAGGTATGAACTACTGTACTGATAGCCTCCTTCCAGTATTTGATAGCAACATTCTTTTCTATCATCAAGGTTCTTGCACAATCCATGATGGATCTGTTCCTTCTTTCAGCTATGCCATTTTTTTCAGGAGTACCTGGTGCTGAAACCTGTAGAACCAGAATCAGTATGCAAAGAACATTAACAAATGAAGTAAACATTCACAAACCAAAAAATAAATTCACATATATGCTTAGACTAAGAAAGAAAATAAGAAGTGCAAACATCACAAGAGAAAACACTCCATGCTTTCTTAATTCTGTAGATGTGTCCTTTTGCTGTGGATGTATGCTCAAGATGCTCAAAAGCTGCTTCAATGGAGATGGGTAATGGCAAATTGGTAGCTTTGTGAGCTCTTAATTTGGCATTATAAGGGTATGGTTGATGGCTTTGGTTCTCAAAATAGAATGGTAACTTTAGCTCAAAGATTGTTGATGAAATGGCTTGGGATGGGATTCAATTTATAGGCTAAGGGGTAGAGGGATGGAGGGCTTAGATGCAAGGATGGATGAAAGCTTAAGGAGGGCTAAGATGCACTCAAAGGGGAGCACATGGATTGTGCTTGTTTAGCACCAATGGGAAGGTGACACTTGTCACAAGGAGGATGAGTGTGAGAGGGTAGGGTTAAGGGTTGGTTAAAGTTATGATGAGTGGGGTTGAGTATGTAAGAGGGATGTAAGAGGAATGAGTGTGGAAGAGGGAAGAGTGTGGAAGATGGGTGTAAGAGTTATGAGTGGGCTTGTAAGAGTCTTTATGTTTTGTAAGAGCACTCATGACTTAGTGGTTGGGTTTTTTGAGGGAAGACTTTGGTTTGGTTTAGGAAAGTCTTAAACTTGTTTAAGGAATGTGACAACATTAGGAGGTGGATTAGGCTTGGTTTTAGGATTAGATTAGGGATGTTAGAGATGTGCAAGTGGATGACATTAATGAGGGTGGGTGAGTTAGTGGCTAAGCTTGGTTAGCATGGGTGGATGGGGTGGATTAGGCTAAATGGAGGATTAGAGATAGGTTAGGGGTTTTTTAATTTGAGGATTTCATTTATCAAATAGATTTATTTAATAAATGGGGATTTTTGGAATTAGATAGAAGAATAGGATTTAATTGATAAATAATAGATTATTTGATTTATCAATTAGGACTATAGATGATTAATTAAATTAATCAAATAGGGGATGACAAAGGATTAATTAAATAGAAATTTAATTAATAATGCCTTTTTAGATAACTAAATAGGATTACTAAAATAGTGTAATCAAATTTAGGTGTCTACAAAACCTGTCTTTTGATTCCTCTTTCAATACAAAAGTTATTGAATTCATGTGAAATAAATTCACCACCTCTGTCTGACCTTAGGCATTTCAATCTTTTCCCTGTTTCTTTTTCTACTCTTGCCAAATACCATTTGAACTTTTCAAATGCTTCTGATTTGTTCCTTAGGTACATGACGGTCATCATTCTTGAATAATCATCAACAAAAAGAATAAAATATTTTTTACCAGTATAGCTTTCAGTTCCAATAGGTCCACATAAGTCAGTATGCACAATTTCTAATAAATCTTCAGACTGATAATTTTTGCTTTTGAAACTAGACTTACCCATCTTTCCAATTTGACAATTCTTGCATAAACCGACCTCTGGTTTCTTTAAATCAGGAATGCCTCTCACTTTCTTGAATTTGCTTATCTTTACCAAATTGTCAAAATTCACATGACATAACCTTTTATGCCATAACCAACTCTCTTCTACTTGAGCAATAAAACATGAATGTTCACCAAGTTCAAGATAGAACAAGTTACCTTTAGTTTGAGTACCAGATCCATTCAGCTTTCCTTTACCGTTCAGCAGTCTTGCTTTGCCTTGGATGAATTCTACTTTGAGTCCATTGTTGAGTAACTATGCCACACTCAACAAATTGTGCTTTAGGCCTTCTACCCAATAAGCATTATCACATACAAGTTCCTGGGTTAGAGTGATTCTTCCTTTTCCTTTGATGCAACAAGGTTCATTGTTTCCAAATCTTACACTGCCACCATCATACTCTTCAAATTGATCAAACTTTGTTTTATCTCCACTCATATGATGTGAGCAGCCACTATCAATGATCCATGTATCATTCTTACTTATGTGAGAGATGAGTGCCATTTCTTCATTGTCAGATTCATCTTTTACAACAATGTAAACAATCTCATCCTCTTCTTCATCATTAGAATCATTAGAATCTTTAGCCATAAAACATGATTTCTTACTTTTATCCTTAAATGATTTGAGATCTTTCTTACTGTTCCATTTATTATCTTTCTTTTCATCTTTTTCTTTCTTGTTTGGACACCTTGCAGCAATATGACCAACTTCTTCACATGAAAAGCAGATTAGGGGTACTTTACCTTTGTATTTACCTCTTCTTCTTGAATATTTCTTTGCAAGTAGAGCTTCAATTACTTCAAGGTCACTGTCAGAACTCTGATCTGATTGATCTTCACTCTCTGACTGAGATTCCTTCTTCTTCTTTCCTTTGTCCTTGAGTGAAAGCTTGGCTTCAAATGCAGACTCAATGTTCTTTGCAGCTGGAACATAATTATCAAAATTATCTAGTTCAAATGCTGTCAATCTTCCAACTATGGCCTCTAAGTTTATCTTGTGATTGGCCTCACACCTTCTTTCTTGAATGGCTAATACCCTGATGGCATAAACTAGAAGTAGAGTTCTAAGAACTTTACTTATGACTGTCTCTTCACTGATACTTCCTCCAGAAGCTTTGATAGCACTGACACATGCTTTAATTCGTTCAACATATTTGGCAATGTTTTCATCTTCTTTCATTTTCATCTGATCGAACTGTCCTCTCAGACTTTTAGCTTTGGCTCTTCTGACATTGTCATCTCCACCATAGATCTCTTTCAGTCTTTCCCACATTTCATAGGCAGTAGTGCAGTCCTTGACATCATCAAACTCTTCATAACTCAAGGCAGATGCAATATCAATCATCATAATGTTATGAGTCTTCTTTATAGCAATGTCATTGACTGATAATGTACCTGATGGTTCTACATATTTCTCATCAAGATATTTCAGACCAGTGTCACCAATGGAAGCTAGATGAAGTCTCATTAATCCCTGCCATGCTAAGAAGTTGTTTTGGTTAAGCCTTGGGATTTCCCTCTTGTAAGACATCTTGATCTTTGGCTTAGATCTTTGAAATCTCCTCCTGCAAGCACCAAAAGCTCTGATACCAATTGTTGGAAAATGAAGATGGGGTAACTGAGAGGGGAGGGGTGAATCAGTTACCACAAAAACAAATTCAACAGTCCCAAAGATGCCTTAAACTTAGTTGCTGCTGCTACTCGGTAAACACATAAATTACAGCTTAAAACTTGATAGATGTTTAGTTAATTTATTAAGCATTTACTGAAATAAGCGACCATGCAAAAGAAAGTAATCATGAACTCAGTAGACACCAGATTTACGTGGAAACCCAATATGAGAAAAACCACCAGCAACTAGTCACCAATTTTCACTCTTCTGAAGTGAGCCCTATTAGGAGCCAACCCTGTTAAAGGTTACAAAACACACTGTTAGGTGTGACCCTGTTAGAGGATTTAATCACCCTGTTAGGAGTGGCCTTGTAAGAGGTCTTTAAAACAATTCAACTGAATTGCCACCCTGTTAAAGGATTTATGGAATGGCTGTTAAACCAACTCTGTTAGGAGATTTCAGAATCACTGTTACAATGGTTAGAAAGCAACAATGAATGATCTGAAAATACATGCAACTTATCTTGCTGAATACAGATCTCAGTTTAGCTCCACAAGATCCTTACTGATTAAATATATCTTTGCAGCTCCAAGATTTCCCTCTGCTCAACTCTACTTAGGTACACACAAGTCTCTTCCTTGCATTTCCTTGCACTATCCGTATACACTCTTAATTCCACACTTTTTTGCATCTTGAGCACCTCTTTATATACTATACATAATACCAGGTCGGCCCAACCAACTTGACAAATCATATTCCAAAGTCGGCTTGAACTAACAATCAAAACAAAATTCTTCACTGGCCGACGCTGCTAAAAAAAAACTGCTTCCTGTGTTAACCAACAGAACTCGGTAAAAACTACAATTACCGGGGAATTCGGTAAACCTGCCACTTCCTTTGGAAACTGACTAGACTCGGTAAAAGCTGTCTTCGACTACCGAGTGAGCTCGGTGAAAACTAAGCTTTCCTTAGCTTACCATGCGAACTCGGTTAACACTAACCATCCGCTACAAAATCCTTTGATACCCGAGTGATCTCGGTAAGAACTAAACTTTCCTTAGCTTACCGTGCAAACTCGATTAACACTAACTCACCGTGTGACATATAGGAATGCTCGGTACACACTGCAAAAGGCTTTACTGACCGACTGAGCTCGGTAGACTTCTGTAAACTATTTTCCTGACTGACAGAACTTGGTAGACTCTATCTGATAACTGATATGGCATTTGTGTAACATCAAGGACAATACACAATTACTTAATTGTATCCAACAGTATCCCTTCAAAATTCCTCCACCATAGACTTCTATTAACAATAAAATACCTAATTTCATGAAACTTAATAGTTTTTCATCCATTATCTATTAGGTGGGTGATGCAGGAGCATCCAATCATGTAAGGGCAATCTTGTATCACCAAAAAAAATATGTTTATAGATAGTTTATGTTTAATGTGTTTTTATTTCTAGATACCCATTTGGGTCAAATAAAGGTTCCAACTCTCATAGTTCCACTATTAGTTTCCTAGGTTAGAGTTTTTAAGCACCTTGGGATATGTGTAAATGCACAATATGAGTTATTTTGTAATATAGCCAAAATTATGATGAGTAAAAGGGTGTAATTTGGAGGGATGATTATACTTGTAATTTAAAGTGCACTAGAAAAATAATCAAGTCAAAACACTTTATGGTTAGAAAGTTATTGCAGTTATAAGTTTCCTAGAGACCTCTTAAGAGCACTTTGAAGTCAAATATGGGGCACTAAACAGCCTTGTATGGGGACAAAAAATGGGAAATGAGAAAATTTGGTCCATAGGACTATAGAGCACTTTGAGAGCTTTCTAGAAATGTAAACGATTCATCAATTGGAGTCTTGGTTCAAAAGTTATGCCTCCCAGAAGTTGGACTACCATTTTTGGATTCTTCTAATTTTACATTGACTTCTAACATGACTTCTAGAACCTTCTATTTTGGTGGTAGATGCAAACTAGCATATTTTAGAATGCATTCCTAACCCTAAATGAATCGAGGTCTACTTAAGAACATTTCTAGCATTGTAAAGGCAGTTCTTAGTGGAGTTAGAGAGAAGGTATTGTGTGGAGGATTTCTTTCTCTAGAATCATACTATTGTAAGCCTGTAGGGAATTTTTCATTGATAATAATATTTCCCTTTTCCTATGTGTCCATTATGTTCTTTGGTTGTGTCTCCATCAAGTGGTATTAGAGCAAGTTTTCTTGAGTGTGTAGACAAAGCATTGACTATGAGGTAGTTTGCACTAGAATTGTGTAGTTGTGGGTTTGAGACAAGAAGATGCCTCCTTGAAGGGAATGTAGTGGAAGGGCTAGAGTTGTTACTCCTGAGGTTAGAGCCCTCTAGAGACAAGTTCAAGCACTATAGGAGGAGATATGTAGAGGACTTCTTGCTACAGGAAACAAAAGTGAGGAAGAAAATGAAGAAGAAGAAGAAAATATTAGATAGGAAGGGGAAGGTGAAGAGGAAGTCCTAAAGTAGGTAGAGGAAAGGCTTTGCAAAGCCATTTCTAAGCTTGGAAAAAGACCTAAAATTGATGTGGATATGTTTTCAAGAACTCTAAACCTAGATGAATTGATCGATTAGATCAATGAACTAGAGGAGTATTTTGAGTATGAGGATATCAAAGACCTTGAGAGGGTTAAGTTTTTGAAGGCCAAAATGAAAGGCCATGCAAAAATTTGGTGGGAAGAGGTTCATCTAGAAAGGAATAGAAGAGGAAAGGAAAAAATCACAAGGTGGGATTGCATGGTGGAAAAACTAAAGAAGCAGTACATTCTAGTTGATTACGAAAAATTCAAGGGTTAAAGAAAATAGGAAAATCTGTCCAGGAATATACAGAAAAATTTTATTGACTTCTTATTAGGGCAAGGCATGTAGAAGCTAATGAGGACAAGGTTTCCTATTACCTCAGTGGGTTATGACATAGCATTTGGGAGGAGTTAAGTCTGGTTAGAATGACTAGGATTGAAGATGCATACTAGTTTGCCCTATGAGTTGAAGAGAAGCTAAATGAAAAGTTTGATGGAAGGCAAAGAGGGAATGATCAAGGAGAAAGGGGTGGTGGTAGATCATTTGGAGGCCAAAATGAGACCTAGAAGAAAAATGAAGATGTGGGTACTAGAAGGAACTAGAGGAACAAGGGTTTCAACCACTCCCGTGATCAAATCTTTGGAGATCAAAGAGGAAGAGGTAGAGGATGTGGACAAGGTTTAGAAAAAGGAGGCTTCGGTGGTACCTATTTTCATTGCAATGAAGAAGGTCACCATGCATTTGAATGTCCTCAATGACAAGGAAGGATAGATAGGAGAGCTGATGGTCAAGAAATAGTTACTCATGTGGATGAAGATGCACAGTCATCACATTTTGAGGATGCAGAAAGAGGAGAGGTTCTTGTAAATGAAAGGGTCTTACTAAGTGGTGAGACTAAACTTGGACAAAGGAGGAGTTTGTTTCGTACTCAGTGCAAGTGTGAGGATAAGTTTTGTGATGTGATTGTTGATGGTGGTAGCATTGACAACTTGGTGTTTGAGGATATGGTCTCTAAGCTAAAGCTCAAAAGGGAGAAACACCCTCAACCCTATCGAATTTCTTGGGTGAAGGATGATCATAAGGTCTTGGTCAGTGAATAGTGTTTGGTGAAGTTCAGGATTGGGAGTTACCATGATGAAGTTCTTTGTGATATTATTCCAATGGATGTTTGCCATTTATTGTTGGGAAGACCATGGCAATTTGATAGACAGGTTATACATGATGGTCTAGAAAATACATACTCTTTGACAAACGATGGTATTCACCACAAACTAAAGCCCTTGGTATAGGAAGCTAAAAAGGTATGTAGTAGTGCTAGGATATGTCTTATTGATGGAAGAAATTTTTTTGATGGTATGAAACATCAACTTATGTGTTATGCTTTGATTCTTAGAAGAGATAAGGAAGGTAGTAGTGAAATTCTACTTGAAGTTTCTAGCCTATTAAGTGAGTATGGAGATGTCATGTCTGATAATGTTCCAAAAAGGTTACCACCAATAAGGAAAATTAGTCATTAAAAAGATTTAATCCCTAGAGCTAGTTTTCCTAACAAGGTTGCTCATAGGATGACTCCTACTAAAATTGAGGAGCTAAACATGCAAGTTCAGGAGCTATTGAAGAAGGATTTGATTCAAGAGAGCCTAAGTCCATGTGCAGTACCTATAGTATTGACACCAAAGAAGAATGGAGAGTGGAGAATGTGCACAGACTCTCGCACTATAAACAGAATAACCATCAAGTATTGGTTTCCTTATGGATGATATTATGGACTATTTGAGTGGACCTCAGTACTTCACAAAGATAGATCTCAAGAGCGGCTATCATCAGGTATAGATACAAGAAAGAGATGAGTGGAAGACTACATTCAAGACCAAGGAGGGTCTATATGAGTGGTTGGTCATGCCCTTTGGACTAACCAACATGCAAGCACCTTTATGTGGCTTATGAATGAGGTACTAAAGTAGTTCTTAGGAAAATTTGTTATTGCATATTTGGATGATATTTTAATTTTTAGTAAGACTTTGGATGAACATTTATTGCACATTCATAGTGTCCTTAAAAGGTTGAGGGAAGAGAAAATGTTGATTAATTTGAAGAAATGTAGCTTTGTAAAAAGATGTTAGTCTACTTGGGGTTTTTTGTATCATCTGAAGGTCTCAAAATGGATCCAAAGAAGGAAAAGGCCATCTTGGAATGGCCTACTCCAAGGTTTTCTACTAAGGTGAGATCATTTCATGATTTGGTTAGTTTTTATAGGAAGTTCACTAAGAATTTCAGTGGCATATGTGCACCCCTGACTGAAACAATAAGGGAGGATAGGAAAGAGTTCAAGTGGACTACAAAAGCTGCCAGGATTTTTGAATTGTTGAAGAAGAAGGTGACAAAACAACCTATGTTGGCACTTCTTGATTTTAGTAAAGTGTTCCAAGTAGATTTTGATGCTAGTGGTAGTGCTATTGGGGCTATATTGAGCCAAGAAGGTAAGAGTATTGCATATTTTAGTGAAAAATTGAATGATGCAAAGAAGAAGTATTCTATTTATGATCAGGAGTTTTATGCAATTGTTTAGGCCTTAAAGAAATGGAGGCATTATTTATTGCCAAAATAATTTATCTTGTATATTGATCACCAAGCATTGTAGTATGTAAATAGCCAGGGTAAATTGAACCAAAGACATATGAAGTGGGTAGAGTTCATATAGAGCTATACATTTGTGTTGAAACATAGAAGTGGAAGGTCTAATAGGGTTGCAAATGCATTGAGTAGGAGACAGTTGTTGCTTATAGTAATGCAGGTTGAAGTAGTTGGGTTTGATGAACTCAATAACCTGTACCCTGAGGATCTTGATTTTGCTAAAGCATGGAAGGCTTGTAAAGAACCTATTCTATAGACAAAACCATGTGGCTAGATTATTTGATTTAGGATGGTATGCTATTCAAGGGTAGTCAATTATGCATTCCAAGGAGTTCCATGAGAGAAAATTTGGTCAAAGAGAAACACAATGGGGGAATGGTAGGACACTTTGGTCAAGATAAGACCATTATTTTTGGCCTCAAATGTCATAGGATGTGAGGAAATTTGTGCAAAGTTGTCAAGTATGTCAAGGAACCAAAGGATTTAGTCACAATACTAGACTTTATCAACCATTACTTGTTCCATCAAAGCCTTGGGAGGACATAATTATGGATTTTGTTCTTGGATTTCCTAGGACACAAATGGGTAATGACTCAATATTTGTGGTGGTTGATAGGTTCTCTAAGATGGCACATTTCATCCCATGTCACAAGAATCATGATGTTGTACATATTGCAGATTTTTTCTTTAGAGAGGTGGTGAGACTACATGGTCTCCCAAAGAGTATTGATTTTGATAGAGATACTAAATTTATGGGGTATTTCTGGAGGACTTTATTGAAGAAGTTGTGGATAGAATTGAGGTTCAGTTCTGCACATCATCTGCACTCTAATGGATAGATCAAAGTGGTAAAAATAAGTTTAGGCAATTTACTAAGGTGTTTAGTGGGAGATAAGCCTAAGGGATGGGATTTGATTCTGCAACAAACATAATTTGCTTACAATAATTCTGTAAATAGGAGTACTGGTAGATCACCATTCCAAATTGTGTATGGAAGTAGCCCAAGGACTGCACTAGAATTAAGAAAAATGGAGCAAGGAGAGAGGACAAGTGTCGAGGTAGAAGAATTTGTTGGACATCTCAAGAGCCTACATGAGGAGGTCCATGCACACATCACCAAGATGAATCAATAGTATAAAGCTAGGGTAGATCAAAGGACAAGACATAAGGAGTTCCAAGTAGGGGATTTGGTTATGGTATACTTATGAAAGGAATAGTTTCTAGTGGGTACTTACAACAAGTTGAAGATGAAGAAATTTGGCCCCTATAGAATTCTAAAGAAGCATGACTCAAGAAATGCATATGAGATGGAGTTGCTAGATGAGATTCACAATTCTCCTATCTTCAACATTATAAACTTAATAGAATATCATGATGATGGTGCAGATGAGGGGTTGATGCTAGAACCATGTCCAATTCCCACTTCTAAGAAGCAGGAGATAGAAGAGATTCTAGATAGTCATGTGGGTAGGAGTACCAAAAATAGGCAGTATGAAGAGTACCTAGTGAAGTGGAAAGGATGACCAATAGAGGACTCAACTTGGAAATCAGCAATAGAGGTCACCCATTTGGGTTTTCCTCTACCATAAAGTGGCAGGGTCACTTTTCAATCCATCCTAGGCATTTGATGCAAGAGTATCCAGTGGTGTAAGGGCAATCACCAAAGAAATATGCTTAGATATAGTTTCTATTTGATGTGTTTTTATTTCTTGATACCCATTTGGGTCAAATAAATGTTCCAACTCTCACAATTCCACTATTAGTTTTATGGGTTAGAGTTTTTAAGCACCTTGGGATACATGTAAATGTAGAAAATGGGTTACTTTGTGATAGAGACAAAATTATGATGAATAAGAGGGTTTAATTTGGAGGGATGATTATACTTGTTATTTAAATTGCTCCAAAAAAAGAATTAGGTTAAAAGACTTTATGGTTAGAAAGTTATTGTAGTTTTAAGTTTCTTGGAGACCTCCTAAGAGTGCTTCAAAGTTAGATATGGGGCACTAAATGGCCTCATACAGGGCTAAAAAATGGGGAACAAGCAAAGCTGGTCCATAGGGCTATAGAGCACTTTGAGAGCTTTTTATAAATGTAAATGGTTCATCAATCGAAGTCCTAGTTCAAAAGATATGCCTCTCAAAAGTTGGACTACTGTTTCAAGAGTCTTCTAATTTTACACTGACTTCTAACATGACTCCTGGAACCTTTTTGTTTTGGTGGTGGATGCCAATTGGTGTATTCTAGAATGTATTCCTAACCCTAAATGAATTAGGGTCTATTTAAGAACATTTATAGCATTGTAAAGGCAGTTCTTAGTGGAATTAGAGAGAAGGTACTATGTGGAGGATTTCTTTCTCCAAAATCATACTATTGTAAGCCCATAGGGAATTTTTTGTTGATAATAATATTTCCCTTTTCCTATGTGTCCATTTTTGTCTTTGGTTGTGTCTCCATCAGTGGGATACGACTTCCATGTGCTATAAGTAATATATCACATTTGTATACCAATCACAGTGATCCATATTACAAGTGCTTGATTTAAGGTCTTTACTTACAAGACTTATTGAGTTAGCATATAAATTTGACTAAGCCATCAATTTTTCTAACCCTTGGCCTCTTACTATCTTAGTGATCTAGATGTTAGTATTAAATTCTTGAATCTTGTTTATCCATCTACACGTCCTACTAAACACCTCCTATTGAGAGAAAATATCCTTGACTACTGCACTTGGCACAATTGCAATAATAGTAGCACCAACCAAATAACATCTAAAGGATTTTACAACTTTTACTAAACTATAAGCCTTCTTTTCATTGATTTCATACTTCAGTTTTGTAGGCTGAAGGGATTTACTAAAAAATGCAATTGATTTCTTATATCCCTCTTCATTTTTCTGTAGCAAAATTACTGCAACAATATGGGAGGATGAAAAAGAAAAAAATATGCATTGGCTTTGCATAATTTGGTATTCTAATAACTGTGCATTTTTAATATCACTATTGATTTCTTGAAAAGCTACTATAGGCTCACCTTCCCAGTTGGTTTCTCCTTTCTTGAGCATCTTGGAGATTGGTCTACTGATCTCTGCAAAGTTAGTTACAAATCTCCTTAAAAAATTTACTTTCCCAAAGAAAGACTAGATTCCTTTGACATTTTTGGGCTTAGGAACTTTATCAATTCTTGCCACTCTTTTAAGGTCAATCTTGACTCCTTTTTTAGATACTATATGACCAAGAAATTTCTCCTTCATCACTCAATAGTGCACTTCATTTGGTTTAAAGAAACCCCATACTCTAAGTATTTAATGATTTTTTTTTCCAAGTGTCTAAAATGGTCTTTAGCCTATTTTGAGTATGTTGTGAGATCATATTGATAAAAAACCATGAATTTATCAATATACTCCTAAAATACAACATTCATAGCTCTTTGAAATGTTGCTCTTGCATTTATTAGGTTGAGAGATATCCTTACATACACATAAATCCATCAAGGAGTAGTGAAAGATATTTTAAATTGTTCTTTTTCATCAACAAGGACCTAGCTATACCCTAAGAAACCATCCATCATAGAAATTAACGCTAAACTAGTAACTTGCTACAACATTTCCTCTATATTAGGAAATCCATAATTATCCTTTAAGGATGCAATATTTAGGTTTCTAAAGTCAACACATAACCTAATATCCCATTCTTTTTTTTTTTATTAGTACTAGGTTTGACACCCATGACGAGTGTTTGATTGGTTTTATGATCCCTCCATCCCTAAGCTTCATAAGCTCTTTTTGCATTTTAGGGTGTAAAGTGTTGGCATTAAGTTATTATTTCCATTAGTGACAACACTTATCTGTATCAGTATAGCTACTAAGCTCATCACTCAGTCTACTATGTATACCGAGCATTCAATGGTAACCTTTAACATTCATCACTTAAGCAATTCACACTGAGCATTCTAGTGTTAACCAAGCTGAGTATAGCTACTGAGTGAATGTACTATCTAGTAGTGTCTATCGATTAATGAAAGCACAGAGCCTACAGAGTGATGGAAGCACAATGTCTACCAACTGATGAAAGCACAGTGCCTACAAAGTGATGAAAGCATAGTGCCTACCGAGTGATGAAAGCATAATATTTACTTAGTAATGAAAGTATAATGTTTACCAAGTGCAAGCAAGGTAAAAAAAAGTATTTCATTTTTACCAAGTGATATTATATCTACCAAGTCTCCAATGGTTACCGAGTTCAAAACTATGTCAGGTGATTAGTATGGACCGAGCCTTCACTTCTACTGAGTGCATGATGATGCCGAGTAATGCAGTGGATGCTGAGTATCAGAAGGTCACTGAGTCAGTTCAGTGAACCCAAGTTATTTACTATTTGGCTGACTCAGTAATATTTTGCTCACTTGTGTTTTAGCTTACCTTGCAATTGTAAATATTGGAATGGTATATATGTAATGTATTATATCATGCAATGTGAATATGTAGTATGGACCAGAGTATCAAAAGAGACATGCAATGTTTGAGAAATGTAAATACGAATCAGTAGAAGAGTAGAGTAAGCAATAAGGTCAACAAGGAGTAGTAAAGATCTATCAATCACAAGAGATGATATATACTTCAAGGATCTAATCAGTAAATCAAATTTGTAAGTAGATCCACTATTTCATCCTAATAGGTGAATTAGCTTTGTAAATCCTTTAACAAGGTAGACTTAAAAATCTTTGTATAAATCTCCTAACAGAGTGCATACTTAAGTGTATGTTTGTAAATCCTCTAACAAGGTGGACCTAGCAGTCCTTTGTGCTCCTAATAGGGAAGATTAACAGAAGTGGTCATTGTAAGCCTTAACAGGCCAACTTCATACTGCAGTAACGAAGTTTCGTGGGTATCATCCTCACCCCAGTTTTACTTTCTATTTGGAAGGTTTCTGGGTCACCAAATCACTATGTACATGTGTTATGAATGTTTTATTTCTCATCTATGCAGTAGATAAGTAAATGATGAATGGTTAAAACACTGAATTTTTTAAAGCTTTGAAGTTACTAATTCACCCCTCCCCTCTCAATAACCTATCATATCTTGAATATTTCCAATAGTAAAGTAGGATTTATAGGCCTCTATTTTTCTCTAAATGGCTTGACATTTTCTTTGAGGGGTATTACCTGCTAAAAAAACCCTTCCCTATAAGCCTTAAGGTCTTCATATGACCAATCAAAAACATGTTTGAACCTTCTCAACAAATCTATCAAAGACTTCCTAATTGTAGGAGATAACATCTTACCAATATATACCTTTTTAGGAGATTGAACAGTGGCAAGATTGACTTCTTCAAGTTCTTGTAGCTTCCAATCTTTGACTTTTGAATCACTCTATCGTGGTTGTCAAATACACTTTCTAAGACCACTAGTCCTTTAGATACCTTTTTTTTTTTTAATTGTAGGATTTCCTAGCTAAAAATAGTTTCCTTTTCATCTATTTTTTCAACCAAAGCATTATAGTCCAACTCTTGGCCATGATACTTATCCTCATTCAAAAGGAAATTTAATATGCCTTTTTCATATTCAAATACTTTCTAGCTTTCTACATTGTCAAGAATTGATGGCATATTTTGCATTTCTATTTTAGACACACCAACAAATGAAATGTCATCTAGCTTGATTGCTACATTAGCCAATAGGTCATCCATCTTGTTATTACTTTTTTCCATCCAAGAAATGACAAAGGCATCAAATGCTTCTATTTGGTCCCAAACAATATTCCTATACTATTTTAGCCTTTTTTTCTTGGAAGCATATGTCTACTTAACTTGAGACACAACTATCTCTAAGTCACCAATAACATGCATTTTCTTAATCCCATGACTTGTTGCAATTTTTAATCCTAGTAAAAGTGTCTCATATTCTGAATTTTTATTAGTAAATGTAAAATTTAAGGTAAATGATTACCTAAAAGTGCTTTTCTATGGAGATGAAAATACAATTTTAGCTCTTGATCCTTCTTAGAACTTGCTTCATAAAAATACATAGTCCATAAGTTTTGTGAGTCCAAACAACTTATTACCTCTTGTGTAATTAGTGGGGATAATGTTTCAATTTCTTGAATGACAAGTTCAACTCTAAAATCATTAACCTTAGTATCTAGGAAACATGTAGCATGGTGATCAACATTATCTTCAAACATGTGAGTGACCTTTGGTTCCCTTGGTTCTCTATCAATTTTGATAGCTTTATCTTCTATATGAAAAGTAGTCTATGAAAAGTCACACTACAAGCTACCTCCCATTGCAACACTCCATTTTCTAGAGATTTGTGTTCCATAATGGGGAGGAATATCAACTACAATGACTATCATGGTCAACTCAAGATTAGGATAGGCAACTAGTCTAAAAGGTAAAGCATTGATTGTACCCATGACAAGAACTTCCCTTGCATCAATTTCTCTACACCTCCCCTATTTGGTATGTACTTCTAAGACAAGGGCTTCCATAACTTTGAAAGGCATAATAGTACTTGATGCTCCTAAGTCAATCATGCAATTTTTTAAAATTCTACCATTTATGACTAGACTTAGAAAGAAAGGATCAATGTCTTGTATGTAAGCTGTAGATGAATTTTCCAAATACATCTAGTGTATTTGGGATGTGACTCCTTTGTCTTCTATTATGAGTGGTTTCTACTACATGGCTGTTGGTCCTAGTTCAACAACATTACTATTTCCTATCACACTTAAAACCAAGACAAAGCCTTATTGTTGTGTTCCTCTATCCTAAAAATTTTAGACAAGGGAGATTTGATAGTAATTTGGGAGAACATTGCAATCATGTCAAAAAGATCATAAATAGTTGGTTTAACATAATTACCTATAGCTACTAGCGCTTGGACAATAGGTAGCTCCTCTTGCTTAGTAATATCATAATCTTCTTTCTTGTCTTGTATGTTTACCATAACTATTTCAATTCCTTAAAATTATATTTTTCTTTTGTGCTCCCACTTTTTGTTCTTACTATCCTTGGTTTTAGTTATGACTAGATTGTTCTTTTTATTTTCATGATTCATTTTATGAGTAATATCTTTAATGAAAATACCAAATGACTTACTTGTATCATTATTAATAGTTCTATTTCTCAAATTGTAAGTACTATGCACTTGAGCTATCATCTCTTCATTAATCTTGTCAATCTCTTGTTTTGATGGTTTTCTCAAATTCATGCGATCCAAACCTAATAATGTATTACATATCGTGTGTTCATCTTGGTCATCATCATTTGAAAACACTTTTTGATGGTGCAACTAATATAAATTTCTCTAGTTTACAACATCATTCTTAGATTCTTCTAAATCATACTCCTCATCAATCACACAAGCTTATTGTATTTCATACTACATCCTCATAGCTTTTTCCTTCCTCTCCTTTATATTGTGCATGGTGATTTGTAGAAAAAGATTGAGCAACTACACAATAGTTAGGTCAATGAGGGGACTAACACATAATACACCAAGGAAAATCATCTATCATGTTCATAAAATTTCTTTGTAGTGAATCTAGTGTACCTTTGTCCTTAATGCCTTGAGAAGAATTAGGAATAGGTTTTCCATCTTTCCATTGTGCGGTATAGGGGTAGTTTTACATCCTAGGCTACCTATTGTAATGGTTATAGACTGAAGTTTATCACCAATATTTCTCTTATTCATATTCTTAATAGTATTCAAAACCTAACCCGTTCTATCATCTTCAGGTTTCTTACCTATAGTGGGCTTGTCACCTTCTTTCTTATTGCCCCTTGGATTAAACAATTTTGGGTCATCCCTTCTTCCTAACTTACTAGAGGCTTTTCTATTGTTCTTAATATTCACTGCCATTTTGTAGGCATCTCTTAGTGTTCTAGGATCCTTGTCCCTTAATATATATGCCATCTTGCTATCAAAAGAATTGAAGTAGGTAGTAAAATTTTTATCCTCACCAAGCCTCATCACTTGGAACAACTTATACATCTCTTTCTAAAATCTCACATTGAAGTCAAAAGTGGACTTGTTTAAATTCTATTTTATGTTTTTGAATTTATTTAGCATAAAACCAATGTTTGTTTTGTCACCATACTGCTCTTTGGATTTTTTTCCTAAATCACTCCATGAGTTGATGTTATCATTAGGCAATCTCCTAAACCAATCTCTGAAATCCTTTGCTAATGAGTGAATAAATAAATTCATCACTACATCTTCATGTTCTACCTCATAATCATTGACCATATCAATGAACTTCCTAAGGTGCTCTTCACTAGTTATGGTATTGTTGCTTGAGAATTTTACGACCTTATCTCTTAGATCATTTGAAATAGGATGGAGAAAACTAAGAATGCCTAGAAAAGACATTAGTTTATACCCATATGAATGGGTCTTCTATGAAAACCAACAACCCCTTGAGTTTGTATAGGGATTTTAGGCTATTGAACTTGTTGAGTTACATGTATCTGACTACTTATAATAGAAGATGTGGCAAAGGATGACTAAGATATGTTTTGGCTAATTATTGTTGGAATTATTTTAGAATAACTAAGAAGGGGGATGAATTAGTTATTTGAGGTATCAATGTACAAAATATAACTTTTCACAATTTAGTAAACCCTTTAAACTTTCTCAACCATGCATGCATTCATTGTGTGTTAACCAAAACCGATATATTATTGTAACATTAACATGCAAAAGTATAAAGCATAAAACACAACATATCCATCAACACACTTGAAACAATTATTTAATGTGGAAACTCAATTTGGAAAAAATGACTAGTAACATGCTACTCCTTTTTCACTCTTTTGAAGTGATACCCTGTTAAAGGTTACAACACACACAATTAAATGTGACCCAGTTAAGAGATTTCAATCACCTTGTTAGAGGAATTTTGGTCATTCATTTGGAATGCCACCTTGTTAAAGGATTTTCCAATGACTATTAAGTCAACCTTTCTCCAAAGGATTTATCCTAATTTGATACAATTGTTAGAATGTAATAGTAGAGATTTCATTTGATACAACTTACAACCTTACTTGCAGATTATAGATCACTATTTAGTCCTAAACTTTGCTTAGCTTCCTATATTTTTAGTTCTAATAGCTTTTTCACCCTTCAAGCATTCATCCTCTCCTAGCCTTCTTGCTTAGCTCACCATTGCAAACACCTTCTCTTAGGGCACTTGATGAAGCAAACCCATATCTTTCTCCTTGTTAGATTTTTCGCATCCAAAACTCTCTAACCTTCATCCAACTTTGCTTCATGAATAGACATCCCTATATATAGTAAATTAAAATAGTTTTTCCTGCTCATTATCCATCTCAAAAATTAGGGTTTTCAATGGATTAGGTAGGATACAATGCATGTACCCCATATCTTGTCTTCTCTAGAAACTTCTCTTTGAATCTGTTTGAATTTGCCTCCAAAATAGTTTACATAAGATTTCATGCCTCCAACTCATCAATCTTATCTTCCTTCTAATTTACAAGTTCCAAGAAAATAAACTTGTCAGCTTTTAATTGGCAAATCTTCAATCTTTGTCATAATGCAACAGCTCAAAATTATCAATTTACTGATGCTTGGAATATACTGTATTACTTGACATCTACTATAAAATCACTCAACATCAACCTAATTTTACTGGTTCTTGGCATCAACTAAAAATCACTCAGCATCTACTAACTTGCTCAACACCTATTAGTTTGGTTAGCATCCACTAGAAATTGCTTTCACTTAGCTCCAATTGACCTTTTGCTCAATTTGCACTAACTTTGCTTAGCGCCTTCTATCAACTTGATCAATCTTAGCAAATGAAATTTTTCCAACCTTATTCTTCTAAAATTTCTAAGTGTAGCCAATCATTTTGTAACCTCAAGTAGATCATCAATACATTATGTGATCATTGTCTTAACTAATTCTTGCACTTCAATACATAATCATAACTCAACCTTTCCTCTAAGTCCTTTTGTTACATCTTTTGGATCAAATCCTCCACATCAATCAACTAAGTGATAATGCTTAAAACATATAAGCAATTGTCTTACCAGCATATAACATGTTTGACATCAGTGACAAAACAATGGTAAAAAACATACAATCTTCTTCAACATTTTCCTTACTCAAATAATCTTTTTAATCATATATAACCAATCTCCCTCTTTGGCATTAATGACAAACCAAACTGATCAATTAGTCAAAAAAATGATAAACTAACTAGGTTAAAATAGTAAGGCAGTACGAAAAAGAATGCTTGTGAATAAAACATCTCCCGATCAGCAGCTCCCTCTTAGGTTACAAAATATAACATTCTCTTCTTCCATGGATCAGTAGAATAGCTGAATATCTCCCTCTTTTTTAGTTTTCTACTTTCTCCCTCTTTCTTTCTTTAGTCTTCTAATCTTCTAATGATGTACTTCTCACTTCATTGTTCCTCTTTTGATAATGTACTTTCTCCCTCGAACTTGATTGCTTTGATCATCTCCCTTTTGATCAATATGCACTTGATTAGTTTACTATACATTCTCCCTCTTTGACAACAATTCCAAAGACATGCACTCAACACTTGGCATCTTTTGTATATGTAGATATATGATTTTTGTAGGCTCTTCAATTTTCCCCCTCTATCACCTTCATTGTGACTAATTTGAGATTTTAGTTTTACGATTACTTTAGGCAATTTCCTAAAGTAAGATCCACTACATCACTTTGTATGAAATGAATGTCATCTTGTTTGATGCAAGGTACTCCGTCTATATTTTATATAGCTTTTGATAGGGGCATCACCCCTAATTTACCTCTCAAATACTCATAAACATTCTAGGTAATGCTTTGGTGAAGATATCAATAATCTGCTCCTTTGTGTTGATATATTCCATCTTCACCTCTTTGTCTTGAACGAATTCCCTTACATAATGATACTTTATTGCAATGTGCTTTTTCTTTGTATGCATAATAGGATTCTTTGATATATTTATAACACTTGTATTATCACAATAAAGTGTCACTGGTTCAATGATTTATTCCTTCATTCCCTTTATTAGCTATTTGATCCATATTCCTTCATTCCCTTTAGTAGCTATTTGATCCATATAATATTTGTGTAATTAATAGTAGTAACAAAATACTCCTACTTCAGCAGTAGATTGGAAAGTGCAACTCTACTTCTTGCTTGTCCATATAACAAGTCTTTTTCCTCAGAAGAATGATCCTCCACTGGTGCTCTTTTTGTCATCAATATTTCTAGCCCAATCAACATCATTGTAGGCTTTCAGTTCAAACTTTTCATTCTTCATATAGTATAAACCATACTCTTTTGTTCCTTTTAAGTATCTCATTATTTTCTTTATGGCCATCAAGTGATTCTCTTTAGGATTAGTAGAGAATCTAGCAACTATCCCCATAGCTAATACAATATTAGGTCTATTGTGTACCACATATTGCAATTTTCCAATCATGCATCTATATAATGTTTGAGTGACCTCAGCTAAATCATCATTCTTTGATAGCTGGTGTACTTACTAGTTTTGAATCCTCAAGTCCAAATGTCTTCAATATCTCTTTGAAATATTTTGATTGAGAGATATATACACCATATTTCATTTGATAGACTTGTAATCCCACAGAGAATTTTATCTCACCAAACATTGACATTTCAAACTCTTGCTTCATCTAATTTGCAAAATCTTTACAAAAAGCATCTTGTCCTCCAAATATTATGTCATTAACAAAAATACCAGATAACAATATACCTTTTTCTTTATCCATCTTCATGTACAAATTGTTATTATCATCTATCTTTTCAAATCCAATCTTAGCAAGATAAGTATGGAGTCTCTCATACCATGCTCTTGGTGCTTGTTTGAATCCATATAGGGATTTGTGTAGTCTACATACCATGTTCTTATTGTTTTTATCCACAAATCCTTCTAGTTGTTCTATGTAGACCTCTTCTTTTAATATTCCATTCAAAAATGCAAACTTAACATCCATCTGATAAACTTTAAAACCTTTATATGCAACATAAGCAAGAAAAATTATTACTCCTTACATTCTTGCAACAAGGGAAAATGTTTCACCATAGTCAATTCCTTCTTCTTGTTCATATCCTTCTCACTTTACCATTCTCATCTAGCTTGTTCCTAAATACCCATTTTGTGCCAATCACATTCTTGTCTTCTGGTCTAGGAACTAGGCTCCAAGTCTAACTATTTTCTATCTATTGAATTTCCTCTTCCATATCCTTGTACCAATCATCATCTTCTAATGCATCTCTCACTATCTTAGGTTCCTTTGTGCTTAACAAGCATGATTCACCTCTCAATCTATTTCTTGTCATTGGCCTTGCATCTCTATCTCCAATGATTTGATCTATAGGATGGTGTCTTTTGACATATTTGGATAGTCTAGGCTTAGTTCTTGTGGCTAAATTTTGTCTCTCAGCTTCAGTATCACTATGTACATCTCTATCAGGTGTTTCAACATCCCTCTCATGTGTGCCAATCTCAAAGTTAGATTGTGCATTTTTCTCATTCTACAACTCGACATTTGAATGTAACTTGTTATTCATAGGATGTGACTTGGAAGTTGTTGAAACTTGTTGTTGGCTTGCTGCATGATTTGTAGCATCTTCTTCAATAGGCATTCCTTCATAATAGTATACAAATGTCTTGTAATCTTTTCATTCGTTTGTAGATTCAAGTTCATGTGCTTTTGTAATCTCATCAAAATTCACATTTGCACTTTCCACAATTTTGTTAGTGTTAGTAATTAAACATCTATAAGCTTTACTTCTTGTGGAGTAACTAAGAAATATACCTTCTTCACTCTTTGCATCAAACTTTCCACTCCTAACATCTTTAAGAATATAGCATTTTTTTCTAAATACCTTAAAATATTTCACATCAGGTGGATGACCATACCATAGTTCAACAGGTGTTGAGTGAGTACCTTTCTTTACTTACACATGGTTCAAGGTGTATACATTAGTACTTACAACTTGTCTCCAATATTTTAGAGCAACATTTTTCTCCATCATAAGTGTTCTAGCATAATCCATTATAGACTGATTTCTTCTTTTAGCAATTCCATTTTGTGGAGGGGTCCTTGGTGCTGATGTCTGTCTCTTGATTCCTCTACCATTGTAGAACATCTCAAACTCATGTGAAGTGAACTCACCTCCTCTATCTAATCTCAGGCATTTCAAGCTTTTACCTATTTCTTTCTCAACTCTTGCCAAGTACCATTTAAACTTTTGAAAATCATATAATTTTTGTTTTAGAAAAATAGATGTCATCATTTGAGAGTAATCATCAACAAGCAACATTATATACCTATCTCCTTTGTAGCTTTGTAGTTCAATAGGTCCACACAAGTCAATATGAATAATTTCAAGTATTTCCTTAGAGTTATAAGCTTCAATTTTAAAGCTTGACTTTGTCATATTGCATAGCTGACATTGTTTGCACATTATATTTTTTAATTTCTTCAACTTAGGAAAACCTCTAAATCTTTTAATGTTCCTGATACTAATCAAATTATCAAAGTTAACATGACATAATATCTTGTGCTAAAGCCATACATCATCAAAATTTGCAATAAGACAAGTAGTATCTTCTATATCCAAATAGAATAGATTACTCCTAGTTTGATCACCTTTTCCAATCAAGTTTTCAAACTCAACTTTGCACCCTAGATTATTCAATCCTTCAACATTATAAGCATTGTCACATGAAATCTTTTCTATAAGCTTGATAAACCCTTTTCCTTTTATCAAACATGGTGCATTATTACCAAATCTTACACTATTTCCATCATAATAGGTTAAGGTAATGAACTTACTTTTGTCTCCAATCATGTGATGTGAGAATATGTTGGTGTAAATACATACTTTACTATTTACACTTACTTAAGTTTACTCAGGTTAATGCATTATTATATTATTTTGCATTATTTTATTATTTTTATTTGTGAGACACTTAGGAGTTTGCACACCTTTTGATTTTTCATGTAGACAACACAGAAGTACACAACTCTATTTAAGCACATGGTGTCTACAACACTATTTTGCATGTCACACCCTTGTAGGCTTATCCTCACATCATTGCACATACTTTCATGCTTAATGGAGGATAACCCATATCTGGTGGACATGTGCTTGGTTGTATGGCATATCATGATGTTGATTACGAGACATTCTAGAAGCTCTTCTGAGGCCTTTATATTCAAGCACTCCTAGTGTACTCTCAACCTATTATTGAATGAATATCGTCATTCTGATCATACTCTCTCTTTGGTCTAATGTGTGCTTGTGTTTGAGTTCTTAGTTCCTGGGTGAATTTTTCCTTTATGAAAATTCTTACATGGTATTAGAGAAACTTGGAGACTTTCTCATCACAAGCCATTTGAGACCTCTTGCTTGCTTCATCACCTTAGCTTGAATTCAAAATGCTGCAAAAATTAGGAGCATCTGGAATGTTGAACTAGTGAAAATAGACTATAAACTCCACTACCTTGGCCCGAAGTCAACCGTGAGAAATTTTTTTTTTGCAAATCAAAACCTGGAGGCTTGATTTGAGGTATGGGTATGGTCTTTTTTTCAAATCTAATTAATTTATTTTTTAGATCTGAATATTTTTCTTCTTTGCAATTAATTTTTAAATCTAGATATTTTCGTATTTAGTTTTATAAATCAAGCAGAAACTGGGTAGTGACATCCCGGCTCAGCTCTGTATTTGGTTTGGTAGATATATTTTATTAGTGTAGGGTTTCATTCATTTGTTGGTGGGCTAATTAAGTTCCAAGCAGCCTTGCACTCCTGCAATATCTGGCATAGCACTACACATCTCGGCCTAGCAGTTTGATCCAACGGTGCCCATGCCGAAAATTCGATGGCCTTCCTCTTTGCATATTGTTGGTGGGAGTTTTTATTTAAAAAGCACAATAAGCGCATACTCTGGTGACCAAATAACAATTTTTGACATTGGCAATTAACCTGGAAAACACTTCAATGCTGCATAAGCATCCTTCCTACACCCACATGGACACGTACCCTTGTGCAACTCCTACCCAGCAATTGGGACACTTGGACCAATAGGCCCACCACACATAGATAATGCAGTTCCCAATTAGACCTACACAGGCTAACACATCTACAATTTTGACATGCATAAGCAACTTGGCATTACCATGTCATCCACATGGACAACTATATTTTTGACATGTGTCACATCTGTACAATATGGATGCCAACTCAGCATGTCACGTCAACCTAGGGTATGAAATTTTTGCTGATGTCATCTTTTTCTGAGGTTAAATTTGACACCCATCTAGACATCAAACCAAGGCATTTTACAATTGTAGTGATGGCCATTTGATCATCAAATTTAGACTAGCAATTTCTCTTCCAGACCCCTCTCCAGATTGCTTTTCAGTTTGACAGCCTGACTTTGCGAGCTCATATCTTGGACATCTGGATTCCGATTTAGGAGTAATTTTTTTTGAAATCAGGTAAAATTTCCTAAATTTTCTAGTGGTAGTATTTTTTCTAGTTTTGGTGCATAGATTTTGTAGAAATTACATTTTTTGGCAACTATACCTACATAATCTTGCATTTTGCAACTTCAAGAGCTCTGTACAGGCGCATTTGGTCACTTTTTCAAGTTCTATTTTTTTGAAAGTGCATATTTTTTTGTCTACTTTTCAGATTTGAAGTTAGATTCTAGGGTTGTGTCGACCAATTTCTCACTTTCAAAATTAGGCCTTTCTCGACATTGTAAAGCTTTCATTCTTTTTCAGAATTGTTGTAAATATGAGCTACACTGCTTAAGTGATAAATTTTAGCCTCATAAGGTAGGTGCAAAAGAAAAATTAGAAAGTCCACTTTGTTCATTTTGACAAGTGGCCCATTGTAAATGCACTACTTATAAAGTGCCAACATCATTTTTTTTGGGGGGGTCTTCTGATTGAGTGAAAAGGGGGGCTGTGTACTGTGTTTTTGTGTCTCTATTTTGTCCTTCTCTAACTTCATGCAACTACTCTACATGGAAAGATATTGCATGGAGTAGATTAATGGAAAAAAGATATAGTTTATATGTTGATGGTACAATTACCAAACCTACTAATGCTAAAGAACTCATTGATTGGAAAAATCAAGACCAACAGGCTTTAGGTGTTATTAGGAGTTGTGTACATGGGGATCTTCTCTTTCACATTAAATTTTTTTAGAATCTAAGGAAGCTTGGGATAAACTTGAACAATTGTATGGTAAAGTGGATGAAGAAAAGGGATTTTAGATTGAGGATGATCTATGTCACTTAGATCCTAAGAATTATTACACAACTTAGGATTATATCATCAAAGTCAATGAGTATAGGGAACTTCTCAAAGATTGTGGAAATCCCATGAAGGATGATAGGTTGATTCATCACATCCTTAAGAGGCTACCTTCTGAGTATGCTAACTTTGTTTTGAGTTTTAATACTCACAAGTTGACCATGGGATCTACTTACCAGAAGCCTTCCTTTGATGGATTTGCAACCATGTTGATTGTTGAATAGTCTCACTTGGTGGATTTTGGACTTCTCCAGTCATCTAAGACCAAAGCCTTGGTGGCTAGTGATGATCACAAATCAAGTCAAGGGGGGGAAAGCAAGAAGAAGAAGAAGAAGCAGTGGAAGCAGAAAACACAATCTGAGACACAACAATCCTCCTCTCAACAATACGATTCTTCTTCAACAAAGAAGGGAAGTAATGAAAAGAAGGAAAAACTCTTTTTTGCATACTACAAAAAGCCCAATCATGACGAGCATCATTGAAAAAAAAAAGAATTGATGAGTTAGAAAATCTACTCAAGAAGAACAAGATTCAAGTGCCAGGTACTTCCAAGGATTCAACTCCTACCTCTTCGAACAATAAAGGTCAAGCACTTATGGCCAACATAAGTTCTTCTTCGGAATGGATACTTGACTCAGGTGCCTCTTACCACATGGGTTCTTCAAAAGAAGACTTTTCTTCATCAAAGCCATCAAAGGTACCACACATCTTCATGGGAGATGATGCTGAGATGGAAGTTGAAGGGAAATGACATGTTGAAATGAAAGATGGGGAATTCAAATATGTTCTCTATGTTAAAAATGTAAGCTTGAATCTCCTATCAGTTTACCAAATCACTCATCTTGGAGATGGTCATAAGGTTGAATTCCTTCCAAATTCAGTGATGGTGCGAAGTCTCAAAGATGATTCATTGGTAGAAGTGGGGAAAGTCAATGATGACAAGAGGTTATATTCCTTCTCCCACTTTGTGCCTAAGAGTCCTTCCCAAGCCTTGTTAACTCACTCTACTTCACACATCAACTTATGGCATGACCAGTTTGGTCACCTTGACTTCCGCTCTCTTTAGCAACTTTTCTCAAAACACATGGTCAAAGGTCTACCCAACATCAAATTTTCTAAGGGAAAATGTTCATCTTGTTCAGTGGATATGAATCTCAAGGAGAAGTATGATAAAGGGAAGTCTTCTCGAGCTCTAGTTGTTCTTCAACTAGTTCACATGGTATTAGCAAGACCCTTTGTAGTGACTTTAGTCAGCCAAGGCTGCGACTTCAGTTAGCCAAGGCTGCTACATACTCATATTTGTTGATGACTTTTTGAGATTCACTTGGGTCTTCTTCCTTCATCATAAGAATGAAGTGGTTCATAAGGTTCAAGATTTTAAGACTCATGTTGAACACAAGTCAAGGAAATCCATCAAAGTACTAAGGGTGGACAATGAGAATATATATGTTGACAAAAGACTTAAGAACTTTTGCAGAATTGAGGGAATTGATCTTCAAAACTCACCAGCATTCAATCCACACAAAACAGATGCTGCAGCTATAAAAATTAGGACTCTCAAGACCATGGCAAGTTGCATGATTAAGGCCAAGTCTCTCAATCCTACATTTGAAGTTGAATCCATTAGCAGTGCTACTCACATACTTCACAGGTCTCGTCATCTAGCCTTAGATGGCAAGACTCCTTTTGAGGCATGGTGTGGTAGAAAAAAAATTGTGAGTCACCTTAGAGTCTTTGGTTGTCCAGCATGGGCAAAACTTTCTTCTAGGAGTTGCAAGGCACTGACACCTAGGTCTTGTACCTTTATTAGTTATGAAGACAATGTGAAGGCTTACAAATTGATGGATCCATAGACTCATGAGATTTTTGTGGAGAAGGATGTTCACTTTGAGGAAAGTTCTCCTAGCTTGTCCTCTACTCCTCTTCGCACTTCATACATAGTGGAAACTAATAGTGACACCAGCAATAGTGCTTCAACAGGTTCAGACATGTGGGGTTCTATTGACAGTTGTAGTGAGAGGTCACATTAGTCTAGTCCATGTTCTTACATTGCCATAGTGAAAGGTCCATCACAGCATGGTACATCTCATCTTCCACCTACAACTTTAGTTGACTTCAGAGATAGACTTGAGGACTTACATCTTCTCATTGATGATGATTCTTCTACAGTTGTTTCGAGGGCTCACTCTAACCCTCATGTCCATTTTCTACATGATCAATCTTCATAGGTTGGCATGATTGTGGATCCTTATGAACAACAATTACTAGAAGTCTCTTTTTTAGTTGAGGACACAAATGGTTCAGTGGAACAAGTTCAATAGACATCCTTGACCGATCTACATTCGTTCCTTTTAGCATAGTTGGAAGGGGTGAACTTCAGCATTAGCATAGGAATACTTGAGTAGGTTTTAGGGCCACCATACATCTTTAGGATTGTACCTTTTCCATTGTTTCTTCCTAAGGGGAGGAACACCTTTCTACATTCATGGACCACCTTCTTCATCGAAGTAGCTTTCACTTGTTGGCATTCTTCTTTTGGGGGGGGGAGCTTATTTTGTCTCTCTTCCTTCTCTCATTCACTTATGTATATACTAGATGTATGTCGTAATGGGGGGGTCTTGATTACTCCATCCATCGATGCATCCTTATTTATCTCTCTTTTTGGGGGAGGGTTTTTCCCATGAGGTTTTCCCTCTTTCCCCTCTTTATGGGAGATTGCATCTTCATTATGTACATGGGTACCTAATATGGCCTAGTAGCCGAGACCCATTATGCATCTTCATACTAGTTTCGTAAGCTTAAGGGCATTCCCATAAGTTGCACTTAAGGGGGGGTGTTGGTGTAAATATGTACTTTACTATTTACACTTACTTAAGTTTACTTAGGTTAATGCATTATTATATTATTTTGCATTATTTTATTATTTTTATTTGTGAGACACTTAGGAGTTTGCACATCTTTTGAGTTGTCATGTATACACCATAGGAGTACATAACTCTATTTAAGCACATGGTGTCTACAACACTATTTTGTGTGTCACACCCTTGTAGGATTATCCTCACATCATCGCACATACTTTCATGCTTGATGGAGGATAACCCATATCTAGTTGACATGTGCTTGGTTGTATGGCATATCATGATGCTGATTACGAGACATTCTAGAAGCTCTTCTAAGGCTTTTATATCTAGGCACTCCTAGTGTACTCTCAACCTATTATTGAATGCATATCATCATTCTCATCATACTCTCTCTTTGGTCTATTGTGTGCTTGTGTTTGAGTTCTTAGTTCTTGGGTGAATTTTTTCCTTAGGCAAATTCTTATAGAATCCACTATCAATGATCCATTTTTCATTCTTGTTCACACAAGTCATAAGTGCAGTAGCCTCATCCTCATCTAATTCATCCTTCATTGTAACATATACCACTTCATCATCATTTTCATCAAAGTTATTTTCATCAGCAATGTAACATGACTTCTTGCCTTTATCTCTATAATCTCTTCCATCATCTTCTCTTCTATTTTTGAGCTTGTTCCCTTCTTTGAAATTTTTCTTCTATGTACATCTTGTTGTATTATGGCCAATTTCATTGTAATTGGAACAAATGATAGGCAACTTATCTATGAATTTACCTTTTCTTGTATAAAATCTTCTTGCTAGCAATGCTTCCAATTGTTCAATATCTTCTTCATCTATGCCACTATCACTAGATGTGTAATTTATCATTCTTTTCTTCTTCTTTGGCTTTATCTCCTCATAATTCTTCAGTAGAATTTTTTCTTTGAAAGTTGATTCAATACTTTTTGGTTTGTAGTTGTCAAAAATAGATAACTCAAAAGCAATTAGTCTTTCTACCAAACCTTCAAGGGTTAGATCATTTCCTGACATACATCTTAACTCTTGGATTGTAGACATTCTAATGACATACATAGGCAACAATGTTCTCAACACTTTACTTAGCATAGTATCATCATCTATTTTTTCAATTGCACGTTTTATTGCACTAACAACTTCTTTTATTCTAGCAACATATTGAGCAATGTTTTCACCTTCTTCCATTCTCATGTCATCAAAACTACCTCTAAGGCTCTCTAATTTGGCTCTTTGAAAATATTTGTCTCCTTCATAGATGGTTTTTAGGGCATTCAATATCTATTTTGTACTTTTAAGGTCTTAGCATAGCTTAGGGCAGAGGCAATCTCCAACATCGCCTGATTGTGCTCTTTCTTTTTCTTTAAATCTTTAACAGTTAAGGCTCCTACTAAATCAACATGTTCTACTATAATGCAAGTTTGTACATAATCTCCAAGTCCTCCAAGATGTAGCTTCATCAAACTTTTCCATGTAGGAAAGTTGTCCCTATTTAGCTTGGGTAACTCTCTTTTTGACATCTTGATCTCTATTCTTTTAGTACCTTGAAACTAATCCTCTTAGACAACTACACTCTGATACCAATTGTTGGAATTCTTTTAGAATAACTTGGGGGGTATGGGGGGGTGAATCAATTAATCAAGGTCTAGATGTACAATATATTTCAATGAACCCTTCAAACTTTCTCAACCATGCATGCATTCATTGTGTGTTAACCAAAACTGATATGTTATTATAACATTGACATGCATAAGTATAAAGCATAAAACACAACATATCCATCAACACACTTGATACAATGATTTAATATGAAAACCCAATTTGGTAAAAACCACCAGTAACATGCTACTCATTTTTCACACTTTTGAAGTGATGCCTTGTTAAAGGTTACAACACACATTGCTAAATGTGACCTAGTAAGGGATTTCAATCATGTTGTTAAAAGTGAGCTTTGTTAGAGGATTTTTGGTCATTCAATTGGAATGCCACTCTATTACAAGATTTTCCAATAACTGTTAAGTCAACCTTTCTCCAAAGGATTTTCCCTAATCTGATACAATTATTAGAAAGCAATAGTAGAGTTTTGATTTGATATAGCTTACAACCTTACTTGTAGATTACATATCACTATTCAGTCCTCAACTCTACTTGGCTTCCTATCTTTACAGTTCTAATATCTTGTTCACCCTTCAAGCATTCATCCTCTCCTAGCCTTCTTTCTTAGCTCACCATTGCAGACTTCTTCTCTTAGGTCACTTGATGAAGCAAACCCTCTTCTTTCTCCTTGTTATATTTTTTGTATCCAAAACTCTCTAACCTTCATCCAACTTTGCTTCATGGCCAAACATCCCTACATATAGGAAATTTGAACTCTTTTTCCCACTCATTATCCATCTCAAAAAATTAGGGTTTTTGATGCATTAGGTAGGATACAATGTATCTACCCCATATCTTGTCTTCTCTAGAAAATTCTATTTGACTTCATTTAAATTAACCTCCAAAATGTTTTACATAAGATTTTGTGCCTCTAACTCATCAATCGTATCTTCCTCCTAATTTACAAGTTCCAAGAAAACAACATTGTCATTTTTTAATTGGTGAATCTTTAATCTTTATCACAATGTATTAGCTCAGCATTATCAATTTACTGATGCTCGACACATACTGTGTTACTTGACATCTACTATAAAATCACTTGGCATCAACTAGATTTTACTGGTGCTTAGCATCAACTAAAAATCACTCGGCATCTACTAACTTGATAAGTAGGAGATAATTTCCATAGCAAGTCAAATTGTGATATGAATATAAAGATTTAACTGTGTGATTTTGAGTCAAACTCGATGACCCATGTTTCATGAGTAGTGATTCAACATGAATCCATCTCTTATGAGAATAAATGGAACACTTAGCACTCATTGGATCTAGGTGGTGCTCATAGGGGTGAAGCACCAGGACTTCTTGAGAGGTCACCCATCCCAGTACTACTCTAGCCTGAGCGCGCTTAACTATAGAGTTTCCTCCATAGTTAAACCCAAAGCTTGCAACCCCATCTACTAACTTGCTCAGTACCAATTAGTTTTCTCGACATCCACTAGAAATTGCTTTCACTCGGCTCCTGCTAACTTTTTGCTTGGCTTGCACTAACTTCGCTCAACAAATTCTATTAGCTTGATCAAGCTTAGCAAATGAACTTTTTCTGACCTTATTCTTTTAAAATTTTTAAGTGTAGCCAGTCATTTTGTAACCTCAAGTAGATCATCAATACATTATGTTATCACTATCTTAACTGATTCTTGTACTTCAATACATAATCATAACTCAACCTTTCATGTAGGTCCTTTTGTTACATCTTATTTTTCAAATCCTCCTCATCAATCAACTAAATGATAGTTCTTACAACATATAAGAAATTGTCTTACTAACATATAGTAGGTTTGACATCAGTGACAAAACAATGATTGAAAACACACACTCTTCTTCAATAGTTTTCTTACTCAAATGATCTTTTCAATCATATATCAACAATTATTTCTAGTACAAAAGTAGGAACATAGGGCATGGCTTGTGAAGATAGGTTTTGCCAATATGCTAAAGCAAAATTCAACTTAATAAATTTCATTTTCCTTCTTGTTTCATTGGATTGGGCTTCATTTTCAACCTTCTCTAGTTCTTTGGCCAAATCTATAGTTTCTTTCTTGGCGATGAGGCTAATTATTGCCTCTATTTTATGATAATTTTTAAATACTTTGTTTTAACATTGATAAGATATTTGTGAACTTATGTTTAGTTAAACCTATGATTAATTCTAGATAGAACAATTAACATATAGGTAGATAGTATGTCATATTTTGCCAATATTATATATATAATGTAGTATTTCATATAATCATCAGAATGTGTGTTCTAATATTTGAAATTAATTTGATTATACTTGTTTGCAAATATTTTTACATCATAACTAACTTGATAGGGAAGAACCTATTATGAGGTAGACCATCATTTTTGGTGCCATTGCTAGGGATGGTGTCAAGATGGGAACATTTTTGAGTCATTTCTTTTTCTAGTTAAGTTTTCTTTTAGAGATTTGTAGTCCTAATATTTTCTTCACAAGTGTGAAGAATCCAATTGCATGTATCAAAGAGGAAGATGATGAAACAAAGATAGTAGATTTCTTCCATAGGATTTTGTTAATTTGAATGAAGAAATTGGAGAAGTTAAGTTGCCATTTGAGGATGCAAGCCCTATTTTTCCTATAGAATCGTCCTCTAGAACACCACCCTTGAACACTAGTGGTCTTCAACCTTTTGCTGAAATTTTGGCTAGTTTTCTTGGTAGTTCTACTCCAAATCCACCTATTGTTAATAATCTAGTACCAAATGCTCCTTTTCAGTAGCAACCCCATAATCAAATACATCTAGTAATGACACAACCTACTTCTCCATTTCCTCTTCCAAGCCTCATAACCAATGCTAATCTTAAAAATATACCTACAATTGCTTTTCCAAAGTTCTATGGCCTTGCAACTAAAGATCTTGATACTTTCTTGTTTGATTTTTACATACTCTATCATATCTTTGACTATAATACTAAGTCCCATAAGCTCAAGTTATTTCTAGTAACACTGAAAGAATCATCTTTATGATGGTTCATGGGTTTAGGAGCCAATGCAGTAGGTACCTAGGATGAAATGTAAATTCTATTTCTAGATAAATACAAAGAGTATTGCAAGGAAAATGATTCAAGAGGAGATGATATCTTTAGAATATCAAAAAAGAGGACAAAACATTAGAAGACTATGTTTCATATTTCTTGTATAAACTATAGAAGAATCCTTAGCATGTGCTGGTGGAGGATTCAAAAAAGTTAGTCTTCTTGAGAGGGGTAAATGATAATTTTCTAGAAGCACTAGACCTGATGGATGGTGGTGATGTATATCAATCTTCTTGGGATGACCTTAAGAAAAAATTTCTTAACTACTCAAGGTCAAGTTTGAAGAAAGGAAGAGGACACGAGACTACAACCAAAAGGAATCAGTTAGGGTATTTCAAAGCTCAATTTATCTAATCTACTCTTAGATTTTAAGTAAGACATTATAAATGATGTTGATACACATCTCAATACAATGACTACAAAGAAGAAACATGTAGAATCTAAGGTGCAACTAGCTAAATACTATCCACACTACCGAAAGGAGAAGAAAGATTGCCAATGAAAATTGGTTGCTAGCATGGAGAACCATCATCTTCCAAAAGAGTACATCAAGATAGATGGAGATGATGAGAAAGTATTCTTTATTTCTTAGCACCAGCCATGGGCCCAACATCAAGGTATGCCTCAAGACCCTTTACAAAATTGAAATCAACATGGTAGTCAATGAAAAAACTATAGTACTAAAGGTCCTTCATAATATAGTCAACCTAATTGGAATAATGCCTAGCAAAATAATCCACAATAGTTTCAATGGGCTTAGAATTCCCAACCTTCCTAGCCAAACTAGAAAAATAATCAGTGGTAGAATTAGTAAAACCAGTGGCAACCACCCAAAGGGAATTGGTAGTCGACAAAACAAAGGAAAGAACCTCAACAATGACCTAACTAAAATGCTAGTAATCCACAATTAACACCTCCAATTTAACAACCTATGCTAATGCCACCACCTACAAGTTTTGGACCTCAAAAGAAAACTTAGTTGCCTACACAACCTTAGCCAAATTCAAATAACCAGTATCCACAACAAACTATGTATTCTATTGATGCTCAACAATACCTTGCTTATAATCTAAAAGTTTCAGATATACATTTGAGATATGGTACAACCATACTAGTGCCTAACTACTTCTAATAACTAAAATATTAGATACTCCTATAGCATCAAAATCAACAACTTCTCAGAAAAAAATGGTTGACCTAACCAATATAACTATCTTAGCTCAAACCCAAACAATAGTTGAATCTCCTTTTCTGTAAAAGCTTATATCACACAAACCTACACAAATAGAGGAACAATCCTTTGATATCATTGATCAATTAAAGAACATGCATGTCCAAATTCCTTTATTCCAAGCTATTAGAGATGTTCCTATTTATAGGAAATCCATTAGAGAAGCCTATTTGAAAAAGCTTGGGAGAAAGAAAAAGGACCCAACTATAGTCCATTTTATAGGACAATTAGTGATATTATGTTAGGAAAATTGATCATTCCTAAATATTCTGATCCAAGAAATCTAATTGTAAATGTGATTATAAATGCTTAGTATGTTAAAAATACTTTGATTAATCTTGGTGTTGCTATAAATATTATGACTAAAGATACTATGAAAAAGATGAATATATAATGGTTAAGAGCTACCCCAACAATTCTATAGCTTGCAAATAGTTCTTCTATCACTCCTAATGGGATGATAGAAGATATAGTAGTAACCCTAGACTCTATAGAGTACCCTATAGATTTCATGATTCTATCCCCAAAAGTCAATTTATCTAGTTACCTTGTCATCTTAGGATGACCATGGTTAGCTACAACCAAAGCAAATATAAGTTGTAGATCAGGGAGTATGACCATATCAAATGGATAGACAAAAAATAAATTCGATCTGTATCCTCTAGCACAACTACAACCAGATTTAAGTACATCTATATGGCTAGAATTAGGGGATGAAGAAGAGTTAAACTCTATAGCATAGGTTATGATGTTATAAAAACAATATTTTTTGAAGCTATAGGAAGAAGATTCAGTAATTTATAGTATTCTTAATAATACTTGTGTGGTAGAAAAAGATGTATCTAACAGTTCTATGTTAGAATGAACTACATATGAGGAATTTAATGAGAGTTTCTTCTAGACATTATACAACAACTTTTAACATGTGAACTAAATACACATTCAATCTCTGAAGCTACTATGGTTGATCTCACAACTACTATTGAGTTGTCAAAAGGTAACAATCTCCATGTCAATCTAAAATTGCCTTCCACATAGATGAAATAGTTAATAGAGCTTCTTCAAAAACATGAAAAGGATTTTGCATGGGACTATGGAGATATGAAAGGGTTAAGTCCTACATTATGCATCCATAGAATATATATTAATGAAGGATGCTTGCCACTCTGTCAACCCCAAAGAAGAATTAATCCAACCCTTAGAGAAATAGTTAAAACTGAACTGCAAAAGTTACTTGATGTTGGTTTTCTATACCCTATATTTGATAGTAGATAGGTCTCATCTCTAGTCATACTACCTAAAAAGAGATAGAAATGGTGGATTTGTGTAGATTACAAAGAATTAAATAAGGCAACCAAGAAGGCTCACTTTCCTTCACCCTTCATTGATTAAGTTTTGGACACTCTTGCTAGTAAGAAATATTTTTCTTTCCTAAATGGGTATAGTGGTTATAATTAGATAAGTATAGCTCCTAAAGATCAAGATAAAATCACATTTACATGCCCATGGACTACTTTTTCATATCTTTTATTTCCATTTGGCCTATGTAATGCCCCAACAACATTTCAATGAGCTGTCATCAACATTTTTGTTGATATATTGCATGATTGCATGGAAATATATATGGATGATTTCAAAAAATTTGGAGTCACCTTTGAAGAAGCCTTGATCAAAATTGAAAAGGTTTTTGTCTGATGCAAAGAACATAATCTATCACTTCATAGTGAGAAGTGTTTCATGCTCATGCAAGAAGGAGTGGTGCTTGGTCATTTCATATCAACTATAGGAATACAAGTGGATCTAGCTAAGATAGAGGTAATTCTAATATTTTCCATACCCACAAAAATAAAGGATGTAAGATCTTTGTAAGGTCATGCTAGCTATTTTTTGGATATAATTGATTAATTATGTGTTGTCTTTGATGTTACAAAAATATCATATCAGTTGATAGATAATGCTTATCGAGCTCACTTGGTTGATGAAGATAGTTTTTCTTGTCTACCATGCATTCACAAGTTTACTCTAAAAAAATGACACTGTTTACTAAGAACACTTAGGCATTGAAGGAATTGAGGAAGAAAAGAGTGTTAACCAAACTCACTCAGTTAATCAAGGGAAAGTTGGATAGAGTTAGTAGTCACCAAGTTCACTTGGTTGCCAAAGGATTTTTGCAAGTTTGCAGTGTTAACCAAGCTTCTATTGGTTAACATAGAGAATCATTTCAAAGTTACTTTCTATCAAGTATGATCAGCTTACGAAGGATTTTTCTTGTTTTCGCATATGAAGCTTAATTACTTTATGTATTGATTCTAGCTAACTATGATGATGGATATTGGTTATTGTAATTTGAATTTATATTAACATGTTAATCTAGAAGCTATAAATAAAAGGTCAAGTTGAGAATTCTAGTGTTTGTAAGTGTGTTAATTGAATTGAGAAGAAAAGAGAGGGAGTGAACTTGAAGGATAAGCATGTTAGAATTCTTTAGACTAACTCAGAGGGAGGGGGCCGGGGGGGGGGTGTGTGGGGGGTGAATAAGTTATCCAAGGTCCAATGATGTCCAATACAACTTTTTCTATAAATTCTTAATGGCACATAACTAAAATTATTGTGCATGCAATTGAATAGTAAAAAATCATGAAAGTAAACATGCATCACACCATAACACTAAGGATTTTGATGACCCATAAACCCTCCAGGAATAAGAAGGTAAAATTGGGGTGGGGGTGATACCCACAAAATAACTACGCAATTGATTTCAACCACTTCTGATGGTCTACCCTGTTAAAGGCTTTACACATTGTAAGATGTGACCCTGTTAAAGGATTTAAGAACATTCAACTTAGAATGTCACCCTATTAAAGGATTACATAGAGCTATTAGGCTCACCCAAGTCCATGGGATTTTCAGTCACCTTCTCAAAAGAATCTTTCATCCCTCTCTAAGGATCTATCCTCCTCTTAAGGATCTATTATCCTTCTCCTAAGGATCTCTTTATCCTTCTTCTAAGGATCTCTTTGTCCTTCTCCTAGGGATCTCTTAATCCTTTTCCTAAGGCTTATCCACCTAGCTATTAATCTAACCTAGCAATGTAGGGTTTCATTGTCTAATACAATGGTAAGAAAGTATTAGAAGGGTTTTGACCTAATACAAATTGTAACCCTAACTGTGTAGATTTAAAATCACTCTTCAATTATTTTCCTTTGCTTGGCTTTCCTCCCTTGTAGTGTTAACAGCTTGTTCACTCTTCAAGATCTATCTCCTTGAGTTCTTCCACTCATTATACCAATGTACTCTATGGTCAATTGATCAACTCAGAATCTTGATGCTCTGTTCTTACTCTTCTTGGCTTCTTTTCATGACCATACTTTATGACCAACTCCCTCTCATACGTGTGCACTTGATCTTTGATCTGTAGCTCCTTATAAAGAAATTATGTTCTTTAGTTGCTGCTCAAATCTTTGTAAAAATGGTATTGTTTTTCCTCCAAATTGTTTCTTCTAGAAACTTCATGATAAATCCATTAGCATTTGCCTTGAATTGGTTTGCATGGATTATATAGAATTTTGTGACATCTACTCATCATCCTTATCATCCAACTAATTCACAAAATTTGATGTAACAACCTTATCATTGCTGATCTGGTGAATCTTTGACTTAAAAAATAATGCAAAAACTCGACATCATTGGTTTACTGATGCTCGGCTCCTTCTATGTTACTCGACTTCCATTGTTATTTTACTAGCGCTTGACACCTATGACATTTCTGCTTTGCTCAGCACTTGAAGACTTACTCAACATCCATTATCTTTTTCTGTTACTCGGCATCTAAACAATCACTTGGCTTACACTGAAGTTGAACTTGCTCAGCTTCGACTAGGAATCTACTTGGCTCTGACTAGCTTGCTCGGCTCTCTCCAATGAACTTAGTTAGTCTTTACAAATGACTTAGTTAAACTTCACATCTTTGATATGTCTAAGTGTGTCCATCCTTTGTGTCTTAAAGTATGTCATCAGTACACTATTTCATCAATGGCTTAGTTGATCTTTATACTTCATTACAACATCATAACTTCAACCTTTCTCTAAGTAATCTAGTTACAGCTTATTGATTGCCACCTCCTTGTCAATCAACCAATTGATAGTATTTGGATCACTAAAGCAATTGTCATTCCTGCAAATAGCAAGTTTGACATCAATGATGAAACAATGATTGAAACATTCTTTACCAATTCCAGTATTCTTCATTCATGATCTTTTCAATCATTTCCAACAATCTCCCTCTTTGACATTGATGGCAAACCAAACTAATCAAATGATTAAGTTGATCAACTTAGTTACCACCAAAATTACATACATTTTCTTTTGTTGATAGAAACTGAATCCTTTGTTCTACTTCTCCCTTTGGATTGCTACATCCTTACTCTTCTGAATCTCTCTCTTTCATATAAATCTCTCTCATATATATATATATATATATATATATATATATATATATATATATATATATATATATATATATATATATATATATATATATATATATATATATATATATATATATATATATCCCTCTTACTTTGTATTGATAAGTTTCTCATATATCTCCCTCTTTTACATAAATGCCAAAGATGTAGCATCTTCAACATGCTAAATATAAGCTTTGCATTTTCATGTTTTTTTTTCTTTGTCACCATACTTGTAACTAATCTAGAATTTCTGCTCCTATTGTTATCCTCTGCATCATTCTTCTGATATTTCAATGATCTACTTCTATTGATGTAGGGAAATTTATCTATTGCTTTAGATTGCTTGAGTTAGGGGCATTACCCCCAACTTGCCTCTAAGATATTCATAAGCATCCTTGGGAAATGGTTTGGTGAAGATATCTGCAGTTTTGTTCCTTTGTGTGAATGTACTCCATCTTCACTTGTTTGTCTTCCATTAATTCTCTGACATAGTGATACTTAATTGCAATATGCTTGATTTTTGCATGCATTACTGGATTCTTGGATATGTTTATAGAACTTGTATTATCACAATACAGTATCATAGGTTTGGTTACCTCTTATTTCATTCCTTTCAATAGATGTTTAAGCCACACAATGTTTGTACAATTGATTGCTACTGCCACATATTCTGCTTCTACAGTGGATTGAGATATGCATGTTTGTTTTTTACTAGTCCAAGTAACTAGTCGGTTACCTAAGAATAATGCTTCTCCACTTGTGCTTTTCCTGTCATCAATGTTTCCTCCCCAATCTACATCTGTGTATGCATTGAGCTCAAACTTCTCATTCTTTTTGTAATATAGGCCAAAATCATCAATTTCTTTGAGATACCTCATTATCCTTTTTACTACCATGAGATGATTTTCTCTAGGATTAGTAGAGAATCTAGCCACTATTCCAACTACTAGTGCTATGTCTAGTCTGCTATGTACAATATATTGTAGTTTTCCAATCATGGATCTGTACAATGTTTGATTGACTTCAATTGATTCATCATTTTTGTATAGGTTATGTCCTATTGCCATTAGTGTGCTGACTAGTTTGGAATCTTCTAATCCAAACTTCTTAAGTATCTCCTTGATGTATTTTGATTGTGTCACAAATATACCATGTTTTAGTTGATGTACTTGCAATCTTACAAAGAACTTGATTTCTCCAAACATTGACATCTCAAACTCATGTTTCATTTTGTCAGCAAAAATTTTGCAAAGTATTTCCTTTCCTCCAAAAACTATGTCATCCACAAATTTTTTTGATACAAGAATATCCTTACCTTCTTCTAATTTGATGTACATGTTGTTGTTATCATCAGTTCTTTCAAATCCTATTTGCACTAGATACTTGTGAAGTCTATCATACCAAGCTCTAGGGGCTTGCTTTAATCCATATAGAGCCTTGTGTAATTTGCATATCTTATCTTTGTTCTTTTCATCAATAAAACCTTCTAGTTTCTCTATGTAGACTTCCTCTTCAAGTATACCATTTTGAAATGCAAACTTAACATCCATCTGATAGACTTTAAATCCTTTGAAGGCTGCATATGCCAATAAGGTCCTTACTCCTTCCATTCTTGCAACTGGAGCAAAAGTTTCTCCATAGTCTAGTCCTTTTTCTTATGCATACCCTTTGCAAACTAGTCTTGCCCTATTCCTTGTGATTTCACCGTTTTCATCTAGCTTGTTTCTAAACACCCACTTGGTTCCAATCACATTCTTGTCAGCTGGTCTTGAGACTAAGGTCCATGTCTTTTTCTTCTCAATTTGTTCTATTTATTCTTTCATAGCATTGTACCAATCATCATCTATTATGGCTTCACTTACTATTTTTCATTCCATTTTGTTGAGCAGACATATCTCACTTCTGAGTCTATTCCTTGTCATTGGTCTTGCCTCTTTAATTCCAATAATTTGATCTGCAAGCTAATGTCTTTTCACATACTTTGCCAATATAGGTTCTTTCTTTGTTTGTATGTTGTCTCTTTCAGAATCTTCATGTATATTTTCATCAAGTATTTTTTCATTTTGTTCATGTTGGTTGTTCTTAGAATCTGAATGAATATTTTATGTAGTCTATAGAACAGCTTCTGAATGTGTCTATTGTTCGGCATTCACTGTCTGTGACTCAGTAGATGCTGGATTTTGTTGTTGATTGTCATTCTAAGTTGCAACTTCACCATTATTAGGTATACCTTCATAAAAGTATATAAAGGTCTTGTATTCTTCTTCTTTCTTGGTGTTCTCAACACTTTGAACTTCTACAAGCTCATCAAACTTTACATTTTTGCTTTCTACTACTTTGTTAGTGTTAACATTCAAACACTTATAAGATTTACTTCTAGTAGAATAACTAGGAAATGTGCCTTCCTCACTTTTTGCATCAAACTTTCCATTTCTAGACTCTTTATATATATAGAATTTGCATCCAAATATTTTGAAATATTTAACATTAGGAGAATGCCCATACCATAATTCAAAAGGTGTTACATTTGTACCTTTCTTGACTTGAACTCTATTGAGTGTGTAGAATGCAGTACTTACAACTTCTCTCTAGTACTTGACTACAACATTTTTCTCCATCATTAAGGTCCTGGCACAGTCAATAACTAATCTATTCCTTCTCTCTACTATACCATTCTGAGGTGGAGTCCTAGGTGTTGATGTCTGACTCTTGATTCCTCTTTCATTGCAGAACTCTTCAAATTCTCTTTATGTGAATTCACCTCCTCTATTAGATCTGAGACATTTTAGGCTCTTTCCAATTTCTTTCTCAACTCTGGCAAAGTACCATTTAAACATTTAAAATGCATCTAATTTTACTTTCAGGAACATGATTGTCATCATCCTTGAATAGTCATCTACTAATAGCATTATGTATCTGTCACCTTTGTAGCTTTGCACTTCAATAGGACCACACAAGTTAGTATGAACTAGCTCTAATACTTCATTAGAATTATAAATCTTTCTTTTGAAAGTTGACTTGGTCATCTTCCCTAGTTGGAATTGATGGCACATGATGTTATCAGGTTTCTTCAACTTTGGTAGACCTCTGACTTTCTTCATTTTGTTGATGCTTATTAGATTGTCAAAATTTACATGACATAGCCTCTTGTGCCATAACCACACATCATCAATTTGAACAATAAGACAAGAAGCATCTTCCATGTCTAGATAAAACAAATTACTCCTAGTCTGATCACCTTTTCCTATTAGACTTCCTTGAGAATCATAGATTTTGGAAATTCCATTTCCAAATTCAACCTTGTATCCTATGTTGCTTAACTGTGAGACACTTAACAAGTTATAATTTAGGCCTTGAACATAGTATGCATAATCACATGATATCATTTTAGTAAGCTTGATACTACCTTTCCCTTTGATATGACATGGTGCATTGTTACCAAATCTAACACTATTTCCTTCATATTGAGTAAAGGTAATGAACTTACTTTTATCTCCAGTCATGTGATGAGAGCATCCACTATCTATGATCCATATATCATTCTTATTCATGTAGGTTACTAGTGCAGTTGCTTCATCTTCATCTGATTCATCTTTCATAGCTACATAGACTACTTCATCATCATTCTCATCAGAGTCTTCTTCAACAATGTAGCATCTTTTTCCTTTACCTCTGTAGTCCTTGTTGTCCTCTTTCTTGTTCTTGAAGTTGCCTCCATCCTTGTAGTTTTTCTTTTGTGTGCATTTTGCTACAATGTGACCAACTTCATTACAATTGAAACAAATGATTGGTAGCTTACCTTTGAATTTACCTCTTCCTCTATGAAATCTTCTTGCTAGTAATGCCTCCAATTGGTCTACATCATCTTCATCAGTGCTGCTATCACTAGATACATACTTTCCTTTTCCATTCCTTTTCTTTGTTTGCACCTCATCCTTTTCTTTTATCATCATCTTGGCTTTGAATGTAGATTAAAAGTTTTCTAGGTTGTAGTTGTCAAATTTGGATAGCTCAAAGGTAGTGAGTCTTCCAATTCTTCCTTTAAATGTCACTGTATTGCCTAGTATACACCTTAGCTCTTGGGTGGCTGATACTCTTATAGCATAGATGGGAAGCAAAGTTCTCAAGTATTTTCTACATACTATTTCTTTTGCTAACTATCCTCCTAGACTTCTTACGACACTGACTAGTTCCTTCATTCTTGCACCATATTGGGCAGCATTTTCTCCTTCTTCCATTTTCATGTCATCAAATTTTCCTCTTAGGCTCTCTCTTTTGGCTCTCTTGACATTATCATCTCCTCCATAGATTCTTGATAATGTTTTCCACATCTGATGTGCAATATCACATCCTTTGATGTCATCATACTCGACATAGCTTAGTGCTAAAGCAATATCTAACATCACTTGATTGTGCTCCTTCTTCTTACTCATGTCATTCATAGTGAGGGACCTTGTAGGGTCTACATGATCAACCATGATTGAGTTCTATGCATAGTCACCTATTGATCTGTGTTGTAGCTTCATCAGACTTTTTCATGCAACAAAGTTGTCTTTGTTTAACTTTGAAACTTCTCTCTTGGACATCTTGATCTTCCTGCTACTAGTACCTTGAAACAAATCAGAAGTGTGCTCTAATATCAATTGTTAGAATTCTTTAGAATAACTAAGAGGGGGGGGGGGGGGGGGGGGGGGTGTGAATCAATTATCCAAGGTCCAATGATGTCTAATATAACTTTTTCTATAAATCTTTAATGGCACATAACTGAAATTATCATGCATGCAATTGAATAGTAAACAATCATGAAAGTAAACATGCATCACACCATAACACTAAGGATTTTGATGACCCAAAAATCCTCTAGGAATAAGAAGGTAAAACTAGGGTGGGGGTGATACTCACAAAATAAATGAGCAATTGATTTCAACCACTTCTGATGGTCTGCCCTATTAAAGGCTTTACACATATTAAGATGTGACCCTGTTAAAGGATTTAAAAATATTCAACTTAGAATGTTACCCTATTAAAGGATTTACATAGATTTGTTAGGCTCACCCAAGTCCATGGGATTTTTAGTCACCTTCTAAAAAGAATCTTTCATCCCTCTTTAAGGATCTCCTATCCTCCTCTTAAGGATCTATTATCCTTGTCCTAAGGATCTCTTTATCATTTTCCTAAGGATATCTTTGTCCTTCTCCTCGGGATCTCTTTATCCTTTTCCTAAGGATTATCCACCTAGCTATTAAGCTAACCTAGCAATGTAGGGTTTCATTGTCTAATAAAATGGTAAGAAAGTATTAGAAGGGTTTTGACCTGATACAGATTGCAACCCTAACTATGTAGATTTAAAATCACTCTTCAGTTCTTTTTCTTTGCTTGGATTTCCTCCCTTGCAGTGCTAACAACTTGTTCACCCTTCAAGATCTATCTCCTTGAGTTCTTCCAGTCATTATGCCAATGCACTCTATGGTCACTTGATCAACTTAGAGTCTTGATGCTCTATTCTTACTCCTTTTGGCTTCTTTTCATGACCATACTTTATGACCAACTCCCTCTCATACATGCACACTTGATCTCTAACTTGTAGCTCCTTATAAAAAAAAATTGTTCTTCAGTTCGCACTCAAATCTTTGAGAAAACGGTATTGTTTTTCCTCCAAATTGTTTCTTCTAGAAACTTCATGATAAATCCATTAGCATTTGCCTTGAATTGGTTTGCATGGATTACCTAGAATTCTGTCATCTACTCATCATCCTTATCATCCAATGAATTCACAAAATTTGATGTAACAACCTTATCGTTTCTGATCTGGCAAATCTTTGACTTAACAAATAATACAGCAACTCGACATCATTGGTTTACTGATGCTTAGCTCCTTTTGTGTTACTCAGCTTCTATTTTTATTTTACTAGTGCTCGGTGCCTATGGCATTTCTACTTTGCTCAGCACTTGAAGACTTACTCAACATCCATTATCTTTTTCTGTTACTTGGCACCTGAAGGATTTGGTGTTACTCAACATTTGAATAATCACTTAGCTTACACTGAAGTTGAACTTGCTCAGCTTTAACTAGTAATCTTCTCAGCTCTAACTAGCTTGCTCGACTCTCTCCAATGAACTTAGTTAGTGTTTACAAATGACTTAGTTAAACTTCACATATTTGATATCTTTTAGTGTGTCCATCCTCTCTGTCTTAAAGTATGTCATCAATACACTATTTCATCAATGGCTTAGTTGATCCTTATATTTTATTGCAGCATCATAACTTCAACCTTTCTCTAGGTAATCTAGTTACGTCGTATTGATTGCCACCTCCTTTTCAATCAACTAATTGATAGTATTTGGATCACTAAAGCACTTGTCATTCCTGCAAGTAGCAAGTTTGACATCAATGAAAAAACAATGATTGAGACATTCTTTACCAATTCCATTATTCTTCATTCATGATCTTTTCAATCATTTCCAATAAAGCAAGTATCTTTGTGGAGCAGGAAAGTAATATCCGATTAGGAGGGATCATGTTTAAGTAGAAAAGAGATCCAAATTTAACAATTTAGTTGCATCACAATAAGGTCATTTGATTTTTACTCTCTAACCATTGTAGTAGTCATCCAAAATCTCTTAATAGAGTTGGCTTAATAGCCAGTTGTAAATCCTCTAACATGGTGGCAATTCCATTTAAATTTTTTAAGACCTCTTGCAAGGCCACTCCTAGCAGGGTGATTAAATCCTATAATATGGTCACACCTAATAGTGTGTTTTATACCTTCAATAGGGTTAGCTCCAAATAAGGCTCACTTTAGAAGAGTGAAAAATAATAACTAATTTCATTTGTGGTTTTTTCCAAATTAGATTTCTATGTTAAATCTTGGTGTCTCATGTGTTCATGTTATTTCTCTTATGTTTGCAAGTTATTTAATATTAATGTTTTAGAATCTACTAAATGTAATTCAAACTCTGTATTTATTGAGTGACAACATTTTCTATGTGTTTACTGAGCATCAACAATAATCAATTTTCTCAATCTAAATTTTATTATTGACATCTAAGGGATCTAGGATTTATTTTAGTGGCAACTAATTCAACAATTGGTATCGGAGCTATTGGTTCTTTTAGGAAAGGTTTCAAGGACCTAAGCTAAAGATTAGGATCTCTTACAAGAGAGAGATTCCAAAGCTAAATAGAGACAACTTTTCAGCATGGCAGGAACTCAAGAGACTTCATCTAGCCACCATTAGTGATTTAGGCTGCAATATCTTGATGATAAATTAAAAACTCCTACTAGTACATTATCTATTGGAGATCTTGCTAAGAAAAAGAACCAAAAAATTATGATGATTTATATTGCATCTGTTTTCAGCTATGATGAATTTGATGAGATCAAAGACTGTAAAAGTACTTTTGATATGTTGAGCAAGCTAAAGGATATCTATGGTGGTGATGACAATGTAAGGAGAGCCAAAGCATAAAGCCTTAGAGGATAGTTTGATCAAATGAGAATGAGAGAAGATGAAAATATTACCAAATATGTGGAAATCATCAAAGCTAGTGTCAGTGTAATCAGAGCTTCTAGAGGAGAAATCAAGGGAGAAACTATTGTAAGTAAAGTTCTCATAACATTGCTTCCTGTCTATGCAATTAGAGTATCTACTATTCAAGAAAAGATATGTGACCAAATCACAAGTTAATTTTGGATGCCTTAGTAGGAAGATTGACAACTTTTGAGCTAGACAACTTTAAAAATTATGTTCTAGCTTTCAAAAATGTTGAGTCTACATTTGAACCTAAAATTTCACTCAAAGAGAAAGGAAAGATAATAAAAGACATTTAGTAAGAAAGTGAAGAAGAAATAGAGGAAATTTTTGATAGTGATCTTGAAGTTGTTGAATATTTACTTGCAAAGAAATATTCTAGAGGTGGAGGAAAGTACAAAGGTAAAGTTCCTTTAATCTACTTTTCATGTTAATTAATTGGTCATATTGCTGCTAGTTTCCCAAATAGAGAAAGAAAGGATGAGAAGAAGAGCCACAAGTAAAAAGGCAAGAAGGAATCCAAAATTCACAAATCCTTCAAGGAAAAATGTAAGAAAGACTTGTTTTATGGCTAAAGATTCTAATAATAGTGAAGATGAGATAGTGTACATTGTTGTAAAAGATGAATCTAATGAAGAAGAATATAAAATGGCACTTAACTCTCATGTTAGCAAAAATGACACATGGATAATAGATAGTGGATGTTCACATCATATGACTAGAGACATATCAAAATTTAAACACTTTGAACACTATGATGGAGGTAGTGTAAGGTTTGGAAACAATGAACCTTGTTGCATAAAAGGGAAAGATCGCATATCATTAACCAATGAACTTGTATGTTACAATGCCTATTGGGTTGAAGGACTAAAACATAACCTACTAAGTGTGGCATAGCTAATCAATATTGGATTCAAGGTAGAATTCATGCATGGCAAGCCAATACTATTGGATGACAAAGGGAATTTGATTGGATCAGGAAAACAAACAAAAGGTAACCTATTTTATCTTGATCTTAGTGATTTCTCATGTTTTATTGCTAAAATGGAAGAAAGTTGGTTATGGCATAGAAAACTATGTCATGTAAACTTTGATAATATGGTCAAGATAAGAAAATTTAGAAAAGTAAGGGGTATTCCTAGTTTGAAGAAACCAGATATTGGATTATGCAAAAATTATCAGATTGGCAAAATGGGAAAGACTAGTTTTAAAAGCAAAAACTATTAATTTGAAGATGTCTTGGAAATTGTGCATATTGACCTATGTGGACCTATTGGAATAAAAAGTTATAGTGGAGAAAAATGCTTTATTATTTTTGTGGATGACTTTTCTAGAATGATGGTAGTTATGTAGCTTAGAGAAAAGTCAGAAGCATTTGAGAAATTCAAATGGTATCTAGCAAGAGTAGAAAAAGAAGTACGAAAAAGATTGAAATGTTTAAGATCAGACAAAGATATTGAATTCATCTCCAATGAATCCAATAATTTTTGCATTGAAAGAAGAATCAAAAGGAAAGTATCAACCCTTTGTACTCCTGAGCAAAATAGAATAGCTAAAAGAAGAAACAAATCCATTATGGATTGTGTGAGGACTCTAATGATTGAAAAGAATGTTGCTATCAAATACTGGAAGGAAGCCATCAAAACTACATTTCATACATTGAATTAAGTATAGTTGAAGGACTCACATAAAACAACCTATGAATTATGTTATAGCTACAAACCCAATGTAACTTGCCTGAAAGTATTTGGTAGTAAATGTTATATCTTGAAAGAGTCTAGAAATGACAAGTTTCATGTGAAAGGTGATGAAGGTATATTCTTAGGATATTCTTGTAGAAGTAAGGCATATAAATGTTTGAATTTATCTACTCATTAAATTATAGAAAGTGCACATGTGAGAATTGATGAGCTTGCAGAATGACTGAATAAGAAAGCATAATGGAACCAAAAGATTGTTTTACTTCAAACATAATACATTGCTAGGCACATCTAACAATAAGGAAACTTCACCTCCTAAGTCTTCCATAACTACTAAGTTGCAAGATGTATAAACCAAGTCATAGGGAGCTGAGTTACATTCTAAAGCTACCAAGCCAATGCCTACTGATTCTGAATGACCCAAGCCTAAAGTAGAAATTCAAAATGAAGAAAGTACAATTCATTCAAAAGGAAAAGAATCTATATTGGCCAAGTATGTTAGAAGGCATCATGCTCTTGATCAAATTATTGGAGATAAATTAGAAGGTACTATGACAAGAAGAAAATTAAAATGTACATGTTTGCTTGCTGATTTTGAACCTAGAAGTGTTAAGGATGCTACAGAAAATGAAATTTAGATTGAGGCAATGAAAGAAGAAGTAGAAGAGATAGAAAATAAAAAAACTTGGACTCTTGTTCCTAGGCCTAAAGATAAAAATGTGATTGTAACAAAATAGGTATTCAGAAATAAGCCTAATGAAGATGGACAAGTATTAAGAAACAAAGATAGATTAGTGTGGAAAGGGTATTCTCAAGAAGAAGGAATTGATTATGGTTAGTGTAGACACCTAAATTTTATTACACCAATTTAGTAATCTTATTTAGCTATCTTTAAAGGCATCATTAATGAAATTATTATTTAATTAATCCTTTTGCCATCCCCTAGCTGATTAACTCAATTAATCATCTATAGTCCTAATTGATAAATCAAATAACCTATTATTTATCAATTAAATCCTATTCTCCTATCTAATTCCAAAAGCCTCATTTATTAAATAAATATATTCGATAAATAAAGCCCTCAAATATAATAGCCCCTAACCCATCCTAAATCCTCCATTTAGCCTAATCCACCCCATCCACCCATACTAACCTAGCTTAGCCACTGACTCACCCACCCTCATGAATGCCATCCACTTGCACATATCTAACATCCTTAATCTAATCCTAACCCAAGCTTAATCCCCCCCCCTAACCTTGTCACATTCCCTAAGTAAGCTTAAGACTTTCCTAAACCAAGCAAGGTCAACAATCTCAACTCCCTCCAAAATATTCCAACCATAAGCCTTCAATGCTCTTACAAAGCCATAAATGGCTCTTACATCCTCACTCATGATTCTTACATCCTCAACCATCCTCATCAAGCCTTTGACCAACCCTTATCCTATCCTCTCACACCCATCCTCCTTGTGACAAGTGTCACCTCCCTATTGGTGCTAAACAAGCACAATCCATGTGCTCCCCTTTAGGTGCATCCTAGCCCTCCCTCACCATCTTGCCATCGTTGCATCTTAGCCCTCCATCCCTCAAAGCCCTTGGCCTATAAATTGAACCCTCCCCCTTCACTAAAATAATCCACCTTCCATGCAAAGTTATAATGCTATTTTGAGAGCTCATAAACTACCAAAATACCATTATAATGGCAAAATCACTTCATGACTCCATTGTTGAAACTTTTTTTCACTCACTCCACCCATCCATTTGAAGTTTGAAGAATAAATTGTGGGCATACATTCCTACAATCAAGGACAAATCTATTGCATCATTGTGTTATACCATTTGGAGCTTACCATTCTTAGTTTGCCTCCATTTTTGGTGATAACAAATTGGTCCTATCATAAGTGTTTACTTGTTTTTAGTATTGAGAATGCTTTTTATACATTAGTGTTCATGTTACTCTACTAATCTAGGTGATATAGTTAGAATTTTTCTCCTATTGCAATATTAGAAGGTGTTAGGACCCTACTTGCATACGTAGCTCATAGAGGATTCAAAGTATATCAAATGGATTTTAAATTTGCATTTTTGAATGGAATTCTTGATGAAGAAGACTACATTGAACAACCAAAAGGTTTTTTGTTGATCCTAAAAGAAGGATATGGTCTATAAATTAAAAAAAGCTCTGTATGGTCTCAAACAAGCTCCTAGAGCTTGGTATGAAAGACTACATAACTACTTCATACAGATTGGTTTTCAGAAAACAAATGATAACTATATTATGTACATCAAGGAAGGACCAGACAAAAAAATTGTGTTGTCAAAGATATTTGTGGATTATAATCTATTTACAAGAAATGATGACCTATGCAAAGCATTTTTAGAATGAATGAACAAAGAGTTTGAGATGTCCATGTTTGGTGAAATAAAATTCTTTTTTGGATTGTAGATACAATAGAACAAGAATGGTATCTATATCACCCAATCCAAGTATGTAAAAAAGATATTCAAGAAGTTTGGTATGAAAGATTCTAAACTAGTTGGTACCCCCATGTGTACTAGACTCAAGCTTACCAAAGATGATGACTCCAAAGAAGTAGATCAAACCTTATACAGATCAATGATTGGAAAATTATAGTATGTAGTTCACACAAGGCCTAATATTGCTTTAGTAGTTGGGATAGTGGCAAGATTCTTAGCTAAACCTAGAGAAGATCATATGATGGAAATCAAAAGAATCTTGAAATATCTAAAAGGTGCTAAGGACTATGGCTTATGGTAAAAACTTGGAGGAAACATAGACCTAAAGGTATTCATTGATATTGATTGGGCAAAAAATCTTGATGACAAAAAAGCACAAGTGGTGAAGCTTTCTTTCTTGGTAAAAGGTTTGTATCTTGGGCAAGCAAGAAGAAAAATTGCACATCCCAATCTACAATAGAAGAAAAGTATGTACTAGTAGTAGTAAATTATTCTAACATTGTTTGGTTAAAAAATTTACTGGAAGGAATGAAGGTTGAAACCAAAGAGCTAGTAACCATGTATTGTGATAACACCAATGAAATTAACATATCGAAGAACCCAATGATGCATTCCAAAACAAAGCACATTTCTATAAAATACCACTTTGTCAAAAAAATTGGTGTAGGAAAAAGAAATCAAATTGGAATATGTCCATACAAAAGAAAAAATTGTAGACATATTCACCAAGCCATTACCTAAGGATGCATTCTTGTATCTAAGAGGTAAGCTAGGGGTCATTCCTATGTCTAAAGCTCACTAAATAAAGTTTAGTGATGCATCAACAAGAACCAAGTCAAAGATCAATTAGTTGATGCAGTATAATCAAGAGAATATTGCATATGAATCAATACTCAAGGTATAATAATACAAATTTGGCATGTATTGTCTTTGGCATGTGTTGTTAAAGAGGGAGAAGTTTACTGTCATATCTTTTATCTTTCTAAAATTTTGTAGAGGGAAAAGTTTGATGAAATTTTTTAGAGGAATAAGTTTGAAAAAGAAGGTATGCAAAGAAAGAATATAGCATTAAGAATTTCTTTTGTAAAATCTAAGAGGGAGAAGCTTTTTGTCAAAAGGAATCTTGTTCTCAAAACTTCATTGTGCTATGACATGTTGTGTTGCCATCAATGTGAAAGAGGGAGATTTTTGGATATAATTGATTAATTGTGTATTGTCTTTGATGTTACACAACCATCATATCTATTGACAAACAATTCTTAGTGAGCTCACTTGGTTAATGAAGAAAGTTTTTCTTGTCTACCAAGCATTCATAGGTTTACTCTAAATAGATGATAGTGTCTATCGAGATCACTTAGGAATCAAAGGAATTGAGGAAGAAAACAATGTTAACCGAGCTCATTTGGTTAATGAAGGAAAAGTTGGATAGAGTTAGTATTAACTGAGTTCACTCGGTTACCAAAGGATTTCTATAAGTTTATAGTGTTAACCAATCTTCTATTGGTTAACATAAGGAATCATTTCAAAGTTAGTTTCTACCAAGTAGGGTCAGCTTATGAAGGATTTTTCTTGTTTTCGCATATGAAGCTTAATTAATTTATGTATTGATTCTAGCCTACTATGGTGATGAGTATTGGTTATTGTAATTTGAATTTGGGCCAACTTGTCAATCTAGAATGTATAAATAAAAGTTCAAGTTGAGATTTCTAGTGTGTGAAAGTGTGTTGATTGAATTGAGAAGAAAGAGAGGGAGAAAACTCGAATGATAAGTAGATATTCTTGTGGAGTAGGAAAGTAATACTCGATTAGGAAGGATCAAGTTTAAGCAGAAAAGAAATTTGGATTCAACAATTTAGTTGCATCACAATTAGATCATTTGATTGTTACTCTCTAACCATTGTAGCAATGATCCAAAATCTCTTAACCGAGTTGGTTTAAGATCCATTTGTAAATCCTCTAACAAGGTGGCAATTTGATTGAATTGTTTTAAGACCTCTTGCAAGGCCACTTCTAGTAGGGTGATTAAATCTTCTAGTAGGGCCATACCTAATAGTGTGTTTTTAAACCTTTAATAGGGTTGTCTCCTAATAGGGTTCACTTCAAAAGAGTGAAAAATAGTAACTAGTTACATTGGTGGTTTTTCCCAAATTGGGTTTCCATGTTAAATCCTAGTGGCTCATGTGTTCATGTTATTTCTCTTATGTTTGCAAGTTAATTACTATTAACATTTTAAGGTCTGCTAGATGTAATTCACACTTTGCATTTATTGAGTGACAACATTTTCTATGTGTTTAGCAAGCATTAGTAGCAATCAATTTTCTTAGTCTAAATGTTTTTGTTGACATCTAAGGGATTTGGGATTTATTTTAGTGGTAACTGATTCATCCCCCCCCCCCCCCCCCCCCTCTCTGTTACTACTTCTATATTTCCAAAACTATTATACATATTTCATAAAAGATTTTAGTAAAATAGCTAGTCCTTTGTATACACTATTTATTAAGGAAGTTGAATTCATTTGGACACTTGAATGTAATGAAGCCTTCTTGCAACTTAAGAAACTACTTACTACAATGCTTGTTCTAAAGGGAGTGGATTGGTCAATTCCATTTCATATTCATACTGATAGATTTGACTATGTTGTAGGTGTTGTATTAGGAAAAAACCCTACTAATCTTAAAAATGCCATCAATTATATTACTAAAAGCCTTCATGGATTTGAACTTAATTACATAGTAACTAAAAAATAACTTTTAGCTATAGTCTATACATTGAACAAATTTAGACATTATGTAACTAGATATCATATTTTTATTCATACTAACCACTCAACTATAAGGTACTTAATGAACAAACATGTTGTAATTGGTAGATTGGCAAGATGGCTCTTGTTGTTATAGGAGTTTGATATTAACATTATTGATAAGCCAAGAAATTCCAACATAGTTGCTAATTATCTATCTAGATTGCACATTGTTGATGAATATCTAACTCCCATTGAAGATACCATTCTAGATGAGCGCCTATTTCACATAGCAACTCATATACCATTGTATGTAGATATAGAAAACTATTTGGTTGCAAATAGAATGCCCCCACACTTTTCTCACAAAGATAAAAGGAAGTTAGTAGAGAAGAATTTTCATTATTCATGGATAGATAACAATCTCTTCTATACTAGGCCAAATCAAATCATGAGGAGATGTGTCAGATAGGATGAAATATATGATATAGTACATGCTTGTCATGGTGAACCATGTGGAGGCCATTTTGCATGAAAGAGGACAACACAAGAGATACTGACTACTAGATATTATTGGCCAATAGTACATAAGGATGCAGTAAATTATACAACCAACTATGAGAAATACTAGAGGATGGGCCATCCAACTAAAATTGATGAGATGCCACTTAATCCATAGATTTTAGTAACACCTTTTGAAAAGTGGGGTATGGACTTTATAGGTCCAATTGACCCACCATCAAGTGGCAAATCCTACATCTTAGTATGTACGAATTATGTAACCAAGTGGGTGGTAGTTCGAGGAATAAAAAATGTAAGAGATGAGAAGGTAGTTAAATTCTTATATGAAGAAATATTCATCTACTATGGAGTTCCTAGAGAGCTTGTCATAGATCAAGAAGACCAATTTAGATCAAACTTAATCATTGAGGTTATGAAAGAATACAACATAAGACACTGCAAATCCAGTCCCTATCACCATCAAACAAATGGGCAAGTAGAGGTCACCAATAGAGAAATTGAAGCCATTTTTACTAAGATAGTGCACATACACAAGAAGGATTGGAATAGTAGATTAATTGAAGCTATATGGGCATACCAAACTACATGGAAGACAACCACTAGCTTTACTCCATTTCAACTTGTTTATGGAAAAGCAACAATGTTTCCTATTGAATTTCAATATAAAACCCTATGCACTTCTTTGGAATTGAACATTAGTCTTCTTGTATCACAACAAGAGAGACTTCTCCACTTGAACTCACTAGATGAAATGAGAAAACAACATTAGAAAGAACAAAGATCATTCAGTAGTAGCAAAAGAAGTGGCATGATGCACATATTCGTAATAAAAAATTCCAAGTAGGAGATTGGGCTCTTCTATATGATTCTCATTTCAAAGAGAATCTAGAGAAGTTGCAAACTTGATGGCTAGGGCCTTATGAAATTTAGTATGTCTTTGACAATGGAGTAGTCCAGCTGACAACTATTGATCCTATCCACTTCATATTGCTTGTAAATGGTCATCGATTGCGCCTCTATCACAAAACCACAAACTAAAGAGGAGCTTTTCCAACAGTTCCAAATACACAATTTTTGAGTTGACACACTTCTTGTAGTAGAAGGTGTTAACCTCTTGCCTCTAGCTCTTCAATAACAACTCCTTCAAGCATGCTCGTAATAAACACTTTATGTCCATATAAAGTTCAAATTTTTCATTCACCTTCTAATTTCTTCTTTTTCAACCAATCTCATTTCACTCTTCCATCCACCCATCTTCCACCTCATCATTTTGAAATGTTTTCGATAACACTATGAGTTCATTGACATATGTTGTCGCTGCTCACCTCTAACTCTTGCCACCTTTCGGCATGTGCAATGATCAATTAAGTAGGTATAAGCTTTTGAAAATTTTATTCATCTATAGAACATAGATTTCATTATTTATATTTATTACTATTTTATACATATTATTCCATACCCCATGCCTATTATGATAAGTGAGGACACTTGTCCATGTCTCATAGGGGGTAGGGAAGGTTACTAATTTCCAATGATTTACTTATTTATTTATTATAGATCTTCAAATTTGTACATCCTTTTTAAAACCCGATTGCCATAGTACACAAGTGTAATGTGTTATACTCTTATTCCCAAACAATTCCTTCCTATCAAGCTATGAAATGACCCAAATTCAATTTTCATGTGATAAAAAATTAATTTTGGGAAGAATTTCATGTATCTATGATTTATTTTCATTAAACCCACTTTATTATTACTCATGACATATTGTTCATGATGGAAATTAGCAGAAAAGAATGTGAAATGTGAAAAGGTTTGTGATTTTTGAAAACAAAAGGAAGCCTAAATTTATAGAAGGGAAGAAGGTACTAGTGCAAATAGAGAAAAGTTTGAAATTAAAAAAGCATAAATGGGAGGACAATTTCAATGATGAGAACTAGTGGAGCATAGTGTTTCACTTTCAAATGTTGAGCTAGTGAGAAGATTTAATGCATGTGGTTGGTTAGGGTATTTTTAAATCTAAAAAAGTTTTATGATGAAACAACCACTAAATTTATATGTATATTTGAGGAACAAGAAGCAACGGTATGCAGGTTGATGGTTATTTCCATAGAAGAATGGATAGTGGAAGTAACCAGCTTACTAGCAATGGGAGAACACTACCCTAATGCATATGATGCAAGGTCAGCCAGGGCCTAGTTTTTCATACCAATTGACCCTCCATTGGATATAACCAAATAGGGTTGAAAAAGAATTTCTCTTCTACCACCATACGATGAGTTACATGGACACATTATCAAGTATTTTACCTATGAAGGAAGATTTTTATATTTGCATACACATCATTTTAAGTTCCTCAGTTATCTAAGGCATAATTTTCTAGTGAATGTTCCTAACTTATTGTAAAATATGTTATGTATTAGTGGTGAGGAAACCAAAAATGAAAAAGATAATTCTATTACTCACCATGCCCTAATCAAATTTCTTATAGAGAGATCTCTTAGGAATGCCTCTCCTATGTCGTGGGCTGAATTTGTATACTGTAAAACCTTGCAACCTTAGGCTACCTCGAATAAGTAGCCTAGTGAAGAAAATATACTCCCCATTGATGCAACTATTGAGCAAAGCACTCAAGATGTTGAAACTATAAATGTGCAAGAAAATGTGCCCTTACTCACTCAAAAGAGAAATGCACCTACCTCCATTGGATCAAAGAGGAAATGGAAAGTGCAAGAAGAAACCTCAGCTCTGGTAGTAGAAAAAAAAAACCCCTCTATTAAAATAACAAAGAGAAAAAGGTATGTTCCTACAGCAACCACTCTTGTAGCATCTACTCTAGTCACTCCTAAACAAAAGCGAACCCATAAAATGGTTGAAACTAAAGAGGTTCCTATGTATAGAAGCCCTCATATGCAAGGTTGAGTATCTCTACTTTCCATTGGAAACCTAAATGCCCCAATTCCAAAGTCTCATATAGAATCAGTAGTTAAAAATATATTGGATGACTCTCCTATGCAATTGGAACCCCAAAATGTGGAAACACATGAAAATGAGCTCGTGAATGAGATACAGTAAGAGAATCAAGAAATGTGTAAATAAAACTCCACTATTATTATAGAAGATGTCCCTAGCATTGATCAACCCACCATGCTTCCAGTCCCTGTATATTCTAATATCTCTCTTGTACCTTATAAATCCTCTTGGTACACCCAACATTTCTAGCAAGTTGCCAATGAACAAAAGATGAAATCTAAGGCTCAAGAATTTCCTTCATCTACAATTCAATAGATATTTTTTAGTCTATACAATCATTTAATTTTTCAAAAAGCCTTGTGGAGGAAAGAAAGAGACCAAATGAAGAAGGCAATATTTGATAGAGACGAGGAAATTGAATCATGGAAAGAGAAACTTGAAAAATAGAAATAGCAGATGAATAAAGCTTTAAAGCTAACTGACCAAGGAATGACCTATAGACCACCACCAAGAGTATATTCCATTTGTTTGAAGGAACAATTTTTGTTATTTCAATTAATGACGAAAATGAGAGATATCGATTATGAATTTAAAAATGCTCAAGATTTTATAATGTGTACTAGACTTTGCCTTCAAGGAAAAATAATTTTTTATGTGAACTCTATTTGTACAATTTCATAATTCCACATGAGATAGAGTGTGTTGGTGCTCAAAATTATAGCCCAAATTTTGAGAACCATTGAAGAAATTGAGCCCTATAAATGCCCATAAATGCATATGTACTTGGCTGTACCTTTGAGGCCCCTAAGGTGTTTAATGTTTCTAACACCCTCCATTTAGTGCATTTAAGTGTTCCATGAAGCTAAACTATCATTTCAAGCCAATCCGTAAAGTCCCATTTTGAGTAATTGTCATTTATGCATTTTCACCTAAGTGTCAAATAGTGACAAGAGGTTATGTTTACAACTTAATATCTTGCACCCAAAAATGTTTCATGAATTACCACTTTGGGAATATCTAGTGTCCATACCTAAGAGCCTATGTTTTAGATTTCAAGTCATTTTGAGTTCATTTGACTAGGATTTGAACCCTCCAAAGTTGACAATTTTCTTGGGGTAATACCAGCAGGGTTCTAGTTCTATTGTTGAAACCAGGGTTGTCGATGGTTTTGCTTTATGTCCATTGAGATGAGCTCTAACAGTGAAGGCCACACACTTGTTTATGTGAAAATTTTCATTTCATGTCATGTATTGTCATTTTGAGATACTGGAAATTGATGCTAGATTATGTGAAGTATCTTCAATTACATTTTGTGTATTTGGTTTTTCCAAGGATAAATACAAAAGGGGATTTACATGATTTATCTGTGTTCTCTAATTTTGTCTCTTTATTCTTCATGTGCTATTAACTTTGGGATTAAATGGATAATATTCATTTGATTTAAGGCAGCTTGGATGAGTTGTATATTAGATTTGTTGTTGCCTTTGACTCAAGGAGTTAAGTAAATGCTTCATCATTCTGATAGGGTTTCTAGGTACATAAAGGGGATATTGCATAAGTATGGGATTTAGGAATTTTAATTGACAAACTTGATTGTAATGCAATCTAGTTAGGTCATCTTGATGGTAATGACTTTATGTTTCAATGGATAAGGCACTGATCACTAAATCAGATGCAAGCTGATATGAATGTCATTTGCACAAATATTTTATTCAAAATAAATTTAGTATTTCATGTTTTGTAGTGGGCTAAAAAGAATTAACCCTCACTCAACTTATGAGGTTCATAGATATGCATCTAGCTGTTATAGATCTGTGTCATTTCATGAGTTATTAGGAGATATAATGGTTTCCATCTGCATTAAAAAGGTTTAGATTTATGTTTTAAATGCATTGGTACCATATCTCAAAACCTCAAGGTTAAACCGCCTAGGTTATGCAGATCCTGAAGTGAAGGAGTTATGCCTTATAGTTGGCCCAAGACTGCAGTCAAGTGTATCAATCATAGGAAGTTTCTAGTCTTAGATGCATTGGTCTAGTTTCTTGGTTATTTACAAAACTATTAAATCAGGAGCCAACAAAATGGCAACTCTGCTAGGGAGGTGTATTGAATCTGAATGGTAGACAAACCTTGAGAATTTAAAGAAGATTCAATACAATAGGAAGGATTTTGTATAGTAGTAGGGTTGTGAGGTGTTTTCCATATCCTTGCTGAATTTTGTGGTCCTCAATTAAGCTTTATTAATGGACAGTGATATGTTGTAAAATCGGATGAAAATTGTGTTCTATGACTATTATAGGTCTATCTTCAATTAATTTAGTTTTTGCATATGCTATTGAGAAAAGTTCAGAGTCAAGAATTGAATTATGAAGTGTATTCTCTTTTCAAGGTGTTAGTGATTTGCAAGTTTTCCATATTGAAAGTCTGGTTTAGAAAGTACAGATGGTAAATTTTTTTTAAATCTTTTCTCACTAAGTGTGAGTGGCGAATCTGAAGTTAATCTTTGTACCAGTGCATGTTTTGTCTTAATATCAGAGGCTTTCAATATTTTTGGGTAGATCTAGTTTTTTGGGAAAGAGAAATTATAAGTTTCTTGATTAATGGTTTATGTGGTTACTTGTGTTTGCTGAAGTAATTCATTTCAAAGGGTGAATCACTAATGTGATTTCATTTTCCTCTTCAAGGAGGTGGCGAATCTATGAAAAACTTTATCTATAATGTGAAGGATTTCATATTTACACCTTGTGCTAGTCAGTAGATCTGAGATTTCAAATAGCAACACATAAAGGTATTTTTATTTTCATGGAAGTCAAAAGTGGTTAGAAATGGTTGCCTCCATCTAGTGTTTCAACACTAAGAGAATAAAGGTAGAAGTTTAAAATCTCAAGAGATGGATTCTAAGTCTAGGTCTAAAAGTGATGTGCTGACTCTTGAAAGTGTTCATGTAAATATTGCTATATTGAAAAGAAAGATTCATGATAAGACTGTCTTAATGTTAAGAAGTACAATTAGTGATATCACGAGTCTTAGTGGATTTTAAATTTATATGAAGTTCAAATTAGTAGTTATGAATCTTGATGAGTTTTTTAGATGTGAGGAGTCTTCATGGCCAATGGTACTCTTAGAAGTTTTTATGCCACATTTAGTTGATTGGCCATCCAATATAAGATTAGATAAGATTTATGAAATCCAAGATTTTATCATGGAGGTTGAAAGTGTTTTGAAGGTTAATGAGTCTAATGTTAATGAATGTAATGAATCCATTGAAGGTGATACTGAGCATGAAGAGTCTCAATTTTATGAATGAGAGGATAGTAATCAGTAGCTTGATGACATGCATAATGTGGATTCATCTTTTTATGATGATGATTGTCAAGAAGAGGAAAAGTGTAACAACAGTAATAGTCTTTCTTCTAGTGATGAATGTGAATGTGTTAAGATGCCGATTGTTGAGGTGTTGTCAAAGGAAGAAGATCTATGGTATGATCAAAATTCTAATTTTTTAGAATATGTTACTAATAAATCTGCTGTTGTAAATGTGCCAAGCTATCCAGATAATGATCACAACCAAGGAAAAGAAACTAATAATGAAGTCTTGTTAAGTGTTGATGAAATTTTTGATTTTTTGGCTCACAATTTTGAAAGGTATGCTAATCTATCCAAGGATGCTTGTGCTTTGCCATGTTTTACAATTCCTTATGGTGAAGTCATTTCCCTTAAATTTGATGTTGAAGAAGATGTAGTTTTAGAATATGCTCTGTCAAGTTTGGGAGGTGTATGTGATGGTAATCCGTACATCAATGCAGATGACGACTTCTATGCTGAGGATAAAAATGTAGAGATAAGGTCTGTGGCTAATTCATTGTCTTTTTGTTTTAATGAGGCTGAAATAAATTCAGATAGCTCATGTATTGAGAAAATTAATACTAATGAAATGGTTTATCTTAGTGAGTTATTTGAGGAAAAATTTGATACGGATTAGCATATTGTTAGAATGCAATTTCATGATAATTCTTGTGATTTGGAATCTAATCATTTGTTGGAAAATCAAGACAATGCAACATATATTCAATCTGATGTATGATGTACTAATGTTGCAAATGAGGAGAAATAAAAGTTTATATACTCTTGATTTATGGATGCACAAGGTGAGTTACAATTTGATCCATGTAACTTGTTGAATGAAGTTGAATATGAGAACTTTGTGTTTCTAGTTGAAAGAATCCTTGATTCAATCAGTAGTAATCAGTTTCAATTTGATATCAGTTGTTATGATCATGCTGATTCATTTTTTCATAGTGAGCAAGATGAAGAAAGTATGTATGATTTTTATATGCACTATGAAGATGATGATAGTTTTGTTTTTCCTAATGAGCTGATTGCAAATGTTGATGTGTTGAGTGAAACAAATGGGAATGAGAATTTTAGTTTACCTCAAGAGAATGGTGATGAAAATTAGGTGTATGATAGAGGTAAGGAGTTTTAAAAAACTTTTCAATAGCCTAGGGCCGTCGTTTGTACATAGTAGTTGTAGTTGTTTCTTATTTTCAATAAAGTTGTTCGAGAGAAGTTTTGAAGTTTAGGTATGTGGTGTGCTTCTACTAGAGATCTAAATCCTTGCCATGCCTACAAGGGACATGCATCCCTAGATAGAGTCACTTGGGCGCTCAAAATTGTAGCCCAAATTTTGAGCACCATTGAAGAAATTGAGCCCTATAAATGCCCATAAATGCATATGTACCTAGCTTTACCTTTGAGGCCACTAAGGTTTTTAATGTTTCTAACACCCTCCATTTAGTGCTTTTAAGTGTTCCATGAAGCTAAACTATCATTCCGAGCCAATCCATGAAGTCCCGTTTTGAGTAATTGTCATTTTTGCATTTTCAACTAAGTGTCAAATAGTGACAAGAGGCTATGTTTACAACTGGATATCTTTCACTTAGAAATGTTTCATGAATTATCACTTTGGAAATGTCTAATGTCCATACCTAAGAGGCTATGTTTCAGATTTTGAGTCATTTAAAGTTCATTTGACTAGGTTTTGAACCCTTCAAAGTTGGAAATTTGCTCAAGGTAATACCAACAGGGTTCTAGTTCTACTATTGAAACTAGGGTTGTTGATGGTTTTGCTTCCTATCTTTTGAGTTGAGCTCTGGCAGTGAAGGCCACACACCTATTTATGTGCATATTTTCATTTTATGTCATGTATTGTCATTTTGACATACTAGAAATCGATGCTAGATTATGTGAAGTATCTTGACTTACATTTTCTGTTACCAGTTTGTGTATTTGGTCTTTCCAATGATAAATACAAAAGCGGATTTACATGATTTATCTATGTTTTCTAGTTCTATCTCCTACTTCTTCATGTGCTATTAAATTTGAGATTAAATAGATAAGTTTTATTTGATTTAAGGCAGCTTGGATGAGTTGTATGCCAGATCTATTGTTGCTTTTGACTCAAGGAGTTAAGTAAATGCTTCATCGTTCTGATAGGGTTTCTAGGTGCATAAAGGGAATATTGCATAAGTATGGGATTTGGGGATTTCAATTGACAAACTTGATTGTAATGCAATCTAGTTAGGTCATCCTGCTGGTAATGACTCTATATTTCAATGGATAAGGCACTGATCACTAAATCAGATGCAAGCTGATATGAATGTCATTTGCACAAATCTTTTATTCAAAATAAATTCAGTATTTCATGTTTTCTAGTGGGCTGAAAAGAATTAACCCTCACTCAACTTATGAGATTCATAGATATGCATCTAGCTGCTATAGATCTATGTCATTTCATGAGTTATTAGGAGATATAAGGGTTTTCATCTGTAGTAAATAGGTTCAGATTTATGTTTTAAATGCACTAGTACCATATCTTAGAACCTTAAGGTTAACCCACCTAGGTCTTGCAGAGCCTAAAGTGACGAAGGATTTATGCCTTATAGTTGGCTCAAGACTATAGTCAAGTGTATCAATCATAGGAAGTTGCTAGCCTTAGATGCATTGGTCTAGTTTCTTGATTATTTACAAAACTGTTAAATCAGGAGCCAACAAAGTGGAACCCTCTGCTTTACATAAGGGATGTTCACCTTAGAGCTTTAATGTCCTGGATGCATAATGAGACAAATTATGATAGGTAGTTGGATACCTATAGAGAACTTGAGAAATCTGAACCATTACCACTATCAGCTAAATCTCATAAGCATTATGACCTTTTGAGAGATTGGTTTAGATTAACCTATGGGAGGCCAAAACCAAAAATTAGGGAGAGAGTGTTTGTACAAAGGGAAAAGGTTTATAGGGAATACCAGACACTTCCAAATTTTACATAGTAAAGAGCAATTGTAGGGCTTAGAAATCAATGGAATCAACTACCAAAAGCCTTCAAAAAGGCTAAACCACATAGTCCTATCAATTATGAGACAACAATTAATAGGGTGGCTAAATATATGCAACTAGTAAGGTAAATTAGAAAAGAGTTATGGATGCCATTAACCTTTCAACCTCCTACCCTTCTTTGGCCTCTATATGAAAATAATGCCACCAAACTAAACCCATTAGTTGAAGAACACTTGGGAGAACATTGGGGATGCAAAAGGATATTTCTACACTTTCAAAAGTGGGAAGTAGGGGAAGACTATAGTGGGAAATTTCATAGCCATGGCAAAGAAGTACAATGCTTGAGGACAAGCATCAAAATTATTAGGGGGTGGATGATGAGGCTAACTATTGCCTCTATTTTATGATAATTTTAAAATTTCTAAGAAATTTATGAACTTATATTTAGCTAAACCTATGATTAAGTCTAGATAGAATCACTAACCTATGGGTAATGCAGTATTTCATATAATCCTCTGAATGTGCATTCTAATATTTGGATTTAATTTGATTATTCTTGTTTGCAAATATTTTTGCATCATAACTAACTTGATACAGAAGAAGCTAGAGATGGGGGACAACATTCAAGGAGGAACATTAAAGTCCAGTGACTATGGAAGAACCATAACATTATCAGAGGACACGACCGATACAAAGGAGGAGCCATTATTTCATGAATGTAGGAATGAAAAATTGCTATATTTCCTTTGTGTTTACTATTATGTTGACTTGGTTATTTAGACTTTATTATTTGTACCATGAACTATTATGTTTCCTTCTTTTTCTCTGGTGGATTTGTAATCAGTTTGTTTTCTTTTTTTAGAATAAGTTTCAATCCTCTATTTATAGGGATTGAATAGATAGTTTTAGAAGTTGGAATTTTTTTATGAAAATAAACTATTGACTCTTGTAGTGAATTGTTTCCATAGTTTTTATATATTTTTCTCATGTAAGGAATTTTGGAACATAATGAAATAATCCTTGGTTTACATTCTATGTTAGTAGATTAGTAGAAGCTAACTAAGGAGGCCCACTTGGGAGGTGAATTAGACTAGAATAGTGTAGATTTACTTCCAACATATTTAGTATTTCAAGTAGAAGTTGTAAGTTTCTTTCTATAGCATCATACTTTGTGAGTATTTCTACAACATCTATGTGAACATTTATAGTGAATGGTCTAAGTTGGAATATTGGTTAGCATTTAATTGCATTTCTATCATTCATTTTAGTGAAGAGTTAAATGTGTTAGTTTCCTGTAGTACTAGTGTAGGTTCTTTGCTTGCATTTTACTTTCCTCTAGCATAAGTGAAATGGCTCTTTAAGAAGCCTAGTGCACATACTATGCTGACTATTTCAAGTATACATCCTTGGGTTGACAAATTAAATGTAGCTCATGGTAGGGAGAATAATCCTTAGATTGAATATACTATTCCTAAGTAAGGCCTTAAGCATGATTGTCACAAACCTATTGTGAGGTGGACAATCACTTGACCTTTTCTAAATCTAAGTCAATTTTGTGTTGACAATTGGATAATAATGATATGTAATTTTTGTCATTTATGGCAACACATGATGTTCATGTTCACAAGAAACATAAAAAATAAAGATACTTACCATGTTCACAAGAAACATAAAAAATAAAGATACTTAGTGTTTGGTAATCAAAAAATTGTCTAAGTATAGAATTTGGTTTACAATAGTGTATTGTTTTGTTTATAACTTGTTGCTAATGTCATATTATGAATATCAAAGTTACATGGAGATCATATACATGTTGATGATGACTTGTATAATCTCAAAAGTTAGTACAAACTATAAAAAATATAGGTATTCATTTTTTGATAAAGCAAGATAGCAGAATTGAAGAAAATAATTATTTTATTTACAAAATAATTACTTGTCCAATTAGGGCCAACACCCTAGATGTTTACTTTAACTTGAAAAAGTGAATTGTGGTCTTAGAGGACCTAGCAGTAATTTTTGTGAAGACATGGTATTTATATAAAGGACTTCTTATGATAAGAAGCATGCTATCTTCTAAGACGAGTAGTTGTAATTACAAGTGCTATCTTATAATCATGATTATATATGAACTTTTGTGAAAGTGATATATGAGCTATTTGGTGATACAAGATCAGTCAAGGAAGAATATACAATACTTATATCTAGTCTGATTACTTGTTTGAGTAGTGAGCTCTTCTTGTGATCAGAAATGCATGTTTGTGCAGTGGGCTCATCTTGCATCTACTATACCACAACTTCTAACATGGTTGGAATCTCCTAACATGGATTCAAAGTCTCCTAACATGGACTCTTTATATTGAATTTTCTCACTGACTCCTAATATGGTCCATCCTCTAACAAGGAACTTATATATTAGTATATTATCTAATGGGCATCATTCCCACTAGGGTTTTCCCTTGGCCAAGGTTTCCCTAGTTAACAAAATATAGTGTTATGAGTTATCTTTGTGCATTGTTACTATTACTGTTTAGCACTACTTTATTGTTTTGTTATGCATGGTTTAAAGTAAGTAATAATACTGAGTTGGTGACTAAAATTTGTAGATTATCAATTCACCCCCTCTCTTAGTAATCCCTATTTCCAACAATTGGTATCAGAGCATAGTCACTTTGAAGAGGGTTAACATCTTAAGTAAGATCCCTATAGATATGGAAAAATTAATGAAGAACCATGAAGAAGCTCTTGAACAAATTAATCTCCTTACTAAAGAAAGAGATAAGTTAAAAGATAGATATGAAGACTACATAGTATACATTGGTTAGTTGAAGGAAAATATTGAACATCTCAAATGCAAGCTTGAATCTACTGAATCTAGAACTAGTGAAGATGATTATTCAAAGTTAAAAATTGAGTACATGATCTTGAAGCATGAGTTAAAGATTAAAAATCTGAAGTTGACTTTGAGAAATGATCCTAGCAAAGTTGAATCTAATTTGAAGGCTAAAAATGCAGATCTGAGAGCAAATCTAGCAAAGAGAACATCTGAGTTTGAAACATTGAAAGAAGATCATGAAGAACTCCATAAATACAATATTATTGTGAAAGGTGAATTGATACAGTACAAATGGAAGCTTGAAAAGCTTTATTATAATATAGAAAATCTTAATGATTCAATGTTAATATAGAGACCTACCTATGATAACAATAGTCTTGGTTACTGTTGTGGTCTCACAATACACGCCCCATTCCTTACTAGGAATGGGGACCCCCTACCTTTTTTTGACTCCTGAACTCACACTTCAAGAATTGAGGGAAAAGATGTTAAGAGTCAAAAGGTTAAAAAAATATGAAAAAAAGAAAATTAGAAAAAATTTTAAAAGTTGAAAAGAAATCTAAATCTGAAAAATTTTGAAGTTGAAAAAAAAACTAACTCTAGAAAATTTTGAAGTTGGAAAAAAATCTAACTCTAGAAAATTCTGAAGTTGAAAAATAAATAAATAAATCTAACTTTGGAAAATTCTGAAGTTGAAAAAAAATCTAACTCCAGAAAATTCTAAAGTTGAAAAAAAAAATCTAACTTTGGAAAATTCTGAAGATGAAAAAATAAAATCTAACTCTAGAAAATTTAAAGTTGGAAAAAAATCTAACTCTGGAAAATTTTGAAGTTGAAAAAAAAAAAAATTTGACTCTGGAAAATTTTGAAGTTGAAAAAAATCTAGCTCTAGAAGATTCTGAAGTTGAAAAAAAAATTCTAACTCTGGAAAATTGTCACTTAAAAGAATTTTTGGATTTTTGGGTCTTGTCATTAAGATAAAAAAGGCATCCTCAACTTGTCAGGGTCATAACTTTTGATCTAGAGCTCGGAATGCAAAATTGTTTACATCACTAGACAGAAGAATTGAAGACCTAATTTTGGTTCCTAAAATATTGAGCCTTTGGCTACCCAGTTTTAGTGACCTATGAAGGTTTCAACTTGAAATTTTGAGTAGAAGACCTCTAAGAAAGCCATTTAAAAACACCTAGAAAAAATTTGTAAAAAAATATGAAAAAGTTTCAAACATTTGATCATTTTGGATAATTTGGATTACTTGGTTTCTCACCAAGAAGGATATGGTAGTTGGAGAGAAGACAAAGGTCGAAGATACAGAGGTTGGACACATGAAGTAGAATAGGTTCCTGATCTTATGTAGCTATTAGTGACAAGATTCAATGTAGGTGCCTTGGGATTTTAGATTGAAGAAGTAGGAGTTCAAGTTTATAAAAGTGATTGGCTATAAAGAGGGTATAAATCATCAAAAAGGGGCAAAGAATGTAAACAAAAAGTGATCTAAAACCCCATTTGAGAAAAACTCGAAAACTATTTTCAAAATTGAGAACTTTAATTTTTTGGCAAATCAAGCTTTTGAGGTGTGTAGGTCTGTAGGTCTACATTTTGATAAGTGTTCTAGGAGTTTTTGAAGAGGTGAGTAGGTGCACAATTTAGGCAGGTATGCAATTCATTCAGGTACACATTTTTTACCTCTACAACTATGTACGTCTATAGCTCTGTATTGTTGAAAAAGTTTTTCCGACATTAATTGCCAATTGCAAAAATAGAGCTTTCCATGCATCAAAAGCCTCTGATGATAGTTTAACTTTAAAAAATTCCCAGTGAAGGATCAGCTTCTAGTTTTGTCACTTCCAAACACTTCCACTTCAACTCAAAGCTTTTCTCATTCCTTCTTCTCTCATAATTCTTTGTTTTTCAACATGTAAATGCTCATGCATCCAAGCATGAGCCTTGGGATTTTATATTGGAGAAGCAGAAGGAGTTCAAGTTTATGAAAGTGATTGGCTATAAAGAGGGCATAAATCATCAAAAAGGGGCAAAGAATGTACACAAAAGTGTTCTAAAATCCCATTTGAGAAAAACCTAGAAATCATTTTCAAAATTGAGAACTTTGATCTTTTGATGAATCAAGCTTCTAAGATGCACAACTCTATAGCTCCAAATTCTCATAACCATTTTGGAAGTTTTTGAAAAGGTGAGCAAGTGTACAATTCAGGTAGGTGCACAATTCATGTGGGTGCGTATTTTGGAGGTGTGCATTTTTGGGCTCTACAAGTCTGCAGCTCTACATTTTCAAAAAAGTTTCGCTGATAGTTAACTACCAGTTGCAAAAATAGAGCTTTCTATGCATCAAAAGCACATTTTGATGGTAGTTTAACTCTAACAAATGCTTAGTGAAGGATTAGCTTCTAGTTTTGGCACTTCTAGACACTTCCACTTCAATTCGAAGCTTTCTCATTCTTTCTTCTCTCATAAATTCTTTATTTTTTAACATGTAAAGGCTCATGCATCTATTTAATGAATAAAATATGGATGGAGTCCTATTTAGTACCAGTTAGATTGTTAGTTTGTATATAATTAATTTTTTTTATTGTTTAAAAGAATTTTATTGCATGAAGATATCTCTCATTCTCAACACAAATTAAGGAGATGATTTCTTATAAATACCCCATTGTAATATGTAACAAAGGCCACTATTATTATGCAATAAAATTATGCTTTTGGTTCTCACATTTGGAGTGTAGTGATTCTTGCCTGAACGTGTCACTATTTTGTGAATTTTGTTCATGAAATTGTGATTGAGCCAAAGGTTTATTGCATTATTTTTGGTTGTGCGATCTTTTAGTTCTGTTGTTTTTTATAGATTAATAAATTCTATTAACGTATTGAGCTAGATAAGAGATCATTAAATTGTGCCTACATAGCCTTTTGTCTCGCATGAGCACACTTTCTGTGGTCTTGTGATTTGATGAAAGGTGAAATATCATATGATTGTTAAAGTTCCTCATTAACGATTGCATCAATGGATTCTAGGAAGCATTGCTCCTATCTTCATTAGTTTCCTACTAATTTCCTCAAAAGTTTAACTCATAGTGAGTTTTTTTCTATAGCTTATGTCTATTTAGGATTTCAATTTCAAGTTCTTTAAATTTCATGTTATTTTCTTTTAGTTTCATTATTTTTTTATCAACTCCTTGTTAGAATAGGAACTCATTTTAGTTGCATTGTTAGAATTGCATTCATTGAAAAACTAGAAAATACAAAAATATTTTTATTTTGTGTGTGATTTTGAGATAAACAAATAGATTTACTTCATTCCAAGATCATAATAGAAACAACAAAGGCCTCCTCATGAACAATCACATTTATCTTCAACTGAGTGGATGTTGCTATGTCACAAGACAAACATTGAACCTTGGAGTTGATCCCAAAATGATTAGCTTTTCAAGAGAGGAATTGTGCAATGGATTCTTTCCATTGGCCTTGTGCAAAATGATAGCCCAACAGAAGTGGTGCTAGAAGGAACACCATTTAGACTTCCGAAAAGGAAGAAAATTTATCAAAGTTTCAAAAAATTTCACTTCTACAAAAATCTGTACTTCACACAAGTTCAAATTATTTTTTGAGTTTTTGAGAAATTTAGGTGCATAGGTGTGCAAGTCGACAGGTCTATAGCTACGTAGGTCTACAAGTCCATAGCTATGCAGGCTTGTAGGTGCACAAAACTCTATGGTGCGCAAAATTTTAAAAAGTGAGAAAGTGTACTTCTGCAAAGGTGCACTTTTTCCAAAATTGACACAAACTGGAGGGTTTTGATCCATAATCCCCATTTCAGTGAGCATTGAGATCTTCAAAAAGTGCACAAGAGTTTCTTAAGTTTACCAACTTTCACAAACCACGCAGTGATAAATGGATACCAAGAATTGCATTCATTCACATTGCACATTGCAACATCATCGTTTGCTTTACATTCTACTTCACACATTTCCATCATTATGCACCATGTCTTTCATCAATGCCCAAAGTTCACTTTTGAACTTAACTAGACCATTACATGAATTGCTCAAAAATCCTAAAAAGTTTTTCCCATAGTTCATTTATGGAGAATCACAAACCATAGAAGATCATATTAAAATATTCAAGGAGAGTTGTAATCAAAACCAGATTTAGCATATGGATGTGGTATGCTACCTTTTTCCCTACACTTTAGGAGAAATAGAATTCAATCGGTACCTCAATTAGCCACTAGCATCAATAAGGGATTGTAACTCTTTTGATAGCAAGTTTCTAGAACAATTCAAGATCTATATTGATCCAGCTCTCCTACATCATTAGTTCATATCAATTAAGAGGGATCCTCATGATAATATTTCATAGTTTAATCATTACTTCTATAGGATGTATCAAAGAGTGGAGTTTTCTTATGTTATACCACAAGAGGCTACCATCTAGGTCTATTTTGGAACAATGGATTTATTCACTTCTATTTTTCTAAGAAGGCTCCCACCTAGAGACATTGATACCATTAAAAAGGTCTTCAAAGAGGCTATTACATTCACAAAGTAGGTTAGTACTACTCCAATGTCAAAAATTACATATTAAGGGTATGAGCCCCCAAAAAGACTATATTCTTTGAGAAAAAGACTTCTCCACTATTAAACTGGAGAACAATATGGCTACAAAATTTAAGGCCATGGAGGAGATGATGTCTCTTTTGTCCAAAAAACTTATCAAAATAAAGTCAAATTCCTCAAGAAATCAAGGTGATCATCCAAGGAAACTTGCTGCCCAAAACAATTATTCTCAAAATTAGAGCAAAATTTTTGGCCTTTACAGTAATATCAACAATGAGAATAATGGTATTAGACTAAGTGAAAATGGATATGGGTACAATGATGTTTCAAATCAGCCTCCCCCAATTTAGTGCAATGAGGTTTGAATCATATAATAAATTTATAGGAGGACTAAATGATGAAGATGGTAAAGAGAAGTTTGTGTTCCCATTTAATGAAGAAATTCTTCCAAGTGTTGATGTCTCAATAAGTGTTGATATCGAAAGAAATTTTTTGGGTGAAAAAATTTTGAAGTTTGAAAACTCCACAAAGTTGCAAAAGGTGATTAAAATGTAGAGGATCTCAAGGTTGGTGAGATTTTTCAATGAAAAATTAATTAAGGAGAATATATCAATTCTTCCTATTGTGATATTGATTCCCTATTGAACAATGATAAGATATCTCTGTTAGAACAAGATTTTTCATTAGAAGAGATGGATAGAGTGCTCAATTTTGTCTCAAGCTTGACTGAGGAAATGTTTATTTGTGGGTATTCTACATATATATCAAACTATGCAATAACTGAATCATGTAGAATCCAACCATTTGGGTTCCATTTAAAAGAAAGTTGTCCTAATTTCCTATTAGCTTGGGAGATTGCAATGGAGAGAAAGTCTGATTTTAAACCAGCTTCTTTATGACATGAGGGAGAAAACATTTTGATCAATGATAGTAATGAATCCCTTAATTCAAAAGGAAGGTTGGGGATTGATTTTTCTAGTCCAAAGGAACCTAAAGTGTTTCCATGTGTGACTGTAGTTGTGAACCATGAGATAAGACCACCAGAAGGAGAAATTATAATGTGTGAGTGTACCCCTATGGTGGGGGACTCATCGGATCAGGTGATCTATTTCTATTATCCCTCTTAGTTTGATGATTTTCAATTTTAATATGATGCTAAAGGTAAGAGAATTTGTTTGTGGATTAATCATGGTCATAAAGAGTTACCAAAATTCTAATTTTGTGGAATTTGTGCCTAGAATTTCAACCAAGACTGTCCAAATCTTATTTTTCTGAGTATAAAGACAAGTCAACATTTTTTAGAACTATATTGGGGGGGTGGGGGGTACATTAGTATGGCACATCATGAGAAATCTACTGAAAACCACCCCACATTCTTATTTTTCAAAGTTTTCTGTACCTGAGTTTTTGTTTTTTTTTTTTTTTCTAGTCTTTTTTAGTCATTCTAGTTAGGTGTTTGTTTTCTTTGAGTCAAGTCTTTTGTTTCTTCTTTTCTTTTTAAGTCGTATCAGTTTGGGGGTTAGGTACAATCAAGATTTTATCTTGATGTATCTCATTAACTACTCTTTTGGTTCTAATTTTAGGAAGAGGTATTTCTTTGTCAAAACATTTGGATAATTGTGTGTTTTATATCAACTAAGCAACTGACATTCCTTGTAGAAATAGGGGATTTTCAATCTAAAAATTAGGAGTCTAGACCAACAAGTTCTCAACACTTTGCAAATTTAAAATTTGATTGTTTTAGGTATTTTTAAATTGAAATCAAAGATGATAAGGGATGATCCAAACTTCAACTAGTTCAAATAGGAGGGTTCTTCTCAAAAATTTTCTAAGATCATTGTTTGGCATGAGATTTTCTAAAAAGTTATAAAAGAGGAATGCAAGGGATGTTCACAAAAGATTGAATCCAAAAAATGACACCAATGTCTTGACTACATAGTCTAAGCATATTTAGGATACATAAGAGAAAAAAGAAAAAAATAAATAATAAGAAAGTACAATGTTAAGACCAAAGGATTCTAAAGATCTAAAATGGAAAAAGGATATGTTTTCAAAACAAAGTATCTTATATACAAAACATTGCTTCATCAAAATATAACACTATGAACTACATGGAGCATTTATTTATATTTTTTGGAAAGCTAAAGAATATGGCATCCCGTGAAGAGCCCTTGAACTGATTCTCTCATTTGTTCAAGCAAATCATCGATGAATAGCATCCAGGGAGATTCTGAATGAATGAGATAGGAGGAGTGGAATATTGTTTCCAAGTTGTGAGAAAACTTTGACAAACTACATCTTAATATATTAGAGGGAATGAATACCCAAATCACACACTGAGCTTGAAAGTTTCAAATTGTGAGATTTTGATTACAAAGTCATCTAAAATATGCTTGAGGTGTTTGAAGTTTGGCTATTGTTTGACATGCATTGAAAGAATGTTTACTAATGAAGAAATGTCTTACTCATTTCTTCCTTATTTTTGGGGCTATTTGTTGTGGTCTCACAACACACGCCCCATTCATCACTAGGAATGGGGACCATCTACCTTTTTTTTACTCTTGAACTCACACTTCGAGAGTCGAGGGAAAAGTTGTTAAAAGTCAAAAAGTTAAAAAAACACAAAACAATAAAAATTAGAATTTTTTTTTTTTAAATTTGAAAAAAAATTGAACTCTAGAAAATTCTGAAGTTGAAAAAAGAATGTAACTTTGGAAAATTTTGAAGTTGGAAAAAAATCTATCTCTGGAAAATTCTAAAGTTGAAAAAAAAATAAAAAAATCTAACTCTAGGAAATTCTAATGTTGGGAAAAATCTAACTCTAGAAAATTTTGAAGTTGAAAAAAAAATTCTAACTCTAGAAAATTCTAAAGTTGTGAAAAAATCTAACTCTGGAAAATTCTGAAGTTGAAAAAAATAAAAATAAATCTAACTCTTGAAAATTCTAAAGCTGAAAAAAATATAACTTTGGAAGATTCTGAAGTTGAAGAAAAATTCCAACTCTGGTAAATGATCACTTAGAAGAACTTTTTGATTTTTGGGTCTTGTCACCAAGGTAAAAAAGGCATCCTCAACTTGTTGAGGTCATAACTTTTGTCCTAGAGCTTGGAATGCAGAACCATTTACACCACTGGAAAGAAGAACTAAAGATCTAATTTTAGTCCCTAAAATAGTGAGCCTTTGATTGCCTAGTTTTAGAGACTGATGAAGGTTACAACTTGAAATTTTGAGCAGAAGACCTTCAAGAAAGCCATTTAAAAATGCATAGAAAAAACTTCTGAAAAAATATGAAAAAGTTTCAAACATTTGATCATTTTGGATAATCTAGATGACTTGGTTTCTCACCGGGAAGGATAGGGTAGTTGGAGAGAAGACAAAGGTCAAAGATATAGAGGTTGGACACATGAAGCGGAATAGTTTCCTCATCTTAGACAACTATTAATGACAAGATTCAACACAACTACCTTGAGATTTTAGATTGAAGAAGTAGAAGGAGTTCAAGTTTATGAAAGTGATTGGCTATAAAGAGGGCATAAATATTCAAAAAGGGGCAAAGAATGTACACAAAAAGTGATCTAAAACCACATTTGAGGAAAACCCAGAAATCATTTTCAAAATTGAGAACTTTGATTTTTTAATGAATCAAGCTTTCGAGGTGTGTAAGTGTGCAACTTTGTAGGTCCACATTTTCATAAGTGTTATGGAAGTTTTTGAAGAGGTGAGTAGGTGTGCAATTCAAGCAAGTGTGCAATTCATGCAAGTGCACATTTTTGAGCTCTTCAGATCTGCAGCTTTGTAGGTCTGCATTTTCGACAAAGTTCAGCTGACAATTAACTACTAGTTGCAAAAATAGAGCTTTCCATCCATTGAAAGCACATTCTAAGAATAGTTTAACTCTTAAAAATGCCCAATGAAGGATTAGCTTCTAGTTTCAGCACTTCCAAATGCTTCCACTTTGACTCAAAGCTTTCTCCTTCTTTCTTCTCTCATAATTCTTTGTTTTTCAACATGTAAAGGCTCATGCATCCAATTAATAAATAAATATGGATGGAGTCCTAGTTAGTACCAATTAGATTGTTAGTTTGTATATAATTAATTTGTTTTATTGTTTAAAAGCATTTTATTGTATGAAGATATCTCTTGCTCTCAACACAAATTGAGGAAATGATTTCTTATAAATACCCCATTGTAATATGTAACAAGGCCAGCATTATTATGCAATAAAATTATGCCTTTGGTGCTCGCATTTGGAGTGTAGTGATTCCTTCCTAAATGTGTCATTGTTTTGTGAATTTTGTTCATGTAATTGTGATTGAGCCAAAGGTTTATTGTATTGTTTCTAGTTGTGTGATCTTTTAGTTCTGGTGTTTGCTACAGATTTATAAATTTCATTGACATATCAAGCATGAGAAGAGATCATCAAATTGTGCTTGCATAGCCTTTTGTCTCACATGAGCACACTTTCCATGACCTTGCGATTTGATGAAAGGTGAAATATCATACAATTGTTAAAGTTTCTCATCGACGCTTGCATTAGCGGATTATAGGAAGCACAACTCCTATTTCCATTGGTTTCCTACCAATTTCTTTAAAATTTTAACTTGTAGTGTGTTATTTTCAGTAGCTTATGTCTGTTTAATATTTTAATTGAAAGTTGTTTCAATTTCATGCTATTTTCTTTTAGTTTCATTATTTGTTTTGCTAACCCCTTATCAAAATATGAACTCATTTTAGTTGCACTATTAAACTTGCATTCATTGAAGAAACTAGAAAATATAAAAATATTGTTCATTTATGTGTGATTTTGAGATAGCAAACAGATTTACTTTGTTCTGGGATCATAATAGAACCAACAAAGGTTTCCTCATGAACAATCACATTTATCTACAACTAAGCAGATTTTGGTATGTTGCAAGACAAATACTAAACCTTGGAGTTGACCCCAAAAAGATTAGCTTTTTAAGAGAGGAATTGTGCAATGGATTCCTTCTGTTGACCTCGTGTAAAAAAAACACCTAACAGAAGTGGCCCTAGAAGGAGGGCCATTTAGAATCCTGGAAAGGAATAAAATTTCTCAAAGTTTTAGAATTTTTCACTTCTACAAAAAATTTGTGCTTCACACAAGTCTAGAATTTTTTTTGAGTTTTTTAGACATTTAGGTGTGCAGGTCCACAGGTTTGCAACTCCCCACCTACACAAGTGCGCAAAACTTTGTGGTGTGAAAAATTTAGAAAAGTGAGAAAGTTTACTTCTACAAAGATGTGCTTTTTCTAGAATTGACACAAAGTAGAGGGTTTTGATCTAGAATCCCCATTTTAGTGAGTAATAAGATCTTCACCAAGTGCACATGAATTTCTTGAGCTTACCCACTTCCACTAACCATTCAGTGCTAAAGGGATACCAAGAACTCCACCCATTCAAATTTCACATTCTAGTATCATCGTTTAATTTATATTCTACTTCACACATTTCCATCATTATGCAACATGTCTTTCTTCAATGTCCAAAGTTCACCTTTGAACCTAACTAGACCATTACATGAATTGGCCAAAAATTTTGAAAAGTTTTTCCTACCATTCATCTATGGAGTATCACAAACAATAGAAGATCATATTAAAATATTAAAGGAGATCTTTAATCAAAACTAGATTCAACATATGGATGTGGTATGTTGCATTTTTCCTTACACATTAGGAGAAATGGCATTCAATTGGTACCTCAATCTGCCACCAGCATCAATAAGGGATCAGAACTCTTTGGAGAGCAAGTTTTTGGAACAATTCAAGATCTATATCGATCCAACTCTCCTACATCATCAGTTCATCTCAATTAAGAGGGATCCTCATGAGACTATTTCATAGTTTAATCATCACTTCTATAGGATGTATCAAAGAATGGAGTTTCCTTACATTATACCATAAGAGGCTGCCATCTAGGTTTATCTTGGAACAATGGATTCATTAAGTTCTATTTTTCTAAGAAGGCTTCCACCTAAAGACATTGATACCATTGAAAAGGTCTTCAAAGAGGTTGTTACATTCATGAAGTAGGTTAGTGCTTCTCTAATGTCAACAATTATATATTCAGGGTATGAGCCCCAAAAGACTATATTCTTTGAGCAAAAGACTTCTCCACTTGCTAAAATCGAGAACAATATTGCTATAGAATTTAAGGCCATGAAGGAGATGATGTCTCTTTTTTCCAATGAACTCATTAAAATAATGTCAAATTCCTCAATAAATCAAGGCAATCATCCAAGGCAACTTGCTACCTAGAACAACTATTCTCAAAATCATAGCGAAAATTTTGGCCTTTAAAGTAATATCAACAATGAGAATAATCGTATTAGAGGTATGAGACTAAGTGAAAATGGATATGGGTATAATGATGTTTCAAATCAGCCTCCCCAAATCATAGAGAAACAACCTTTGTAGTTTAGTGCAATGATGTTTGAATCATATGATAAATCTACATTAGGACTAAATGATGAAGATGGTCAAGAGAAGTTTGTGTTCCCATTCAATGAATAAATTATTCCAATTGTTGATATCTCAATAAGTGTGGATATGCCAAGAAAGTTTGAGGGTGCAGAACATTTTGAAGTTCCAAAACTCCACAAAGTTGTAAAAGGTGATGAAAATGTAGAGGATCCTGAGGTTGGTCAGATTTTTGAATCAAAAAGTCATCAAGGAGAAGATATCAATTCTTCCTATTGTGATATTGATTCCTCATTGAACAATGATAATATACCTCTTTCAAAACAAGATTTGTCATTAGAAGAGATGGATAGGGTGGTCAATTTGGTCTCAAGCTTGACTGAGGAAATGTCTATTTGTGGGTATTCTACACATATATCAAACCATGCAATAACTGATTCATGTAGAATCCATCCATTTGGGTTCCATTCAAAAGAAATTTGTCTTGAATTCTTGATAGCTTGGAAGATTGCAATGGAAGGAAAGTATGATTTTGAGCCAGATTCTTTAGGACATGAGGGAGAAAACAATTTGATCAATCATAGTAATGAATCTTGTAATTCAAAAGGAAGGCTAGTAATTGATTTTTCTAGTCCAAAGGAACCTAAAGTGATTCCATGTGTGAGTGGAGTTATGAACCATAAGATAAGAGCACCAGAAGGAGAAATTACAAAGTGTGAGTGTACCCCTATGGTGAGGGACTCGCTGGATTAGGTGATATCTTTATGTTATCCATCTCATCTTGATGATTTTCAATTTGAATATGATGCTAAAGGTAAGAAAACTTGTTTGTGGATTAAGCATGGTCATAAAGAGTTACCACAACTTTTGATTTTATGTGATTTGTACCCAGAATTTGAACCAAGATTGTCCAAATTTTATTTTTCTGACTACAAAGCCAAATCAGCATTTTTTAGAGCTATATGGGGGGGTTCATTAGTATGGCACATCATGAGAAATCTACTGACAATCACCATGTATTCTGATTATTCAAGGTTTTTCATAGATATTTTTTTTTTTGTTTGTCCTAGCCTTTTTTAGTCATTCTAGTTAGTTGTTGGTTTGCTTTAGGTGAAGTATTTTGTTTCTTCTTTTCTTTTTAAGTCATGTCAGTCTGGGGGTTAGGTGCAATCAAGATTTATCTTGATGTATCTCATTAACTACTCTTTTGGTTCTAATTTCAGGAAGAGGTATTTCTTTGTCAAAATATTTGGACAATTGTGTGTTTTATACCAACTTAGCAATTGACATTCCTTGTGGAACTAGGGGATTTTCAATTTAGAAATCAGGAGTCTAGACCAAAAATTTCTCAACACTTTGAAAATTTAAAATTTGATTTTTTTAGGTGCTATTAAATTGAAGTCAAAGATGATGAGGGATGATCCAAACTTCAACTGGTTCAAACAAGAGGGTCTTCTCGAAAAGTTACTAAGATCATTGTTTGGCATGAGATTTTCTAAAAGTTCTAAAAGAGGAATGCAAGGGATGTTCACAAAAGATCTAATCCAAGAAATGACATTGATGCCTTGACTACATAGTCTAAGTGTAGTCAGGATATAGAAGAAAAAAAAGAAAAAAAAGAAAATACGGTGTTAAGATCGAAAGATTCGAAAGATCTAAAATGGAAAAATGATATGTTTTCAAAATAAAGTATCTTATATACAAAAAATTACTTCATCAAAAACTAACACTATGAACTACATGGAGAATTTATTCAAATTTTTTGGAAAGCTAAACAACATGGCATCACGCCAAGATCCCTCAAACTGATTCTCTCATCTGGTCAAGAAAATCGTTGATGAGTAGCCTTCAGGGAGATTCTAAATGAATGAGATAGGAGGAGTGGAAGATTGTTTCTAAGTTTTCAGAAAAATTTTATAGACTACATCCTAAGATGTCACAAGGAATGAATACATGAATTACACACTAAGCGTGAATGTTTCAAATTCTAAGATTTTGATTACAAGGTCATCTAAAATACGCTCGAGGTGTTTGAAGTTTAGTTGGTGTTTGACATGCATTGAAATAATATTTACTGACGAAGAAATGCCTTAGTCATTTCTCCCATTTTTTTAGGGTTATTTTTTGTATTCTCACAACACACACCCCATTCCTAGTGAGGAATGGGGACCCCCTACCTTTTTTCAGCTTCTAAATTCACACTTTGAGAGTAGAGGGAAAAGATGTTAAGAGTCAAAAAGTTAAAAAAATATGAAAAAATAAAAATTAGAAAAAAAAAAAAAAAAAAGTTGAAAAAAAATCAAACTCTAGAAAATTCTAAAGTTGAAAAAAAACTAACTCTAGAAAATTCTGAAGTTGGAAAAAATCTAACTCTAGAAAATTCTGAAGTTGAAAAAAAAAAAAATCTAACTCTAGAAAATTCTAAAGTTGAAAAAGAAAATTAACTCTAGAAAATTCTAAAGTTGGGAAAAAAATCTAACTCTAGAAAATTATAAAGTTGAAAAAAAAAATCTAACTCTGGAAAATTCTGAAGTTGAAAAAAATCTAACTTTGGAAGATTCTAAAGTTGAAGAAAAATTCAACTCTGGGAAATTGTCACTTAGAAGTATTTTTTGATTTTTGGGTCTTGTCACCAAGGTAAAAAGGACATCCTCAACTTATCAGGGTCATAACTTTTGACCTAGAGCTCAGAATACAAAACTATTAACACCACTAGAAAGAAGAACTGAAGATCTAATTTTGATCCCCAAAATAGTGAGCCTTTGGCTACCTAGTTTTAGTGACTAATGAAGGTTTTGACTTGAAATTTTGAGCAGAAGACCTCTAAGAAAGCCATTTAAAAACACCTAGAAAAAACTTGTGAATAAATATGAAAAAGTTTCAAACATTTGAACATTTTGGATAATCTAGATCACTTGATTTTTCATTGGGAAGGATAGGGTAATTGGAGAGAAGAAAAAGGTCAAAGATATAGAGGTTGGATACATAAAGTGGAATAGGTTCCTCATCTTATGCAGTTATTAATTACAAGATTCAACATAGGTGCCTTGGGATTTTAGATTGAAGAAGTAGAAGGAGTTCAAGTTTATGAAAGTGATTGGCTATAAAGAGGGTATAAATCATCAAAAAGGGGAAAATAATGTACACAAAAAGTGATCTAAAACTCCATCGAAGAAAAATTTAGAAACCATTTTCAAAATTAAGAACTTTGATTTTTTGGCAAATCGATCTTCCAAGGTGCACAAGTGCACAGGTCCATAGGTCTACATTTTCATAAGTGTTCTGGAAGTTTTTGAAGAGGTGAGCAGGGGCATAATTTAGGCAAGTGCACAATTCAGGAAGGTGGACAATTCATGCAGGTGTGCATTTTGGAGGAGCAGATTTTTGAGCTCCACAGTCCTGCAACTCTGCATTTTCATAAAAGTTCCACCGACAATTAACTACCAATTGTAAAAATAGAGCTTTCCATGCATCAAAAGCACACTCTAAAAATATTTTAACTCTAACAAATGCCTAGTGAAGGATTAGCTTCTAGTTTTGGCACTTCCTAACACTTTCACTTCGACTTAGAGCTTTCTCATTCTTTCTTCTCTCATAATTCTTTGTTTTTCAACATGTAAAGGCTCATGCATCCAAGTAATAAATAAAATATGGATTGAGTCCTGTTTAGTACTAGTTAGATTGTTAGTTTATATATAATTAAATTTTTTTATTATTTAAAAGCATTTTATTGCATGAAGATATCTCTCACTCTCAACATAAATTGAGGAGAGGATTTTTTATAAATACCCCATTATAATATGTAACAAAGGTCGTTATTATATGTAATAAAATTATGCTTTTAATACTCACATTTGCAGTGTAGTGATTCTTGCCTGAATGTGTCATTGTATTGTGAATTTTGTTCATAAAAATATGATTGAGCAAAAGGTTTATTGCATTGTTTCTAGTTTCCCAATCTTTTAGTTTTGGTGTTTGCTATAGATTTACAAATTCCACTAACATATTGAGCTTGAGAAGAGATCACCAAATTGTGTCTACATAGCCTTTTGTCTCATATGAGTGCACTTTTCACAGCCTTTCAATTTGATGAAAGGTGAAATATCATACGATTGTTAAAGTTTCTCACCAACGATTGCATTACTGGATTCTTGGAAGCCTTGCTCCTATTTTCATTAGTTTTCTACCGATTTCTTTGAAAGTTTAACTCACAGCATGTTTTTTTTCTGTAGCTTATGTCTATTTAAAATTTCAATTTCATGTTATTTGCTTTCAGTTTCGTTATTTTTTTTTCTAACCCCTTGTTAGAATAGGAACTCATTTTAGTTGCACTGTTAGAATTGCATTCATTGAAAAACCAAAAAATATTATTCTTTTGTGTGTGATTTTGAGATAGCAAATAGATTTACTTCATTCTAAGATTATAATAGAACCAACAAAGGCCTCCTAATGAACAATCACATTTATCTTCAACTGAGTAGATTTTGGTATGTCACAAGACAAATATTGAACCTTGGAGTTGATCCCAAAAAGATCAGCTTCTCAAGAGAGGAATTGCACAAAGGATTCCTATCATTGACCTCGTGTAAAATGATTGCCCAATAGAAGTGGCATTAGAAGAAGGGCCATTTAGACTCCCAAAAGGAAGAAAATTTGCCAAAGTTTCAGAATTTTTCACTTCTACAAAAATCTGTGCTTCACAAAAGTTTAGAATTTTTTTTTAGTTTTTTAGAAATTCAGGTGTGCAGGTACGTAGGTCCATAGCTATGCAAGTCTGTAAGTTTGCCGCTACATAGGTGCATAGGTGTGTGAAACTCTATGGTGCACAAAATTTTAAAAAGTGACAAAGTGTATTTCTACTGCGATGCACTTTTTTTTAGAATTGATGCAAATTGGAGGGTTTTGATCTAGAAACCCCATTTCAGTGAACATTAAGATCTTCACCAACTGCACACAAGTTTCTTGAGCTTACCCACCTCCGCAAACCATGCAATGATAAAGGGATACCAATAACTCCACCCATTCACATTACACATTTCAATATCATCATTTTCTTTACATTCTACTTCACACATTTCCATCATTATGCACCATGTCTTTCTTGAATGCCCAAAGTTCACCTTTGAACCTAACTGGACCATTACATGAATTGCCCAAAAATCTTGAAAATTTTTGCCCACAGTTCATCTATGGAGAATCATGAATAGTAGAAGATCATATTAACATATTCAAGGAGATTTGTAATCAAAACTAGATTCAACATATGGATGTTGTATGTCACCTTTTTCCTTACACTTTAGGAGAAATGGCATTCAATGGCTACCTCAATTTTCCACCAACATCAATAAGGGATTGGAACTCTTTTGAGAGCTAGTTTTTGGAACAATTCAAGATCTATATTAATCTAGCTCTTCTACATCATCAATTCATCTCAATTAAGAGGGATCCTCAAGAAACTATTTCACAGTTTAATCATTGCTTCTATAGGATGTATCGAAGAATGGAGTTTCCTTATGTTATAGAACAAGAGGCTACCATCCAAGTCTATTTTGGAACAATGGATTCATTAACTTCTATTTTTATAAGAAGGCTCCCACCTCAAGACATTGATACCATGTGAAAGGTCTTCAAAGATGCTATTACATTCACAAAGTAAGTTAGTGCTGCTCCAATATCAACAATTACATATTCAAGGTATGAGCCCCAAAAGACTATATTCTTTGAGCAAAAGACTTCACTTGCTAAACTTGAGAGCAATATGGCTACAGAATTTAAGGCCATGAAGGAGATGATGTCTCTTTTTTCCAATGAACTCATCAAAGTAAAGTCAAATTCCTCAAGAAATCAAGGTGATCATCCAAGGCAACTTGTTGCCCAAAACACTTATTCTCAAAATCAAAGCAAAAATTTTGGCCTTTATAGTAATATCAACAATGAGAATAATACTATTAGAGGAACAAGACTAAGTGAAAATGCATATGGGTACAATTATGTTTCGGATTAGCTTCCCCAAATCATGGAGAAACAACCTTCATAGTTTAGTGCAATGATGTTTGAATCATATGATAAATCTATAGGAGGACTAAATGATGAAGATGGTCAAGAGAAGTTTTTTTTCCCATTCAATGAAGAAATTCTTCCAAGTGTTGATGTCTCAATAAGTGTGGATATGCCAAGAAATTTTGAGGGTGTAGAAAATTTTGAAGTTCCAAAACTCCACAAAGTTGCAAAAGGTGATGAAAATGAAGAGGATCCTGAGGTTGGTCAGATTTTTGAATCAGAAAGTCATCAAGGAGAAGATATCAATTCTTCCTATTGTGATATTGATTCCCAATTGAACAATGGTAAGATACCTCTGTCAGAACAATTTTCATTAGAAGAGATGGATAGGGTGCTCAATTTGGTCTCAAGCTTGACTAAGGAAATGCCTATTTATGGGTATTCTACACATATATCAAACCATGCAATAACTAAATCATGTAGAATCCATCCATTTGGGTTCCATTCAAAAGAAAGTTGTCCTAATTTCTTGTTAGCTTGGGAGATTGCAATGGAGTGAAAGTATCATTTTGAACCAACTTCTTTGGGACATGAGGGAGAAAACATTTTGATCGATGATAGTAATGAGTTCTATAATTCAAAAGGAAGGCTAGTGATTGATTTTTCTAGTCCAAAGGAACCTAAAGTGTTTCCATGTGTGAGTGGAGTTGTGAACCATGGGATAAGACAAATTATAACATGTGAGTTTACCCTACAGTGGGGGCTTCACTGGATCAGGTGATATCTTTCTATTATCCCTCTTAGTTTGATGATTTTCAATTTAAATATGATCCAAAAGGTAAGAGAACTTGTAGGTGGATTAATCATGGTCATAAAGAGTTACCACAACTTCTAATTTTGTGTGATTTGTGCCCAAAATTTGAATCAAGATTGTCCAAATCTTATTTTTTTGAGTGCAAAGACAAGTCATCATTTTTTAGAACTATATGGGGGAATTTATTTGTATGGCACATCATGAGAAATCTATTGACAACCACCCCACATTCTTATTATTCAATGTTTTCTATAGATAGGTTTTTTTTTTTTTTTGTTTTCTTTTTTTTCCTAGACTTTTTTAGTCATTCTAGTTAGGTGTTAGTTTGCTTTGTGTCAAGTATTTTCTTTCTTATTTTCTTTTTTAGTCATGTTAGTCTTGGGGTTAGGTGAAATCAAGATTTTATCTTGATTTATCTCATCAAGTACTCCTTTGGTTCCAATTTTAGGAAGAGGTATTTCTTTGTCAAAATGTTTGGATAATTGTGTGTTTTATACCAATTGAACAACTAACATTCCTTATGAAAATAAGAGATTTTCAATCTAGAAATCAGGAGTCTAGACCAACAAGTTCTCAATACTTTATGAATTTAAAGTTTGATTATTTTAGGTGCTATTAAATTGAAGTCAAAGATGACAAGGGATGATCCAAACTTCAACTAGTTTGGGTCTTCTTGATAGGTTGCTAAGATCATTGTTCGCCATAAGATTTTCTAAAATGTTCTAAAAGAGAAATGCAAGGGATGTTCACAAAAGATCAAATCTAAGAAACAAAACCGATGTCTTGACTACATAGTCTAAGTGTAGTCCAGATATATAAGAAAGAAAAAAAGAGAGAAAAAAAAAAAAAAAAAAACGATGTTAAGACTGAAGGATTCTAAAGATCTAAAATGGAAAAAGGATATGTTTTCAAAACAAAGTATCTTATATGCAAAACATTGCTTCATCGAAAAGTAACACTATGAACTAGATAGAGAATTTATTCAAATTTTCTAGAAAGCTAAAGAATGTGGCATCCTACCAAGAGCCCTCAAACTGATTCTCTCATCTAGTCAAGCAAATCACCTATTTATAGCCTTCTGGGAGATTCTGAACTAATGAAATAGGAGGAGTGGAAGATTGTTTCCGAGTTGTCAGAAAACTTTGATAAACTACATCTTGAGATGTCAAAGGGAATGAATACATGAATCACAAATTGAGACTGAAGGTTTCAAATTCTAAGATTTTGATTACAAAGTCATCCAAAATATGCTTGAGGTGTTTGAAGTTTAGTTGGTGTTTGACACATGTTGAAAGAATGTTTACTGATGAAGAAATGCCTTACTCATTTCTTCTTCTTTTTTGGGGCTATTTGTTGTGGTCGCACAAAACATGCCCCATTCCTCATTGGAAATGGGGTCCCTTGACCTTTTTCTGACTCTTGAAATCACACTTTGAGAGTTGAGGGAAAAGATGTTAAGAGTCAAAAATTTAAAAAAACATGTAAAAATAAAAAATTTGAAAAAAAATTCAAACTCCAGAAAATTTTGAAGTTGAAAAAAAAATCCTAACTTTGAAAAATTCTAAAGTTGGAAAAAATCAAACTCTAGAAAATTCTAAAGTTGAAATTAAAAAAATCTAACTCTAGAAAATTTTGGAGGAAAAAAATCTAAGTCTGGAAAATTCTAAAGTTGAAAAAAACAAAAAATCTAACTTTGGAAAATTTTGAAGTTGAAAAAAAAATCGAAGTCTAAAAATTTCTGAAGTTGGAAAAAAATCTAACTTTGAAAACTTCTGAAGTTGAAAAAGAAAACAAAATCTAACTCTGGAAAATTTTGAAGTTGAAAAAAATCTAACTCCTTAAGATTCTGAAGTTGAAGAAAAATTCCAACTTTGGAAAATTTTCACTTAGAAGAATTTTTGGGTCTTGTTACCAAGGTAAAAAAAGCATCCTCAACTTGTCTGGGTCATAACTTTTGACCTAGAGTTTAGAATGCAGAATTGTTTACACTATTGGATAGAAGAACTGAAGATCCAATTTTGGTCCCTAAAATAGTGAGCCTTTGGCTACCCAATTTTAGGGACCAATGAAAGTTTTGACTTGAAATTTTGAGCAAACGACCTCCAAGAAATCCATTAAAAAATACCTATAAAAAACTTGTGAAAAAAATATGAAAGGGTTTCAAACATTTGGTCATTTTGGATAATTTGGATCACTTGGTTTCTCATCAGGAAGGATAGGGCAGTTGGAGAGAAGAAAAAGGTCAAAGATATAGAGGTTGGACACATGAAGTGGAACAAGTTCCTCATCTTATGCAACTATTAATGACAAGATTCAACATAGGTGCCTAGGGATTTTAGATTGAAAAAGCAGGAGTTGAAGTTTATGAAAGTGATTAGCTATAAAGAGTGTATAAATGATCAAAAAGGGGTAAAGAATGTACACAAAAAGTGATCTAAAATCCCATTTGATAAAAACTTGGAAACCATTTTCAAAATTGAGAACTTTGATTTTTTGGCAAATCAAGCTTCTGAGGTGTGCAGGTGTGTAGCTCTATAGCTTTGTAAGCCTGCATTTTCATAAGTGTTCTGGAATTTTTTGAAGAGGTGAGTAGGTGTGCAATTTAGGTATGTGCACATTTTGGAGGTGTGCATTTTTTAGCTTTGTAGCTTTTCAGTTTGGCATTTTCAAAAAAGTTTCGCTAACAGTTAACTACCAGTTGCAAAAATAGAGCTTTCCATGCATTGTAAGCACATTCTAATGGCAGTTTAACTCTGATAAATGCCTAGTGAATAATCAACTTCTAGTTTTGGCACTTCCAAGCACTTGCACTTTGACTTGGAGCTTTCTCATTCTTTCTTCTCTCATAATTCTTTTTTTTTCAACATGTAAAGGCTTATACATCCAATTAATGAATAAAATATGGATGTAGTCCTATTTAGTACCAGTTAGATTGTTAGTTTGTATATAATTAATTTATTTTATTGTTTAAAAGCATTTTAATGCATGAAGATATCTTTGTCTCAACACAAATTAAGGAGACGATTTCTTATAAATACCATATTGTAATATGTAATAAAGACCATCATTATTATGCAATAAAATTATGCTTTTGGTGCTCACATTTGGAGTGTAGTGATTCTTGCTTGAATGTGTCATTGTTTTGTGAATTTTTTTCATGTAATTTTGATTGAGCCAAAGGTTTATTGCATTGTTTCTAGTTGTGCGATCTTTTAGTTCTTGTGTTTGCTACAGATTTATGAATTTTTCTGACGTATCAAGCTTGAGAAGAGATCTTCAAATTGTGCCTGCATAACCTTTTGTCTCACATGAGTGCACTTTCTATAACCTTTCAATTTGATGAAAGGTGGAATATCATACGATTGTTAAAGTTTCTCTCTGATGATTGCATTAGTGGATTCTAAGAAGTGCTACTCTTGTTCTCATTAGTTTCCTACCAATTTCTTCAAACGTTTAACTTGTAGTGTGTTATTTTCTATACCGTATGTCCATTGAAGATTTCAATTTCAAGTTAGTTCAATTTCATGTTATTTTATTTTAGTTTCATTATATGTTTTTCTAACCCCTTGTTAGTATAGGAACTCATTTTAGTTGCATTCATTGAAAAAACTAGAAAATACAAAAATATTGTTCTTTTGTGTGTGATTTTGAGACAACAAACAAATTTACTTCATTTTGAGATCATAATAAAACCAACAAAGGCCTCCTCGTCAAAAATCACATTTATCTTCAACTAAGCAGATTTTGATACGTCGCAAGACAAATACTAAATCTTGGAGTTGATCCCAAAAAGATTAGTTTTTCAAGAGAGGAATTGCACAATGGATTCTTACCATTGACCTCGTGTACAACAAGCACCCAATAGTTACCTAATTAATATGTCTACTAAAAAACTTGATATTAGATCAGATCCCAAAGAAATAGATAAATCTAATGATAAGATTGAATCCAATCAATCTTCTAAGAAACCTAAAGAAGTTGAACAAAACAAGGAAGTTAAAATCTTGGATGAACCAAAGCAAGTGAAATCTCCTAAGGCAACTAGGTATGAATTTAGAGGTAAGTGTTTTTTGTGTAATGAAAGAGGTCATATGAAAATAGATTGTACAAATAAGTCATTTAATCATGTTACAGACTTTTATTGTCATAATTGTCATGGTATGGGTCATAATGCAATTGATTATAGGAAACCTAAGTATGATAATGATAGAAGAAATAGTAGAATGTCTAAAAATATTAATCTTGTAGATAGAAGAATATCTAATGAAAGAACATCGAGAAAAGAAAGATCATGTGTTATAAGTATAACAACTTAGGAAACATTGCTTGGAATTGTCATGTACCTAATGATCAACATGATCTTAGAAGTAGAGCAGCTGTATGTTAGTTATGCAACAACTTTAGACACATAGAAAAGTATTGTAGAATGGATAGAAGCTTCAAAGCTAGAAGGAACAATGGAAGAAACTTTGGAAACATAAGGAATGATAGAAGGAACCAAGAAAGGAACTCTAGTACTAGTAGAGAGAATGAAGAACAAAGAAACATTGTGAGTGAAATTTGAGAAGAACCTAACAAAGAATTTGTAAATAGAATAGATATCTCGAAAGAAAAGTTAGATGATGATGAGATAGGAAGATCGAATGAAGTTGTTGAGTTTGATTCAATTAAGTTGAATTAAGCTTGTTCACAACATCAGAATTTGTAAACTTCATCTAGAGACCAAATTAGAGGTAGAAAAGTTGGAAAAAGGTGTATCTAGTTATGTTTAGATGTTATGTAAGATTACTTGTAATTCAGAGCTCATCTAAACAATTTATAATCGAATTCAAAGTTACTGGTATTGCATTAAAGGTTGATTCTACAATAGAAGATGGAAAGTAAGGTTTTTATAGAGAATTTTGTGATGCAAAGTCTTGAGGATGTTTTTCATGATGGAAGGAGGCTATAGTAAACATCGAGTGACATCTAAAGATCAGATTGATGATCTTGAATAGTTAATTGATTACAAAATGTAATTGACAACTTTTTTATATTTGCAAGGTACACAATTAATTCAAGTTCAAGTTGATGGAATAAATGGAGTACATAATTGATTTTCACTTCATTGCAAACACATCCAAACCAAAGAGCATTCAAAGATGACTTGTTAGAGTAATTTCAAAGTAAACCCTATTTTTTGAAGGAGGTAGTTTATCCAATTCCACAAATTTGTTCGATAAAAGATATTGTTTGATAAGAATCATGGATATGTTAGTAGTACATAGTATTGAGAATGAAGATAGACCTAAGTTAAAGATTTTTTCCATAAAACCTAATGAAAGAAACCTTAAAACAATGTTTTCTATCACTCTAAACAATGTAGTTTATCTTGAAGATGTAGGAAGTTATTTGAATAGCAAGTTTGAGTCAATTGGTAGTGAATTCATGAACAAATACATGGAATTGGTTTTTAGCCATGACATGACAGTGTGTTGGTAAATAGATTGTTCTTTCCAATGTAACTCTTACATGCCCAAACTTGTGAGAAACAATTTGATACCAACAGTTGGATAATCTATCATGAGATTGATAGATTTTCTCTAAATTGAAAGGTACAGCTCCCTTATCAATGATATTCAATGAATTTGTTTGTTCCTAAACTAATTGGGTACATTCTTAACCCGAGAACGGAAGAGGAAAACCAAGCCAACCCTAGACAGAACTAACTCAGGCAGATTTTAACTCCTAAATATAGCCAATGCCAAGAATCCACAACTCCTATGACTTTTTGATATTGGTAATGCAATATAGATGAAAATTATGTGAATGCAATGAAGAAATGAAGATTTAATATTCAGATTTATGCAATAGGAATACGTGCAAATACTCTGATCTACAACACATTCATTATTTGACGCAAGATGTAAGATAATGTCCAAAACTGAACACTACAATACTCTGATTGAATATATTCAGAAAATAATACTCAAATTCTTTGATTTGAAGCAAAACTCTTCTTTGTTTTGAACACAACAAATACAATGCTCTGATTTTTATTTGCTTGCAACTCTGGCCAAATCTATTACAGAAATCAATGCATGAAATGAAATACATAAAATAAACTATTGTCTTCCCTCTACTCTAGCAATACCTACTCTTGCAGAAAAGAAGCCCCTCTCAATGGAAAATGTTTTACAATAAATACATTCTCCAGCAACCGTTGGTTTCTTCCAATGACTTTTCAATTCTGTAACTGATCTTATCTCTTCAACTTCTCATATTTTTCCTTTTGAAAACTGATATGCTTATTAACTTTTAAAGTTAATAATGATAGATATTAACATATTTAAATTATATGTTAACAATTGACATTTAAATATGTTAAATCAATATCAAAATCTTTCCTTCATTGAGTGGACAGCAAAATAAATAGTTCTGCCAGGTAAAAATGAGCCATTTTTCGTGGGGCATATCTTTTTATTCCACCGTTGGATTGAGCTCATTTTTTGATATGTTCTTCCAAACTTAGTTATCTTCATCCTGACCAACGTGATCGGAAAAATAATCAATGAGTAAAAAGATATGAATTTTTTAATTCTGCTCTATATGACTGCAACAAAATCAGAATTAATAAAATAAAATTTTCAGCCATTGTTCTTTCAATGCTCTATAATCCATGTCTTCAATTTGCAACAATGTTATCTTCAATGCTTACAATGTTAATTCTCTGCTAAAATTTGGGAGAAATTCTCTGGAATTCTTATAGCAGAAATCTGACTCTTGTCTTCTTCCTTTGGTGGAAAATTCAACTTTGACTGCGAAAGTCGCAGTGGAAAATGAATTTTCCATTTTCATGTAGTGGGCACAATTTTGATGTAAATTGATTCACAAATTATTTTTTTGGAGTAATCTTGATGATAGACCCCATATACCTTCATTTTGGATTGAGATTTGCCTTTTCTCTCCTCATGTGGAAAATTGGACTTTGCCTGCAAAAGTCGTAGTGGAAAATGAATTTTTCGCTATGCATTTTTCTTTTTTCTAGAAAATGAAATATTTTATTCTCCAATGGAAAATTATAAAATGACTTTGAAAGGCGAAGCAGAGAATGAGCTTTCCATTACACATTTTTCCTTTGGTGGAAAATCCCAAGTTGACTTCTCCATTGCAGAAAATCAGAAAAGTGCTTCTCCATGAAAAATTAGAAAATGACTTCTACATGTGGAAAATTAGAAAAGTGCTTGTCCATGTGGAAAATTAGAAAAGTGCTTCTCCATGGTGGAAAATTAGAAAAGTTCTATGAAAGTCGTAGTGGAAAATGAGTTTTCCACTACACTTCATTTTTCCTTTGGTGGAAAACCCCAAGTTGACTTCTCCATTGTGGAAAATTAGAAAAGTGCTTCTCCATGGTGGAAAAATGAACTTTGGCTCTATTTGCTTCCACATTTGTATATTTGGACCCAAAAATAATTCAATCCTTCATAGAAACTTTGTTAAGCATACTGGGAACAATTTTTGGGAAATTCTTTATGGTAGGCAACTTTAAAAGTTTTTTTAAAAAAATGGCGTACTGAAAGTGCACCTACACAATGAAGCCCATATTTGAACATCTAAGCGAATTAGACTTGTCTAAGTATCACTTCTATTGTGAGTTAGATATAGATGAATGGACATAGATTATACTAAGTAGGATAAATGATGGTAAGTTATGGATGCAAGATAATATAGTTCACATTTCTACCAACCTTATTCATGAGATAACTAGTTTGAGTAAACAAGGTAGTGTACCTATAGGTGAAAAGATGGTCAAGAAGAAAATTGAAAGCTATACTAAAGAAATATACAATGGAAAGGCTATGGTGATCAACACCATCAAGCAAGATGATGTGATATTTATAAGTAGAATTATTTCTTATTTTGTTTGTGCAAGTTCCAAGATTGATGAACTTTCAGTCGGATTCATATATGTAGCATATAAGACGTGTTGAGAAAGAGCAAGTGAATCTTAGTGAAATACTAAGAATGCAACTCTTGGAAAACTTGGAAAAGATTAATAGAACCAATAATGGTGTGTTTAGATTCCAATCATTGATCAATCACATATTCTTCCATGTACTTAAAGGATTTCCCTACTTATTAGTCACAAACATAATGAGTAGTGACAAATGCACAATGGAGAAGATTACAGAGGTATGCAAAAAGCATCCTATAAATAATGGCAATCTATTAATGAGGATATTTTAGAATGAAATTAAATGAAAATTTAGAATTGCACCTGCAATTGTGGATAGATTTAAGGAAGACATTTGTATATTAGTTGATATAGATCATACATATATTCAAGTAGTGGAACATTGGGAGACATTTCTTGTTCTCTTGAGCTATGAATTGAATAATAATGTTGCAGCTGGTTATATTGATTTGTTGTTGAATTCAGAAAAAGACAAAGTAGAGTATAGATTTGGAACATATAATGAGATCACATAGCAAGCTCATCAAGCAACCTTAGAGAAGGCATCACACAAGAAAGTTGAATCTATAATAAAGAAGGCACTATTAGGGGCCGAAATGATAGAGAGTGAATTTGAGGCTATGAGATAGACAATGAAGCAATGTGTATTGAACATACAACCTTTGTCAATATTAGTTGTTGTGACATCTTCAAAATAGAGGATTTTTTATGTAGCAATATTTGATGTTCATCCCAGTGAACAAAAAAGAAAATATGAGAGATTGGTTGAAGCAATATCTATTAAGATAAAGAGATTCAAACAATAGGCCATTGGACCTAGTAAAAGATAGAAAACATTGTTGATAATTAACTCTAGTGATGACAAAGATGTGGAACAAGAAACCAAGCAAGAATAAAAGGTGACTCCACCTAAGCAAGTAATAGGAAAAGCTCGACAACCTTTGAAGCCAAAGATAGAAAAGATCAATACAACTATTGCAAATGGAGGTAATTTTGTTTAGATGAACAAGTTTTGTGATTTGTACAACAATTTTGAGAAAGATTAGATAGATATATCTACTATGAGATATATTGTACCAAATAATCTAAATTGAAGGACCTTGAGAGCATTATTAACTAGAAATTCTATGAGAGACTCATTGAGAAAAAGGCTCCTACAAGGGAAGAAGACCTTTAACTTTAGAAGTCTATGCTCAAAACCATTTGCAAGACTAATTATGAAGATGAAATAAAAAGATTATTGAATAACCTCACACCATACTTAAGGAATAAATTGAGGCCATTTTTATTCATGATTGTTGAAAAGGATAAGTGAAGAAGAGAGACTACAACAACAATCAATCAAATGATGTCAAAGTCACAAGAAACATCTCCTCTAGCTTTTAAAACCTCAAAAGTGTTAGTAAGTGATGACACCATGAAAATTGATCAAACCAATGTTACCCTTAACATTGATGATACCAATCCATTTGGTTGTTCCAAACCAAATAAACCAGACACCAAGGATAATGAGGATAAATTAAGACAAACTAAGGAAGAGAAAAGGCTATTGGAAGAAGAAAAGAAGAAAATAGAGGAATCCAAGGAGAAATCACTTGAGAAAGATAAGAAGAGAAAGGAAGAGGAAGATAGCAGAAGGATTGTAGAAGAAGAGAGGAAAAAGAAAATTGAAGAAGATGAAAAGAAAAGATTAGAAGAGAAGAGAGAAAGAGAGGAAAAGGAAAAGAAAAGAGAAGAAGAAAATAAGCAACAAAGAAATAGAGGGAGGATGAGACTAAACTATCTAGTTTATCTACTCCACTCTCTCTTGCCAGTTTATCTACTGATGATAATGATCACACACATCTGATCTCATCCCTAACCAAGATAATTGATAAAATTAGGAAAGTAAAGAGTTTACAGAGAACATTGATGGAAGTTATAGAAAAGCTACATAGTATATTGGCATTTCAACACATTGAACCAAATCCTAAAAGGAGAGCACAAGCAATGCTAAAATCATTTTATGAAGAATTTTCCAATTTTTTGAATGTTGTTGAGGCAAAGGAACAAATTTCTTAGGATGTTGACTTGTTTAGCACCATCTATAAGAATATCAACAATGACTTAGTTAATCATGATACTTGTATAAAAGAACTTTGAAAATGCCAAAAAGAAGGGAAAACTTCATATGTTAAGTGTTCCTTGTGATACAAGCTAACTAAAGACATGGATAGTCAAATAGAGTTAAAGATGAGTGAGCTAGAGGTTTTATCTAGCCAAATCCAACATCCACCTTGAAAAGTACAATATTCACAGTGAAATCAAGAAATTGAAACTTCAGAAAGAACATATCTTAAAGAGGAATTTAGGTTTTAGAGAATCTATTTCTTCGAAATTATCTTTTGTTGAGAAATAGCTAGAAGAATGTGTCAAGGCCAAGGATACATATTTAGACTTTTGTATTCAAACATTAATGCAGTTGAGATTGCATCATATGCTTTATGTACAATTCTGCTAAGTCTACCAAGGAAACATGGACCAAAGGTATGAATATTCTAAAGGCTTATTTTGATGATTTTATGAAGATCATATCAACATAAGGAAGGACAACAATTTTGGACAATATTTTGACAAGATCTTGATATTTTGACCTTTGTCATTGATGTTAAAGGGGGAGAGATACATGTGAAAATTGTATACATGTCAAAAGGGGAGAAATATAATATATAGAGAAGATAATAGTGTAAAGTATATTGTAAGGGAGAGCATATGTAAAGTTGAACAAGTTGTAATAGATGTAATGTTTATATGTTTGTTTTTGTCACTTAGCCAATTTTCCCTCTTTTGTTGCCATCAATGCCAAAGGGGAGATTGTTGACAATTGGCTAATAGTTATGTGTAATTTTTGTCATTTATGGAAACACATGATGTACATGATCACAAAAATCCTTGGAAATAAAGATACTTAGTCTTTGATAATCAAAAAATTGTCTAAGTATCGAATTTGGTTTACAACAGTGTATTGTTTTGTTTATAACTTGTTGCCGATGCCATATTATGACTAGAAAAGCTACATAGAGATAGTATACATGTTGTGATGATGTGTATAACCTCAAAATTTAGTACAAACTATACAAAACATAGATATTCATTTTTTGATGAAGTAGGAAAGTGGAATTGAAGGAAAGAATTGTTTTGTTTACAAAAAAATTACTTGTATAATTAGGAAAAACATCCTAGATGTTTACTCTAACTTGAAAAACTGAATCATGGTCTTAGCCTACCAAGAAATGTTTTGTGTAAAGGCATTGTATTTTTGTAAAGGACTTCTTGCAATAAGAAGCATGCTATCTTGCAAGAAGAGTAGTTGTAATTGCAAGTGTTATCTGGTAATTGTGATTATATGCAAACTTTTGTGAAAGCAATATATGTGAAGTTTATATGAGCTATTTGGTGATTTGAGTTCAAGCTAAAGATGAGAGATTATTCAAGGAAGAAGATACAGTACTTATATCTAGTTTGATTACTTGTTTGAGTAGTGAGCTCTTCTTGTGATCAAAAGTGCATGTTTGGGTAGTGAACTCATCTTGCATATGCTATACCACAACTCCTAATAGGAATTCAAAGTCTTCTAACATGTACGTTTTATATTATATTTTCTCATTGACTCCTAACAAGGTCCATCCTCTAACAAGAAACTTATATATTAGCATATTATCTAGTGGGTATCAACCCCACCAGGGTTTTCCCTTGGTCAGGGTTTCCCTAGTTAATAAAATATGGTGTTATGAGTTATCTTTGTGCATTGTTACTATTACTATTCAACATTACTTTATTGCTTTGTTATGCATGGTTTAAAGTAAGTAATAATATCTAGTTGGTAACTAAAGTTTGTAGATTACTAATTCATGCCCGCCCCCTCAAAGTAATCCATATTTCTAACATTTTTGACATGACAAGATTTTAAGATTTATTAGAAAGGAATTGGAGCTCATTTATCTATATCCCTACAACCTTATATTTTCCTTTATCAGGGTGTTTTACCATTAAATCTATGATCTTAGCTTCAATAGGTTTATGAGGATGAATTTGAGATATGATAGGTCCTTTTTATTTATTATTGTAAGAATTTTCCTTAGGGAAAAATCATTCAAGACCAAGGAACTCAAGCACAAGCACAATAGTAGACCAAAAGAGTATGATCAGAATGATGATATGATATTCATTCAATGTGTGAAAGTACACTAGGAGTGACTATATATAAAGGCCTATAAAATTCTTCTAGAATGCCTAGGAGTCAACAACATGATAAGTCATACAACCAAGAACATGTTCACCAAGTGTGGGTTATCCTCTATTAAGCACAAGAGTAAGTGTGATGATGAGTGGATAAGCCTACAAAGATGTAGAATGCAAAATTATGTTGTAGACACCATGTGCTAAAATAGGAGTGTGAATAACTATGTTGTCTACATGAGAACTCAGTTAATTATGAAAACTCTAGTGTTGTAGACACCATGTGTTGAATTAGAGTTGCTTAGTCTAGTGTTGTCAACATGACAACTCATAAGAGTACACAAACTCTTAAGTGTCTCACCTAAGAAATAATAAAATGATGCATTAACCTAAGTAAAGTGTAATAAGTAAATACTTTTTTACACCAACACCCCGCCTTAACTGCAACTTAGGGGAATGCACTTAAGCTTATGAAAGCTAGGATGAAATGCAACATGGGTCTAGAATACTAGTCCATGTTAGGTACCCATGTATGTAATGTAATGAAATATCTCATAAAGTAGAGAAAGAGGGAAAGCCTCATGGGAAAAACCCTCCCCCAAAAAGAGAGATGAAAAGACAAGATGCATGGATGGATGGAGTAATCAAGACCCCCCCATTATGACATACATCAAGTATATACAATAGAGAAATCTAAGAAGGAAAAAAACCCATAAGAGGAAAAAATCCCACCATAAAAGAGAAGAAGAAGAGGGACAAGGTAGTCCCCCCCAAAAATGAAGAGTGTTCATCAGTGATAGCTACCCCAATGTAGAAGTTGATCCATGGTTGTTGAATAATGTTCCTCCCCTTTGGAAAAAAAATATATCATAGGTACATATGAGATGCTTCCCCTATGTATAGAAAGAATCTCGATAATCATTGATGCCTTTGAAACCTACTCAACTATCCCTATACAGAATGACACATAGGCTACTAACACGCATGGATGATGTGGGGATGAACTATTGTAGTGTTGATGAATTTTGGCTTAGGTGTGCTCCACATGACATGAAAATGTTGTGTCAAAGTGTGGATACATGTCTAACTAGATATCAGAACTGGCACAACAAACTTTTAAAATGCCATCGAAGAATGTACAATGGTGTTTGGGTTTATTTACTAGGTGTCAAAGATTCGTTTGTTAATTGGTAAGATCGTGGGAGTTGGAGAAGTGAATGCCATGCTAAAAAAAAGTGTGCATGGGCCAAACATTGAAAATTCATTACCGATGATCTACAATGTTTAGTCCCACATTGGTTGGAAAACTAATTGCACAAATCTTTAAAAAAATGCCACTTTTTTGTTAAGTAAGGAAGCCCTAAGGAGTATGTTGGCTAGTTTGGAATGTTGGCCATGGGTAATTATAAGATGATTAGCCAATGAGGTGTTGGCTAGATAAAAGGCTACCAAATAATAAAGGAATATTCTAAAAATATTCCCTATAGGGGCCAGGGTGTCACTACCTGGTTCTTGCAAAAAAAAAATTCTCTGTAGGCCCTACTGGGCAATTTTTTTTTTTGAAAAATATAGCTAATTATAGAGAATAAATAATTATAGATCTAAACAAAATAATTGTGTAGATTTAATAAATGACCATACTAGATTTACAAATCATGGCCTTCAGGTGCCAATTTGCAAAAAAAATTTGCCTCAAAATTGGCTTTGGCCAAATATAGGAAAATTTATAGTCAATTTTCACTAAATCAATGGTCTGGATGTAAAGGCAAGGTTCACTTTGGCTCTATATGCTCTTAATTTTTGTAGATTCTCCAGATCTAGGTCAAGGAGCTAAAGGAAGAATGGTCTCAAATGGCTATGTGAAGAGAATCTCCCCAAACTTTGATACCATGTAAGAATTTTCCTTAGGAAAAAATCACTCAATACTAAGGAACTTAAACACATATTGGGTGGTCATTTTACGTGAGGTCAATAAGGGGAATCCATTGCACAATTCCTCTCTTCAAAAGCTAATCTTTTTGGGATCAAATCCAAAGTTCAGTATTTGTCTTGCGATGTACCAAAATTTTTTCAGTTGAAGATAAATGTGATTGTTCATGAGGAGGATTTTTCTGGTTCTGATTATAATCTTAGAATGAAGTAAATCTATTTGCTATCTCAAAATCACACACAAAAGAACAATATTTTTGTATTTTCTAGTTTTTATTCAATAATGCAACTAAAATGAGTTCCTATTCTAACAAGGGGTTAGCAAAGAAAATAATAAAACTAAAAGAAAATAACATGAAATTGGAATCCTAAATGGACATAAGCTACAAAAAACAACACACTACAAGTTAAACTTTCAAAGAAACTAGTAAGAAACCAATAAAAATAGGAGTAGCGCTTCCTAGAATCCACTGATGCAATCATCGATGGGAAATTTCAACAAATGAATGATGTTTCACCTTTCATCAAATCACAAAGCCATAAGAAGTGCACTCATGCAAGGAAAAAGGATATGTAGACGCAATTCAATGATCTCTTCTCAAGCTCGATACATCAACGAAATTTGTAAATCTGTAGTGTTCGTAAATAGTTTTTCTCATATGGGCTCTTATGCAAATAAGAGAAAAAGTATATACCAAAAAATGAATTCCTAAAAAAGACTAAGGAATTCTCTACTTAAATTTTCCTCAATGAAAACAAGTGTAGCTACCTTTATTGAAAATAAAGACTTTTTTAATCTAAAAACTCAACAGAAAGACCTTTTCATAGTACAATCTGTAGAAAGTGTTGAATCAACTTATTTTATCTCATCAATACAAAACAAAAATTTTATCCTGAAGAACCATTTGATTTTAATTATCAAGATTATCCACATAAATGAAAATTAAACAATCGAGCAAGAAAATTTAGTCAAGTTAACTCCTCATAGAATCCTAAGTTTTGAATTGACAATCTCAAAACTAGTAACAAACATAGCTAAGAGCTTTTGCATAAATAACATCTTCAAAAATACTGATTTAAATAGGAAAACAATAGTATCTACTTACAAAGCCATTAAACAAAAATCAAACTGCAAAGTTTTCTTTGTATTTGTAGAGTTCTGAAATGCTACTTCTAAACTTGGAATTAAACCACACAAAAAAAAAAGTTTTGTCTATCGATCTGCTAGAGAATTCTAACCCCTATACTAGTTATTACATATTTATAGGCATGGGGCTAGACAACTACCAAAACTACCCTACCAAGAGTAAATAGTCTCTTGGTTAACATAACTATTAACTGAAATGCAAGAAAAGAAAAATGACAAAAGAAAGAACAACTAAGCGACTAAGTGTAACTATTCCTTCCCATCAGGTAGTGCCATCTCCACTGGCCATGCTCCTTGCCACTTTCCACATTTCATAGGCAATCAAAAAGGCTGAAATGATGGACTGATGTGGTAGGTTGATATAAGAAAACCATTGTTTCCAGATCTCCTTTTCTTTCTTCAGTTCAATTGCCTTTTCTTTATGCATTTCTAAGTGCTTCAAATTGATGATTAACATGGATTTAGTATGCGCTACGTTAGAAAAATCCTACTTAGTTTGTGCCTTCTTGTCCTATAATTCTTGGAACTTTCTTTGAACCTCCTTGATTACCTCTTCAGATTGGGCAACAGAGTCATCTTCCTTACCTATGAATTTCTTGACAAACCACTTAAGGTCACCTTGAATAATCTGATGTATGACTTGTGCTATTGCTATTAGAATTTAACTGTGTGATTTTTGAGTCAAACTCGTTGACCCATGTTTCATGAGTAGTGATGCAACATGAATCCATCTGTCATGAGAATAAATGGAACACTTAGCACTCATTGGATCTAGATGATGCTCACAGAGGTGAAGCATCAGGACTTCCCGGGAGGTCACCCATCCCAGTACTACTCCAGCCTGAGCGCACTTAACTATGGAGTTTCCTCCATGGTTAAACCCAAAGCTTGCAACCCCATTTGCAAAACCTTCACCAAGTGTTGTGCCTTATGAACCATTCATTAGAAAGCCCCTTAAGATCATCAATTGATAAGTAGGAGATAATTTCCACAGCAAGTCAAATTGTGAGCATCACCTAGATCCAATGAGTTCTAAGTGTTCCATTTATTCTCATGAGAGATGGATTCGTGTTGAATCACTACTCATGAAAAATGGGTCAATGAGTTTCACTCAAAAATCACACAGTTAAATCCTAATAGCAATATCACAATTTGACTTATTGTGGAAATTATCTCCTACTTATCAATTGATGTGTGACCTTAAGTGCTTGTAGTGTTTTTTAAATCTCAGTCACCCCTTGTGTCAATGATTCATTTCACCATTCGATGCAGTCTTTAATAACATACAAGGCCTTTTCATCCAAACTGGCCATAGGGCATTCGGCCTAGAATTTCTACAATCCAAATTATTGGACGTCTTCTAGCCACATTACCACCTTTGCCCAATTATTTCTCTCCTTCTCATAGTTGTCATTGCTTGTTTCCACCTTAGTAATGGTTTATATCTCCTTTGAAGCTTTATCTAGCTGACCTATGTGTTTTATGATGTCATTTAGGATGCATTGTACCCATTCCCCTACTATTTTTTCCATGACTTTATGTTTCTACAGGTTTTGTAGTGATTGTTGGTTAGTTACAAAGGACACATGGACAATTGCTGACATCTCGCTGATTAGTTTTTCTTTAGGATGAAGGATAGCATTAATATATTGCACCATGTTTTTGATAGTTTCCTTCATCTCCTATTTGTCCTGTCCATCATTCCATACTCTATGCACAATCTTTTTATTGGAGGCTTCAAAGAATTCCATATCAACCTCATAGTTCCCTTTTCCTAGATCAACTTTAGTTATCTAGTAATCTTGAGGAGCCAGGGACTTGCATGAGCTTCCATCTAGTGATGTAGCTATCTTTTCCTACCAGCATCCAAATTTTTTATCAAAATTAATCCTTACTTGAGTTCTCACCTTCTTTACTTTAGGCATCTTTCCTAGGCACTTACTGACTAAATCATCAATTGGCGTGGATAGAGGAACCATGCTCCTCTTCTATTCTACTAAAGTCTCTAACCATTTAGGAATGACCTAGTCCTTATCTATAGCAGGGGAGAATTTGGCTAAGGCAAGACTACTATCTTGGCCCTCGGTATTCATTGGCAAGCTCTAAGGTTCCAATACACTGTCTACCATAGGTAGTTATTCTATTTCCTCGAGGTCAACTATTATGGCACCCTTGCTTTTGGTGGCTAATGCTTTTCTCATGCTTGAATGGCTCACCTACTTTTCCTTAGGATTACCCTCTTGAACTTGAAGTTGAAGTGGCTCTAGGACTACTTCAACTTCAACTTCAATTGGACCTACAACAAGATTATGAATATCTTGATTAGTGATCTCTTTTTGCATTTTGGGATTCTTTTTACCTTTTCTTTTTGAAAACTTCCTAGAAAGATTAGGAGTGGCAATAGTTTTTGATTTTATCCATTTAGCAGTTCTGGCTAGCACATCTTTAGTATAGGAGTAAACGTCATCTTCTTCTCTTCTTCCCCAGTAAATTTTAGGAATGGGCATGGACTCAATTTGATCAATGTAGAATGGGTCAAGCACCTCTTTAGAATTCTCGTCTTTCAACCCACATGTATCTAGTTCCATGTTAAACATAATGATTTGTTTAACAGTTAGGCATGACCACAGTCTCCTTCTGACTTCAAATTCATTAAGGTAGTTTTCCCAATACTCTTTTAATTGTGGGATGTGAACAAAGGATGCTGCATTTTTAAAATTATTTCTGACAAAATTTGTATAATCAAAATCTTCTCAGGAAGAGAAGGGTTTAATGCACAAATGAGCCAATGATTCCTTTGCTTACATAGCTTCTTTTAGATTGGGGCATCTATAATGTCAAATTTCAATAGGGAAAAATATTGAAGAAGACCTCTTTGAAACTTGATAAGACTCTACTACAAAGACAAATTGTTTGCATACTTCAAATAAAACCATAGAGTCTAAATAGTATCAAGGTAATTTCAATGGCTTGCTAGAAAAGCCACCTATCCTGATATATGTGAATATGGGAAATTGAATATAAAAGTAGCCATAGATTTGTACAACTTGCATGGCTTCTTCAAACAACATATCATTCTCATGACCTTGAAGTTTGAAGACCAAATTTCCTAGAAAGACATCATTTACCTTTCTAAACTCTTTACACAAAGAAGTATCCTAAATATCAATGTAATACTGGTAAATGGGCATTTCATCAACCCAAGGCATATGTGGGAGGTTTTCCCATTCCTTAGAAGCTGCTAGGATATAAATCAGATAGGAAGACAAGAAAAAGGGACCAAATTTGTTGATAACTATTAAACCTTTATGCAAGTTTTTGGCAATCAGGTCGGCCCAGTCAATGAACTTACTTCCTTCAACAATCTTTTGGATGATGAAATACAACCAATACTCCCAATAAAATGCATGTTCATTACCCCTAATCCTATTCAGCAATAGCACAATGTTTGCGATTTCTTTTATAAAATTCTTAATCGTTAAAGGCTTAGGCAATCTAGAACCCCCTTCTGTAGGTTTCAGGAGCCAGGATTGAGCTACCCTATTATCATAACTACTTTTTCCTTCAGCATATAGGTGCTCTATTTCTTCAAACATCCATGGCTTGTAGGGCTCTTTGTGGGGAATCCTAAAGGTTGAATAGACATTGGTTCTGCTGATTTTAGCTATTACCTCCCCTAAAACTTTCTTAATGCACCTGGAGATAGGGTCGTAATCGTTGTAGGAGTTGATGAAATCCAACTCCATAGTCACCAAGATCACTTGCATGAAAAAACTTGTCGAAGGGAAACCAAGAAGGAAGAGGTGGAGCTTAGAAAAACCTTAAATGGACATGAGAGAGAACATATTGCAAAACAATGAAATTGTATTTATAATGAGAAATGGACTTATGAGTCATGAAAATACAATGAGAGAGCCTAAATATAAAGGCCTCATGGAAGCTTGTAGAACAAGATGGAAAGTGGTAGAAGATAAAGTTGACAACCAAGCACCCTTCCACAAAAAGGTGAAACATGCTAGAAAGGAACAAACTCTCGTGTTGTCAACAAATCATCACTACATGCATTAAATACTAAATATTAAATAAATGCATTAACCTAAGCAAGCTTAAGTAAATAGAATAAATAATTAATTAATTATTTACTCTAACACCCCCCCTTAAGTGCAACTTAGGGGAATGCTTTAAGCTCACAAAACTTAGATGAAATTAAAAATGGGTCTCAGCAATGAGGCCATGTTAGGTACCCATGTACAATGCAAAGAGATGCAACCTTTGAAAATGGGAAATGAGAGAAAACCACATGGGAAAAACCCTCCCCAAAAAAGAGGTAAGAACCTAGTGAAGAACTGAAGAAGCCTCCAACTAGGGGAATGTCCTCTAAAATAGGAACAAAGAAGATCATGAAGAGCATCACTAAAACATGAAGAAGTTGCAAAATCTACCATCTGAAATAAAATTGTTGATCCAAAGAACCTTCATGGAAGAAGAAGGCAGAAACTGAGCATGTCAATATGGTAGATGATCCATCTCACCAAAATGCATAGGTAGCCAACCACTACAATTGCCTCATATATAGGATCAACCACTAAATACATAGCTCACACTATCGAACCATCAAACCAAGGATGCATTAGACAATAGGATAACCCCCCCTTAATGCAGATGGGGTGAGATGATAGACAACTGAGAAGGTGGGCCAAAAATCCTCTATAGATAGGACCAAGAATGATGAGAGAGGAAGAGGTACAAACACCTATAAAGACACATTCACAATGATGCTACATGGTGCTAATGTTGTAGAAGGGACACTCACTTAACAAAGGGAGAAGGCCTAAAACAAAAAACAACTATCCCCCCATGGTGCTTTATAAAAATAGTGCAAGTACAATTGTCTCAAAAAATAATGTTCATGAACTCGAAATGCAAAAGTGGCACTTTATCTCAGTGCATATAAAAAGGATCTTACAAATGATGTCTACAATGATTAGAAAAGGAAAAAAGTAGACTCAAAAGAAACCATGCTAGGAAAATGATCCTCAAACTTGAAACAACCAAGATATCCACCATAGAGAAAAAATACCAAAAATAAGATAGAAAGAGCATGGGCTAGAATCTAAGAAAAAAGACTACATTTCTAAAAAGGTGACAAAACCAGCTTTCCAAAAATATAACATTTTCAAAAAACTAACATGGGATGCAAAAGATATGCATGCTAGAGTCAAAAACACAACTTTAAACTTCAACTAAAAAAATAGGCAACAAAACCACATCAAAACTTGAAAATACCTACACTAGTGTGTCTATCTCAAAATTGGCTTTCTAGCACTTCTTTTGGATCAAACAAATACCTCTGTATGCTCAAGTTATGGCCAAAAAATCAAAGGTAGGTCCAAAAAGACCTTGGAGAGGTACAAGAAGCCCATGATGTAGGATGACATCATGTTGATGTTAGCAAATAGCTAGCACAAATTTCACAACTTGTAGCCCGTCGAGGCAAAAAAAGATGCCATGTGGATACCACATGGTAGATATGTTGACATGGTAGGGGCCACATGGAAAAGCGCCACATGGTAACCTACCATGTGTCATGCACTGAATGCATTAACTCTTCCTCAAAAATCCACCAAGGTTGTGACTGTGCTACACTCACTAGGCATTGAGTCTACAAAGTCCTCCATGCAGTGGTTGCAGAAGGTGACATGCATCACTCCTAGATAAGTAGACACAGGGGCAGAGCTAACTAGGAAGTCCACCAGTGGAGTTCGAACAGAGTGGTGGAAGCGAGAGGAGCCGCAGGTGCAAGCAGCGGTTGGGTGTTCTACCGGCAGCGGGTAGGTTGGGCCTACCCTGCAGTGGCTTAGTCAGTGGTTGGTAGAGTGTGGGTGGCCACCCGATGGTGCATTGGCAGAGCCCACATATATATTTATATATATATATATATATTTATATATATATATATATATTTTTATATTTTTTTAATTTTTTTTTATTGCCTGCACGTCTGTATGATCCGTATGAAAGCCCTCAAGCTAAAAAACTTTTGCCTCCCAAAGCCCTATCTCCAAAATTGAAACTTTTTATATGGATCCTAGCTGAAAAATGCCTCCTAAATCCAATGGCAGCATCTATTTGGGCCCAAAGTGCTTTGAAAAAATTCTCTTCCCCCAGATTGAAGAAAAATGCACAAACAAACTAGGGTTTGTGTCTTCGAATTACGGCTTCAAAAAACCTTCAAAAAAGTAGCAGTAGGGAGGCTCTTATACCATGTAAGATTTGATGAAATCCAACTCCAGAGTCACCAAGATCACCTGCATGCAAAACACCTGTCAAAGGGAAACGAAGAAGGAAGAGGTGGAGATTGGAAAAACCCTAAACAAACATGAGAGAGAACATATTGTAAAATAATGAAATTGTATTTACAATGAGAAATAGAATTATGAGTTGTGAAAATACAATGAGAGAGCTCGAATATAAAGCCCTCATGGAAGCTTGTAGAACAAGCTAGAAAGTGGTAGAAGATAAGGTTGACAACCAAGTACCCTTCCAAAAAAAGGTGGAACATGTTAGAAGGGAACAAACTCTCGTGTTGTCAAAAACCCATCACTACATGAATTAAATAATAATAATTAAATAAATGCATTAACCTAAGTAAGCTTAAGTAAATAGAATAAATAATTAATAATTAATTAATTATTTACTCTAACAATGGCTTGCACATTCGATAACAAGTTCTGGGCATGTGATTGTAGTGGGAAAGGTAGTGGCTTCCAATAACCCACTATTATCTAACTTTTGATAAATGAGGCTTGACTGGGTGTTTTTGGTTCTCTTGATAACATTAGACAAATTCTTATTTACCAGAAATGTATCATGAATTTTAGGCAAAAAACTAAACAAAAATGGCTTTTCAAGCTAGGGCATTTTAGGACAAAATAACATCATGATTGTTATGAAAGATAGGTTTTAAAAGATGCACCCTAAATTATCGCAAAACAAAGCAAACACAAATGAAAATGTAGAGGGTTATGGCAACACACTTACAGTTTGACAGAGCTACAACCTACAATTCATTTTCCCTATCCAACAGTGCTAAAACTTCTTTGCAAATGGTGAAATGATTGGGAAAAAAGGTAAAATGAATGCATTTAAGGGATGATTTGCAAGGAAATCATAGGACATATTTGGCAAGTTAATGCAATAATTACTCATTCATGTGACATGCAATGGAAAAGACCCCCATGAGTGATTTTCTTTAAATGCCCATCAAATTTGCATGCTCACTAACATTCTGTGTCATCATGAAATGAACAATTTAGCCTTTTGACAATTCTTGCCATATCTGAACACCTACCACCTTAAAATCCCTTACTTATAATCTCACATGCCTTGGGAAACATTTTACTGGGAGCCACCTTGCTTTTAGCTTGAAGATTTGAAAATCTACATGAAAACAAGCATTAGTATGTAAAATTGACATCAAAGTTGAAGTTGAAGTTTCAATTGATTGAGCTTCAAATCTAACTTTATCTTCACTATGACTGACTTAGGGAATGGAAAAGGCTTGGCACATAGAAGACTAATGTAGGATTGAACTTGAAGCTAAAGTAAACTGAAACTTCAAGTTCAACTTGAAAATTAAGAAAAGACTCAGAACTAAACCATGGCTGAGGCATGGGAAAAATATAAGTGGTAACATATAGCAAACACCAGAACTAAAAGATCAAACAACTAGAAATAGCACAATAAACCTTTGGCTCAATCACAATCTCATGAACAAAATTCACAGAACAATGACACATTTAGGCAAGAATCACTACACTCCAAATGCAAGCATGAAAAGCATAATTTTATTGCATAATAATAGTGGCTCTTGTTACATATTACAATAGGCTATTTATAAGAAATTGTCTAATAAATTTGTGTTGAGAATAAGAGATATCTTCATGCAACAAAATGCTTTTAAAACATTAAAACAAACTAAATATATATAGACTAACAATTAATCTAGTGCTTAGAAGGACTTCATCTATATTTTATTCATTACTTGGATGCATGATCCCTTTACATTTTAAAAATAGAGAAAACATGAGAGAGAAAGTAGGAAGAAGCCTTCAGTCAAAGTAAGAGCATTTGGAGATGCCAAAAATAGAAGCTAGTCCTTCATTAGGTGTGTGTTGAAGTTGAACTATCATTAGAATGCATTCCCAATGCATGGAAAGTACTATTTTTTGAATAAGTTGTTAATTGTTGGTGCACCTCTAAATTATGGAGCTATGGACCTATGTACCTACAGGCTTAAGCACCTATGGAGTTGTGGAGCTCTGGACCTTGATAGGGTTAAAATCTCAAAATTTTACTAAGTGTCAAAATTAAAATTCTAGCATCTGGGTTTTGTTCTTCTTCATCCCAAAGCGATGTCTAGATATTTGCCCTTATATTTCTCTATCATTTTAGTAATCTTAGATACATCTAGAAGATCTAAGGCCTCATAATTGTCTTTCATCTTCTATCTATAGTTGTCCACCTCAATTCAAGTCTCTACAAAATCTTTGAGTTTGGTGTCCAACTCTAACAATGCTTCTTTTCTCCTAAAGGCTTGTCTGATATCTTCATCATTGGATGCTTCTTCTAAGGTCTTCTAAAATTTTTCTACCACAACCTCAATATTCAATAACTACTCATGTTCATCATCCTCAAAAATATCCAAGCAGGCATCACTATACTGTCTCTCTACTTCCAGAATTTTCTCTTGAGCTTGATCCCTGATCCAATGTATCTCATCATGTAATGTTTTCATTACTTTATTGCCCTTTGATATTTTCTCTATCCAATCATCAATCATATCTAGCTCATCTTTGGCATATACATCAATCAAAGCCTCATATCTTTGGCCCTTTATGGCTTGTAGAGTCTACAAATCCTTACTCCAAGCATGTATCTCATCCATGATACTGAAGTCCTACTTCAAAATTGCTATGATCTTATTCATGTTCTCCTACATAGCATATAATAACTTCAAATTCCCTGTGATGATTATAAAACCTTTCTCTTCAAAACTTTCTCGTTGGTACTAACAATCCTTCAAAAATGGGTCAACTTGTACACCTCCCCCTTCTCTAAGTATAGTGTTCAAAGTATGCTTGGGGTGTTCAAGATCAAGAGAACCAATGACTTTGGCCAGATATCCCTTTAGGATCTCAACTTGGCTTTGAAGTGCTTGGAGTTCAATCTCCTCTTGTTCCATGTATTTGAGGACCTCTTTGACTTCCATAGTCATCATTTGTTAGGATGAATCCCATGTAGATCTTCCCAACATAACATCCTTTAATTCATAATCTTCAAGGCTAAGGCCTTCTGCATCTGTACCTTCAAGAGGGAGAGCCACTTGTGCAAATAAATCCTGGTTTTGTATGGTGGTGACAAATGCCAATGGTGTTGCCTCGTGATGGAGACTTAGGTTTTTTCAAGATCTCTATAGTATCACAAATGTCTTCTTTTGAAGCACAAAATTGAAGCTTAATACTCCTCATTATCTCCTTTTGGATCCATCTAGGGATGCGTCTTACTGAGGACCTAGCTCTTGATAATGAAGGAGTATGTTTTACAACTTCCTTCCCCTTGTTGCTCCTATTGGGAGTTATATTCTATTGGGAGGGCTCTTCTTATGTAGCCTCAGTCTCAATAGACCCTATAGCCTAAACCTTAGTGCCTTGGGAAAGTGGTTGAGAATATTCCACCATTTTTCCTTCTGACACTTCATTGGTCACCATTTGTTCTGGTCTCTCCTCTGATGATGGTTCTTTTTTAACATGCTCTTCCTCTAAACTTTGAGGTGGAGGGGTCACTGAGCCCTATTCCACCACTATAACTCATGGTAGATATGGAGGAATAGGATCAAGACCCTATGTATCTGATGACATTTGCATCCAGTCTTCTTATTGAGGTTTACCTATAGTGGTGTCCCTGATCTTATCCCCAATCAGCTATGTACCTACAGGCATGAAATCAAAATTTGAAATTGAGAAAACATCATCACTCTCTTCACTCTACTCATCCACCCACTATTGTACTTCATCTTCCAAATAAGAGAGCTCTAAAGGTTCTACTTGAGTAGATGGCATGGTACCCGTAGCACTCTTTCTTCTTTGCAACTCAATGGCTCTAGCTAGCCAAGTTCTTCCTTTTAGGGGCACTCATTCCTCTTCCTCTTCTAATTCTTCTTCCTCCTCCTCTTCATCTCCTTCTAGAATGCTTTTAGGAATAGATGGATTAGGCACCAGTCTTCTACCAATCCTTTTCCTTTTCTTCATCTGAATCTTAATCTTTTTCTTATGTTTCTTGGAGGTGGAAGGAGAAGCAAGTTCATCTTTCATAGGAGGAATGGAGACTTGTGGAATCTCTCCCTCTTTTGGTTGGCTAGAAACAATGGGAGGAAACTGTGGTTCATCCTAGACTTGGGTAGCTCCAGTATTTTGAGACTATTGTAGACTCTATTCCTAATACTGGGGAGGCACCTATTCTATCTAAATCCTTTGAGGAGAAGGTCCTCTTTATTTTTTTGTTTCCCTTCCCTTTAGGAGGGTGATAATATCCAAATGGGTGATCAAGTTGGTACACTATTTCTAGCTTGATAGGAGACTGAGCTATGAAGGTAGGAATTGTTACTTTCCTTCCTCTACCTCTTTTTGGGTGAGCATGTGCATGGAAGATTATAGTATCAGGAATTGGATCAAGTGGAAAAGGTTTCTTGATCCAATCATTCATCATTCTAATAACATGCCTCACTCTATGATTAATATCATCAAGCTCCTCCCTATCAACCTTGACATTCATATTGGGTCTTTCACCAATTTTATCTGTGTTGAATAGGGGGTATAGTAGCTCCTTCAAATCCTATTGCTTTATCTCCTTTAGGATGTTCAATTGGTGAGCCTTTTTTGCAAGATACAAAGTCATCCTATAATAGTCCCTAATGTAGACATCATAATCATTTGTGGCATTCATCTAGTAATCTTCAACAACATCCTCATGATGGAAGTCTTTTCTTGCCAAACTCTCCACTTTCCCAACATTGTCAAAATATGGTTAGGGAGAGTTGTATTCTTCAAGGGGATAGTTCTCACACTCCCATTCAAAAGATGGAATGTCTTGCTTCCACTTCACCTGATATGGTCCAATGACCAACAGCCATGCCTAGCAAGGTCTCTGTGCCTCTTTATCTTCTCATAGGCTGACTCAATTTGTTGGGAGATCTCCAACAGTACTAGTTTGTCACTTGGGTATCTAAGGAGCTTCTTAGGATTGATAGAGGCACCAACTACCCGTAGATAGGTGAACATTTTGAACTAGATGAAGTAATCTTTGAGAGCTATTACTTGTTCTTTGGATTCATTAGATAACCTCTTCCCATAGTCTCCCTCAATGAATTGAATGATTGCAAAGATGAACAAATCATTCACAATTCTATATTGTTTACTCTACACTGAGAGTATCTTCTTTACCAACTAAGGGTAGACTATGTATTGCTAGGCATTGGGATCCTGCATATTGCATTTGCTATACAAACCATGATAGTTTTTTTCCCTCATTGCAAGTAGGCACACCATGTAATAAGTCATGTAAAAATTCTTCTTATCTTTCACCATCCTCAACTTTTTAGACAAGTTTTCACTTAGTGTGGTGGCCCAATCTAGTGGTATCTTCACCTATTTGATGGTCTCGATGAAGTTGACCATAAAGGTACTTAGGTGGCCTACTACAAGTAAGCCCATGACTCTGTTTAGGAGAATGATGGAGTATCCAATATCCTCCTTCATCTATCCCTGGTTCATGTCTACCTTTCTTGCTATCTTTCCCTAAGGAGGCTTCTTAATGAGGTATGAAGATTGTATGATGTCAATTGCCTCTTGTTGATGCTCCCTGTACCATCTCTTAGGTACTTCATATGAGAGCCTAATGAATTGGTCTGCTCTTGGAAGATGGAAGACCCTTTCAATGTTGTTGGGTTGTAGGTCCAAAACCACCTCCCTGGTGACACTCTTGACTACTCTTTCATCAAGAACAAAATGCTGTGACAAGGCCATGATTTTTCTAGCTAATTGTACTAACACAAGGTGTGATGTGGCATTCACCAACCTGGAATGGATTAGTGTAGATACCAAAGCTGATCTCTCTATTGGCTTGTTGCAAATTCTTAGGAAATCTTGTAAATCTATGTGCCCTAAGTTAGTATCTCAAATTTCTATGTAATCATCATGGAATCTTGATTTAGAAGGTACACCTTGAAATTTGAAAACCACCAATTTGGGTGGTACTTTAGATTTGGATGCCATTTAATCACCTGCACATTATGAGAAAAATGTTTATTAGTCAAGGATAAAATGTAAAAGCTAATGAATTAAAATGAGCATAAAAAAAAATTCCCCTTTCGGCATTTTATTTACTTTCTTATTTTATTATTTTTTATCCCTTTCTATTTCCCTTTTTATTTTATTTTTGTTTATTTTTGAAATTTTATCATTTTTATCTATTTTTGAAATTTTATATATATATATATATATATATATATATATATATATATATATATATATATATTTTAATTTTAATTTTTTTGTGTTTTTCAATTTTTCAATTTTTTAATATTTTTTTCTAATTTTCTAATTTTTTTTCAATTTTTCTAATATTTTTGAGTTTTTACAATTTTTGATGACTTTAACAATTTGCTCCTGACTCTTGAATTGTTAGTCTGGGAGTAAAAAAAAGTAAGGGGTCCCCATTCCTAGTGAGGAATGGGGCATAAGTTGTTGACACCACAACAAATAGCCTCAAAAAATGGAAGAAATGACCAAGGCATTTCTTCATCAACAAGCATTCCTCCAACATGTGTCAAAAACCAACCAAACCTTGAACAATTTGAGCCTCTTTTGGATGACTTTACAATCAAAATTTTAGAATTCAAAATCTTCAAATTCAATGTGTGCGTTGTGTATTCATTCCCTTTGATGCCTTAGGATGTTTTCTATTAGAGCTTTCTAACAACTCGACACAATCTTCCACTCCTCTTGGCTCATTCATTTGAAATCTCCATGAAGGCTTTTCATCAATCAATTGGTTGACCAAATAAGAGAATCAATTCAAAGGCTTTTGGTGAGATGCCATGTTGTTTTAATTTTTTGGCTATTTGAATAATTGCTTTATGTCATTCAGAATGTTACTCTTGATGAAGCAATATTTTGAATACAAGATGCTCTATTTTGAAAATGTAATATTTTGAATACAAGATGCTCTATTTTGAAAATGTATCTTTTTCCATTTCAAATCTTTAGAATCCTTCAATCTTAACACCATATTTTCTCTTTTGTTTTTCTTTCTTCTTCTTCTTTTTTATTTTCTATATCTTGACCACACTTAGACTGTGTAGCTAGAACATTAATGTCATTTCTTGAAATCGATCTCTTGCAAACATCCCTTGCATTCCTCTTTTAGAACTTTACAAACTCTTATGCCAAACAATGATCTTAGCAACCTTTTGAGTAGACTCCTCCTCTTTAAACCAGTTGAAGTTTAGATCATCTCTTGTCATATTTGACTTTAATTCAATAGCACCTAAAACAATCAAATCTTTTAAATTTGCAAAGTGTTGAGAACTTGGTGGTCTAGGTTTTTGATTTCCAGATTGAAAGTCCCCTATTTTCACAAAAAATGTCAATTGCTTGGTTGGTATAAGACACACAATCATAAAAATGTTTTGACAAAAAAATACCTCTTCCTAAAATTAGAACCAAAGATTGGTTAGTGAAATCTTAAGAGGAAATATCGAGTACACCTTACCCCTTAGGACTGACACAACTTTGAAAGGAAATACATGACTGAAAGAAAACATGCAACATGAAAGCAAACACACTTGCGAAATAAATACACTTGCAAAAATAAAAATCTAAGCTTTTTTTTTTTTTTTTTTTTTTTTGTCTTTTAGGCTTCAATGTAATGCTTTAGAAACTACCCATTTATGGGTAAGGGAAGAAATTTCCCCTGTAAGGAACGAAGCCTAAAAGTGTTTTCTCCTAGAATTTTTGCAATTTGATAAGGGCCTGTTCACAAGCATTGGAACTTGGTATGGCTGATTGGATTTTCTTTCACCTTATCCCAGAGAAAAACAAGGTTAGAAATCCTAAATGATTTGATTATGGCCCTCTTGTGAAACCATCTTTTCACAACAACTTGATGTTTAGCCATATGCTCCAATGCAACTATTTATTTCTCATCCATCTCTAAAAGATTTATCAATCTAATTTATACTTTGTTAGCATCTTTAGCATACCCACTCATGAATTTTAAAATAGGAATTCTAAGATTAAGTGGGAACATTGGCTCCTATCTATAAATAGCCACGTAGAGAGAAGTCCCCAAAACATTTTTTACTCTCACTCGATCTTTCCATAAAACATATTTGAGTTGTGTATGCCAATCCCTAGGATTCTCCTTCAACAATCATCTTATTACTGTGATCAAATTCTTGTTTTTGGAATTTGCCACCCCATTTCCTTGCAGGTAGTAACTTGAAGAGAACTTGATAATGACTTGATTCTTGTATGTCCACTTGATTAGGAATGCAGATGTGAAAGTAGACCTATTATCACACACAAGGGTGAAAGGCATTCTAAACCTAGTAACAATGTGTTCTTCCAAAAAGTCTATTACCACCTTAGTTGTGCAATTTTTGAATGTTTCTGCTTCCATCCATCATGTGTAGTTATCCATAGCTATAAGAATAAATACATGTCTAGTTGATGATGGTGGGTTGACTAGACCAATGAAATCCAATCCCCACTTTGCAAAAGTGCATATCTTCTACATAACCTATAAGGGCATTGCTAGATTCCTTTCTCTATTGGCACTAGTTTGACAAATATGACACGAGTGTACATGCTCAAAAGTGTCTTTGAATATTGAGGGCCAAAACTAACCTGATCTTAGAATCATGTGGACCATTGCTTCTACCGAATCATGTCTTGTACCATACTTATCATGAAATTTTTCCAAGACTTCTTTTGCTTCCTCATGGCCTAAGCACTTCACATAAATCCCTTCATAGTTTCTCTTGTACAACTTATTGTCATGTAATATGTAGGATTCACACTTCACTTTTAGTACCCTACATTGTGAGCTATTGATCCATTTGGGACATTGGTCTTGTAGGAGATAATAAACAATGTCTTGATACCAAACATTCGTCACTACTTCCTAATTAACTTCAACTTGTGACACAACTATCTTCTTCTAATCATCCCTATTTGTTTCATCGTCAAACTTGAATTCCTTTTCATTTCCATCCTAGTTATTAGTTATCATCTTTGACAACCCTTGACTTCTGACTAATCTTATAGATTGAATTTCAACATCGAACTCTTGAAGTATGGTCATCCACTTTCCTCTCCTTTCACCAAGTTCATTCTACATCAAAAGTATCTTTACTGCTAGATTAGGTACAATTGCATACACCTTGCTCCTTAGTATGTAGTGATAGAACTTCTTTACTACCTTGATTAACATAAAGGATTATTTATCAAGGTTTGAATAATTCAAATTTGCATTCTTCAGAGGACAACTCATAAAAGCAATTGGTCTTTCATCTTCCTTTTCCCTTTTTTGTGTTAGGATCCCTACACAAGGGTGTTCTGAAGCAAAGAAATAGATCTTAAAAGGTAACTCATAATCAAGACTCACCAAGATTGGGGCCATAGAAATGGCCACCTTGATATCTTCAAATGACTTCTTTATCTATGGAACCCATTTTGTCTTAGCCCCCTTTTTGAGTAAATCATTAAGGGGATGAACTATCTCTACAAATTCACTTATTATTTTTCATAAAAAATTTATCTTCCCATAGAAATAATTCCATTCCTTCCAATTTTGTTGAGGTGCTAATTTCAAAATATATTCAACTCTATCCAGATCAATGGAGATTCTAGCTTTAGAAATAATATGTCCCAGGAGCTTTCCTTTAGTAATGCCAAATGAACATTTCTTGGGATTGAAAGATATGTCATATTTACAATATCTATTTAATACTTGTCTTAGATCAACAATGTGGGTACTTTGATCTTTTGAAAAGATAGTCAAGTCATCCATATAGATGACTATACATATGTTTATCAATCCTTTGAAAACCTTATCCATCACTCATTGAAATGTAGCTCCCACATTATTCAGTCCAAAGGGAATTCTTCTATAGGAAAAAGTTCCCCACTTCATTGTGAAATCCATCTTTAGTCTATCTTCTTCATCAACCATCACCTAGTTATACCCTAAGTAACCATCTAGGAATGACATCATTTTTGAACCATTCACAATCTACAAGACCTCATCTAGTGAGGGTAAAGGATAGTTGTCCTTCTGAGATGCTAGATACATGTTACAAAAGTCATCACAAAGAAAAATCTCTCTAGTCTTTTTCCACAGTGAAACAAAATTTGCCACCCATGTGGAATGGCGGATAGGAAATATGATCTTAGCATCTAGTAACTTCTTCACTTCTTTCATGATCAATGGTTCAATGATAGGATTTACCAGTCTTTGTCTTTATCAGAATGGTTTGGCATCTGGTTTCAGTGGGATGTTATGTGTGATAATCTTAGGATCATAAATCTTTAGTTCTTCATAGCTCCAAGCAATGACATCCTTATAATCGATGAGTAATTTGAGCATGTCTTCCCTTTCTTGTGAGGTTCACACTTTTCCTATCTATACCATTCTTGGTTCTTCATCAGTACCCAAATTGTACGAATCACATTCTTCAATTCCCTTTTCTTGGGTTACCCTTCTATTGAGTGTCGATTCATCATGATCAAAGATACATTCAAGTACAACTATTCCTTTTGGAATGGTGTTAGTTTTCAAATTCATAATCCCATCTTCATCTTCAAGCCCATCATCTTTAGGTCTATCATCTGGTGTATCATCAATCTCTTGTCCCTCAAAATGGTCACTGCACATGATAAACTCAAGTATATGTTGATCATCTTGAAAGACCTAGAAGTTTGTCACATTATCAAGAATGGATGGAACAAAAACCAATTCTACTAAGAATCTTTTCAACTTGGTTCTTTCAACTAGTTGCAAGGCACTTGCTAAGATAGCAAGAGCATCTTCCACCATGTTCTTTCTTCTAGAATGGATTTGATTTATAAAGCTTCAAAATCATCTAATATATCCCATACCCTTTTCCTGTAAGCAAGTAATCTTTTATCGTTGCAAGAGTATATGGATTTTACTTGTCATATAACAAATTGAGAGTCTCCTCCAATTTTGAGAGCTATAACTCCTTTCTCTAGTGCAAAGAGAAGTCCTCAAATTAATGCCTCATATTTTGTAGCATTGTTAGTACATCTAAAATGTAATCAATATGCAACATAGAAAGACCTACCTTTTGGGTTGACCAATTCGATACCTACATTAGCTCCCATCTTGCACCTGGAACCAATGAAGTGGAGTGTCCAAATTGTATTTTCCTTGGGTTTTCTAACTTTATGCTTATTTTTCCTCAACTTCTCTTTCACTTGAGCCTTGAATGACTATTTATTAGGAACCCACTATAACTTTCCTTGTGTAGGACTTGATGAGTCCCCTTCATAATCTGTAGATAGAGGAAGTGTATGTTTTTCTTGTTTATCTTGAATTTCCCCTATTAGTTATTTGATTTCCTCAACTATAGGTTTAGGATGAATGACTACTGAAGTCCATCCTTTACCTTTCACATATCATCTTCTCCTTTTTACTTTAATAATCCATGGAGAAGGAGAAGACAAACCTCCCCCATCTGACAATGTATCATTTTATGACACATTCAAATCTTCAATTTCTTCTTCAATATTTTCAACAAGGTTGGATGAGTGCACCATATCTTCACTTTTTGTGAATTCATCTATTGAGGTTTTTTTATTCTTATTCTCCATTATATGTGTTAGTACCTTTGCTATTACTTCTTGGCATGACGAGAAATCAAATTTAGAGTGACTAACTTTGTGTAACTGACAAAATCCTGGAAGGAGGAGGATGCTAGGATCAGCTTCCTCTCCTAAACATTATAAATTAGTCACCATACTATCTATGAATTGTGTCACAATTTCATTTTTGGGTACTGGCACTTTAGGTTCTTCATTCTGATCTTAAGACGTATTGGTTGGAACCATATCCAATACCATCACTTTATATGAACCCAAATATGATTCTAGGAATGCTATCTCATTTAGGGCATTGTAATATTTAATCATTATTTTCAATTTTGGCTCAACATCTATCCTAATTTGATTGTTCAATCCTTTCCATGGCAACTAGAATTGAGTGAAGTCTATAGAAAACCATCCTCTCAAACATTTTCTCCATTCTCTACTTAGAAGCAACCCATATGTTTTGAGGATATCAACCACATGTATGTCAGTAACATCCATAATTTGAGGGTTAACTGTCAACTGTATCTGTACATCTTTTAGTACACCAATGATTTTTACCTCTATTTTGTCCAACTGTATCACTACTTGATTAGAGGGTTGAGGACTAACTCCTAACCTTTGGGCTATTGATAATGGCATTATGTTACATGAAGCTCCTCAATCAATGAGGCAATTGTGAAGATTCTTCCCATATATCTTGATGCTAAGAAAAAATGGGGGTACCTTAATTTTGTCTTTGAACATAGTGGGCATTACTTCTGCAACATTCACTTGTTGAGATATTGTCTTTTGAGGAACAACATTCATATTGTGGGAAACCTTTGTATGATCTAATGTCTTCATGAGTGCTTCTCTTTTTTGTGGAAAATTCTACAACATGTTAAACATGGACATATTGGCCTTAGTCCTTTTCAAATCCTTCATTGCATTATATTTTTCAATGGACCAAGCGAGATTCTTCAGTATTGTTGGTACATTCACTTGGTTTTTATTCTGTTGTCCTCCATACATTGGTCTTACTAGTAGCAAATTGTTATTTTCTCTTGGATCAAGTGGAGTTGGTTGTAAAACTTCAGGAATCCCATCCATCAAAGGTTCCTTTCTATTTCTTAGATTATACATATTTATATTGTTATTGCAAAAAGAAAACATCTCATCATGTCGAATATCAGGTTCCTGACTAAAAGGGAATGAGAATTCCTCACTCACTAGTTGTTCCACTTGTGCATTTTGTGCAGAATCATAGGATTCCAATAGCATAGCATTGAAGTGTATAGGAGGAGGATTCTCATAGACGTATGAATTTTGATTCATCTCCTCATTGCCATTATATTAAGAACCATCATTTTTGAGCACATTTTGGCTATCATCATATTGATTGATATCAGCATACTGAACATTGTTGTTGTTGTTATCAATAGGAATGCTTCCATTATTTGGATGGGTGTTCCATTTCCGGTTCTGCCTTTGGGAGCCATTGTTGTGATTAAGAGGATTGAAGTTATTTCCTCTACTATTGTTTCTTGCATTGTTGTTGTTATTGTTCTCATTGAAGTTCTTGTTGTAATTCTGACCAAAATTATTGTTGTAGGGACCAACATTGTTTCTTTGGAAGTTGTTATTTTTTCCTTGTGACAATCTAAGATGTGTCAATTCATTATTCATTTGGGGCATAGTCTTCTTCATTTGACCAACTTCTAAAATAAGGTTATTATCTATTTCCATGTGAACTATGGCCTTTTGTTCAAAGAAAGCTATTTTTGGAGGCTCATACCCTAGATATGTTATCACATGATTTTTTGGAGCGGGTACCTACTGTAATGGAACTAGGTTCATAAGGATGAACTAGTTAGGCACCATGGGTGCTCCCATGGGGTATGTTGGTATTTTAGTGTTTGCTTGCATTGGAAGCATCATTCCTCCTCCATTAGGATTGGCTTGCTTTGTAAACATGATTGCCTTTGTGAAGACATTGTCCAATGTGTCAATATTTGTTGCAAGAAGTCTTCTCAGAAAAATTGCAATAAGATGGTCCATAGCATTTAGATAAATCTAAATAGCAACTTTAATTGGTATAGTGTATGGCATTTCCAACTTGCGGTAGGCCATATGAAAGTGATGGTTGAAGCAAGAAACTATCTCATCTGGATCTCTTTTGATTGATATAAACTATTGATGTATCATAGTTGGGTTGATGAATGTTTTGAATTGTTCCAAGAACTTTTTTTTTAATGTATTGTAATCTCCAATGCATCTAGGTGGAAAATTAATGTACCAATTGAAGGAAATTTCCCCCAAAGAGTAGGGGAATAAATGAAGAATGACATCCTAATTAGAAACTTACTTGCAATTGCAAATTTTCTTGAATACCTTGACATGATCTTTAGAAATTTGAGTCTCATCATAGATGAATCTAGGGCAAAACTTCTAAGGATTCTTAAGGAGGTCATGGAGTGCACCTCTCAAGTTTATTGGTGAGTCTACAACACTTGTGAAAAAGGTCGTTGGAGGGTTTGGTGGACCTAATGGTGGTTGTTGAGGAGTAGCTATTGGAATATGTGGTGGTCCACCAAGTGGTTGAAGTGGAGGTGGAATTGAAGAAGATGATGAAAGTTCAAATGGAAGTGGTTGAACTCAGGATGATCCCTTGTCACTACATGGTTTGTGAAAGTGGGTAAGCTTGAGAAACTAGTCTCTATTTGACATAGACCTTAATGCTTGCTAAAATGGGGATTTTGGATCAATATCCTCTAGCTTGCACCAATTCTAAAAAATGCCCACCTCCGTAGAAGTACACTTCCTCACCTCTCTAAATTTAATCACCTACACATTGTGAGAAAAATATTTATTAGTTAAGGATAAAATGTAAAAGCTAATGAATTAAAATGAGCATATAAAAAAAGTCCCCTTTGGGCATTTTATTTACTTTATTATTTTATTATTATTTTTATCCCTTTTTATTTCCTTTTTTTTTGAAATTTTATCATTTTTATCTATTTTTGAAATTTTATATAATTTTTTTGTGTTTTTCAATTTTTCAATTTTTTTTACATTTTCTAATTTTTTCTTTCAATTTTTTGAATGTTTTTGAGTTTTTTCAATTTTTGACAACTCTAACACTTTTAACTCTAATAATTTGCTCTCGACTCTTGAACTATGAGTTTGGGAGTCAAAAAAAGTAGGGGGTCCCCATTCCTAGTGAGGAACAGGGCATGTTTTGTGGACACCATAATAGCACAAGCACAATAGTAAACCAAAAGAGTATGATCAGAATGACGATATGATATTCATTCAATGTGTGAAAGTAAATTAGGAGTGCCGTATATAAAGGCCTCTAGAATGCTTAGGAGTCAGCAACATGTTAAGTCATACAACTAGGAATATGTCCACCAGGTTTGGGTTATCCTCCATTAAGCACAAGAGTAAGTGAGATGATGAGAGGATAAGCTTACAAAGGTACAACACACAAAATTATGTTGTAGACACCATGTGCTAAAATAGGATTGTGAATAACTATGTTGTCTACATGACAACTCAATTAATTATACAAACTCCAGTGTTGTCAACACGACAACTCATAAGAGCATGAAAACTCCTAAGTATCCCACTTAAGAAATAATAAAATAATGTATTAACCTAAGTAAACTTAAATAAAGTGTAATAAATAAATACTTATTTACACCAACAATTATGTTTTTCTTGTTCTTGAACCCTAGACTTCAAACTATTACTATCTCCAAAAATATCAAAATGTAGAGTAGAAGATCTTTCTTCTAGTTTCTTATTTTGTTCTTTCAAACAAGTCATTCTCCAAAGAAAATTATCTCACTCACTAAGAGCATTCATGGTGGCTTGCTCCTTCTCCTTCTCCAAATGTATGTGTTTGGCATCTTCTTTTGCAACCCTTCTCTTAAGGACTTCTATTTTTGAAAATACTTCTTTTGGATTTGTAGAAGTGGCTTCTGAATCAACTGGATCATCCAAATCTATGTGATTTATCTCTATGTAAGGAACTTGCCTAGGATTGAAACCAATTTCTAGACTATTCCTATATCACAACCTATGGTTCATTTCTTTTACCATGTCTTGTCTAAAAGGAATATACCCTACAAGAGACATAGTTTTATCTTAGTAAATCCTTTCTTCTTGTAATGGGATGTTGAATATCTCTCCCAAGAGTCTAGTGGTTTCTAATTCAAAATTTAAGAAGGAATATTCTCTTTCTACCACAGGTTGGTATTGAGAATTGACAGATGCACTACATATAGGCTTCCAAGTAGGATTAGGATCTATCTTCTTTTTTGCTTTGTTTTTTCTACCTCCATGAGGTAAATCTATATACATTGACATTTCTAAATTAGCCTTTGTAAATGTTCATGTAGTTTTCCTCTTATCTTTCATTTTTAAAGTCACTTAAAAATATAGCACTAGCTTCAAAACCTTGACTGAGTAGTCACCATATAGAGGAAAAATAAATAAAATGGCTTTAGGATTTGGAAAAATATCATGGGAAAAAACTCCAAAATAGGTCTAACACAAAGGGCCAATAAGAAAGACTTTTAATACTAGTCACTTTGGGGAATACAACTCTTCTTTGTAGATAAGGCACTTATGCAAGAAAACTATGTGCCACAATGATCCCATGGTATTGGGAAATTTATAGATTCTCAAGGTTTATCATTATTAAAGACAAATACAAATACAAACAAGATATAAATGAAATAGAATTTTGGACATATAACTTTATACTAGGGATTGTAGTTTTCTTTAAATAATAGATTATATTTAACAAGTCCCCAACAAAGTTGCTATTTTGTTAGCTCTTGATTTAATAGTGATTTCAACTACCCTTTATAATTCTAGAAAAAGTAGGGATCAGCTACAAACCATTACTAGTATTGTACAAATCATAACAAAAGGACCAAATAACAAGACATTAAAGCCTTCTCCACTTTGATCTCTGCAAAATTTAGGTCAGTTTGCCTTTGGAATTTAAATCTATAGTTTTCTATTCAAGATTTATAACACAAATTCTAGTAACAACAAATTTATCAACCTTTTCTCTTCTAATTCAAAGTGTTGGAAATATAAGAGGAGTAACCAAGAGGGGAGGGTTGAATCAGTTACCACTAAAATAAATCCCAGATCCCTTGGATGTCAGTACACAATATAAACTTCACTGAAAATATTGTAGCTCGGTAAACACATAGGCACTAATTTAATATTGATATTATGTTGTAACTTGGTAACCACTTAAAATAACAATAGTTACAAGTGAAAAATGCAAATATTAAGATATTATCTATGATTAACCTTACTTTAATTAGTTACATACACATGAAAGAAATAGCATGAACACAAGTGACGAAAAGATTTAACATAGAAACCCAATTTGGGAAAAACTACCAATTGCAACTAGTTACTAAATTTCATTTTTCTAAATTGAGCCCTATTAGGATTCAACCCAATTAAACGATACAAAATAAATTGTTAGGTGTGACACTATTAGAGGATTTAATCACCTTGCTAGGAGTGGCCTTATTACAGGTCTTTAGACACTTCAATCTAGAAGTGTCACCTTGTTAGAAGATTTACAAATAGTTGTTAAGTCAACTTTGTTCAAAGATTTAGATCACTGCTACAATGCTTAAAAGAGTAACAATGAGATGGCTTGACTTTTAATGCAACTATATTGATGATTTCATATCTCAATTTTGGCTTGAATACATGGTCATTTTAGATCAAATGTATCTTTGAAGCTCCTCGAGGATATCTTTCTTATCCTTCTAATTTACTTCCTCTAAGAATCTTCTATTCTTCATCACTTCCACTTTTTTAATCCTCAACTTGACCTTTTATATATACCTTAGATATTGTCAAATAGGATTGAATACATCTTAGAATAATTAATATTCATCTCCTTAGTTGGCTAGAACCAATAACAAAATCCATTAAACTCAATATGCCAAAATAAGAAACTTCTTTTGTAGCCAAACCTACTCAGTAGACACTAACTGAGAACTAATTTTCCTATGTTAACCAACTAAACTCGGTTAACACTAGTTCCATGCTATTGGAAATATAGGATAGACTAGGTTACAGAGAGGGGAGTGGTGAATCAAGAACCAATAAAACTTAAGTCACCAATTAATCCTTTGTATGTATTCTAATGTAATTGCATACATGAAAAATTGAATGCATTAAAACACATTCATAACACTTTGACACAAGATATGGTGACCTAAAAACCTTCTAAATAGAAATTAAAACTAAGGTGGGGATGATATCTACAAGCTTTAGTACTACAATATAAAGTTGGCTAGTTAAGGCTTATAATTGATCACCTTTGATGATCTTCTCTATTAGGAGAAATGAGGACTTCTAAGTCCACCTTGTGAAAGGATTTACAAAACATATAATAAAGTATGCACTTGATAAAGAGATTTGCAAAATACTCTTAAGTCTACCTTGTGAAAGGATTTAACTGTTCCACCTATTAGGATGAGCTAGTGGCTGATCTATGATCTATAACTCTAATTTGTTGGTCGAAACTCCTTTGGAGTATAATGATCACCTTGCTGTGATAGATTAATCTTTGCTACTCCTTATATTTCTTGTATCCCGCTTATGTCACATTTTTTCTCTTATCATTTCTCACACATATCTTCTCTATTTTTCTTACATTTGGATGTGATATAATACATTACATATATACCAATCCAAATTACAATTCATTAAAGTCAACTACAATACAAGTTTCACCAAAATACACAAAGTTAACCCAACTAATGGTACTTGGGTTTTGAAGAAAAACTTGGTGAGGTTATGATAGTTGAAAAACATTGTCAACACTCAACATCATCATACTCTCAGCATACATAGAAGCTCAATTAATACTAATCACTTCCAAGTGGTCTGAACTCGATCAAAGTTGGTGACTTGGTGTACATTGCAAAACTTGACATATAAACTGAATCACTTGGTTGACACTACATGGCTTGTTCAACACTAATACTATGAGCTTGATATAAACTAAATCACTTGGTTGACACATCTTGACTCGATCAACACTAGATTCACATCACTAATGTTGTGTACTCGGTAAACACTAGAGACCATAGTTTGCACTATGAAACTCAGTAAACACCATGAAGCTCAATTTTCACTAATATTCATCAACTTAGTAGATAATTCTTAGTGCAAATTGAATACTAATTCTAGAACTTGGTAGCAACTGTAGAGCTTGGTAGAACCTGAATTACTTAGTTAACACTGTAAACTACAAGATAAGCTCAATAGTTGCTAACTATTTGACTAAGTGTGAGTTACTAATAAAAAAACTTGATCATAATGTCAACAATCTCCCCCTTTGGAATTAGCAACAAAAGAACCTATCAATCAAAAGTTGAATTCTCAAAATTTCATGTTCAAAACAATCTTTAGTCTCCATCCAGTGTCTTCAACTTGGTAACATACTTTATTTTTGAGATTTTTCAAAATTGCTTTTGTAAATAATGTTTTATGATTCTTTGTACATGTACATGTATAGTATTATGCTGCTCCCCCATACATATATACATCTTACGTACTATATATCTCATGTCTTTATATCATATCTTCTCTCCCTTTTATCTTATCTCATCTTCTTATCGTATCCCCCTTTTTGACATTCATGCCAAAGGTGTATGATGCATGGTAATGCCAAAATTTGACAAGAAGGTAGAATGTACCTTTAAAATCAATGACATTATCTTGTCCCAATTTTCCTATAACACCTTTCTTGCATGTAATGCAATCTATACTTCTACTAATAACTCCATCATGTGATCAGCTATGGAGAAGTTATTATCATGGATGAGAGTTTTGGCATGTGTAATATATTTTTTCAATGAATCCATGTTTGGAAGAGTCATGCTTTGGATGTCTACAAGTGTGGCCCTAATCCTACCTTCTTCCCTTAATAATTATGCTTGCATATTAGTCAGAAATTAGATCTTTGAGTAGTGAGCAGAACTGTAGCTCAGGTCAAGTGACAATTGGTGTGCACTTTCCTTCAAGTATTCATCTATCTTAGATATTTTATCTTTGATTTCTTGAGTGAAGATAGATGTATCACATAGCTTGTTGAATAATGAAGTAACGTTATTTTTAGAGGTTTCTATTGAGCCGAGAATAGTAGATAGTTCTACTTGATATATTTTTTATGTAACTTGGTCCAATACTTTGTTCTCATAGTTCTCTTCTCTATATTGAAACTTTACTTGTCCATTCAAATCTTCATTGAATTTCTCAATAACTTCTACTAACTGAACCAAAATAGGTTATGTGCTATCAACCTTAGTACTTGGTGCATCTACAAGTATGTTCTTCACATCTTCAAGCACTTGGTTTTCTCTTCTTTTCTATTCTCTAAGCTTCTGTTGCTTAGCTTTCTTCTGCAATAGTTTACCTATGATGTTCATTTGATTAGGATTTAGAGTAGTGATATCCCAATTTGGGATAGCTATATCCTCATCAAGATCAATGTCTTCTTCTTTACCTTTGCTCTTGTTTGAAGCTTTAGTACTCAGTTGAGGCTTGCTCTCAACTATCTTTGTACTTGCTATTTGCATATTGGGAATTACAACAATAGTAGAAATAGAAGGGCTAGAAACAAAAGTAGATATAGCACTAATAGTAGAAATACCAAGTTGCTATGTAGTCAAATCTAATAGCACTAGTTTCTCAGTAGATGAAGTGTTGATCACTTCATTCAATATAGTACTCAGCTAAATAAGTACAGAGATTGGTTGGGTGCATGGAGTTATAATGGTTGGCACAGCCAACTTGATAGAAGCTTTCTCTGAGCTTGATGGCATTAAAGCTTTTCTTGAAGAGTGAGGGAATGAGGACATAATTGCTCCTGTAATCTTCTTTGGGTTGGTTCCTCAATGCTCTAAATCTTAGGGAGATTCTCCTTGGTAACTTCCTATTCTTTCTCTTCATAATCTAGATTTACATCATCTATTTCTATATCTTGGTCATCATTATTTTCCTTTTCTTCCTTGTCATCTTCATAGTCTTTATCACTTTCATGAACAACAAAATCACTCTATTGATGAAGATTATAGATATTTAGTTCCCCGTTGTGTACACGATTAAGGATAAACCTTATCCATTTTATCTAGAAGTCTCAAGGCATATGCAGAATGTGTGTTAAAATCTTCATCTCCAAATGTTGATGCTTAGGTTTCAATACACCATTCACACATAACTTTTACAGAGTCTCATCCATCTCTAGGGTTCTAATATCTTGTATTGAACAACAAAGATGTGAATGAATATTGCTAACAAGTAGTAACTTTGGTGGAATCTATGGCTGAGATCTAGTTGGATCAAGTACTTCTACAATTTCTAGACTGAACTTGAAGTCTGGTGCCTTCCAATTGACTTCTCAAACCAACATATCAGATCCTTTATTGTTTTTGTTGCTGTAGGATGCCATGCTTGGTAGGGTTTATGAAAACAAAAAAATCTTCAATAACAAATGCACATATCACTTGGAAGCATAGAAATCACTCTTAGCAAATAGCTCTTTGAAAATTCACGGTGATAAATGAATTAGATTCCTTTCCTTTTAACAAATTTTTATTTTCCAATTGCCATAAATTGTTTTTATGATTGCTTGTTTGGTGATAGACTATATTCCACTCAGTTTAATCTTAGTTCTTGGCAAAGTCATTCATAACTTAGTGTCCATACAATGTTTTAGTGTGTCCCAACCTTGCTTGGTAGGGTCTTGCAAGCCAACCTAGCTCGGCAAGGTCTAAATTTTCCTTAGTCACTCAATGATCTCTTTGCATCTTGAATATTGATATGTATCTTTCCATCTAGTTGACTAGAACTAATGTAAGATGTCTACTTCAAAGTCTTGGTTCCAATTATCCCTATGGGAGATCAAGTAGAAATGCTTAACTCACCCAATTCTTGAGTGACCTGTGTTTCATGGCTTAGACTTGCATTCTCAAAATATTTTCAAATCCATTTCCACCTTATCTACTTTTTGATGTTGTTAGCCTTGACTTTCTTTTCATCTTTAATCCTTCCAGTGTTCATATAGTTCCTTGCAAGGTGTCAAGTTTTGTACAAATAAAACATCTTCTTGTGGTGTCTCTTGTCCTCATGTGATGTTTCACACACAAGGTAAACTTTAAGCAACCCCCCTCGAAAAAGAGATAAAAATATTGGCAAATTTTACATTATTTTGAAAAATAAAATAATTTCTATTTTTAATTGGAAAATCTTACACTATTAAAATATTTTTTATAACTAAATTTTATAAAAAATGTGGCAATTTTAAATATTTTTCTAAACTAAATTATTAGCCAAAATTTCCTAAAATTAGCCAATTAGCAAATATTAGCCACTAAAAAATCCCCTATTCACACAATTTGCTCCAATGTGTCCAAATTCTTCACAGTAGTGGTATTTACACCATGTGTTGTAGTTCCAACCAAATATAGCTTTCACAATCTGTTCTACTAGGTTCAATATCTTGGTTTTGCATTCAAAATATTTGTGCCCGTGCTTCCTACATTTGTGACATTTGCCTTCAAATTTGGGTTTCTCTTTCCATTCATTAGCTCTATGAACATGCTTGTTGCAATTGTAACATTTTCCATTGAATTTAGCTTTACCATTATTCTAGCATTTTTTTTATGTATGATCTAACTTACCAAAATGATTGCAAGTAGGCCTTTGATTCTTTTGAGCTCCTAGCTTGAATGATTCACCTTCTTTTGTGTATCCTATTCCCACTTTTCCTTTCTATTTGTATTGACTTTTTTCATTCAATTGATTCATGTTTGGTTGAGATTTTATCATCCTCTCATTGGTTTGCTTTTCAGCGTTTAGATCATTTTGCAATATTTCATTCTCTAATCTTAGATTCATGATTTCTTCATTTGCATTAGTAAGCTTATCAATGAAGTCTTTTTTTTGAATGGATAGATGTTGAATTTTATTGTTCTTTCCTTCTATCTCTTCTTTGGCCTTGTCTTTCTCTTCAATGACTTCATACAATCTCACTAATTAATTTTTTGCTGTCTTTTTAGCTCTCTAATTTATTCTTGAAGATTACGATTCTTTTCTAATAGTTCTCTAATTTCCTCATCAACTTCATCTAACTTTCTTTTCAAATAGATATCTTCAATTCTTTCTTTAGTGTAGAGTTTATCATTCATTTGTACTACAAGATATTTTCTTATTTTCAAGGATTGAGAGAGTTGTGCCTTCACTTTCTTAAGTTTCCCAATAGTGAATTCCAAATCTAGCTTTTCATTATCAATAGCCTTATCTAGTTTGAATACCTCCATTACCTCTAATCTTTGCTCAAGCTATTACACTTCTTCTTTGAGAAGTTTAGTTCACACTAATCACTTTCAACTAGTCTAAACTCAGTCAACACTAGTGATTTGGTGAACATTGCAAAACTCAACATATAATTGAGTCACTTAGTTGATAGTACATGGCTCATTCAACACAAACACTGCGAGCTCAGTATAAACTAAATCACTTGGTTGATACATCCTAGCTTGGTCAACACTAGATTCACATTACTGATGTTGCAAACTCAATAAATATTGGTGACCATGGTGTGTACTGTGCAACTTGGTAAACACTATGAAGCTCAGTTTGCACTAATATTCATCAACTTGGTAGATACTACTCGGTGTAAGCTAATTACTAATTTTGGAAATCGATAGAAACTATAGAACTTGTTAGAACTTAAATTAATCAATTAACCCTATAAAATACAAGATAAGTTTGGTAGCTACTAACCATTTAACTAAGTGTGATTTACTAATAAACAAACTTGACCATAATGTCAACACCATCCAACTATTCTTCGTTAACTGAGTGAGATCGGTTAATAGTCAACTTCTATGAAATTTTCTTTGATGCCTAAGTAAACTTGGTAGAAACTTCCTTATGAACTTGGAAAATACTAGAATGCTTGGTGGATACATGAAAATATCTTCATTACCTAAATGAGATCAATATACACTAACTAGTAAAGATATGACATTTTGTGTAACATCTAAGACAATATACAATTAGCCAATTGTTTTCATCAATCTCCCTCTTTGATATTGATGTCAACACAAACATGTCATAATACACTAAAATTTTAGTCAAAATAAAAGTAAGGAAAATATCCTTAGTTTCATTCTGATTCTCATCTATGAGAACTTCCTCTATCAGCATGAACTCCCTCTGCCTTCATTTTCTTCCTCTATCAACAAACTCTATCTTCAACATCTTCATCTGATAGAAAACTCTCCCTCTTTGATATCAACTCTAAATATTTTAGATCAAGTTGATTTTCCCTCTTTGACATCTCAATTATATATAAAAATATTTGTGATATATAGTTGAACTCTTTCTCTTTGATATCTTCAAGAACTTTTTTTTTTGATATGACAACAAACTCTCCCTCTTTGACATCTTATGCCAAAGACAATATTGAATGAAAATTAGTGTACCTTAAGTACATATTTATATGTAATATACTCTATTATTATTTCATCAACTTGACTAATCTTCAACATGTTCTGGTTGATGCATCACTAAAATTTATTTAGTGAGCTTTTGATAGCGGAATAACCCATAACTTACCTCTTAGATACAAGAATACATCCGTAGGTAATGGCTTTGCAAATATGTCTACAATTTTTTCTTTAGTATTCACATATTCCAATCTCACCTCATTATCTTGCACTAGTTCTCTTAGAAAATGATATATTATTTCAATGTGCTTGGTCTTGGTATGCATTACAAGATTCTTTGATATATTAATTGCACTAGTGTTATCATAGAAGATAACCATTGGGTCCTTGATTTCTACCTTCATACTTGCCAATAGTTTCTTAAAAAAAGAATATTTTAAAAATTAATTGTTGCAACAACATGCTTTACCTCTATTGTAGACTGAGAAATGTAGTTCTACTTCTTACTTGTCTAAGACACTAGTCTCTTACCAAGAAAGAATACTCCACCACTAGTGCTTTTTTGGTCATCAACACTTCCTTCCCAATCAGCATTAATGAATGCTTTCAAATCAAAATTGCCTACTTTCTTGTACCATAATCCATAGTCTTCAGTACTCTTTAGATACCTCATGATTCTTTTAATTTTCTTTAGGATTAGTCAAGAACCTTGCCACCATACCAACTACTAACTCAATATCAGGCCTTGTATGCATTACATATTGTAGTTTTTCAATCATTAATCTATATGTGGTTTGATCTACCTCCTTGGAATGTTCATCTTTAGAAATCTTATGTCTAGTAGACATAGGTGTTCAAACTATTCTTGAATCTTCCATTCCAAATTTCTTCAGTATCTCCTTGACATACTTAGATTGAGTAGCATATACACCATTGTTCTTTTGTTGAATCTATAATCCAACAAAGAATTGTATCTCTCAAAACATGGACATCTCAAGTTCCTTACTCATTTCTTTTGAAAAAGCTTTGCATAAATAATCATTTCCAATAAAAAATGTATCATCCACAAAGATTTCTACCAACAGAATCTTCTTTTCTGGTCCTTTAATGTATAGGTTGTTGTTATTATTTTCTCTTTGAAAACCAATCTTCATGATATAATTATGAAGTTTTTCATACCAAGCTCTAGGAGCTTGTTTGAAACCATACAATGCTTTGTGTAGCTTACAAAGCATATCTCTTTTTCTTAGATCTACAAAACCTTATTGTTGTTCTATGTAAACTTGTTCATCAAGAATTCCATTCAATAATGTAGGTTTCACATCTATTTGATAAACCTTAAATCCTTTATGTGTGGCATTAGAAAGTAAAGTTCTAAGACATTCTAATCTTGCAATAGGAGAAAACGTTTCACCATAATCAATGCCTTCTTCTTGAAACTTCTCCATCTTCATTCAACTTATTTTTGAAAACCCACTTTGTGCTAATTACATTTTTATCCTTGGGTCTAGGAACAAGAGTCCAAGTCTCATTCCTTTCTATTTGTTCTATCTTTTCATTCATTGCTTGAATCCATCTTTCACTATTCAAACCATCTTTAATTGATCTAGGTTCAAATTCATTAAGAAAACATGTACCTTTCAATTTTTTCCTTTTCATAGTACCATCTAACTTGTCTCTAATAATTTGATTAAGTGCATGGTGCCTTCTAACATATCTTGTGAGCATAGGTTCTTTGGATTTAGAACTAGTTCCACTTTCCTCACCATGATCTTCTAGATCATACTTGAGTCCCATTTTCTGTGACTCAAGTCCTTCAAACTTGGTTTTCTCTAGTTGTAACTTGGTTGCCTCTAACTGTGACTTGTGTCCTTCAGGCTATGACTCAGGTTTTACTATGTGCAACACATGTACTACTGGAGGTTTAGGGGCTTGTGAAGTGAAGTTTGCTAACTTCCTATTGGATTTGAAAATGTATCAGGTTCATAGTAATTGAACATTTTTTTATCTTCAAGTTCTTTGTTGCATTCTTCTTCACTCTTTTCTACAAAGTCATCAATTATCACATGTCTACTTTCTATGATCTTATAAATAGAAAAATTCAAGCATTCATATGCTTTACTTCTAGTTGAATATCCTAGGAATATTCCTTCATCACCTTTGACATCAAATTTACCTTTTCTAGATTCCGTTGAAATATAACATTAGGTACCAAATACTTTCAAGTAACTTACATTAAGTTTGTAGGCATACCATAGTTCATAAGGAGTTTGATTTGAGTCTTTCTTCAACTGTACTTTGTTCAAGGTATACACTATTGTACTAATTTATTCCTTCGAGTATTTGATGGAAACATTCTTTTCTATTATCAAGGTTCTTGCACAATTTATGATGGATTTGTTCTCTCTTTTAGCTATACCATTCTACTAAGGTATACCAAGGGTTAATACTTGTCTCTTGATTCCTTTTTTAGTGTAGAATTCATTGAATTCATCAAAAATGAATTCATCACCTCTATCTAATCTCAAAAATTTCAGCTTCTTTCATGTCTCTTTCTCTACTCTTGCTAGATAATGCTTAAACTTTTGAAAATCTTCGGGCTTATCTTTTAGATACATTACAATCATTATTCTAGAGTAATCATCAACAAAAATAGTAAAGTACTTATCTCCATTATAGAATTCAATTCCAATAGGTCCACATAGGTTTGTATGAACCAACTCTAAGACTTCTTCAGAATGATATTTCTTTCTTTTAAAACTTGTCTTGCCCATCTTATCAATTTGACAATTTTTGCTTTGACCCACATCAAGTTTCCTCAAACTAGGAATCCCTCTCTCTTTTTTTTTCACTTATCTTGATTAGATTATCAAATTTCACATGACACAACCTTTTATGCCATAACCAACTTTCTTCTACTTGAGCAATGAAACATGAACTTTCGCTAAGATCTAGGTAGAATAAGTTACCTTTTGTTTGGTTACTAGACCTAACTATATTTCCTTTTCCATCTAGTAGCTTGGCCTTTCCATTCATGAATTCTACCTTGAATCCAATGTTATTTGACCATGCCACATGTAGTAGATTATGCTTTGATCCTTTAACCCATTAAGCATGATCACATCTAAGTTCATTAGTTAGTGAGATACAACTTTTTCCCTTTATGCAACATGGTTCATTGTTTCCAAATCTTACATTTCCACCATTATAGTATTTCATATGTTCAAACTTTATTTTTTCACTAGTCATATGATGTGAAAAACCATTATCAATAATTCATGTGTCATTTTTGCTAACATTAGAGATAAGTGCAATTTTATCTTCTTCATCGTCAGATTCATCTCTAACAATAATATAGACCATTTCATGATCATCGCTACTATCTAAATATTTATCTATGAAACAAGACTTCTTACCTTTTTCTTTTTAGTCTTTGAAGTTCTTGAAATTATTCTTGCCTTTGCACTTGTTTGTCTTCTTTCCATCTTTGTCTTCTCTATTTGGACACCTTATAGGAATGTGAACAACTTTTGCACAAGAAAAGAAAATTAAAGGGATTTTACCTTTGTATTTTCCTTTTCCTTTAGGATACCTTCTTGCAAGAATGCTTCAATGGATTTGAGATCACTGTCAAAACTATCTTCATCTTTACTTTCATATTGGTTACCTTTCAACCTTTTAGCTTTCTTCTTGAGTGACAACTTGGCTTCAAATTTAGACTCAAGATTGCTAGAACTAGGAACATAGTTATCATAGTTATCTAGCTCAAATATTGTCAATCTTCCAACTATTGCATCCAATGATATATCATTCTTTGGATTGCATCTCATTTCTTAAAGTTTTGATACTATGATTGCATATATAGGAAGAAGTGTTTTAAGAAACTTACTTACCATTGTCTCATCTTCAATCTTTCATCTTGAGGCTTTGATTGCACAAACACTGGCTTTGATTCTATCATTGTACTTTGCAATGTTATCATCTTCTCTCATCTTTATTTGATCAAATTTTCCTCTAAGACTTTCAACTTTGCCTCTTTTTACATTATCATCTCCTCCATAGATGGCTTTTAGCTTGATACACATCTCATAAGTAGTACCACAGTCTTTGACTTCATCAAATTTGACATAATTGAGAGTTGAAGCAATACCAATCATTGTAATGTTATGATTCTTTTTCTCTGCAATTTCTTCAATAGTCATAATCCCAATATGTGCCACATACTTGGAGTTAAGATATTTCAGACTTGAATCACTAATGGTTTCTAAATGCAACTTCATAAGTTATTTCCATGCATTGAAGTTATCTTTGTTCAACTTGGGGATCTCCCTTCTATAAGACATCCTGATCTTTAGCTCAGGTCCTTGAAACTTTCTCTGTAAGCACAAAGAAGCTTTGACACCAATTTTTAGAAATATAAGAGGAGTAACTAAGAGGGGAGGTTTGATCAATTACCGCTAAAATAAATCTCGTATCCCTTAGATGTTAGTACATAATATAAACTTCACTAAAAATAGTGTAGCTTAGTAAACACATAGGCACTCAATTAATATTGATATTATGTTATAACTTAGTAACCGCTAAAATAACAACTATCACTTAACAAATGAAAATCTTAAGATATTATCTATAATTAACCTTACTTAACTTAGTTGTATATACATGAAAGAAATAGCATGAACACTAGTGACATCAAGATTTAACTTGGAAACCCAATTTGGAAAAAACCACCAATTGAAACTGGTTACTAATTTTCACTCTTATGAAGTGAGCCCTATTAGGAGCCAACCTTGTTAAGGGTTTCAAAACACACTATTAGGTGTGACCCTATTAGAGGGTTTAATCACCCTACTAGGAGTGGTCTTATTAGAGGTCTTTAGACACTTCAATCTAGAAATGCCACCTTGTTAGAGAATTTATAAATAGCTATTAAGACAACTTTGTTAAGAGATTTAGATCACTGCTACAATGGTTTGAGAGTTACATTAATGAGATGACCTAATTTCTAATGCAGCTATATTAATGATTTCAGATCTTCTAGCTCAAATACTTGATCCTTTTTTATCAAATATATCTGTGCAACTCCTCAAGGATATTCTACTTATCCTTCTAATTTGCTTTCTCTAAGAATCTTCCATTCTCCCAATCACTTCCACATTTTCAATCCTCAACTTCACCTTTTATTTATACCTTACACATTGTCAAGTTATCTTGAATACATCTTAGAATAATTAATATCCATCTCCTCAGTTGACTAGAACTAACAAAAAAATCCATTGAACTTAATATGCCAAAACAAGAAAATTCTTGTTAGCCAACCTTGTTTGATAGACACTAACTCATAACTAGTTTTCCTATGTTAATTAAGTGACCTCATTTAACTGAGTGAGCTCAGTTAACACAATTCCATTTAACTACCCTTCATTATCTGAATGAGCTTGGTTAACACTCAACTTCTACTAACTTTTCTTCAATGCCTGAGTGAACTCATTAGACACTACCTTCTGAACTTGGAAAATACTAGAATGCTTGGCAGACATAGGAAACTATCTTCATTTCCCAAGTGAGCTTGGCATACACTAACTAGTAAAGATATGACATTTTGTGTAATATCAAAGAAACTATAGAATTAACCAATCATTTTCAACACAAAGATATTAAGATATACCAATAAACCAATTTACCAAAAACCATAAGTCCCATTGTATCAAATGCATGCTAAAATTTTCATGCTTATTTAGAAGAAATATAAAGATTGATTGATAATTGTATTATGCATCAGGTAAAACATTCCACTCAGATTGACTCACAAGAATGGCTAGTGCCTTATCCATTGGGCTATAACTAACAGAGACCACACACATACTTCTGATCCTATCTCAACACTTTGGGCAAAGATATGTCTATATTCATGTCTAGATTTCATACTTATCAAATCTTCACTTTAAAATGTTGTGTTCTTTCACTTTGCATTAAGCATTTACATAATCTATTAGATTACTAGGGTATGTACAAGATCATGGTGTGCCAAAAAGTGGCAATCTGAAAAATCTATAATTTTGAAATATCTCAAACCATTTTAAAATCTATTTTAATTTTTTTCCCAACACCCTAATACTAAATGAAAACAATTAATATCTTTATAAGGTCTACTATATATTTTGATACCAAATCAATATGGTCAACTTTAAAAACATCCTAAAAATGTGGTTTTGGCCTATTTTTATGTGATTTTTACTTCAAACATGTAGTTGATGACTTTTTTTCACCAAAAATTGATGAAATGAAAAGGGTTTCTTAAGAATGTTTTATCTTTGCATAAATGTAAGGTTTGTCAAATTATGAGTTTAGTAAGTAATTATTATTTATTTTCTAATGGAGTTACATATAAAGTGCTGACTAACACACTACTTGAAAAACAACTATAACTTTCAAATGGTACAACATTTTTCAAATCCAAAAGATGTATCACATTCTATGTTTCTTCTACTATAAGGAAAAAAATGAAAACTTGAATTTTGCAAAGTTTTGAATTAGTTAAGGTGGTCAGACACAAGAGTTTTTTTGTTCAAAAAATAGTAAAGTCAAAAATTAATTAATTATTATTTATTTAGAATAAAAGTACCCAAAAATATGTTTCACATCTAGGCATGAGTCTACTACTTATATCTAGAATATTATTAAAAAATATTATCATTTAATTTTTATTAAGGTGGTCAAACATACGTCTACTTCTTATTTTTGTTTTGAATTTTTTGTAATATTGCATTAAAATTCAAAATTTTGACCAATTAATTTTTAGTTTTTTGAGATAAGTCCTAGTAGTTTAGAAAATAGATTCAATTTGCTAGAGATTCTTTTCTCTCAACTTTTTGATATAAAGTTAATAACAAGTAGAAAATTGCACGTCAAGTTGACATAACCTTGATTTTCTAATTTTTTATTGCCACTTAAGAGCATAGTTTGGTTGTCCATGATCTTGCACATACCCACCAACAAAAGCAAACTGAAATATAATTCAAAGATAATTATAACAAAAACTCAATAAACTTTTCTATCAAAATTTTAGAGAACAAAACAAAAACAAGAGAAGAGACAAGATTTGGGATGAAATCAACTATAAATATTTGTATTCATTTTATTTTAAGTTTATACAATTTAGTGATGGTCTCTATTATAAAAAAAAACTAAAAAGGACCAATAACTATAGCTTAGCATTCAATTTTGGAATTGATTTATAGTCTACATGGACTAACTCAAAACTTACATATGCTCATGCAACAATAGAAATTGGGACCATCCTCTAGTCTTGGTAACTCACTTATATAGTATGGGTTGGAACAAGCTTCAGATATCAAGGGAAAATGACAATTTCTCTTAGTACAAAAAGATTTTACAAAAAGGGACAAAAGCTATCACCATTTTAGAAAAGACAAAAAAAAAATCATTTTCCTTTTGCAACAGAATACATTTCTCATTAATTTTCTTGTGTGGATCCATTTCATTTGTAGCAACTTCTTATTGATCTGCTACATCTAATGATTGGCGCTACTATATCTATTGCTCTCCAAGCTATGGGACCACCTATTTGAATGTTATGTGTCATTCTTTAATATCTAGATACTAATCACAATTGGTTGATCCTCTACCAGATCATTAGTTCGAATGGCCATTTCCAAAATTGTAGTTGGTTGCTTTGTTGCTCTCTCATCTATCTAAATTACTTTATCAAATATTTGCACCTTTTTAGTGGCAACTGCTTTGTCCATACTTTCTATTTCAACTATCATTTGCAAAAACTATATCGTTGGTGAATAATCTACTACCCACTTGTCAAAAATTGTATCATCAGGCCAATTGAAGCTTAATTTTTCTTGTTATTTCTTCAGGACCTCTCTTCCTATTCTCCTTATCTTAAAAAAATCTTGCTTGAAAGAATAGAAAATATTTGTACCTATAAAACTTCCTCAATAGTTCTAGCAAACCATTTTTTTAAAATCATTTACTACTTTATTAAACTTGATGCTCATCAATTCATTTTATTCGTTGGCCCATTCCTCTTTTTCTTTTATTTGACATATAGCTTTGAGTGCATGTGGAAAGAGATCAATTTTTTTACCAAGGTACCTTAGGAAGAAATTATTTATCTTTCTCTACAAAAAATTTCTCTTATGATCAAAATCTAAGAGATTAGTAGCTTGGTCAAAAGTTTTTTCAACCTATTCATTAGAAAAATTAATTATATGACAACAAAGGGTTGTGATGGCAACATTGTTGCTATTCCATTTGTTCAAGATTGGCCTTAAGTTTGCCTCTTTGTATATTATTCCATTCCATACATCTACTAGTTTTGGCATTTCCAAATAAAATGATGGCCAACCTACCCTATTTCCTAGACACAAAATTTCATCTCTTATTCTATCTTCATGCTTAATACCCAATTCCACATGCAATGACCGTATTTTTGTTTTTTCTTCTTCAAGCTCCACACCTAAATAAAGTTGTGGCTTTAGAGGATTAGTTAGGATTTCTACAGTTGGAATGGTTATAAAAGGTGGTACTAGGGGAGGGGGAGTAATTCTAAGTAGGCCAGACTGTGTTCCTATCTTTCTTTTCCCAAATTGTTTATTGAATTGTGCAACCTTTCTTTCTAATCTGTAAATATTCCTCCCTCTTTCTTCATAGGAATCCAAAATATTTTCAAAGTTTTGATTTAGTTACAATTTTTTCTCTTTAGTTTCTACCACCATACCAAAGTTAAGAACTTCTTTATTCATTAGAGTCACTTTTTCACTATCTACTTCTTCAACTCTATAGAACATGAGTTTGCCTATATGCTTAGAATATGAGACTTCTTGAATTATGGCCTTGTCTCTCTTTTGAATGAACCACATGACCAAGGCTTTGTGGTCATCACTACATTTCACTCCTTAATGGGATAACACAACCTATTCCTCACTTTTAAACAAGGTCTCTTTTTTCTTTCTCACTGCATCAAAAACCATTGTGTTAGCAATGTCCCATTCAGGTAATATCATGATTCCCAAGTCCTTTAACAATTTCCTTTCCCCCTCATGGGTTATTTTTCTAAACTCTTCCATGATGTTGGCCTTGATCTCCTCTTCAATATTAGAGTACTTCCTACTAGGTTTCTCTATTTTAAATTTCTTACACTTGGTTTTAAAATTGCTTATATTATTTCTCTACAAAAATGAATGAATGCCCTAGACTTGACAAAGCTTTCATCATCCAAAAAAAAATTAGATGCCCTTTCTACCATAGGGTCAATTTCTCTTCCTTTATAATCCCTTATAGTAAGAGCTAATGATTTCATGGGGGGCTCTTCAGGTGCTCCTTCCTCTATCTCTATTGTGGTTATGACAATATTCTCTTCACTCCCTATCTGTCTCAATTTGTCCCTTAAGGAGTCTTTATCATCTATGGGGATAAGGTTTTGTGAAGTGGAATACTCTTCAACCTTGGATGAAGAACCTTGTTCCAATTTCTACTTATTTGCAGTAGGTGGACTTTCTAAAAGTTGTCTTGTGTAGGGAGGCACTAGCTCCACAATTCTTGTCACAACATACCCAACCCTTTTATGCAATGTTTTCTAGCCTAGGCTTATGATTTCTCTACTAGCCAATCTTCTTTCTACATCAATAGCCTTGTCTAGATGTGTTTGGGTCAAAATTTCTTTTTTCTCATTTAGGGTTTTCATAAACCCAACAAAATTATTCACAAGCTTGTCTATTTTAAAACCCCAATATTTCTTATCAACTAGGGATCATGTATTTTTCCTCAAAAGCATTAACAAATTCAATCTCCCTACTATATACTTTCCATTTTTCTTTCCTGGTCTCTTGCTCTTGCAATGAAAATTGATTTTTAATTATATCTTTAAGAATGTAAACATGTTCATGTGATTTAGCTTTTGTTCTCTCCTTGAAAATGTCATAGAAACCCTCAAGATCAATAAAATGGGCATGGGATTGGGCCATCTGGTATTTGTCCAAAATATTTCCTAGTTGCCTCCAACCTTTCTTAGTAAAAGAAAAATTGTAAACAACAATGAACTAATGAAATAATGTACCTTTTGATCTTTCCATCAGTTCTTTTTCCTCTAATCCTCCCACTTGGCACAAGAATTTTGTAATCCCAACTTTCAATGGCACTTGATATGGAAATACATAGGGTTTCCCTTGGAAACCATACACCCTAAATAAAGTTGAGACTAAATAAGGAATTATATCCCCCTAGTTGTGGCTTACATTCAATCCCTTGACATGTTCTTTGGGCCTAATCAATTCTAGCAATGATTGAGGTATGTTCAGACTATCTCTAGTAAACAAAATCCTTAAGTTTGAAGAAAATTATCTTTCAAATCTATCAAAACTGGCATTAGTGACTTCCCAAGTCATATCTACACTCCACAATTGAACAAGTAGCTTTTCTCCATCTTTTTCAAACTCTAATTTCATCTCCTTAGAGAAAATAGAAACATCTTTGTACAAACATATGACATCAACATAGAATAGCAACATAAAGGTTTGTCCACTTTAGCTTTGCTAATACTTATCATTCTATTGTGGATTTCCTCTACTAAGAATATGGAAAAGTAAAAAATTGAGCTCATGCCATACTACAATATTTGAGCAATATGAGATGTACCCTATTCTAATATTTGAAAACTATGTTTCACTTATGGTTCTCTATCCAAGTCATCTTGAACCAACAAACTAATAGTCACATTTGATTCTCTTGTTGCCAAGTCATCAATTTGAACATCTATATTTGTCTCTACAATTGGTTGTGTATCTTTGTCTTCTTCTACTCTAACCATGGCATCAGTTGTTTGCATATCATCTTGCTCTATTTCATCTTCATCTGTCTCACCAAGTTCTAATTGCTTTACATGCACAAAACCTTCCATCCACTTGTCAAAAAGTGTGTCATCTGGCCAATTAAAATTCAAAATCTCATGTTGTTTCTTCATTACATATTCTCCTAGTTTATTTATTTCAATAAACTCTTCTCTTAAAGAATCATAAAATATCTAAACTTTAACAACTTCTTTAGATGTATTTTCCCACCATGCATGTCCCTTTTCATTTATGACCCTATTCATCCTATAGCATAACTGATCATCCAATTCTTTGGCCCATTCTTCTTTATCTTTTAATTGATCCTTTTTATTTAGTGCATAGGGGAAAACTTCAATTTTTCTACTCTTATATTTTCAAAGATAGTTTATGGTCCTCCTCTATAACGACATTCTCTTATTATTAAACTTGGAGAGATCATTTGTCAAGTCAAAATTCATTTCTATTTGTTCACAAGACAATCTGATAACTGAAAAACATAAAAGAGTGACATCTTTGTCCTTGTTGTTCCATTTATTGATAATTGGCTTTAGAGAATCCTCATTTCCTTTCAGCTCATTCCATATGTTTATTATTTTTTCCAATTTTTCATAGAATGTAGGCCAGCCAATTTTATGTACCAAATACATAATTTTTTTCCTCAACTTTTCCTCATACTGGATATCTAGTTCCACATGGAATGCCTAGAGTTTTCTCTTTTCTTCTTCAAAATCCTCTATAGTATAATATTGAGGTCTTTGTGGGGTGTCTAGCATTTCTATAAGAGGAGTTGATTTAAAAGGCTCAACTGGGGGATGAGAATAACTAATTCTAGGCATGCTAGATGGTCCTTGGTACCCTATCACCTTATTCTCAAGCTCTATTATCTTTTGTACTTCTTTATTGTAAGCCCCTAGGACCTATTTGTATTTTTCTTGTAATTCTAATCTTTCATTTTTATCCCTCAAGGCTATGGTTAGGGTGAGGTTTTTTGTTCCAACATTTAGCTCTACGGCCTCCTCTTTTGGAGTATCCTCTACCCTTTTTACAATCGGGTTTCCAATCATAACACTGCCATTAGGTTGGGAGGAATTCATTTTGGATCCTCTTCTCATAGACCAAATTACTAAGGCAACATGATCTTTACTAAATTTGGCACCTCTTACCTCCTTTTTCACCTTTTCATCTACACTTGACTTTTTGGTAACAGAGTTTAAAACCATTTCATCTGCAATGTCCTGATCTGGCAAGAGAAAAACCCTGAATGATCTTATCATTTTTCTCCCTTCTTCAAGAGTTAAGATTTTAAACTCTTGCATCATCTAATCCTTTATTTTATCTTGTATAGATGCCTCTTCCATTTTAGGATGTTCTGCCTTCCTCTTATTGCAACTTTCTTCAAATAGTTCAATATTTATTCTCCATGCAAACTGATAAAAAGCTCTTGATTTAACAAAATTGTCATCAGAAAGAAATTCATGAATAGCTTGTTCCACCATAGGATCCAATTCCCTTCCTCTGTGATCAACAAAAGTTAGCTCAAGGATAGGCATGGGAAGCTCTTGAGGATTTCCTTTCTCTAATTCTGAAATATTAATAAAAACTCCCCCTTGGGATCCTAATTGCACCATTTTCTCCTTAGTGAGCTATTCATCTCCTATGTGCAATGGGGATTGAGTGGGTGAGTATTCTTCTATTTCGGATAATTATTTTTCTTCATTTTTTTCCTCTTAGGCTTTGGCTCTTCAGGCCTCTCTACCATAATAGTACTAGTCTATCTAACTATCTATTTACCCTTGTCAACTACATGTTCTTATTTTTAATGATATTGTAGCCAAATCTCCTCTGAATAACCAATTGCATTGATCCTAATACAAAAGTAAAAGATAATTTCTTCATTATCTCTTATGCCTTGTCAAGATAAGAATCGATAAAAAAATGTCTTCTTTTCATTCATTGCCTCCATAATCTTTGGAAAATGATCATTAATTTATTCAACTTATCTACCTCTATCTTTTCATCTTTTAAAGGCTTATAGTCTTTGTAAAAATAATTAATAAAATTTTAAAATATGGAATAAACTCTCCATTTCTCCTTTTTTATCTCTTGTTCCTAGAGATAGAATTCATTTCTTATTATATTTTCACAAAAGTAGGGTTGATGTTTTTTATAGCTAGTCTTAGCCCTCTATATAAATAGATCATAAAATCCTTCATTATCATTGAAACAATCATGAGAGACGACCATTTTTTATGGGTCTAATAATTTATACAAAATGAAACAACCACCTTTTATGATTATGAAATGATGGGCAACTATACAAGATGGGAAAATAGAGCCCCTAGACTAACCAGTCAATTGTGCTTCCTCTAAACCATCTATCTGCCATAACATCTCAGCTATTCCCACCTTAAGAGGTACTTGGTAGGGAAACACATGTATAGTTTAATATCATTTTATTTCCACAACCTATTAGTAATATCATGAGAAGATTTTCTAGAGCTTGATTGCATCACAATTTTTTAAGCATCAACATTTCAGATCACACACAGTGATCCATCATCACACATAATTTCTCTATTCTCTTGCAGTCCTCATCCTGATGATGGATCATTGTGTGTGATTTGAAATATTGATTCTTAAAAAATTGTGACACAATCAAGCTTTAGAAAATCTTCTCATGATATTACATGTAGAGTTCCTTGGAATCCATATGCTCTAAATACTGTTGATACAGGGTATGGTATGATATCTACCCAATTATGGGAAAATTTCAAACTAGAAGGGCTATTCATAGGCCTAATAAAGTCTATCAATGATTTAGGTATTCTCAGATTATTCTTTAACAATAGGGTCCTCAACCTATATGCAAAGTATCTATCAAATCTCACAAAACTAGCCTCCTATGCATCCCAAGTCATACATGCATTGTACAATTTGATTGGCAAAGATTCTCCCTCATATTCTCTAATTAATACCATTTCCTTTTCAAAGAAGGTAACACCTATATACAAGAACATATGCATCAATAAAAAATAGTGGCCAAAGGTTTTCTCAAATTTTTCCTTTGCAATTCCAATTAGACCTATGTGAATTTCTTCTTCTAGATAGGATGCAAAATAAAAAATAATATCTACACCAAAAGAAGAGATATGTGTCATCATATACATGAAATTTATTGGAATAAACTCTTGTTCATCTTGTTGATCTTGGAATGGTTTTGGCTAGTGAGTGTCTATACACTTAAGTCATTTACTTAGTTCATACTGAACAAGTAACATATGCTGAAAACAATATATAAGTTAATGCATGTTGAATAAGAAGTGAGTGTCAAGTCATTCATGTGCCAAGTCACTCAAGTGTTGAGAAGATAGTACATCTTGAGTGATTTAGGAGCCAAGAAAGTAGTGCATGTTGAGTCATTCAGATGCCAAGTGACAATATTGAAGTCAATATGTGCTAAGCACTAGGGACTTTAGTTGTAGAGTAACACAGTTTTATCATAGTTGTTTGTATTGGCATAAACTACTATGTAAACCATTTTTGGGCTGAGTTAAAGATTTAATTATGATATTTTGGTGATAAGGACAAATTTAAAGTTGGAATTCCTATGCATTACATGCACCCAATTAGGTAAAAGGAAGGTTAAAGGGGCAATATGGGTGAATTAAAGTCATTGATTCATACCTAACCCAAAGTCACTGAGGTCTTCTTAAGGAGGAAAAACCATAAAATTTCTATGAGCATAAAAGGAAATGAATGAATGATCAAGGAGAGTTTTACATGCACAAACCAAGACATTCGTGGTGACCAAGGTATTATGATCTAAATTGCATTGCAAAATTAGTTAAAGGAGAATAAAGGAAGGAAATTGTTGGCATTATGTTGTATTTTTTCATTAGTGACAACACTTATTCGATTCTGAATGCTTACCGAGCTCATCACTTAGTCCACAGTTTATACTGAGCATTCAGTGGTTACTTTGTAAGTTCAGCAGTTCACACCAAGTATTTTTGAAGCTACCAAGTGAATATATAGTTCAATAGTGTTTACTGAGCTCATAGTATTCACCAAATAGATAATGGTCACTAAGATTCATCGTATCTACCAGGTAATTAGTTTGCATGATATGAAATTAATATCTACCAAGTAATGGATGTGTAGTGTTTACCGAGTGACAGCAAGGTAAGCAAAGGTTTTAGTATTTACCAAGTGACACTATATCTATCAAGTCTCGAATGGTTACGAAGCTCCAAGCTACTTTATGTGATTAGTATGGACCATGCTTCTACTTCTACCAAGTACATGATGATGCCAAGTAATGCAGTGGATGCTAAGTATTAGAAGGTCATCAAGTTAGCTTGAAGAGACCAAGTTTTTTTACTATTTGGTTGAATTAGTAATATTTGTTTACTTATGTTTTAGCTGACCTTGCAATTGTAATTAAAGGAATGGTATGTGTGTGTGTGTGTGTGTGTGTGTGTGTGTGTGTGTGTATTTTATCATTTGAAATTATTATTATTGTCATGAATGTTAAGGAATAGATATGTAATGTCAAAGAAGAGTAAAATGCAAATTAGCAGTAGAATAGAGTATTCAACAAGGTCATTAAGGAGCATCAAAGACATATCAATCACAAGAGGTGATATGCACTTCAAGATCTATTTAGTAATCAAGTTGTAAGTCAGATCTACTATTTCATTCTAATAGGTGAATTGGTTTTCCAAATCCTTTAATAGGGTAGACTTAACAGTCTTTATACAAATCTCCTAACAGAGTGCATACTTCATTGTATGTTTGTAAAACCTCTAACAAGGTGGACCTAGTAGTCCAAAATTGCTCTTAATAGGGTAGATCATTAGAAGTGGTCAATGTAAGCCTTAACAGGGCAATTTTATATTGCAATAATGATGTTTTGTGGGTATCATCCCCACCCTAGTTTTACTTTCTATTTGGAAGGTTTCTAGGTCACCAAATACTATGTTCATGAGTTATGAATGTTTATATTTTCTCATGCATGCAGTAGATTAGATCAGTGAATGATGAATGATTTATATGGTTAAGTGTTGAATTGATTTAAAGTTTTTGAGGTTACTTATTCACCCATACCCTCTCAGTAACCTAGCTAGTCTTGATTATTTCCAATAATTGGTATCAGAGATTTGTGGTTCTCAGGATAAAGTTTGATAGCTTGAGAAAAGATAAAGGACAATGGAGATATTTAGAATTGACAAAGCTATTAAGAATGAGAAGCTAGATCTAGAAATGGCCATAGCTCAACTCTAGGAAGATAAAGAGCATCTTTCCCAATCTTTGAAAAGAAGGAAGGAACTTGCAAGACAAATGAATGACTATTTGTATGTTGAAGAAAATATTGAAGACCTTTTCCCATCAAAATGTTTAGATGAAGAAAATGAGGCAATCAAAGAACTCCTAACAAAGAATGGCTCTCTACAAGAAGAGGTAAGAAAATTGAAAAGAGAATAAGAAGTTCAATCAATAAGAATGTGTGAAATCTTAGAACAAAGGAATAAGGAAAGTGAAGACTTGGAGGCAATGAATAATGAAAATCAAAATATATCCCTTCAACAAGAAAGTCTTATCAACCATCTCTCCAATGCTAATGAGGAAATCATGAATCTAAGATCTAAAAATGAAAACTTAAGGAATGATCTAATCACTAAAAGACAGAACAATGAAAGATTGAAAGCTGATCTAATCTCTAAAAAGAAAATCAATGAAAGGATGATGAAATCTCAAAAAAACATGGATCAATTGAATCAACAAAGTGAGCAAAATCTTCATAGAGAAAGGGGTAAAGCAAGACTTGGTAACAAAGAAGAAGGTGAATCTTCCAAATAAGGTACCCAAAGGAATCAAATACCTACTTGTAACCACTATGGCAAATTAGACCACACATCAAACAAATGTTGGAGCAATGGAAAAGAAAAATTCAATGGAAAATGCTACAATTGTAGTAAATAGGGTCATAAAGCTAATGAATGTAAGGAGAAACCAAAATTCAAAGGTAAATGTCACAAATGCAAGAAACAAGGTCACAAGGCATCTGAATGTAGATCCAAACCATTCAATCCAACTGAACAAATTGTTAAAGTAATATTTGGTTGGGATTACAACACTTGGTGCAGATGTCACTATTATGGAGAATATGGACATATTGGCATAGACTGCACAAGGCATCACTTAAGAAAAAGAGATTCAATAGTAAGATGTAACACATGCACTAAAATTGGTCACATAGCTAAAAATTGCATGAACATAGGAAGAGTTGAAGATGAGTAGAAAGCTAAAGTTAATAAAATCAAGAAGTAGATGAGACAGTAGTGGATTCCCATATCTATCGAGCAGAATAGTTCAAATGATGGCAATGTCACTCAAGAAGTGGGTGACTCCACCATTTCCAATTAGATTCTTATAAGGAGGGACTACAACTATATCTTCAAGCTATATCTCAAGCAATTCCAAATGGAAGAAATCAAAAGATCCAAATTAGTGCTTTAGATACAAAAGGATCACTTAAGCTCAGCTCATACTGAGAAAGGTTGGTCACAGACTCAATCGAGGTAGGTCGGGAGTAATGTAAGTTTTGTTTGATTACTGAGTTACAAGTTTCTACCAAGCTAGTAATTGGATGATAGTCTGTCATGCACTACATCAGTATGGTACCTAGCATTAATGGCAAATTTTCATCAAAAGGGGAAAAATTTGACTCCATTTTTCATCATGTCTTTAATATTCAAAGAGCAAAGAGATTTCTAGGTGCACACAAGTATTTCTAGGTGATTTTGAGAAAATTTGTAGCTAAGGAATTTGTTCAAAAATTTCCATCACTTACCAAGTAGAAATGGCATCTGGAAGTACCAGCAGTAGCAAGGAAAGAAGGGGTTTAGAGATGTTTGTCAAGGGTGTAGAATGGAAAGTGCCAAATTTCAAACTTGTTCCAGCAGTGGTAGAGGCACTCGACCCTAATGGTGCGCAATCCCAAATGCTGCCAAAGGTACTTCTAATTAACGATATCCACTCTCATTTTAAGTGTTCAATTCAAGAGATAGGAACCCTAGAAATAGATAGTACTTTAGAGGAAATGAATGTTGATGGCTCATTAAAACCTGAGCACGAGCATCTTGATACAAAAGGATTGACACATATATCACACCTGCCAAGGAATTTTCAAATAAAATGGATTACATATATTCTTAGTTACATACACAATGGTTAGTTATGGTTGGCATAGCCTATATTAATAACCAAAAAGATGATTCACAAGATTATTGGCTTTCCCATTCTGAGCAAAGAAAAATCCACCAAAACCCTAGGATGAGATGTACTCTAGAAGAAAACCCTATCCAAGTGGGATGATAGAGGTTTGAAAATTAGCACCATTTTTTATGTGGATTTGAGGTTTGGAATTCATGTGATTGCTCATAAAATTTATAGTTCAAGTTGTTTAAACAACGTGCCATGTAAGGCAGTGGACTTAGCATTTAAAGTTGTGAAGAAAAACATGAAATTTGACCTATCAAAGATACTACTCAAAAAATTAAACAAGAATATGGATAGCATCCAAACATCAAAGAACAACCCTTACAAATTTGGTTCTTTGTTGACATGCCTTTTCTTTTATGTGCAAAAATTCTTTCCATCCAAAGTTTCTATTGTATGGAGAAAGGATGTTCCCATTTTGTATCAGATAAATGAGTTTATTGCAAAAATGGGAGAAACTTTTGACAACATAATGGACAATTATTTTGAAGATTTCAAAGAAAGGATGAACAATAGGTTTAGGATTCCTCTAAAATTATTGAGGATTATAAATATGATGTGTGTTTCATGGTTGACTGTGATAGAGTATATATTCAAGCAGTTAGGTCCCAAGTTGCATGGGTGAAACCTCTTCCTTATGAGGTCAATATTGATGAAACTAGAGACATCATTGAAACATTGGTGAATGAGCCTGTAGACCCTAGGCAACCATTTTTTGGCACTTATGATGAGGTAAAAGCCAGAATTGAAATAGAAATCAAGCTACCTCAAGAAATTAGCAAAGGCAAGAGGAAGATAGCTAAGATGGAAACTGTCACTAGTCCTTTAATGCTTATCGAGGGAAAAGGAAAGGATGAAGAAGAAGAAGGAGAAAGAAGAAGGGCAGGGTAATTATTACCAAGCCACCAAAGACCTCCACAGTTGTTTTCAGTAGGAGAGGTAAAGGAAAAGGTAAAGGTGAAATTTTGCTCAACAAGCCCCAACTTACCTTCTAGGAAAGGCTAAAACAAATGGAAGAAGGAGCTAGCATCACAAACTTTAAGGATTTAAAGTTTGAAACAAGAATTGATGCTGAGAAGATGCAAATTGAGGAGCTGGTACTCACTAAAATGGGAAAATGGAAATATTCTCCAGACCAGATTGCTTCTCAAATCTCAAAGGAATTATTAGTGAGATTACAACCAAGGTGGGAATCTGCTATGCAGATAGCTAAAGATATCTATGGACAATCTTTGAGGAAAATATTGCCAAATCTTGCTAATGTAGAAGTAAAGGCACCCATGAAGAATAATGAAGGTAAAATGATGATCATATTCCACACATGTTTGATTGAGCATGTTGTAAGAGATGCAACAAACATGTGGAAGAATATCTATCATCTACATAAGCCTAGTGATGATCTAGTTGAGATCAAGGATGATGATGGTGATAGTGATGATGAAGAAGATGATCCACTCCATGTGCTACTATTGATGTTAAAGACTATCAGGCACTAAGGGTTGATGATGAAGAGAAAGAGGAAGAAGTTGATGAGGAAGACAAGGAAGTGGATGACAAAGATGACACAATGAAGATTTCAGCACAAGTCATTGCTTCCCTTCCTCACTTTCCACCTAAGCTAGCAACATCATCAATGTTGGAGTCAGCTTTAGTAGGATTGATTGCAACTACATCAGAAATATCATCTACTCCTGCCACCTCATAACTCTAAGTATCTTCAATGGAAGTATCAGTTACTTCATCTACCAAGTTTTAGCCCTCTTCATTAGCACCCAAGCAATCCACCTTAGTAGTGTGCACAACTACTAGTTCTATAATTGTATCAACTTCTTTTCCATCATGCACAGTAAGCCTTCCAATTTGTTCTACAATTTTGTCTTCCATATCTTTAACTACACCAATTCTTGTTCCAACTTGTACATTACCTATTGGTACATCATTTTTGGGAGGCATATCAATTTTAGACATAGTTGGTACTTCTCTCAGTTTTCCTCTAGTTGGACCAATCCAAGTTTTTACTACTAGTCCATCTACATCAACTATTGTTTCTGTTTCTAAATCCAAGGAAGTGAGCACTAAAGTAAAACCAAAGACTCCTCTAAAACTTCTACTTACTGGCAAGGCAATTGATGAAGGTATAGACTTGGATAAAGAAATTATTATTGCTAAGATAGATTTGGACACTGCCTCAGCCAATGAAATGAGATTGGTCAGCCAGCATTTAAAGAAAAAGGCAAGGCAGAAGAAGCTAAGAGAAGAAAGAGATAGAGAATTTACCATAATTGAAAATTCCAAAAACATAATTACTGAGGCTATAGGTGTTGATGTTGATCCATCTCAACACATTTTGTTACAATCAGAAGAGGTTGTAAATAAGTTAAATGAGGAAACTTGAAGAGAATCTCATTGAGAAGGTAGAGAAGAAATTTGACAATAATGTGCTTGAGCACATTGCTCAGCACATTGCAATCAATTAGGTAGAGTTATCCTCAATTTTGAGCAACCTTGAACAATCCTTCACAAATGTAACATTACTTTTTGGAAAAAAAAATTGATGTTACAGAGTATACCAAGGATATTAAGGAGAAATTGAATAAGATTGATGTGGACATGAAAGCTTGTGCTCAAAGGCTACCGCTTGACCCTAGTTCAAGCTCAACACATCACATGAAGGTGATTTTTTTGTCAAAAATACAGGTAGAGCTACTTAGAGAGGAAGCCAAGATTACGTCTACATTGATCGATATTTAGAATATGATCCTTCCAGTTATGGACCCAATGCAAAAACATATTCTATATTCAAAAACATTGGTCCAAGATAACAATTTTTTAGTAGCAGATCATATGATCAAACTTTCTACAAAAGTTTAAGTGGTCCTCTCCACCTGCACAATTTTGCAAGATAATTGGGATAAGACATTGGGTCTTATTCTCAAGGTACACTCCAAGTTTCTCTCACATTTTGGTGTCTCTATTTGAATATATTGTATATACCCTTTGGCATTATTATCAAAAAAGAGGAGTATGAGATGAACAAGGGAGAGAATAGGGAGAGTAAAAAGACTTGTGGAGAAATCAAAAGAGAAAATGAATTGATATATGAACAGATAAAATCTTTGTATATATTATGCCATATGTATGGGGGAGATATGTAAGATATGTATATATAGCAGCTTTACAAAGATCAATTTTGAAAAATCAAAATCAGTATGTTAGTGTACATAAATTTTGGCACATAAGTGTTTTTGTTACTAATGCCAAAGGGGGAGATTATTGGCATTATGTTGTATTTTTTCATTAGTGACAACACTTATTTAATTTTGAATGATTACCAAGCTCATCACTCAATCTATAGTTTATACCAAGTATTCAGTGGTTACTTTGTAAGTTCAGTAGTTCACATCGAGTATTCCTGAAGCTACCGAGCAAATATTCAATTCAACAGTGTTTACCGAGTCACAATATTCATTGAATAGATAATGGTCACCGAGCTTCACAGTATCTATTGAGTCATTAGTTTGCATGATATGAAATTAATTTCTACCGAGTAATGGATGTGTAGTGTTTACTGAGTGACAACAAGGTAAGTGAAGGCTTCAATATTTACTGAGTGACACTTATCTACCGAGTCTCCAATGGTTATCGAGCTCCAAGATACATTATGAAATTAGTATGGACTATACTTCTACTTCTACCAAGTACATGATGATGTCGAGTAATGTAGTGGATGTCAAGTATTAGAAGGTCACTGAGTCAGCTTGAAGAGCCTAAGTTTTTTTTACTGTTTGGTTGACTCAGTAATATTTGTTTACTTATGTTTTAGCCAACCTTGCAATTGTAATTAAAGGAATAGTATATATATGTAATGTATTATATCATTTGAAATTTATTATTGTCATGAATGTCAAGGAATGGATATGTAATGTTAGAGAAGAGTAAAATGTGAATTAGCAATAGAACAGAGTATTCAGCAAGGTCATTAAGGAGCATCAAAGACATATCAGACACAAGAGGTGATTTTTACTTCAAGATCTATTCAAAAATCAAGTTGTAAGTTAGATCTACTATTTCATTATAATAGGTGAATTAGTTTTCCAAATCCTTTAATAGGGTAGACTTAACAGTCTTTATACAAATCTCCTAACAGAGTGCATACTTCATTATATGTTTGTAAAACCTCTAACAAGGTGGACCTAGTAGTCCAAAATTGCTCTTAATAGGGAAGATCATTAGAAGTGGTTAGTGTAAGCCTTAATAGGCCAAATTTATACTATAGTAGTGAAGTTTTGTGGGTATCATCCCCATCCTAGTTTAACTTTCTATTTGGAAGGTTTTTGGGTCACCAAATATTGTGTTCATGTGTTATGACTGTTTATATTTTCTCATTCGTGTAGTAGATTAGATGAATTATTTATATGGTTAAGTGCTAAATTGATTTAAAGTTTTTGAGGTTATTGATTCACCCCTCCCCTCTCAATAACCTAGCTAGTCTTGATTATTTCCAACAAGAAATAGTGAACAATAGAGAGACATCTAATCAAGAAGGATCAAGTATACATAAATTTAGAGGTGATCTGACATTAAGAAAAAAAGTGCTAATCATAGGATCAATGTTGAAATATTCTAATGGGTAAATTAGTTAAATCTCTTAATAGAGTAGTCCTAACAGGCTGTATTGAAATCCTCTAACAAAGTTCTTACTTAGTTGTGAGTTGAAGTCCTTTAACAAGGCACACTTCTAATAAGGTATTGAAATCTTTTAACAGGGTAGGACCTAATAGTCTTTGTAAGCCTTTAATAGGGAAAACTTTTCATAAGGTAAATTGTGTTTAATGGCCAAACATAGTAACCTTCATTGGATACACTTTATTAATATAGTAGTGAAGATTTGTGGGTGTCATCCCCACCCTAATTTTACCATCTCATTGGAGGGTTTCTGGGTAATCATATCTTGAGTTATATATGTGTGAATGAATACTTACATGCTTTAGATGTATATGCTTTACATGGTATCTTAGTTTATTTGTTGAATGTATGAGATGGATATGTGGTGAATATTTTATGGGTAAAAGTTTAAAGCACCGATTCACCCCTTCTCTTAGAATTTTACCTTTCCTATTGTAATTCCAACAATTGGTATCAGAGCTTTGTTCTCTGAAAGTGAAGCTTTGCAACTTTGAAGAAAGATCTTGGAAATAGAAGTCTACAAGTTGGAAAATATTATTCAAAACCAAGAGATTAAAATACAACTCATTCTACATTAGTTGAATGAAGCAAGAGAAGATCTAAAGAAATCATTGAAAAGGAAGAAGGAATTTTCTATTAAGGAAAATGATACACAATACAAAGAGATGGACACTACTAAGCTATTTGCAAATGGAGACTCTAATGAATTTGATGTAGTAGTTGTAGATTTCATAGAAAAGAATAGAATTCAAGCTGAAGAAATTAGAAATCTTAAACTAGAACAAGAGTCACAAGCCATAGTACTATGTGAGGTGATCAAACAAAAAAAGCAAGTAGTGGAAGATAAAGCCATGATTGAAGATGATAAAAGAGTTTTAACCAACAGATTGGAGGAGAGATTATTAGAGGTAACTAGGATTCCTAATATACAATTGGAAATTTTGGGTCAAATGATGATTTCCAACCATGAACTAAATGCCAAGGATATTGAGATAAGAACACTAAAGTTGCACAATGAACATTTGAGAAATGATCTAAAAAGGGAAAAGGAGTTTACTAAAAGTTTCAATAAACGTAGTGAAGCCATTATATACTTTGAACAATTGATGAGATCCCCTAGATCTAACAATGATACATCTAGACTAGGATACACAAGTACAGAAGAAAGAGAATCATTCAAAAGTGCTAAGGAAAGGAGTAACAAATGTAAGAATTCCAACCCTGCTTGTCATAATTGTGGTAAGAAAGGACATACTACTAACATGTGCAAGAGCAAGACTATAAATAAGAATGTTAAGAAGAAGAGCATGGGTTACTTCCATATGTGCAACAAACAAGGTCATCAAGCACATGAATGCAAAACCAAGACCATGCACACTCAAAGATTTGAAGGATATTGCTATAATTGTCAAAAGTATGGACATAGAGCTTTTGAGTGCAGATCCAACCCAATGTGGACATCAAACAAGAAAACAAAGGTAAAGAGAAATGACAACTTTTATAATTGGGATTATAATACAAGGTATAGATATCACTACTATCAAGAGTATGGACATGTTCCTGAAAACAATATTAGAACACACTTTAGGAGTGACTACAAAAGGTGGTTGAGTCAAATCACATGTTTTAACTATTTGAAGACTGGTCACATCATCTAATACTATTCAACAAGGTCAAAGGCACGAAGTTGTGAGTTCAACAAAGGAAAAGGCAAGGAAAATATTAAAAATGTCAGAAATGGAATGAACAACACATGGAAGAGAAAGGAGGATTGTAGCACATCAAGTGGGGAAGGGATCACTTCACCCAATGGGTCAAGTGATCACACCTCATCAAACTAAGAAATCAAGATGTACGTGGGACTGATATTTAAAAAGGATGTATCATACATTAGTTCCAATGATTTAGTTATGAAAAGACTAAATAAGAATGAATAAATATGCAAAGTGTTATTAGGAATCAAAGAAAAATCTTTATGTTTTGTCAATTTTTAATGTTACTATTGAGCATGAAAAGTTTTCTATGGTTGTCGAGTGAAATACTAGTTGATACCAAGCTCATAATGGTTGTCGAGTGAATGGAAAGGCATGTGGATGCTGAGTGAGCCAAAAATTAGTTGATGTTGAGCTTACAACTATGTAAGCACTTAGCATTAATTGCAATGTTTTAAAGAGCTATTTGATCAATTTCTACTCATTTAACATCATTCAAATTCAAGAGAGAGAAAGAAGAGCTAAAGGAAATCTGGAAATTTCATCCAAAGAATTTATAGGAGATTTGAGCACTTGTTCGACATCATTTTATCAAGATTTACAAGGTATTTATCAAGTGTTGGGCTATGTTGTTTTGAATTTTGTAAACCCTAGATTTATGTAATGGTGTCTAGTTCTTCCAAAATGAAATGTGTAGAGGAAAAAGAGGTTTTAAATGTTTAGTTAGTTAGTAATGAGATAAAACCACCTATTTTCAAGGCTATTCTAGATATAGCATATAAACAAGATCCCTTTGGTGCATTATCTATGATACCACTACAAGTTTTAATGATTCAAGATGTCAAAAAATGTTATAATTGTAAGATTGAAAGTATTGGTGACATTGAAATCATAGAGGAGTATGGAATATTATGTGAAAATGGAGAGTTGATGGAAGAATTCAAAATTTTAGAAAAGAAAGGGTTAACTCATTCCCTAGATTTCCCTAACATTTTTAAAATTGAGTGGATTAGGATTATTTTGAGCAGAATTCATGATAGCTCAGTGTGGTTAGATAATGGGACAATCAAAATCACAAAGATAATTCATAGGGTAACAAGGTATCCAACCCTAGATCAACCAAAGACTATGACAAGTGAGTCCAAAGAAGTTATTGAAAACAACATAGGGGTATGTGGAATAAGAGGAGAATGACCATAGAAACAATAACAGATCCCTTGATAGATTTTTGCAGTGAGGATAATTGCACATAAGTTTTATCAATTAGGTAGACTAAATAGTATACCTTGCATTGTAGTGGCTATGGGCTACAAGATTGTGAAGGATCATACATATGATCTTGCCAACCTATAGCTACAACAATTGATTGAAAATCTAGGAGCAATAAGGAAAAGCAAGAGTGCTCAGTGTAAATTCATATCTATTTTGGTATATATCTTCTTTTATGTATAGAACAAATTTTCTACATTTGGTAATGTTGCATGGAAGACAAATAGGTCTGTTGTAGTTCAAATAGGAGAGTCATTGAATAGTTAGGTGATAACTTTGAGTCAATTTTAACTAGTTAATTTGAGGATTTCAAACAATCCATGAAGAAGAGATTAAGGATTCCAGTGTCATTAGTGGAAAAACATTATGATGATGTTCTTTTCCTCACTGATGTTGATCACACATTTGTTCAAGTAGAAATTCCTAGAGTGAGATGGCTACAACCATTAGTTTATGAGATTAATTTTGATGCAACATCTACAACAATCAAAAAATTACTTGCAAAAGAAGTGGACAAAGATGCCAAAGATTTTGGTAACTATGTGTTGGTGTTTTGAAACATCTTGGTTTCAAATTACCCTGATGAGAACAAAATACATCTAGGGGAAGCTACTTCCCATATTCAATATACCCTTTCAAACACCAAGCCAAAATAAGACTAGACCCTTCTTATACTTTAGGCTCTACAAAACTTAGATGGGTGGACCTTAGATTCACTTATATGGTACCAGTGCTAATACATACACTTGAATCTTGACAAAGTAGATAAAACCCCTAATCTTATAAAACTTATGCAAAGATCTTGGACATGATATACCTAATAACATAACCTAAAAAATTGATAAGCTAAGTGAGGGCATCACATTTTAGTTCTTCAACATTAAAGGGAAAGATATTTGATTAATGATGTTGATTTTAGAAAAACCTCAAATATCTAGCAGTAAGAAGACGTTGATCCTATAGTTGTTTAATGCCTTATCTATTGGGTAGTTCCACAAATTAAACACATATATATATATATTATACTAGTGACATATTCCATACATCAATATATTAGATCTATCTTATCAATTTGTGAATAAAAAATGGGTGTTCATAAAGACCTCATTCTCATGAAATGTCCTTCTCAAATAACCAACAACTCTATCAAATACATCAAGCATTTACTTGGTCCTTTGTTCCAACATCAAAAAATATCAGACACACAATCTTAAGGGGATGCAAATGGGTCTTAGTTATTTTTCCCTAAAACACATAAGATTATAAATTATAGAGATAGGAGATGAGAATCAGAATGAAACTAAGGAGATTCTTGCTCATTGTATTCATTTCTTTGAAACTATACATGTAGATGCATGTAAAAGAATTCATAAAGTCACTAAATATATTAGAACTAGTTATATTATCTTAACTACTACTATTCATACAAGAGAGAGAAATATGTTGAAGAATGGTATCACAATCATGAAACACATCAAAACTAGAACCAACCCCTACAATGGATGAGAAAGAGAAAGATATAGGAGAAGAATGAAATCTTGGATCTGATTTGGAAGTGAAATGTGTCCACTTGTATCCTCATTCCCTATTGTTTTAAAACATCTTTCATATTTCTATCTGTAAGAATTTGCCTAATGGAAAAATTCACCCAGAAACCAAGAACTCAAACACAAACACACAGTAGACCAAAAATGGATATGATCAATTAATCAGAGTATGTCTGAATACATTGCTCTGTTTAGAATGTGATATCAACAAACTAGGAGTGCCTGTATATAAAGGCCTCTTAGGAAGCACCTAGAATGTCTCTAGAAACAACTAGAAGATAAGACAACTAAGCACCTTATCCAACATTCTAGATGAATGGATAAGAATGACTAAGTGTCATATGTGTGTAGAAGATTTTTGTGTTGTAGACACCATGTGCTTAAAAGAGGTGCGGACCCCTGTGATGTCATCAAGACAACTTACAAGAGTGCACATACTCCTAAGTGTCTCACAAATAAAATAATGCAAAATAATTAAATAATGCATTAACCTAAGTAAACTTAAGTAAGTGTAATAAGTAAATACTTATTTACACCAACACCCCCCCTTAAGTGCAACTTAGGGAAATGTCCTTAAGTTCAAAAAACTAGGATAAAATGCATAATGGGTCTTGGCTACTAGGCCATGTTAGGTACCCATGTACATAATGAAAATGAAAATCTCCCATAAAGTGAGGAAAGAGAGAAAACCTCATGGGAAAAACCCTCCCCCAAAAAGAGAGATAAAAGATGATGCATCAATGGATGGAGTAATCAAGACCCCCCCATTATGACATACATCCATGTATATACAAGAGAGAATGGAGAAGGACAAAAACTCCTATGAGGAAAAAGTCCCCCCCAAAAAAGAGAAGAAGGAGATGAGGTAGTCCCCCCCCCCTTAAAAGTAGTGTGTCGATCAGTGAAGAATGCTCCAATGTAGAAGCAGATCCATGACCTCTAGATGATGTTCCTCCCCTTTGGAAGAAACAAAGGCAAGGGTACCTATGAGAAGTGTCCCTTGGATGGAAAAGAAATCTCTATGATGATCGGTATCTTTGAAACCTATGTTAGAACACCAACAGTCTTCTCGAATGTGAGAGAGATCACCTGCAGATGTTGGACATAAGTATCCACAATCACACCAACTTGAAATGATTGATCATGTAGAGAATGTACAATAACTATAGAAGAATCATTCTCAACAAAGAGAATTAAGAAATCATCATAAAAGTCTCCCATATTAACTGTGTGTGACACCAAGAACAGAGCTGAAATGTCTAGCAAGAAATCAACACCTAGAAGACCATGTGTACCCTGCAATGCTAAAGTGCATGAATCTATCACTGCAACAAAAGATGAAGTGTACGCCTCAAAAATTAGATGGATGTCATCAAGAATGTCTCCCGCATATTCAATGTGAGACTCCACAAACAATTGTGCAATGTCTAAAAGGAAGTCTTCGCATGAAGGTGAAGGAGGAAGACATGAAGTATCCTGCTGCACTAAATTCGAAGCATCTGAGGCTGGAACAGGATCAGTAGGAGCAACAATAGCTAGAGGTGTGATCACATCTGAAGAGGTGTCAGCTGCAACTGGAGGAATAAGTTCCTTTGGGAATGGAGGAATAGCTGGATTTCCATATGTCTCCCAAAGATACATCCAATTATCATAATGATCAGACTTCTAAAGGTCTATCATTTCATCCAAGATGTCATAATCGGTATGTAGAAAAAGAACAACACCAATGCATGTAGAAGTCTCAAGATCATATTCAAGTCCTCTTGCATATGGTAGTGCATTGTTCTGACTGAGAAATTTGATAGCAATTTGACTCCATTCTTGATGGACCAATCAAAGAAACCTTCAAAAAAATAACCCCCCCTAAAAAGATGCTTTTGGCACTTTATAAGTAGTGTGTTTACAATGAGTCATTTGTGAGCAACTTGTCAGAATGAACAAAATGGACTTTCTGATTTTGCTTTTACAACTACCTTATGAGGCTGAAATCTATCACTTAAGCACTATAGCTTAGATTTACAACAATTCTAAAAAGAATCAAGGCTATACAATGCCAAAGAAGGCCTAATTCTGAAAGTGAGAAATTGGTCCACACAACTCTAGAATTTGACTTCAGATCTGGAAAGTAGACAAAAAAAAATGCACTTTCAAAAAAAAGTGAACAGATGTGCCCGTACAGAGCTTCTGAAGTTACAAAATGCAAGATTATGCATGTACAATCGCCAAAAAATGCAAATTCTACAAAATTTGTCCACCAAAACTAGAAAAAAAAACCACCACTAGAAAATTCAGGAAATTTTACCTAATTTCAAAAAAAATGGCATCTAAATCTAAGTCTAGATGTCCAAGTTATGAGCTCACAAAGTCAGGCTGCCAAACTGAAAAGCAATCTGGAGAGGGGTCTAGAGGAGAAACTGCGAAGTTAAATATGATGGTCAAATGGTTGTCACTATAGTTGAAAAAACACTAGGTTATACATTTAGACGAGCTTCAAATTTAACCTTGTAAAAAGGTGACATCAGCAAAAAATATCACTAGTGACATAGCAAGTTGATGAGATTGTCCGTATTGTACGAATGTTATAGGTGTCAAAAAATGACCAGTTCCACTGGTGACATGGCAGTCTAGTGCAATTGACGTGTCCTTCGCATGGATAAAGCTGACTGGCTGGTCGAGGTGGGGAAAGGGAACCCGCATGGTTTTGTAAAACCACAGTCACTATCAAACCACTGGTGAACTCGTGGGTAGGAAACTAGTACATGTGTTGGGTTAAAAAACTAGTCTGACTGTCGAATTAGTCTTCGACAGGTGAGAGAATATAAAGCTTCATCATAAATTGTATTGCCCTTGCCAAAAGAGGGATTCGAAACAAGTCGAGAATGTATATCTGCATCGTGGTCAGGTCTGAAGTTGTTGGAAAACTAGAAAAAGCGGGCACTTTCTGCAGACCTGGTGGATCTTGTCTAGACTCTTGATTGAAGTAGAATATGCCGCACTAATGCCGAAGGAAGATTGATAGTGCTAGGAGAGGTGAATGCGATCGAGATTCTGTGATGATCGTCGGTTGAAAAAATTGCTCGCTGGATCAGAAAGTTTGCGTAAGATCTGAGGCTGAGAACAAGGATATAAATCCCACAAGCGATGTGTTAAAGGCTTATAAAGCCTATAAATAGTAGAAGCCATGGATAAAAATGCATAGAAGCCACTAGTTGGTGTAATGCTTGGCCGGTCTGGTTTGGGTTAGCTAGATTTGAATTGTCCACTGCCTAAAAATCTGGGCTCAATCACCTAAATTGTCTGTGCGAAGCCCAAATGAAAGATTGTCTGCCAAATAACTACTGTACGAACTTGTAGGTTGAGATTTGACTACCCGGAACCTGTAAAAAAATTTCTCTGTGGGTGCCTTAAGGGCAAATTTTTTTTTGAATAATTTGACAAAAATTTGCAAAGAAATAATACTAAAAATATCATACCCAATTATGCAAATCATGGTCCTTCAGGATCTGATTTGCAAAAAAAATTTGCTTCATGGTCAACTATAGCCCAAGGTAGGCATGCTTATAGTCAATTTTCACCGGTTTAGCATTCCTGATGAAATGGAGAGGTCAAATCTAATGCTGGATGCTCCTAATTTTTGTAGCACTTCGGATTCAGGCTGAGGTGATGAAGCAAGAAAAAGGTCTCGAACGGCTTGTGATGAGAAAATCTCTATGCTCTGATACCATGTAAGAATTTGCCTAAGGGAAAAATTCACCCAAGAACTAAGAACTCAAACACAAGCACATAGTAGACCAAAATGGGTATGATCAATTAATCAGAGTATGTTTGAATACATTACTCTATTAAGAATGTGATATCAACACACTAGGAGTGCCTATATATAAAGGCCTCTTAGGAAGCACTTAAAATGTCTCTAGACACAACTAGAAGATAAGACAACTAAGAACCTTATCCAACATTCTAGATGAATGGATAAGAATGACTAAGTGTCATATGTATGTAGAAGATTTTTGTGTTGTAGACACCATGTGCTTAAAAGAGGTGCGGACCCCTGTGATGTCATCGAGACAACTCACAAGAGTACACACACTCCTAAGTGTCTCACAAATAAAATAATGCAAAATAATTAAATAATGCATTAACCTAAGTAAACTTCAGTAAGTGTAATAAGTAAATACTTATTTACACCAACACTATCCATCAAATCTGATATGATTTTCATAATTATTTTGTAATAAACTTGGAAATATCTATTATGCATGATGAAAACCCTTGTGTCACCAAAATATTTGAAATGCATTATGAAATGCTGATAATATCTTGATCGAATTGACTTGGAGGTGACAAAACTTGACCCTAACTACATTTTTACTACCTTTTACACACATTCAATTCATCACCTTGCTAGAAATCAAATCTAAACTTCAATACCTAAATGTGGTTGTAAACTTAATAGTTGGCACAAAACCATGTATAACATGAGTAGATGTCTTCTTGAGAAAAAAAACAAAACTCTAGAAATGGAAAGTTCATTCTCTCCCAATTCTGGTGATATATAATATTGCTATATTTTCTTACTAGAAATGCCTGGAATACCATTTTGAAAATCATGCCCCTGGCAAGGCCTCATAGGTCTTTGAATATTTTCTCAAAAATTAAAAATTTTCTTAAATTCAAAACTTTAGAATTAAACTTTTTATTTAAAATTGACTGCACGTGATTTTAGGAAAATAATAAAATAATGATTTTTTGAATTTTTTTTTTTTTTACCTCAAATACCAATTCTAGGTTAACCCTCTTTGACTAGGCCTGACATGTGTCACCCTCTAATTGGTTAGATGTTTGCATTGTCACATGACACTAGGTGCCATGTGGTACCCTCTAATTGGTCCATTGGTCACCACCATGTGTTGATATTATATTGGTCCTTAGACTACTCTGTCATCGCCATGTCACTGCTCTATCTATACCTGCCACATCACTATCACATGGCACTTCGTCATTGGCTAGGAGCTACAACTGCCACATCACCATTGAATTGGGGCCCACTACCATGTGTCAACTAGGCACATTCTTTCATGCATAGTCAATAGGTTCCATGTTGCATGCGAGAATGTGGCTTTGCAACATGTGTCCACCTTGTGCCACATTAACACATCAGAATCTATGCCAAGTATGGGTCACCTTGCTACATGTTGATTTCTAATCTGCTCTTCTAGTTCCACATCACTACCACTTGTCATCATGTGGTTGGTTGAGCAGCCCATTCATACCCCCATGTCATCACTAATGTCATCACTCTTTCTTTCATGTTTATTCAAAATTTGGCTTGAGGTTGAATTAGTCAAACTAAGCCCCATGTGAGAAAGCTCCTCACATCTCAAAAGGCACTACTTTTAAGACATCTTATGTATTGTGATCTTTAGTATTTAAAGATGTGAAAATACCCCCATTGGACCAATGTGGGATTAAGCAATTTACATTTGTCTTCTTTGCTCCTATGCTTTCTTTCTAAAAAGTCTCTATTTAAACTCCATGGAACAAGTATTTGAAACCATTTGCCTTTGACATGTCATTTTCCATGGAGGAAACGCTTGGACATAATCACCTATCACAGCCCATATCATATTTTGAGATCAATTGTGAATACCAAGCTAGTCTTGAGTTGAGAGTGCTGATGATTTTTTATTAGATGTAACATCCTTCATCAAATCACTTAAACAAATGAGTAATTTTAGATCACTAGAATTGTGGTTTAGGGGCACTCTTCTCTTCAGTGGGAATTCAAATCTAAGCAAAGGTGGAGACTCAACTCACATCTGTATGAACAAACTTGAAACAATATTATTTCATAGATTAGATAATATACCAAAGCTTGTAATTAGTGGAGAGATACACCCCTAACTTGAATCATTACAAGCTATTCATATGCCTAATCTAAAGAAAATAGACTCAAAGAAACTAAAGATGTTGAATAAACTTCAGGTGTGTAGATTTGACAAACTAGAAACCATATCAAGATTGAAGGAGCTAGAAAAATTGAATACTCTTAGAGTTAAATGATGCATCAGATTGGGAATGATATTAGGGTTATCTTGTGTGATAGAGCTTCAAGAGTTATACACAAAGTCATGTAGTGGCTTGAGATCATTGTCAAATCTTTCAAATCTATGACATCTAGAGTGGATCATGATTGTTGAATGTTAATAGCTGTAGAGTGTAGAAGGTGTTGAAGAGCTACAAAAATTAAAAAGCTTGGTAATTGGAGTACCTAACAATGGAGATCCAACTATATGAATAATCTGTGATATAGGTAATTAGAAACCTCTTGTAATCTTTCCTCTTCTCACAAGACATTTAGTACTAGGTTGAATCACTAGAATCTTTTTACATACTTTGAAAAGGTTGGGTCTAGTAGCATTGTGTATAGCTCCATCCATCCTAGTGCCTCCAAGAAAATTCTCATTAGTTGAATTCACCTTATTTAAATCTTTTGATGACTCTCTCACTATAGTCAATGATACTTCATCAACCTCTTTATAAGGATATCCATATATGCCACATGATATTGCAGGAAAAGCAATGTACTTTATTTGATTTTATCTTGCCAAATCAAGAGAGCTCTGATATGCCTCTGATAGTTTACTTTCTAATCTTCCTCCACGATCATATATGGGTTCAAGGATGTAGTGTCTTGACAAATCTCCTCCTCATTAAAGAACAAGTATCTTTAAACAAAGTATATAAACCTCATATCTTAACATCAACCTCTTATGGTGCTTCCATGTAAAAAAAAGCATATTAGATTGAAATCTATTTGAGATTGGAAATGACATCTACCTTTATTATCGATCAGTGATGTTTTCTCCTAACATGGAAACTGAAGATATTTCATCTTTTCATTCAACTAATGTTCTAATCATCCTTCTTAAAACATCCAATTGCACTACTTTCTCTTTACAAGGACTTAGGGAACATTACTTTGAACATCACCATTTGCATCATAAGAAAAAAAACTATAACTTTTCCACTCCTTTGTACTTGAGAATGTATACAACTTGTTGGGACTAAAAAGTCACATTTCAAAAATTTTGAGAAAATCAGGCCTATAATTGTTTTGTGAAGCCTATGTACCCCACTATTGAGTTAATGCAAAAATGGTGTTTAATATTTCTAACACCCTTCATTTAGCCTGTTCACATTTTTTTTAATGATAAATTGATATTCTGAGCTGTTTGGCAAAGTCCTATTTTGAGCCAATGTCTAATTTGCATTTTACCCTACGTGTTAAACAGCGACAGGAAGCCCTATTTGCACCTGAATATCTTACACTTAGTATAGTGTCATGATTCACCACTTTGAGAGTGTCTAGTGTCCATACCTAAGAGCTTATGTTTCAGATTTTGAGTCATTTTGAATCCGTTTGACTAGGTTTGAAATTCCTCAAAGTTGGTAGTTTACTATTTTCATGCTTATGCAATTTGCACATATTTCTAGGAAGCCCTGTTTGACCTATAATAACTTTTGACCAGTTGATCTAAATGCTTCAGGGAATCAAAAGGTTTGCAATTTTACTGATGGGGATATCATGTAAGAATGGGATTTAATTTGAGCATTGATGTCTATTTACAAGTTAAATAGATAGATCAGATATCTGAGTATATAAACAAGTATTAGATATCCATATGTGTGTTTATGACTCATGGATTTGCCCAATGGTTAAGGCACTGATCAATTAAAGGATCATTAAGTCTTACTGCTACATATCTAAGGGTTTGTTGAAATCAACATTATTAATCAAACGTGTTTTACCCTTTCATGTTGAAGGACCTAAATGTAATACCCTCACTTATCTTCTAAAATTCATAGATCTACATTTAGCTATTGTAGATTGATGTTATTTCATAAGTCTTTAGGAGAAATAAGGGTAAAATCTTCTTAATAGATTCAAGAATATGTTTTTGCATTGGTACGGTATCATTTGAATCTGAGGTCTACCCACCTAGGTTTAGCAGAGCCTAAAGTAGAAGAAGGGTCATGCCTTATAGTTGGCCTGTTGTCAGAAATGGCATGTTGAAAATGGGAGTTAGCTACCCCTAGATATGTCAATTTCTTAGTGGGATAATTGAAAACCCTCTAGCATTTTCAAACACCAACAAGATGGTGACTCTGCTAGGGAGTTGTGTTGAGATTCATGATGGACAAACCTTGAGAATTTAAAGAAATTCAACACAATAGAAGGAACTACATGGAGAAAGTTTTGTACAATAGTAAGTTAATGTGTTTAATTCATTTCCTTACTAAATTTTCATGTTCCCAAGTATGCTTTATTCTCTTACAGTAGTAGTTTCTAAATTGGTTATAATTTGTGCTGAGAAATGAATATACCTTCAATCAGTTTAGATTTGTGAGTTGTTGTAATTTCAGAGTCAAGAAATTTATGTTTCAGCTTTGTTTAGAAGTTTCAAAGTCAAGATAAATTCGAAGAGTGGTCTTCTATCTACTATTGTTTCAAATCAGTTTGTGGTATCTTTAGGACTAATGCAATTCATGTCTCACTTAATGTGAGTGGCGACTCAAAGTTAATCTCTGTACCAGTGCAGTATTGTACATGAATTGTGGTTAGCTGTTGCAGGAAAAGAACATATCTAAGGAGGTTGAAACATTTGAGTGGTTGTAAGATTTGTGATGTGCTAGTTCAAAAGGTTCAGCAAGAATTTGATAAGATTTTGGGTTTGCTATTGTAAATAGTGGACAGAGAACTTTTAGTCATCTGAATCTTAAGGTATTCTCATTTTCATGTGCTCTCTTTTCACGAAAATTGATTGTTAAGAAGCATGTTCTCCATCAGGTGATTCTTAGCACTAAGAGGAGGAGAATAGTTGATAGGTTTCATACACTTCATTGGATTGAGTATTTAAGTTTGTGAAGTGTATTTGAATAAAGTTATTTAGTAAAAGGTTGTATAGATCTACTGCAAATTATGAATATGCAAAATTTTCCATATTGAAAGTCTGGTTTAGAATTTACAAGTGATAAATAGTTTCAAAATCTTTCTTACTAAATGTGAGTGGCGACTCTAGTCAAAAATATTTGTGCCAGTGCATGGTTTGTTTGAAATATCAAAGGCTTTTAGTATTCATGGGTAGACCTAGTGTTTTTGGAAAGAGGAAGTAAATTTTCCTGATTAATAGTTGATGTGATAGTTTGTATCTGTTGATATAATTGATTTCAAAAGGTGAATCACTGTTGTCATTCCATTTTCCTCTTCAAGGAGGTGGTGGCTCTACAAAGGAATTTTTCTATGGTGTGAAGGATTTCATATTTACACCTATGCTAATTAGTAGATCTGAGGTCTCAAACAGCAATACATAAAGGTATTTTCAGTTTTCATGTATGTGCATTTTGTGAAAATTGAATGGTAAAAATGGATGCCTCCATCTAGTGTTTCAGCACTAAAAAAAGAGAGGTAGATTTTTAGAATTTGAAGAAATGGATTCTGAGTCTGGATATCAATATGAATTAGAGAGTCTTCATGTGAAGATTACTAGATTAGAAAGAGAAGATCATGATAATCCGGTTGTCATATTAAGAAGTAAAATTGGTGATGTTAAGGGTCTTGATGGATTGCACATTTACGTGAAGTTCAAATCCACAGTCATGGATCTTCATGAGTCCTATAGACCAGAGAAGTCTTCATGGCCAATGTTGCTCTTAGAAGTTTTTACGCCCTCTTCGGTTGATTGGCCAGAGGAGGCAAGATTCCAAAAGATTATTAAATTTCATGATATTATCATAGAATTTGAATGTGAGTTAAAGGCTATTGAATCTAATGTTAGTGAATGTAATGAGTCTGTTCAAGATGATATAGAAAATGAAGAGTCTCAGTTTTATGGATCAGAGGATAGTAATCAACAGTCTGATAATATGCATAATGTCAGTTCATCTTCTTATGATGATGAGTATACAGAAGAAGAATGCAGTAATGATAACATTTCTTCTAATGATGAATGTGTTTGTGTTGAGATGCCGGTTGTTGAGGTGTTGTCTCAGGAAGAATGATTATGTGGTGATCAGATTTTTGATTTTTCAAAATGTATTACTAATAAGTCTTCTATTGCAAATTTGTCAAGTTGTCTGGGTAATGATCTAAGCCAAGGAGAACAAACTAGGGACGTAATCTTGCTAAGTGTTGATGAGATTTCTAATTTGTTGGCTCACAATTTTGAAAGGTATGCTAACCAATCTAAGGATGCTTGTGTTTTGACATGTTATGCAAACTCATGTGGTGAAGCCATTTTCCCTAAGTATGATGTTGAGAAAGATGTAGTTTCAAAATGTGCTATGTCAGGTTTGGGGGTTGTATGTGATAGTAATTTGTATGTCAATGCACATAACAACTTCTATCATGAGAATGAAATTAGAGAGATAAGAGTTGTTGTTGATTCAATGTTTTCCTATTTTCATAAGGCTGAGATAAGTTCAAATAGCTCATGTGATAAGAGAAATAGTAATGAAATGATTTATCCTAGTGAGCTATTTTAGAAACTATTAGATACGGATCAATACATTCTAGGAATGAAATTTCATGATAATTCTTGTTGTAGACACCTAAATTTGATTACATCGCTTTGATAATCCTATTTAGCTATCTCTAAAGGCATCATTAATTAAATTCCTATTTAATTAAATCATTTTCCATCCCCTAGTTGATTAATTTAATTAATCGTCTATAGTCCTAATTGATAAATCAAATAACTCACTATTTGTCAATTAATCCTATTCTCCTATCTAATTCCAAAACCCTCATTTATTAAATAAATCTATTTGATAAATAAAGCCCTCAAATCTAATAGCCCCTAAACTATCCTAAATTCTCCATTTAGCCTAATCCACCCCATCCACCCATACTAACTAAGTATAGCCACTAACTCACCCACCCTCATGAATGCCATCCACTTGCACATCTCTAACATCCCTAATCTAATCCTAATCCAAGCCTAACCCATCCCCTAATCATTTGCACATTCCTAAGCAAGCTTAAGACTTTCCTAAACCAAACCAAAGTCTTCCCTCAAAATATCCCAACCACCAAGCTATGAATGCTCTTACAAAGCCATAAATGGCTCTTACATCCTCACTCATGACTCTTACATACTCAACCACCCTCATCAAGCCCTTGACCAACCCATTTCCTATCCTCTCACACTCATCCTCCTTGTGATAAGTGTCACTTCCCTATTGGTGCTAAACAAGCACAATCCATGTGCTCCCCTTTGAGTGCATCCTAGCCCTCCCTCACCATCTTGCCATCCTTGCATTTTACCCCTCCATCCCTCAAGCCCTTAGTCTATAAATTGGATCCCCTCCCAAGCCATTTTATCACAATCCTTAAGCAAAAGTTACCATGTCAGTTTGAGAAGCCAAGTTCATACCATTTTCACATATCCACACCAAAAATCCCAAATCCATATCAAAGGACACATCTACTAATCAAGTGATCATCCTCATTGAGAGAGCCTATCCATGGCTCATATTCTCATTTGAGGACCTCACTTTGTCTCATCTAAAGTTTATACTAGTTTTGTTAGTTAATGCTTTTGTTTTTAAATAGATTAGTGTTTCTTGCTAACATATTAGTGTACACATTTTGGCATGCCTGGTGGGACCCCACAAGGGTCATTTTTAGTCTTCATTTATGCTAGTTTTACATGCTTATTTCTCATTTTCATGTTTTGGTTAACCATGCAAAGCTAACATTAATGGCAATATCTTTTGTTTGTGTTACCTTTTGATTTTTCTTGCAAGACCACTTTGAACGTCTCAAGAATGTGCTCCTGACCCTGTCCTCAGTTTTCACCCAGAAAACGGTCAAAAACACAAAACTTTTTGCATCCTCGCAACCACAGAAACGCGATTCGACAATGTGGGAATGCTGCTATTCTCTAGCGAGAATGCGAACCCACGACTGCAAGTTGACACTTCATCAACACACAGCCTCTACCACGTATCATCAAAAAAGCCTCTTGATCCTCACCGACAAATCCTCCAGCGAGAACGTGCCTTAGAAATAGTGGGATCATCATTCCTGCCTTACCATTTCCTATCTTAAACTTCTTGGGACTGTAATAATTTTTTGTCAGCGGGATCATCATTCTTGCTTGCAGGACATTGTAAGGGCATAAACTGGTGGGATTGCTCTTTCAAAAAGAGCTCTCAGGTTTTTGGCTCACGGCTTTAATTCTTTTTAATAGTCTTTCCTGTCATTCCTGCGATCCAAATTCGTGGCGGGGTTGTCATTCTCGTGAATAGGAACTCCAGTGAGATCGCGAGCCCACTTGTGGGAACGTAGGTACCCTCACGAGAATGCTATTTCTTGCATTTTCTCTGCGGGAATGCTCCCTTTTTTTTTGTTGGTCTTGTCAAAGTCATCATTTGTCTTTGCAAATTGGAAAAAATGAACTTGTATGTCTAAAAACCCCACAAATCAAACACTTCATTTTGGTACGTTAAAAAGAACAACCAAATCTCTCTTTTGCATGCAACTTAGGCAAATTTGATTTTTTGAACACTTATGAAATTGGTTAAGTTAAAAACAAATCAATTGAAATCAAATTAAGTAGTTTTTCATTGGACTCACCCTCTTTAATCACCCATCATTCTAACCATTGGTTGTAATATCAGTGCCATATATGGGGATGGGTCCACCTAAAAGAGTGTTAAGTGTTCCATAATCGGATTCTACTTAATTAGTTTTTGAGAGTTTGTCTTAACTTATAAGATTTCTTAAATGTCCAAAAATCTAGATTAAAATCGATCACACTTCATTTGGGCATAAAAATTGAACAAATCTTGATGTGGAGGGCCTCTGGGTGCGCGCTTGGAATCGAGTTTTTACATACATCTTTATTTTTGGGCTTAAAACAAAATCACACTCAATCTTCAATGCCTTAAAGAAAATCAATCGATACTTGACGTGGAGGGCCTTTGGGCACGCGAGTTTACTTTTTGTTGACCCTAAATATTCTTGGTGTATTCATTCTTCGATCACTTCTCTTTTGTTGGTGCATTTAAAATTGGAATTGAACCTTTGCATCTTAATCACATGTGTTTTCAAAAGTCTAGATCAGAAAACTTAAGCATCAGTTGGGAATGAATTTTGTCTTTTAGCCAGAGATCATCCAAGTCTTCTCTCCCAGTGTCTTCTTTCGAGGCCATCTTGGGTGCATAAGATTAGGATCCAAAATCTTGTTTAAGTTTTAGGAGGCCTGCTCAAGAATTTCATCACCCCTTGGGACGACCTCAACTCCAGCGTTCCAGCAGAGTATAAAGATCGGGAGGTGAATCCAAAGACACCTCTCTTGGGATCAAGATTTTGTGACTTGGGCTAAGCCTCAAGGAACTTTATACCCTTGAGAAGTGAAAGAGGAGAAGTGAGTTACCACTCCTCTTGGTTGTGTGACATCTTTTTGGTTTCACCTATGGATTTGGGCCTCACGTACCTTGCGTATATCGAAGACTCCCTAGATAAACCAATTGTCAGCTTTGTAGCCAACCATCTAGGATGTTCATGTGCTTGAAGTGATTTCTCAAAAAAATTGTAAAAACATACACACTCCTTGGTGCAAGTATCACATTCTAGGAATCAAAACTTCTATCTGGTTGTTCTTATCTATTGCTTGATCTTTTACTTACTTATTTGATATAGTAGTTGTAGATTTCCCTGTTTTCAATAAAGTTGTTCAGGAGAGTTTTTGAAGTTCAAGAGTGTGGTCTGCTTGTCCCAGAGATCTGAAATCTTGCCATGCCTGTAGGGGGCATGCATCCCTAGAAAGAGCCTCTGTTGGGACTAAAAATTGCATGCTTCATTTTTAGTCACATTTCAAAAAATTTGAGAAAATCAGGCCTATAATTGCTTTGTGAAGCCTATGTACCCCACTATTGAGTTAATGCAAAAATGGTGTTTAATGTTTCTAACACCCTTCATTCAGCCCATTCACATATTTTGTAATGATAAATTGATATTTTGAGTTGTTTGATGAAGTCCTGTTTTGAGCCAATGTCTAATTTGCATTTTACCCTACGTGTCAAACAACGATAGGAAGCCCTGTTTGCACCTAAATATCTCTCACCCAGAATGGTGTTATGATTTTCCACTTTGGGAGTGTCTAGTTTCCATACCTGAGAGCCTATGTTTCAGATTTTGAGTCATTTCGAATCCGTTTGACTGGGTTTTGAATCCCTCAAAGTTGGTAGTTTACTGTTTTCATGCTTATGCACTTTGCACATATTTTTGGGAAGCCCTGTTTATCCTATAATAACTTTTGACCAATTGATCCGAATGCTAATATTCTTTTTGCATTACATTATAGACATCAGAGACTTGTCATGTTTCAAGTTTCAACTCTTGATGAATCCATTTGATCATTTTTTAAATGTGATTCCAAATGGAATTTCTAAAGTTTTACCGATGTCAGTATTTGCAGATTGATTGGAACCCCTGTTCGTGATGTCATATCTCCTGATCTGTGATAGGTGAGATCGAATGGTTTGTTTCCCTATGTTCTATACTAAAAATACTACAGGTCTGCCAATTTTTAAATCTTGATGAATCTGTTTGCACACTTTTCCAAGGTCATTCCATTTGTAAAAGTCATTATCTTTTCATTGTTTCCTGTCTTGCAAATCCAAGTAGCCAACTTCAGACGCTTGCCAAATTCATCCCATGATTCGTCATGAGCCCAATTCATAGATTTATATTCTCCTCATGACAGAGAACCAATGCCCCAATTTTCATTCCCCATGTGCTCATTTGCCCAATTTTCAAAGCCAAATCTGAACCCAGTTTAGTGTTTTCTGACATATTTCTTGTAGGCAGCTCTGGGAGGTCGACTTTGACAAAGAATATCTTTTGACCCTGAATTTTTCATGAGACAAGATCCGATAGGGTGAAAGTATGCAGAACAAAGAGTCAGTGTGCTAGTTTTTAGAGCCTGGTCAGGTGTTTGGATTAGTTTTTAGAGCCACCCGATAGGCCCTATTAGCAGAAAATCACAATTGGCAAATTATGTAGAATGAGCTTCAAATTGATTGTTTAGCAATTGAATTTGATTCCAGTCAATATTAGATGATGAATGGATCAGTTTAAATGATCGAGTGTTTGAAAATGAAATTTTTTTAGTCAAATCCACTTTGGGGGTCTGACTAATGACGTTAGAATTGAATAGGAATGTGAAAGTATGAACATGTGATTTGTGGCTACATCTTCATTTCTTGAGGAATCCAAACATGAAGATAATCTAGGCCATCCTACTACTCTAGCTGAGATACTAGAAGTAAAAATATATATAGTTTGTGAGATTCAAAATCTACATTTTTGCACAGTCATGGGTTCCTTGTATACATTATAATCTTAGTAAGAGTAAAATTAAGAAGACTTGGGGTTCAGGAAAGAGCTTAGAAGGAATTTACTTGTCAACTCATGAGATGACATGCTTTGTGAGGAAGAAGCCATCCAATGGTTGGGGCGAGATGATGTGAAATTGGGGTTCCAATCCTCTGATTTTGATTTTTTTTATACTCTCACCTATATTCTAGTGGTTCGAGCAATTCAATGGATAGAATGAATAGAAATTTCTCAAACATGTCACTTGAATCTGTATAGAAGAGGGACAGGAATGGCCAGGACACTTCTTCATATTCACTCCCTCCAACACTCAAATGCCCTCTCGTATGGATTTATGGATTTATGGATTTCATGCTCCTCGGGAAATACATGACACTCCTAGCTGATGCATTTTTACATGTGCTTGTTGATGTTAGAAGCATCAAGGTACTATGCTATCACTAGTATCCACAAGATGTAGAAGGAGTTCCTACTAAAACAAACATGTCAGGCCCATGAAGATATTAAAAAGAAAGCAAGAAAAAGAAATAACAATTAGAAGAAGCGTTGACTCCACAAGGGACAAGGCCATGGCATAAGTTGCACATTGGGCATTAGGTAGTAAATCTTAAATAGAATAGAGATGCACATAAAAAGGCAGCCCATGAGTTTTGACAAATAACCCCTACCATAGATAAGGAAAGCCAGCCATTTCAAATAGTTCACTCTGATAATGAAGAGCCCCACATGGCATGAGCAAGCATAACACAAAAAACCACAAGTCATAGCCTAGAGGGAGCCACATCTTCAAAGATCTCCATGTTTAGTAGCAAGAGGCATCCACAAAAAGAATTTAGTGCAAGGAATAAGAACATTCGATGCCAATGGAAAGATCAGGGTAGAGATCTCATGTGAATAGCAGCAGAGTGTTAAAAGAGTCAATGCTTTTTAAAAAGGGAGGAGTTGCTAGTAATATAAATGAACACCTAGTCAATGCAGGAGAATTTGCATGCAAGGAAGCTCAAAAAGATTTACACATGGAAGTAGATGTAGCCTCACGCAATGAGCAGGGAGCTAGAGATTAAGGGCAAGCCGCAGGCTTAGAAAAGGTAGGGGCAACATAAAAGAAGACCTTGTGCAAATAAATAGGGAACCACACACAATATGAATGGTTGAAGAACACGCCTAGGCATATAAAGACAAAGTCGCTAAAGAAAAGCCAGAGCAAGGCGATTGGAAAGAAAGCCACCAAAGGTATCAACGGAAAAAGCTGTGTGAGATGAAACTGTTCCAAGAAATTTTTTTAGATGCTAGGCATGGGAGTCGACCTCAAAAGAGAAAGGTGCCTATTTCAAATTGTAGCAGCTAGTACAAAGCAAAGCCCACGCCTTGGTAAAAAGGAGAAGCATGCCTATGAAAGCCGTAGGCATGAAAATGAGATGCCCATGCACCAAAAGGAGATTCATGTGGGGAGAAGCTGCAACATACAAGGAAGAAGCTCACACACAGCTTGGGGGAGGCATAAGAGAGTAGTTGCATTCAGAATAAGAAGGAACTGCAGCAAAATGAAGGCAACTCACACATGTAACTAAAGGTTACTCCACGAAGAATAAAAAGGGCAACATCGCTGAAACAAAGAGACACTTCTGTGTGTGGAAAGAAGGCCACACATTTTGAACAGAGTAAGCCTCACGCATCCATGCAAAGTATAAAGGAGGCCCACATGAGCAAAAATAGGGCAGCCTGTGAGCATAGGAAAAAACACTCAAAATCATGTTGTCCCATATTGTTTGTATAAGAGGTTTTGAGTTGTTTAAATAGAAAACCATACACTTATAACAATGTGTAAAGAGAAAAGGCTTTTGTGAAAGCCAGCTCATGCGTGGGGGCCATATAGCCAACTTGGAGGGTGATGTCAGTGTGATTTCAGCATAATTTTGAACAAAAATTCAAGCACGATGACATGACATGGAGATTGTGCCATGTGTCCAGATTGGATGGTAGGCACATTTCGGTAATTTCAACCTGCGCGGATGTTAAATAATGCGAGAAAGTAGGATTGTGTCATGTGGCAGTGCAATACCCAAGTATAGTGATGTGGAAATCAAAGCATGCCATCAAGAATGGAGATTCATTGAGATTGTGCCACATGTCTAGATTGGATGGTAGGCACATTCCCATAATATCAACCTATGCAGACGTTAAATAATGCAAGAAAGCAAGATTACACCATGTGGCAGCGCAAGACCTAGGCATGATGATGTGGAAATCAAAGCAAGCTTAGGCAAGAATCGACCAAATTGTGACACATGTCACGATCTGTCGACGGGGGCATACCTGCAATAATAAGTTGCACACTGGATAAAAAATGCAAAAATACAAATTTTAGACACGTGGCATGGATCTTGTGGTGCTGATGTGGTGGATGATGCAGAGGGCTCAGCCAATCAAATAGATGTCGCATGGCGCCTGGTCAAAATAGGTTTGACCTCAGATTCAAAAGGCAACGAAAAAAATTAAAAGTGATAAAAAATAATAATTTTTTATTATTTTCTCAAAAGGAATGCACGTTCAGTTTTATTTCAAATCAAATAGGGGTCATGTCATTTTAAATTTAAAAGGGCTTAAATCTAAAGTTAAAACTTTAGAAGGTTTTAAATTTTTGAAAATTCAAAATATCAAAGCTACAGATTGAGTTCCCTACTAGAGGAGTAGTTTTCAAATTGGCTTTCAGTGGGTTTTTGGAAAGCAAAGTATGCCTTATCATATATCATCAAAATCGTGAGAATCTGAATTCTTTGATTCTGGAGTTAGTTTTTACATAGGAAGTTGTTTGTTCGAGCTACATGAGGATTTTTCTAAGGTACCTAAATTGCAACTATATTCAGGTAATCAGAGTCTAGAACTGATTTTTAACATAGTGATGACCTTAATATCAGTAAAAGGTAGTAAAAACTCAATTTGGGTCAAAATTTGTTCAGATTCATTCAGTAAAAACTAAGATTTCACCAGCATTTTAGTGAGAAAATTAGATATTTTGGCAAACAAGTTTTCATCATTCAGAAAAGGATATTTGCAAATTAGTTACAAGAAATGGTGAAAACAAAATCAGATCAAAATGGTAGAGAGAAGAGAGAGGTTTTTCAGTTGCAGGAGATTGAATTTCAAGTGGACACTTGTCATTTTCAGAACAAGTTTGGGAATTCATTTTGTCTATATCATTCTTTCTTTCTATCATTTGAAGGGTTCCAGTATTTGGAGAGAAAACTAGTCACTACTGAGATACCAGGTTTTGGATCCAATTTTGATGTGTTCCCATGACTATGAGACCATTTTGTTCAGCAAATTCTTCTTGTATGAACAGCAGTAGTGAAGATAAATACAGATAGTTCAGATTTGTTAGGTTTTTTTTTATGCTTTCATTTTCATGCATATAACTGTATGATTTCAAGAAAATTAGTACAAAGAACAGCAGGTTGAGTTTCAGTTGAATCTTGTCTCCTTTATCAGCTAATTTTTAATGTTTTACAATCTTTGACATAGAGCTTAGGTTATAGTTGTAGTCCCTTAAGGCTATATGTTATTCATTGTTTCTTATGACCCAAGAGGTTGTGTAAATGCTTCAAGGAATCAACAGGGTTGCAAGATTACTGATGGGGATATCATGTAAGAATGGGATTTAATTTGAGCATTGATGTCTATTTACAAGTTAAATAGATAGATCAGATATTTGAGTATATAAACAAGTATCAGATATCCATATGTGTGTTTATGACTCATGGATTTGCCCAATGGTTAAGACACTGATCAATTATAGGATCATTAAGTCTTACTACTGCATATCTGAGGGTTTGTTGAAATCAACATTATTAATCAAACGTGTTTTACCCTTTCATGTTGAAGGACCTAAATGTAATACCCTCACTCAGCTTCTGAAATTCATAGATCTACATTTAGCTACTGTAGATTGATGTTATTTCATAAGTCTTTAGGAGAAATAAGGGTAAAATCTTCTTAATAGATTCAGGTTTTTTTTGCACTGGTACGATATCATTTGAATCTGAGGTCTACCCGCCTACATTTAGCAGAGCCTGAAGTAAAAGAAGGGTCGTTCCTTATAGTTGGCCTATTGTCAGAAATGGCATGTTGAAAATGGGAGTTAGCTGCCCCTAGATATGTCAATTTCTCAGTGGGATAATTGAAAACCCTCCAATGTTTTCAAACACCAATACAACCTTCTTAACTATTCGATTCTGGCAAAAAATAATCAAGCCCCAATGTGGGTTTGGCTAATTTTTATTTTTATTTTGAAACCATTGACATATCAAACTGGCCCACTAAACACCTAACTTTGAATGAAATCAATCCACATCATTCATTCAAATTTTGAAACTCATTTCCACCTGTTTCTACAAATTGTCAACTTCGTGCTAAGGGGTCCTTTGACTAGCCTTAAAAATTGACAAAAACTCTAAAATTAGACACACTAATTCTCTACTCCACATTGTTGCACCTTTCCAAATCTCATATCATGAAGATCAATCAATCAAAAGATATCAATTTTCAAAGTTGTCTTCTATGAACTGCCTACAAGCAAACATTTCAGAAAATAATAAATTGACTTTAGTTTTGGCCCTCGAAATAGGTCAAACTGACACTTGGGGGAATAGAAACTAGGACATTAGTTTATTGTCACAAGGAGAGTATAAATATATGATTTGGGCTCATGATTAATAATGAGGAAAATTTGACGAGCTATCAAACTGGGCTACTTAGGTTTGCATAATTGTAAACACTGGCAAAAAACTGATTTCTGCAAATGGAATGGACTTTTGGAAAGTGTGCAGACATATTTGTTAAGGCTTGCAAATTGGAATACTTAAAGTATTTTTAGAGTGAAAGAAAATGGTACAATCCATCTAATCTCACCTATCAAAAATTCAAAGTTATAACATCCCAAATAGGGCTACTAATCAATATGCATTTTTGGCACCAGTAAAACATCATAAATTACATTTGGATTCACGTTCAAAATCTAAACAAATGGATTTTTCATAAGCTCAAAATTGAAACATAATAATTATTTTACCTCTAGAATGCAATGCAAAATGAATTTTCTCATTTTGGTGAATTGGGTCAAAGTTATAGCAAGTCAAACAGGGCCTCCTAGAATTCTGAACAATTTGCATCAACACAACAATAATAAACAACCAAATTTGAGGGATTCAAAACCTAGTCAAAACATATCAAAAAAAATCAAAATATGAAACATAGGTTCTTTGGTATGGCTACTAAACACTTCCAAAGTGGTGAGTCATGAAACATTACTGGGTGCAAGATATTCAAATGCAAACTAGGCCTCATGTCATTGTTTGACACTTAGGTAAAAATGTAGATTTGAACCTTGCTGAAAATAGAACTTCACAGAATGACTCAGAATTGTATTTTATCTTCATGGGACAAGTGGATACATTGAATGCAAATTTTTAGAAACATTAAACACCTCTTAGGCCTCAAACGAATAGTTGATTATGAATGCATTAAAAAGCACTTCTAGGGCTGGACTTTTAGAATGGTACTCAAAATTAGGGCTTCAATTTTGAGTCCTAACACTATGAATTGGACAAATAAAATATTACTATAGAGTTGAAGACTACTTCTATGATTAGGAAGAAGTATAAACTAGTGAATAAACTAAAGAAAAATTTTGTGAAAGTATCGAGGAGGAAGAAGAAGAGGAAGAAGACACTCAGATTCAAGCACCACTATGATGCAAAATTTTTCACCTATCCATGGTACTGGTCCTCACTTAGAATAAATTTTAGGACATCTCTATCATCTTCAAACCCTTTCCAAATTTCTACATTATTAGGGATAGATGGCTTATTATGCATCTCAATTGTATACATGCCAACAAATGATACATCACTAGGCTTGATTGCTACATTAGCCAATAGGTCACCCATCTTATTATTGCTTCTATCAATTTGAGATATGCCAAAAGTATCAAATGCTTCAATTTTGTCCCAAACAAAATTTCTATACTATTTTAGCCTCTTATTCTTGGAAGCATGTCTCCTTAATTTGAGACACAATTATCTCTAAATCTCTAATACCATGTAGTTTCTTAATTGCATGATTTTCTACCATTTCTAATCCTGATAAAAGTGCCTCATACTCTAAAATGTTATTAGTACATGTGAAATTTAGAGTAAATGAATACCTAAAAATATTTTTATCTGGGGATATAAAAAAAACTCTGTCTCCTAACCAATCTTTTGAATTTTCTCCATCAAAGTACATGGTCCAAAGATATTGAGAATCCATATAATTTGTTACCTCTTATGTAATTAGTAAAATTTTATTTTCAATCTTTTGAATAATAAGTTTATCTTTGAAAGCATTAACCTTAGTATCTAAGAAACATGTAGCATCTTTATCAATGTTGTTCTCAAGCATGTGAGTGACTATTGGTTATCTATCAAATTTGCTAGTCTTAGCCCCTATGTGGAATGAAGCATATGACAGATCACATTATAGACTACCTCATATTAAAGCACTCCATTTTCTTGAGAGAAACATTATGTTTTACAGAGGAATATCAATTACTAAGACTATCATGGTTAGGTCAACATCAGGATATACGGTTAACTTAAAAAACAAGGCATTTATTGTACCTATGATAGGCATTGCTCTTGCATCCATGGCCCTACATCTACCTTGATTTCTATATACTTTCATACCTAAGGCTTCCATAATTATAAAAGGCATGACAGTGTTAGAAGCCCCTAAATCAATCATAACAAATTTTAAGGTCTTCCCATTTATGATCAGACTAAAAAAGAATGGGTCAATATTTTTTATATAGGTTGGTGAGGAATTATCTAAGTACATCTAATGTATTTGGGACATAACTCTTGTGTCTTATCTTTTATCACAAGTGGTATTTTCTTCATTATCGGTGATTCCTATTCAACAATATTACTATTTCTTATGCCACTTAACCAAGAAAGGGCCTTATTCTTGTGCTCTTCTATTCTAAACATCTTAGATAAGGGAACCTTGACCATAATTTGAGATAGCATTACAATCATATAAAAAGAATCATATATAGTAGATTTAAAATAATTACCTTTAGCTACTAATGATTGAACAATAGGTTCCTCCACATTCTTGGTAATGTCAGGATTTGACTTATTTTCTTGTACACTTCCTTTGACCTTTTTGCCACTTTGGAACTAGATTTTCATTTTTTCCTCCCACTTCTTGCTCTTAGTATCCTTGATATTTTCAATTAGTGAATTATCCTTTTATTATCATCATCCAATTTGTGGGTAATATATTTGATTAAAATACCAACTGGCTTACTAGTAGCATTGTTTATAGTCATATTTATGAGATTGTAAGTATTGTGCACTTGGGCTATCATTTTATTAGTAATTCTATCAATCTCTTCAATTGATGGTTTTCTCAAATTCACGTGTTCAATTTATGACATCATATTGCATGTCCCATTATTAGTATGATGTTCATCATTTGATAAAACTTGTTGATGATGCCATTGATACACCTTTCTCTGATGTATAATATCAATTTTAGAGTCTTCCAAATTAGAGTCCTCTCTATTGTCACATAGATTTATCATATTGCATGCTACATCCTTATGGTTCTCTTCTTCCTCTCCTTCTTCATATTGTGCTTCCTAGTTTTTTAAAAAAGATTGAGCAAATACACAATAATTAGGAGATGAAGAGATTGGAACACAATGCATCAAGGCAACTTTTCCACCATGTTTATAAAATTTCTTTGCAATGGATCTGGTGTACCTTTATCTTTAGTGCCTTGAGTAGTATTGGGGATGGGTTTACCATCTTTCCACTCTGTGGTATAAGTATAATTTTGCATCCTAGGTTGCTTGTTATAGTTGTTATTGAATTGGGGCTTATCACTAGTATTTGGCTTATGAGAATGGTATGTCAAGGGATTCATGTTCTTAAGAAGATTCAAAGCTTGACCCATCATATCATCCTTAGGTTTCTTGGCTACAATAGAGAAATTAGACCTTCTTTAGGAAGTGATAGATATGAAAACCAATGTGGCCACTACTCATGGAATTCTCAAGACTGGTCAAGAGCCTTTGTTCCACTAGAAGCAATCCTTAGATTTTATAATTGAAAACTCTGCAAGCTCTACAGGTGAACTCAAGGATGTGCATGATCTTGTGTGGAAAATCATAGATAAATTGCTCCAATATTTGGAGATCTTTCACAACAAATATTTTATGTGCACTAATGGCAAGCTGGTTGAAACTGAGAGAATGAAGTCCAAATTCTTAGCATTTATTGATGAGGTTATCAACCCACTCAATAAGAGAAATGGAGAAGTTCCAATCTAGGGTGGCTAGAATTGACGAGCTTACTCAAATACATGATTACTAGATGATTAGATCTGACAACATCCTTATTCCTAGTGTTGAGGAACTTAATAAGGTAATCGATGCTATGAAGGCATATAGAGCAAAGTCAGTAACCCCAAGAAGCCATGATGAGTCTGATGATTGTCTTCTCTCTCTTTTCTAATCTTAGCTATTTTTGGTTTTATTAAATCTATGTAATGGACAATGATTTATGCTTGTCCTATTTTTAGTCTAACTGCTCAAAGATGCTCTATAGAGTAATCATTATATGTAACTTTCCATTTTGAGAAAGGCCTATAAATTTAATCTTCTATGATGTAAATTGGATCAAAAAAATTTACTTTAGGAAAACACCTATAGCTTGGACTATTGTGTGAGACTTTGAATTCTTATTAAGTTTTATTGTTCATTTAGTTTAAGCATGTTTTATGGAATCCATGTGTTGAATGCTGAGAGTTGAATGAATTTGGATAAACTTGGCTTTATTTGTTTTGTTCAATGAATTGTATGTTTTACTTTCTTCAACATTAGCATGTCTTCCTATTCATTTTAATCTATGAGTTTAGTTTAGTTCTCTACATAAGGAAGTTGGAAATTAGTGTAGGAGTAGTTGAGAATCAGATAATTTGGGTATTGTCCAATCAATAGCTAACTCTTCAATCTAGGAATTGATCATTGCACTTCCTTTTGTCTCCTTCCTATTGTTGTAGTTAGTCCTATACACTTTCATTAACCTACATTGTTAGACTAGAATAGATTGTATTCAATGAGTTAATCCCTCTCCTTGCCTACATTGTTTAAAGTATTTAGCAACTTGGTTTTAGCCTCTTCTACTCTCTGGTTAAGAGCACGCTCTAAAACCAAAAAATAAAATTTATTGCATTGCTTGCATCTAAAGGGAGTTGTACCTTTCAATTTAGGGATCTTTGATGGATTACCACACTAACCCATCTTTTTGCTAATATTGTGTTTTCCACAAGCCTTTGGGAAAGTAAAGTGTCAAGGTATTTATCAATTAATCAAGGAAGACAAACCATCAACCAATAGTTCTTGGTGACTCTAATGGGGAAGTACTCAAGTGATCTAGGCTCTCTTAAGTAAGTTTGTTTGTGGCTTTACTAAGGAACTTAGAAATTGTCTTTGTGGCACTCTTACAGTTGAATTATGTATTACAATTTGTGATAATAGATGGTGTTTCTACATGAAGGAAAAATTCCTATAGTACAACCAAATCTCAGCTTTTAGGACAAGCAAGAGGATATAATAAATTAGTTGGACACTCTTGCCTAGAAAATTTGAAAATCTTGAGGTCAATATAGAAGAGTAAGCTTCACCATTGAAAGAGAGAAAGAAAATGTTGAATATTGGGAGGGAGTTTTACATGAAAGAAGATTCAGAGAAGCATACCCATAGTGAGATAATAGTTCACCCTGGAGTCTAAGTATACTAGTAGCACCCATGAAAGAGGGGAAATGGATATTGTGTTCAAAGAACTATAGAAGTTTGACTTCCTTATATTGGAAGATCCCATAGTAGTAGAAAGAACATGCTCTTGGGATCTAGTATTTCAAGGTATCCATGGAGCCCTGTTGCCACCACCTCACTCTATTGCCTAGATACATAGTCATTCCTCTACTCCTATGTTTTTGCACTAAAATCCCATTAGTTTGCAATGCTCTCACCCTTCACAGTGTAGCTACCCCTACTATTCTCACCTTTTAACCTATGCCAGTCATTCTTCTTGCATCAATGGTTGTTTTGTGGGGTCATACCATAGGACCACTCTAATTAGTAGCTAACAATGACCTACCTAGAACCTTATGAAAGAACTTCCCCAAGTTTAATGGTGATGGAAAATTATTTTTTGATGAGCATGTTGCAACTTTCTACACTACATATAGTGTGGTTTGTCCTTGGCATGAGGATGTGGCAACAAGAATGTTCATGGAGACCTTGGTTGAAAATGTCACTGATTGGTTTCAACATCGTCTTGTTGGAAGTATCATAAGTTGGAATGATATGAGGACTCAATTTGAAGCATGCTCCAAAAGCATAGAGGATGAGCATACTCTCTTGACTCAACCTACTCAAATCAAGGAGTCAAGTGTTCCCATGAGAGATTTTATTGCTAGATTCAACAAATTGGCTAGTAGAATTCATATTGCAAGTAGACCTACTACTGATAACCAAAAAATGTTCTTTATTAGTTCCATGCCCCCCAATTTAAGTTTTTAGAGTAGGCATGTACATGTTGCTAATCTACTAGCTTGTCAAAACCTTGCAATTGGACTAGAAGATGATCTTATAGCAATAGAAAAATGGAAAAGAGAAGTTCAAAATGGAGCATCTCTGAGCTCATTCCCTAGTGTGGCTAATAATACTAAGGCTATGATTCAGAAACTCTCTAATGAAATGATTTCCATTAAGATCCAAATGAGTAAACTTGGACCTTCTTTCCCATAGCCATATAATGATATTCCTTGAAGACAACATGAAGGCAAACCATATTAGTTGATGTCTACTCAATAGAAACTTATTATAGAGGCACCTCCTAAAAAGAAACCTATGTGCATCTTTCACCTATGAGCTAATAATGATCTTGATTCTTGCTAGGAAATGAATAGATATAAGCAACTTACCATTTCTAATGAGCTAAAAATTGAGTATCCTAAAAGAGAAGATTATTATGGCAACTCTAGAACATTCTTTTTGGAGTAAAAATTAGATTCAAAAGTTAGAGGCAACTAATTTGCTACCCTAGATGGAATTTAGATGACAATAGCCATGAGAAGCCAAAGAGAGAAAAATCCAATGAATTTTTTTCCTTCTTGAAACATCATAGTTGGCTCTTCACTAGCTCTAGCAGGAGCATCTACTTCTATAGAGTGGAGGAAAGAGCAATCAAAGCCTAAACCAAATAGTAAGCCTAATTCCTTGTTTGACATTATTCAATATTGTAAAGATGCTTATATTTAGGTATCACTTCTTGAGTATCTTAAAACTCATCCTACTAAGTTGCAAAAGCTAGTAGATTATTGTAAAAATGATGATATTACTAGAACCCAACCTAATGTTAATTATGCCATTAGAAATGACCAAATCTAGTTGGATAGTGGCCTATTAACTAATGAGGAGCCTATGTTTCCTACTCTCTTTAAAGAGGAATGAGAAGAATATACTTTAGCTACCTCCCTTGGCTAAAAGTTAGATCAAATATGTAAATGGCCACAAGCTTGGTAATTGCATTATTAATTTGGGTGCCTCTATTAATTTCATGCCTAGTTCAATTGCCCGTGTCCTTGGTTTGACTCTCACTAAGACCTTTGGTCATTTCTATTCCATGGATGCTAAGAAAGTCCCCCTAATAGGTCAAATAAAATATTCACAAGTAGCATTAGTTGCTCACCCTAAAAAAAAGAATGATGTTGACTATCCTTGTAGTAGACATTCTAGCTAGTCATGGGATACTATTAAGTAGAAGCTTTTGCAAAGACATTTGAGGCAAGATTAAGATAGATTGGTCTCATGCCATTATCCTCGTGGGGAATAAGAAGTTCAAGCTAGAACCTAGAGAAAAAGCCAAGTTCACAGTGCTAAAGTCAGATGACCCTAGGGCATAGATTTTGTATCAAGAGATGGAGTTTGAAAACTGTATGATGTTCTCTAAGTCTAATGATTCAAATGAGCAATCAAACATTTCAAATGATCTTGGAATTTGGACTCTAGAGTTTGATGGTAGTTGTGTGGCTATAGGATTTGGAGCTAGTGTGGTGCTAATTTCTTCAAAGGGAGATATAACTCATCTTGCCTATAAGTTGCAATTCAAGAACATCAATAACATAGTAGAGTACAAAGCCTTGCTGCTAGGTATTACTATTCCAAAGGAAAAGGGAATCAAAATTTTGAAAGCTCATGGAGATAACAAAGTTATAGTGAAACAATTTTGAGCTCAATATACTATAAAGAATGCAAGGCTCAAGAACTATAGAAATAGAGTGTGGGATGAAATTAAACATTTAGATGCCTTTTCAATCCAAGTTGTTCCTAGGGAGCTGAATACAAGGGTGGATTTGTTAGTAGTCTGTTCTTCTTTGCTACTTCCTCATCCAAATTTTACAAATAATGAATAAAATATTGAATTCTTGTTCAAACCAAATGTCCTAGATAATGTGGAAACCTGACAAGTGTTTAATGATGATAACCAAATTCAGTCCTTCCTAGAAGGGTTAGAGCCTTTTAGTGACCAATTCTTTGAAGGAAGTGAAAATGCCTGCAAGGATTTTTACCTTGACACCAAGAGGGATTTGGAGCATGGAAATGAGAAACTCAAAGGTAACAAGATTATTTTTTATCTTATTTTCTTTGAAAGAATTTTTGATAGGCATGATGAATTTATTCAAAGGGAAAGATGATGAAAGGGCAGAACTTCTGGAGGATATGAAGGTATGAATATTGGCACTAAGTATAACCTAAAAATGGTAAATATTGGTTGTAGTTACTTAGAGAAAGAAAGAGAAAAGGAAAAATATTTATTATTAGAATACTAGGATCTATTTGCCTAGGGATATGAGGACTTAGAGACTTACAAAAAATGGTGAGTTCAGGCATAAGATTCCCTTGAAGCCTAATGCTACCCCCTTTAGGAAAAAGTAGTATTATTTATAATATAATGGTGTCTGATGCCATTTTTAAGGAGGTACACAAGATGTTGGAGGCCAAAATTATTTGCCTCATACATCATTTGAGATGGATTTATAACATTATTCTAGTTCAAAAAAAGAATGGGGAGATTAGAATTTGTGTGGACTCTAGAAATCTAAACCAAGCATCATTAAAATATAATTATGGATTGCCAAACATGGACCATTTTCTACAAATAGTTGTTAGATATGAAATGATGTCCATGTTAGATGGTTTCTTGGGTTTAACCAAATTGAGGTAAATCTTAAATATTGGTACAAGACTACATTTACTACTCCTTGGGGGATCTTTGCATACAATAGAATGCCCTTTGGGATCATTCATGCAGATGCCACCTTTCAACAAGCCATAAATTCTTCATTTGAAAACTTGAAAGATAAGATCATCATCATCTATATTGATGATCTAAAAAACTTCTCTAAGAAGAGGGAAAATCATCTAAGGGACATGGAGAAAGTGTTGAGAAGGCACAGAGAGCATGAAATTTCCCTTAATCCTAAGAAATTAGTTTTATGTGTCATAGAAGGCAAGCTACTGGGTCACATAGTTTCCTAGGAAGGCATTAGGATTGATCCAAAACATGTTAAAGCCATCACACAACTAAATTTTCCAAGAAGTAAATCTAGAGTCAAATCTTTCTTCAAATAGGTGAACTTCCTAAGGTGATTTGTCCCTAAATTTTTGAAAATTACTAAGTGTATAGTTGATACAATAAAGGGAAGTTATAATTTCAAGTGGAATGATTCTTGAAGGGCAAATTTTGATTAGATAAAATATGCCATAGCTAAAGCCCCAATTTTGCTACATCCAAATTACACTAAAGAATTCATTCTTTACTACTATGTCTAGGCCCATACATTATCTACAATACTCATGCAAGAGAGTTAGCAGGGTGTTCAAGCACCAATTAATTTCATGGGTACTATCCTCAAAGAGCATGAGAATAGTTATTCTTAAATGGAGAAGCATGCCTATGCCATGGTAAGAGCTCTCAAAAATTTTATATTTTACATATTACACTCGCATCCAGTAGTATTTATACCTGACTCAGCTATCAAAACATATTGACTCAATAAGAAATTAGTTACAATACTAGAGGTCCTTCGATAGAAAAGGTTTAATAATATGACATTGACCTAAAGACAAGGAAGTTGGTGAAAGGAAATGGTCTAACCAAGAAGTGTAGCCTTCAAGGGTGTTGATGATTAGTCTTCAAGATCCTTGGTTCGAAAACATTGACTATTTCTTAACATATGGAGATTGCCTTAGTGGATTGTTATACAAATGGAAACAAGATCTTAGAATCAAGGCAACTAGGTATGTCAAATATGATTATCAACTATACAAGATATTGAGACAATGCTACTATTGGCCTATGATGTTCAAGGATGCATATCAATGGGTTGCTAAATGTGCTAAATGAAAACATTTCTCTAGCAAGCCTCAATTGATCTCCTTACCCCTAAAACTAGTGGTAATTGAAGCCCCCTTTTAGCCATGGGGAATTAATTTTATTGGACCCATTAGTCCACCCTCATCTGTTGGTCACTTTTATATTAAAACTACTATAGATTACTTCTCTAAATGGGTAGAAGCCAAGCCAACTAAGAAGACCACATCTAAAGTAGTCTATGAATTCATTAAGTAAAATATCTTGAAAAGGTTTGGAGTGCCAATGAAGCTAGTCATGGATAATGCTTCTTATTTATCTTCTATGGAAATTATAGAATTTTGCTATGGTAATAGTATTCACCTGAGCCATTCATCAGATTACTTCCCTTAGGGAAATGGTCAAGCATAATCAAGTAATAAGAACTTGATCCACATCATGAAGAAGCTAGTTCCTGAGAACCATAAGAATTGGCACAAGAAATTGTATGATGCACTCTGGGTAGATAGAGTTACTCCAAAGAAGGTAGTCAGAATTTCCCCATTTGAAGTAGTATATAGTGTTGAAGAAAGTCTCCCTCTCCCATTGGAACTATCCATATATAAGCTATAGAAAGTGATTGAAGATCCACAATTCAAGGATGGATTATGGAAGCATATCATGTACTTAACCAAGCTAGAAGAAGAGTGTGACATGATGATTGATCATATTTAGAGCATCAGAAGCGTGTAAAGGCATTCTTTGATAAAAGGGCCAGGTCAAGAAGATTTATGGAAGGTGACTTGGTACTACTATGGGATAAAAAGCATGATCCCAAGGGCATCCATCACAACTTTGATTCACTCTAGAAGGGTCCCTTCAAGATCATGTAGGTGAACTAGAACAACTCCTTTGTTCTGGTGTATCCTTCTAGTGAAGTTCTACCATTTTAATATAATGGTTGGGACCTAAAATTGTTTCAATTACACAACTAATAGTAGGTAACACCTATAGTTAGTTTTGGTTTAGGTAGATTGCTTTAAGGTTTGTGGTGATTTCTTCTCCTAGCTTTCCTAGTTTAGTTTTCCTTCCTATCATGTGCTTAGTTTAGTTGTCCATTGTATTTTGTCATTTCAGCCATGTGAAACCAAAGATGTTAGGTCCCTTCTCAGTCATTCTTGCAAATGCCTAAGTCCCCAGTCAGAGCTAGCTATTTCCAAGTTTTAGTTTCTCCCTTTTTAAGCTTGTGCTTAAGGGGTTGTGTGTGTTGGATGTGTCTAAGTTTCTCTAGGCTACTCACTTCTCATCTTTTCCTAAAAGCCCCATTTCCTTCCTTCTTGAGTTTCTTGCTTTGCCACTATGTATAAGTATTAGATGATTTAGGTATGGTTGGGTGTGTCCTTCATGTACTCTCAATGAGAAGTGTGTTTTATGTTCTTTATTGTTCTACTATTTCCCTAATCATGCATATCTTTCAGTTTCCAAGCCCTTGAGCTAATTTATAGATCAATCAACATACATCAACTCTAAATTAGAGGGTAGAAGCCATGGAAATTGTATTAATGAATCTATGAGAACAAGCTAGGGTCCATTTCCCCCTTTCAATCTTATGGATATAAGGTTGAATCTTGTCAAGAGATGTGAGCACATGATCTACTATTGTGTAATCATGGAAGTGTTGTCATTTCATTCCATTCTCAAAACTCCATGAACCCCAAGAAAATTTCATTTCAAATATTCAAATAATTCATGACAAGAATTTAAGGGACTAATAATAGGATCAAAATAGGAAAAACATGCTCAAGATTTGACCCCAAGGCTATCAGGTTGAAATTATAAGATGAATCCTACTTCCTATGCCTTTATTACAAAAATGTTACTGAAGAAGGAATTCTCCACTTAAGTGCAATTTACAAGTTTCTTTTCTGGAGGCTTCAAAAGCTAAAAGAGAGGGTACCAAAATTGTGAACATTCTTCAAAAGATGTCCTAATGAGATTCCCTAAAAGGTAGGTGTTTCCTATGCAAACCTATTATGAAAAAAAAGTGATTCTGAAGCCTTCACTGGAAAGTCAAAGAATAGAGTACCAAGTTATAAGGAGGTTTACTCTTCACATTGCATTTCTAAATGAAACAAAAGTAATGTTATGGAAAAGCTGAGTACTACCTTCATTTCCTGCATCTGTTTGTCCTTTTGGATTTTGAAGCAAGTTGGTGCACTTTCCATAAGACTAAGCACTTAAGTTTCTTGGTGATCTTTAATCATTCTTTTTCTACATTAAGTGAAGTATAAGAGTTTTTGGAAACCTTATGTTTTCAGTACAAATAAATGAAAAGGTTAAGTAGTTGTTATTTAAGGCATTTAATACATATTTAGTTATTATAATTGTTGTCTAAACTTAATTTCATTCATGTGGTTTATGTTGGGCTTAGAATTGTTTTGAAATTTTAGTTTCAATACACTTAACTACTTTTTATATTGAAGCTAAGTACATTATGTATGTCGAGCTATAGTATGTGTTGAGTCAAGATTCCAACAGATGTCGAGTGACTTTAGGTGTCGAGCATTATATAGGTGCCCAATGATATATAGGTGTTGAGTCATAGTTGATGCCAAGAAAGTTAGAACACTACATATGTCGAGTGAGTTAGAGTCATACATGTGCCAAAACAAGAAAGAATGCAATAGGTGTCGAGCAAAGCATATTGTACTTTTGATTCACCCCCCCGCTCAGAATTACTCTTCCCATTTTGAATATATCAGCAATTGGTATTAGAGCACAAGGTTCTCACAAGGAGAAACCTAATAGCTTAGAGAAAATATCTAAAGATGGAAGTTTTCAAACTTGGGAAGATCATAGACAATTAGGTGATTGATGTGCACCTCACTCTACACAAATTGGAGGAAGCCAAAGAAGAATTGAGAAAGTCTTTAAAAGGAAGGAAGGATATAGCCATAGTTGAAAATGGCATACAATACAAGGATATTGATACCACACAAGTGTTTTCCAATGGAGATTCCAAGGAATTTGATGCAACAATAGCTTAATTGATGGAGAAATATAGAGCACAACCTGAAGAAATCAAAATAATTAAGCTTGAGCAAGAGTCACAAGCCATAATGCTTTGTGAAGTAACTAAACAAAAGAAGAAAGCCATTGAAGACAAGGTCATGATAGAAGATGATAAGAGAAATATTACCAATAGAATAGAGGAGAAGACAATTGAGTTTGAAAGAATCTTAAATATGCAGCTTGACACCATAAGCCAAATGATGAATGCTCATCATGAACTGAATATGAAAAACATTGAGATTTCTACCTTGAGAATGCAAAATGATCAATTGCAGAATGAATTGAAAAGAGAGAAGGAGATAGAAAAAAGCTTCAACAAATCTAATGAGGCTATCAAGTACTTTGAGAAATTACTAAAATCACCAAGGGCTAGTAATGATACTTTAGGACTTGGTTACAATAGCACTGAGCAAGGAGAATCATCCAAGACTATAGAAGAAAGGAGTAACAAAGGTAAGAACACTAAACCTACTTGTCATTTATGTGGTAAAAAAGGAAATACCTCTAATGTATGTAGGAGAAAGAAAAATCATCAACATGATAAGCCTAAAACTACAAGCTTTTATCACAAGTGCAAAAAAAAAGGACATCAAGCACATGAATTTAGAAACAAGACCATAAGGACACCAAGATTTGAAGGTCACTACTACAACTACAAAAAGTATGGACACGAAGCATTTGAATGTAGATCAAAGCCTATGTGGACACCCAATCATCCTACAAAAGGAAACAACTATGGTTATCACTACAACTAGGATTACAACACTAGGTATAGTTATCACTATTGTTAGGAGTATGGACACATTCTTGAAAACTACATAAGGACACATTTTAGAGGGAATTATAGTAGATGGTTAAGTCAAAATACATGTTTTAGTTGCTTGAAAATTGGTCATATCAGCAAGAATTGCCCAGCAAAGTCAAAAGCACCCAAGAAACAAGTCAATAAATGAAAAGAGAAGGTTGATGTTGAACAAATTAGAGGGAAATGAACAAAATTTGGAAGAAGAAAGATGAGTGCAACACATCAAGTGGAGGGATCACTTCACCCAAGAGGTCAAGTGATCACATCTCATCCAACTAAGCAAGAATAGGTGTATGAGATTGATATACAAAGTTATATCATACATAAGTTCCAAGAGAAAGAAGTATTCCAAAAGAGAAATCAGCATGAGAAAATATGCCAATTCAAATATTGAAGTTTTTACCAAACTGTCCTTAGATGGTGAGTAAAGCTCTAATGGATGTTGAGTTTCTAATAGTGAACGAGTTGATAGTTGAAGCTGAGTGAAGTATAAAACTAGTGGAAGTCGAGTAAAAAAAATACAATGGGAGCTGAGTCATGATGAAACCTTCAAGTGTTGAGTTTACAGCTGTATGCACTAAGCATTTAATGCTAGGTTTTTATAGGTATAAGGTCAAATTTTAATCATTTTTGTGCCATTTGAACATAGAGCAAAGACAAGAAAAGAGTAGGGGCATTCATAAGCAACTTTGAAGCCATTTTCATCGATCTCAATAGTGATGCAAGATACATTTTGACAATCTAAGGTATTTAACAAGTGCTAAGCTATGTAGTGTTGAAGTCTTTAACATATTTGAAACCCTAGTTTGGTATAATGGCTTCTAGTTCAAGAACCTCAAAGGAAATAAAGGTCATGAGGTTTAGTAAGTTAGTAATGAGGTAAAACAACCTAAATTTAGGCCAATCCTTGAAGTCACATATAGAAATGATCTAGCTAGTGCATTATCCATTATCCCACCAAAAGTTGTCATGGTACAAGATGTGAGGAAGTGTTATAACTACAAGATAGGTGTAGTAGGTGATCTTGAGATATTACAAGCATATGAAAAACTGTGTGAAAACAAAATTTTGAAGGATGAATACCAAATAATCAAGAAAAAGGGTTTGGCCAATGCCCTAGTTTATGCTACATGTTTCAAAACTGAATGGATATAGATTATCCTTAGCAGAATTCACAATGGATGTTTGTGGTTGGAAATAGGACCAATAAAGATTACCAAAATAATAGTTCATAGGGTTATGGGTTTCCCAACCATAGATTAGCCTAAGACCCTGTGCAGTGATTCCAAAGAGATCATTGAAAGGAATACATGAGCCAAATGGAATAAGAGGGGTATGACTATTGACACTATGACTAATCCTCTTCTAGATTTTGTAATGAGAGTGATTTCTCATAAATTCTATCAATCCAATAGATTAAATAGTGTGCCATGCATAGCTATTGATGTAGCCTACAAATTGGTAAAGAAAGATCACACATATGATCTATCAAAACTTATGTTGTAGCAAATAAATGAAAACATAGGATCAATAGGGAGATCAAAAGGTGCTAAATGAAAATTTGGTTCAGTTCTTATGTGTATATTATTTTATATTATGGAAAAGTTTCCTTCTATTGGAAAGGTGAACTAGAACCCCAACAAAATTGCAATTACACAAATCAATGAGTTTATTGATTAGATGGGTGACAACTTTGAGGCCCAAATGACAAGCTATTTTGAAGATTTTAAGAAATCCATGAAGCAAAGCATAAGAATGCTAGTTTCCTTAGTGGAAAAACATATATATGGCATATTATTTTTGGTTGACATTGATTATACCTACATCCAAGAAGCTATTCCATGAGTAAGATGGCAAAGGCCATTAGGATATGAGCTTGATATAGATGAAGCCTCAGCAACAATCACAACATTGCTTGTAGAAGAAATAGATAAGGTAGCTCCTCACTTTGGCACATATGATATTGTCAAATCAAAAGTTGTAACTAAATTGAAGATAGCCTCTATTATTAAGAGGAAAGATAAATTAGTAAAGAAGATAAAGAAGAAATTTGGAGCAAATATTGAAGGAGAAGTAGTTGGTGAAGAAGAAGAAAAAGGGCAAGGGCAAGGTCCAATAGAGTTGACCTAGGGCTTAGGAGAAGACAAGGAGGAAGGTGTTGAGGAAGAAGAAGCCAAGGAAGCACCTACAATAGCTTAGAAAAAGAAAAGAAAGGCTAAAATTTAGCCTCCAGCTCAACCCAAACCCAAGAAGGTCATTGAGCCTACATAAGCCAAGCTAGCACTAGAAACAAGAGCTACCACAAGGGCATCCACACAAAAGGCCAAAGCGATAATAAAGGAGAAAAAGAAAGCCATTGAATAGCCTAATGAATAGCTAAAGAAAAGAAGAAAGTATGTGGCATAGCCAGATATAGATGATGAGGAAAGAATAGAATTAGAGGATATCAGCCAATTTAGAGTGGTAAGTCATCCTCCTAAATATACCTTAGACAAAATTTGTAAAAATTTTAGGAATGTAGATTTGAATGACTTGAAAAACATTGATTTCAACAAGCTAAATAGAGAAGAACAAAATAAAATAGAGGAATCAATATATGCCATGATGGTTGAGTTTAAGAATACACCTCTAGAGCTAGACAATACCATGCCTAGAGAGCTATATGAGATAATTGAGAACAAATGGCATTATTGTCTGAAAATAGAAAAGGAGACCAGAGAATCTACCTTAGCTCAAGTAAAGCCTAACTTGACAAGAGGTCAAATAACAAAGGCAAATAAGAAACATGGTGGCCAATTTGCACCTAAGTATAGAGCCTTTAGCATCCTATAAAACACATTGAGGATGAAGTAAATAAATCCACACAATTGTGGAAAACAATTTATAAGATAATGGATGAAAAGAAAGAGGAAACAAATAAGGCAAAGAGCAATGCCAAGGAAAAGATAGAGGAAAAGAAAATAGAAGAGAAGAAAGGAGAAGAAGAGAAGTAAGAGGAAGCAACAACAAAAGAAGATGAAGAAAAGAAGAAAGAGGAGGAAGATAAGAAAGTTAAAGAGGACAAAGAAAAAGGTGAGGAGGAAGAAACACAAAAGAAACAAGATATGGCAGCAATAGAACAATAGCAAGAAGAGGAATAGAGTGTGCAAGACACACAAATGCCACCTCCTTCCCCTCCTCATATAACCATCACACCTACAAACACAATAACTATCAACGATGTTCCTAACAATTCAACTTAGAACATCAATCCCCTAACTATACAATATCTCTCCAAGATCCTTCACCAATCCACTCTACAAACATAGTTATGCACAAACCTTGTATTGGTGAGTGTAGATGAGCTACAAAAGGTAGTAGTAGAACCAAACCAAGACAAGGTGAAACCAAAGGAACCACCTTTCACCTATACATCTAATAGCACTAAAATTTGGATGCTTCCACCACCTATAGTAGTAGATGATACTTGATAGAAGCCAAGTACAAAAGAAAGGAAATTTGATGAGAAGGAGGATCCATCAGAAGAAAAGGAGTAGGTTGCTATATAAACATTGGTAGAACTACCAAAGATAGGCACTCCTACAAAAACCCTTTAGAAGCCAAGCACTAAATCCATTCTTTTGCAAATCTCCACACCATGCTCAAGCTCAACCAGAGTAGCTAGGGTACTTCACTATGGAGACCATGAGTTAGATGAAGATATTGTAATACCTACTTATGAATCCAAAAATATCACCATGGATTAGATCAATGAAATGAAATATTCTTTAAATAGAAGGAAGAGGTAGGAGATACTCAAAAAAGAGTATAAACATAAGAAAGAACTACATGAGATTAAGGACATCTTTATGGATGCCTTCGGGTTACAATCACTAGATGAAGCAAAACCCGGTTGACCAGGTGACTAGTGAAGACTAGGAAACAAATGTTAAACTTATGGAATGGTCTAAAATATAATTTCAAGGGAAGGTGAATGAGAAAATATCAAGTGGTATAACACTTGAATAGGTAGAGTTGGCCAAGAAAATTGACAAGGTCAAAGCTGTACTTGAGAACATTTTCTCATTGTACAAAAAGCTATTTGATTTTTCCAACTTCACACAAGAAACAAGTTAAAGGATATTGAGCTTGGAGAGAAATTTGAAGATTTCTAGCATTCAACTGCCAAGGGATGCAACTCAAAGTGAGAAGCATTTTTTGCTTCACACTCAAAGAGAGTTAGCTACATTAGCAAGTGAAGAGGCCAATATAAAGGCCAAATGAATGCAACTTCAATCCTCCATAACCCCAGATTTGGAGGTCCTCCACAAAGAACAAGTCTATGCAGAAACTATCTTAAAGAAAGATCCAAATCATTCTACATTGGATGGACTTGTATATCTTGATGTAGAGACTACCATCTAGCACAAGTCACTAGAAATTGCTTTAGAGAATTGGGATGCAACTCTGAAAATGATAATGGAGGTAAACAACACATTTTTGGTGAAATATGGTATTACTCCTTAGAACCCTTTGACATAAGTGTCAAAAAGGGGGAGAAATAATACTAAGGAAGATATATCTAAGGGGGAGATATAATGTTTTGGGGGAGATATGAACAAAACAAAATTAGCCAATATAGACAAAGTAGCTTAGCACATAGGTATAGGGTAAAGTCAAAGAATTTTAGGCACAAGCAGCACAAGAATTTTGGTTGCAAGGATGTCAAGGCACAATCAGCTCAAGGGGAGTTATAAGGTATTTAAAAAAAAATTTCAACAAATTTTGAAATTTTCTGGACAAGGTACTCATAAGGACAAATGAATAATGCTCAGCACCTAAAGTCACTTGGCACCTGTTGGAATCCTAACTTGACACATACTATAGCTTGGCATACATAGTGTTCTTGGCTTCAATATAAAAAGTGGTTAAGTGTATTGACACTCAAATGTCAAAACCATTCTAAGACCAACAATCTCACCCTTTGACATGAGTTTGTACCCTCACAAACTCTAATGTATACCATTTTTGGAGCTTACATAAAAGGATTTCAAAGGATGATAAGGATAAGAATGAATCTTTTATATTTCCTATGCAATCAGCATGCAACTAGTCAAAAAATGGAGAAGGCATGCAACCAATGAGAAAAATGCAAAGAATGAGCAGGAATTCAAGATTCAATGTGGATCATAGACCCATACCTAACCCTAAGTCTAAAAATTCTTTATAAGAAGGCTTAGACCCCATGATTTTATATTTTTGAAGAGAAGTAAAAAGGAAGTTTCTAATCAGATAAGAAAAAATGTAGAACAGGGAAAATAGTAGGGGCATCATAAACTTAGTGAGTTGAGTAGTAATTACACATCTAGTTGATTAGAAAAAAGCAAGGGCTATGAAAAAATATCAAATCAAGCAAGGATGACATCAAAATGAGTAGACAAGTGCCTAAAATCAGCAATTGAAAATTGTAAGAAATCAAGTCAAAAGGTTTCTAATACTCTCTAGCAATTGTATTAGATGGTGAAAATCCTATGTTAATAGGTTAGCCTAACAACTATTTTGTAGATCCATTGAAAAGGTGACTAAATCCTTTAATAGGATGACACTTCATCTAAAGTGTCTGTAAATATTTTAACCAGGTCACTATTGACATAGTGTAAAGCCTTTAACAGGGCAGGCCTTTCATAGGGAAGACCATCAAAAGTGGTCAAACAATTATTGTTGTAGTGATTTTTGAGGGTATCATCCCCACCCCAGTTTTAACTTCATATTCCTAGAGGGTTTCAGGGTTACCAAATCTAGTGTTATGTGTTTTGATGCATGTGTTTACTTTATGTTTATTTTATATGTTTACATGCATGCAGTTTAATTTCAGTTATTTGTTTTAAAGGAGTTAAAAAGGTCAAAAGTTTGGTACTTCTGATTCACCCCACCCCCCACCCCCCCACCCTCTCTTAGAAGTACTCTTCCCATTTTGAATATATCAACAGTTTCAACATTCTAATTTTTAAAGCTATTTCATTATATTTGAAAGCAATTGGTTTCTACTAGATTATTTAAATGACTATTTATTAGAAGCTACACCCTGTAGTGAATGGCAATCAGAGCTGCTAGTTACAAAAGATTGATTGGTTTGGAGAGTAATTTAAAGGATCTATCATATACATATTTTAAGTTCTATGACATGAATGATCTTCATAAGAGGCTTAACTCTTAGCCCATAAACCCAATTACTCTTGAGCTTAAGAATACTAGGTTAGTTGAGGTCGTAGGGTTCACAATGGTTGTTCATGCACCAAAATTGATAAAGGAGTGCACTTAGAGGGTATAATCTTGATATGAAAGAAATCTTGTTTCTAGATTAGTCTATCCTCTTAATAATTATCAAGGCATTGATGCCATCAATATTTGGTATTCCTATGCAAGATCAATACTATCATATTGATTTTGGGTCCTTTGCATCCATGTTCAGTGAGAAGAAAACACTTAGATGGGAGGATATGTAGAAGACCTAGTTCCAGACTATTCACTCGAAGAAGAGCAAGATTCCAAAAACCTTGTTTGGAACCAACTTGAAGTGAGAAATTTTTGACATCCTTGTACTTCTTCTTAGACTGAAGGGAAAAGATGAAATCTTGGAGTTCATTGAGCACCATTTCTATCTAGTTCAAGCTATCTATGCTGAGGATATGAAGGTTGATTGGGCACAAATAATTTATGATAAACTCGCCTCATAGTTGAATTATACCAAAGGATTCAACCAATTTTACATGTCCTCTTTTCTAGTCTATGCTTTGGCACCACACCACGTGTGACCTAGTCTTCCTAGTATTCCAAACTATAATGAGCATACCAAGGTTTATGAGTTCTACCCCAATTTTCAACTACATTGAAGCTATGAGGAATATATTATTTTAAATAATGCTTTTAAAATGATACTTTATTTAGAATTGCAAGGGTGTCTAGAAAGGAGGTTCTCACCTGAGGCAATTTCAACTATATCCCTATTTGAAGATTCTTTCATCTAATTTTTGAGCTTCCTAGATATCCTGAGGACAAGGTAGTTTTGGTGGAGTTGTGTTGATGAATCTTAGAAGTGAACACATTATGTTCAAACATTAAGAAGATTGAAAGCATTCCTTTTCCCATCACAGTATGACCATACTCATGTCCCTCTAGATCAGATGCCCAGAACTTGGTGAAAAGCTTTGAGAGTAAGATCAAGTTGTTGGATTATGAAGTGCTCAGGCCCTAGTTTGATCCAGTGAAAATTGGAATATGCCTATAGGAATATCCCAAATATAAAGGATTTCTAGTTCAGATGTCTTGATGAATACCAAACTTGAGAGAGATTTTGGTCACGATTATTGTTGAGTAGATTAAATTGTACAATGAATTTGTGGACATTTCTGATCTTGTAGATGATGGAGCATATATGCACCTGACATCCTATGACAAGATGAAGGGAAAACCTATCCTATCCACCCCACCCAAGGGCCCAGTCATTGACAAGATGGAGGTTCTCATGTGAGGGATTATCAAAAGGATGGACAAATGGGTGGAATGGACTAGGGCAAGAAAGAAGAGTACTAGACCTTCTAGTTTCGAAATTGGAGTTTTAGATGGAGGAGGTTAGTTTGTGATCATAGAAAGTACAAAAACCACTACAAAAACATCTTTTAGGCTATTACAATCTATTGGTCAAGGAGGAGACCAACATCCAAAAAAGAACATACCACTTACCCCTGTATATGAGCAATGTTAGTATGCTAATAGAAACCAAATTTAAATAAAGCTTCTACAAACTAAAAAAATATTCATAAACTTCAAGATAGACTAAGATGAACTCTCAATTGAGAATATGAGCCATTAATGGAATCTCTCAATAAGAAGCTCTCTTGTTGAGTAGCTTTGTCTAAATAGATAGGATGTATGCTCAAGCTTTATGCTTCAAAAAGGGCTTCAAATGGAGTTGGAATTTGGGTGTGAGTGTATGATTTTGATGTAAAATGGCTTCTCAAAATGGCATTATGACTTTACTTCATGGATTGTGTTATTTTGCAAAGGGGAAGGATCCAATTTATAGGCAAGAGGCTTGAGGGATTGAGGGCTAAGATGCAAGGATGGGAAAAAGCTCATGGAGGGCTCAGATTGCATGAGAAGAGAGCACATGGATTGTGCTTCCTTATAGCCAATCAAGGAGTGACACATGTCACATGGTGAGAGGATGGAGGAAAGGGGAAGGATGAGTCAACAAAGGAGGCTCAAGGGATAAAATCTTCATAAAGACCCTCATAATGACTTGTAAGACCAATAAAAGGGCTTGGAAGAGTCATTTATGGCCTAGTGGGCTTCATAAAGTTTTATGGTTGAGATATTTTGAGGGTGATGAGAGAAATTTCGACTTGGACTTGATTAGGAGGGTTTTAAGCTTGCTTAGGCTTGTGAAAATGATTAGAGGATGGATTAGGATGGTTTAGGATTAGCTTAGGGATAGGCAAGTTGATGGCATTTAATGAGGGTGGGTGAAGGAGGAGATATTTGTTAACTTTGGCTTGGGTTAGTAAGTTTTAACCCATGTTTAGGGAATGTGACAAGGTTAGGAGGGGATTAGGATTAGGGTTAAAGACATCTTTTAGAAGAGTCTAGGCTTTGGATGAGGATGAAGACTTTCTAGAAGAGTCTAGAATTTTCTAGGATGAGGATGAAGACTTTCTAGAAGAGTCTAGAACTTCTTAGGATGAGGATAAATTAGATTTTTAGGAAATAAATAAAGTTTTATTTATTTCAAGGGTTTGGGTTGAGGAGATATTTATTAAAACTTTTTAAACATGAGGATTAATATTTAATCTTAATTAAATATTTTGAGTTGGGATTAGGGGTAGAAAATGATGGGATTAGCCTTTAATCAAAATTAAAGAAGGATTAGAAGATTTTGGAAGAGGTTAGTGGTCTTAAGGAAATTGGCTAAGTTTTGGGCAAAAAATAAATAAATAATTTATTTTTGGGATTTTTGGTCAATTTATTAATTAAATAATTAATAAATAAGGAAATAATGTTTAAATAAGATTTAAACATTTTTGGGAGGGATTCCTTAATTAAATATTTTTAATTAAGATAAAGGGATTTAATGGCATAAAAATAAATAAATTAATTAAATAAATAATTAATTAATAAATGATGATGTCATCAGGAATTTTTTAGAAAATAAAAATACTTTATTTTCTAAAGGTTTTTTAGGTGTCTACAACCCCTACTTTTGGAGATGGTCCTCTTTCCAATATAGGGAATATAGGAGAGGATGGTGATAAAGAAAAGGGAAAGGAACAAGAAAATTTAGTGAACAAGCCTTTCTTTCCAATCCAACTTATCAATCTAGATGGAGACAATAATCCCATGGATGGTCAAGATTAGGATGCCTCTTAGCCAAAGGATTCCATAGCCCTTTCTGTTACTAGGGTTGCCTCTTTTCCCATTGCTTCTCAAGCCAACCCAACTTCATTGGTCCTGAGAAAATTATTTGATTCATCATCCCTACAGTATGCTATAAATGTTTTATCTATGGAGTCTTGGCTTGAGGAGACTATTGATAGAATAAAGATATGTGTGAAGATTTAGCTCCATCAAAGGACTCGATCATGTAAGTCACATCTTCCAGCCATCAAAGAAGGATAAGAAGTAGAAGAAACTAGTTTCATTTTCCATAGACTCAGTAACTAGCCATATGCTAGTTTAAATTACAGAGCCACAAAAGGAGGGAGAATTTCATGAGCTATCATCTAATGATTTCAAGATCAGAACATTAGATCTTGGTATCCCTATTTATGATTCCATGGTAAATAAAAGGAAATTAACTAATGAGAGGATTGAGGATAGGTTGGAGGAACTAAGACCAGAAAAGGAGACACTAAAGGCCTATAATAGAGGATTAGTAGAGTATATCAAGTCTACATTTGGGAGTAGCTCTTTGGGACAATTCAACCTAAATGCAGAACAAAACAAGAACTTGCTACTTAAATTAAAAAAAGAAGGGTAGTCTGGGCAAGTAGGATGAGTATGGATAGACTAGATGAAGGCTTAAGGTTCCCAATTAGTTGAGAATCTGGGAAGCTTAGTACTTGATACACACAAGCTTAGAGAAGCTACCTTAGACCATCAAACAACTATATAAAGATGAGTTGATAGGCTAATAAAGAAATTTTCCCTTCTTCATAAAGTGATAGATATGAAAACCAATGTGGCCACTGCTCATGGAATTCTCAAGAATGGTCAAGAGCCTTTGTTCCACTAGAAGCAATCCTTAAAGTTTGTAATTAAAAACTCTGTAAGATCTATAGGTGAACTCAAGCATGTGCATGATCTAGTGTAGAAGATCGTGGATAAATTGTTCCAATATTTGAAGATCTTGCACACAAAATCTTTTGTATCCACTAATGGCAAGTTGGTTGACATTTAGGGAATGAAGTCCAAATCTTTAGCATTTATTGATGAGGCTATTGACCCACTCAACTTCCAGGTGGCCATAATTTAGGAATTGTAAACTATAGATGTAATCATTAGAAGTGAAATAGATAAGTTCCAATCTAGGGTGGCTAGAATCGATGAGCTCATTGAAATGCATGATTGTTAGATAATTAGAGTTAACAACATCCTCATTCTAGGTGTCAAGGAACTTGATATGGTAACTAATGCTATGGAAGCATATAGAGAAAAGTAAGTAACCTCTAAGAAGCCATGATGAGTCTAATGATTATATTTTCTCTCTCTTTTCTAATCTTAGCTATTTTTTCCTTTTGTTAAATCTCTATAACATACAATGATTTATGCTTGTCCTAATTTTAGTCTAGCTACTCATATATGCTCTACGAAGTAATCATTTTGTGTAACTGTTAATTTTGAGAAAGGCCTATAAATGTAATATTCTATGATGTAAATCAAATTGACAAAATTTACTTTGGGAAAACCCCTATAGCTTGGACTACTATGTAAGACTTTGTGTTCTTATTAATCTTTTTTGTTCATTTAGTTTAAGCATGTTTTTTGGAATGCATGTGTTGAATACTGAGAGTTGAATGAATGTGGATAAACTTGGCTTTATTTCTTTTTTTAAATGAATTGTATGTTTTACTTTCTTTTGCATCAACATGTCTTCCTTTTAATTTTAGTCTGTGAGTTTAGTTTAGTTCTTTACATAAGGAAGTCGAAAATCAATGTAGGAGCACCTAAGAATTGGACAATCCAAGTATTGTTTAATCAATAGCTAACTCTTCAATCTAGGAATTGATCATTACACTACCTTTTCTCTCCTTCCTACTATTGTAGCTAGTCCTATACACCTTCATTAACCTAAACTATTAGACTAGAATAGATTGCATTCAATGAGTTAGTCCCTCTCCTTGCCTAGGTTGTTTAAAGTATTTAGCAACTTGGTTTTAGCCTCTTCTGCTCTCTGGTTAAGATAACACTCCAAAACCAAAAAAAAAAATTCATTGCATATCTTATAGCTAAAATAAGTTGTACCTTTCAATTCAGGGGTCTTTGATGGATTACCACATTGACCCATTCTATTCCTAACACTATGCTTTCCACAAGCCTTTGGACAAGTAAAAAGTCAAGGTATTTATCAGTTAATCAAGGAAGAAAAACTATTAACCAACAAATATATTAATACATATCTTAAGGAATTAAATATATGTCAACTTATACTTAAATAATATATTTTAGACCCCATAAAACATCTGATGAACTAGGAAGGAGTGTAACCCTAAAGGGTACTCAAAACACCAATCCACTCTCAACAAAAAAAGTCCATAGATACCTATTATTTTCCCAAGCAGATATTTGCAATAATACTGGGCACTAATTTATTATAGCCAAGCAATATTTCTCACAACTACAAGGCGATACTTTATGTCCATGTGATACTTTACACTATATCCAAGATATATTTCTTAATATGGCCAGGTGACATTTATTAGTATGGTCAGGCAACACTTTTCTAGTGTCATACGATATTTCACACTACTATGTTGTGATACTTTCTACTATAATATGACCTTTCTCCTTAAGGCATGCAATACTCTTCTGGTATCATCCAATATTGAGCCATTGTTGTATCACCTAGTTTAGTAGTGTAAAAAAAAAACTAACTATTAAATGGAAGTTTTAACCATACTAAACATGGAAAACACTTATGACAAGACTGATTGTTATCACCGCAAAAGGAAGCAAACCAAGAATGGTAGGCTCCTAATGGTATAACATATGATGAAATGGATTTTTCCCTAATGAGAGGAGATGTATGTTCATGTTGTTCTCAAGCTTCCAATGGATGGGGTTTTTTACCAAATGTATGCATGGATGAGGGTTTTAACAATGGATTCATAGAGTGATTCCAACATTATAATGGTATTTTGGTAGTTTATGAGCTCTCAAAATAGGATTATAACTTTGCATGGAAGGTGGATTATTTTGTGAAGGGAGGAGGTTCAATTTATAGGACAAGGGTTGAAGGAATGGATGGTAAAGATGTCAAGATGATGAGATGGTGAGGGAGGATCAAGATGCACTCAAAAGGGAGCACAAGGATTGTGCTAGTTTAGCACCAATAGGGAGGTGACACTTGTCATAAGGAGGATGAGTGTGAGAGGATAGGATAAGGGTTGGTCAAAGGCTTGATGAGAGTGGTTGAGTATGTAAGAGTCATGAGTGAGGATGGGAGTTGTAAGTGTCATAAATGTTGGAGCGTGAAGGGAGAATATATTTGTTGACTTTGGCTTGGGTTAGCAAGTCTTAACCTATGTTTATGATTGTACACATGATTAGAAGGGGATTAGGATTAGCTTAGAAGAGGGGTTAGGGAATGAGTGATTTAGCTTTGATGGGATGGGTTATTTAGGAGGCTAAGTGAGGTTAGTATGGGTGAATGGGTTGTATTAGGGGTTAGGATAGGGTTTAGGAAAGGTTTTTTGGATTTTAGATATTTTATTAAATGATTTATTCAATAAAATGAGAATATGGAATTAAATTGAATAGATTAGATGATGTATTCAATTTAATAGGGGAAGAGGGATTTAATAGATAAATTAATTTTTGGTGATCATTTGATTTTATCAATTGGAATATAGTTAATTAAATTAATTAATTAACTAGGGGATGATGATTAATTAATTAAATAGTAAACATTTAATCAATAATGTCCTAGGAGATGACTAAATATGATTACCTATTGATGTAATCAAATTTAGGTGTCTACAATTGTCAACCAAGATTGAAAGGAAAAAACCTAACGAACAATCAAAAGGGAAAAAGAGTTAGAACCTCCACACTGGGGAGTACTGGATCCACAAATCAAGGCATAAACACTCAAACATAATATCTGTAAGATAGAAAACTAAATCTAACCATCTAAAACATAGCAGTGAAGGAAAGGTACTAAAAGCAACATTGCAATGTACAAAAAATAATAATACTCATGCATAGTTCCTCCCAACCATAATAGCATCATGAGACCTCAAAGGACCTAGCCATCCCCCATGCATAAATCCCAAACTGCCAACTAGATAGTTAAAGCTATCTTGTGAGGATGTCACTACTAAAGCATAATAACATCATAAGAATAGGAAATATAACATACTAATCCAATAATCAATAGATACTCCAACTAAGTAAATCACATCATCTTATTATATGAAAATCATCATAATAAGGGAATGCGTCAAATAAACTAACATCATCTAAATGTGATATCCAAGTAGTCCAAAGAAAGCATAAATCACAAGAAAGTATACTCGAGGACTCAAAGTACCAAGTGAAAACATCCAACAATGGTTGCATTGGAATAATAGATTATCTCTATAAGCCAGTCACCACTAGTGGTATAGATAGCTATGCCTCCCAACCATGTGAAACCCATAGGTCCACTCCACTATGCTGATGGAGATAATGATCCAACCACAAACACACATAAAGAAAATGTTCGTGGGTAACACTCGCACCAAACAATAATGAGGACTAAAACCAAGATCAAGAGATAATGTGAATACTACAAGTCCTGGTCAGACACTCAATGGGTAACTATGTAGGGGCTGACAACATGGAGAGTTGTTTGGCATTGGATAACCCAAGCTTGCATCGTGCGAACTCAATTTCCAAATGGAAGGCTCTCACACTACATCATTTTATTATTTTAAATTTTATTACCATCTTGTATTTTATTTAGTTATCACTTGATTAAAACTTTCTTTGCCAACCCTATGGGCAATGGTCGCCAAGTTACAAGATAAAAGCTCCCTCCATGGATGCCACCCTACCCTACCCATGCTCATCCAATGATGAGTTCCCATAGGCATGCATATTCCCAACCCAAACCCAAATGATCATAACTTTTCCAAAGTACAAATGGGATATCAAGCCTCCCAAGTCACCCAAAAAATGTACACACACATACTCGTGTATAGCGCACCACCATCACAAAGATCATATCACAAGGTTTGGACAAGAACACAAGCAAAATGTTATTCAACTAAAAACAAGCTCAAAAGGATGGGTTCTACATGAATCCCAATAAACAATAAAACCATACATCATGAACTTACTCAACTAGCCTCAATCTAGGAGTATGGATTCTACATGAATCTTAATTTTCATGAAATAAAAAGAGTCCAAAAGAAATATTAACCCAAGGTATAAAATCACTCAACCAAACACAAAGTTGGGAGTACATATGCGATATGCATCCTAATGAAAACACAAAAGTGCAACAATGGCCTAACTGACATCCTATGGATAATTTAAGTCTATGACCAACATCATGCCAAGAAAACTCAAGAAAATTAGGTGGCACACAAATCGAGGTAAAAACCCCAAAACTTGAAAACTTTGAAATAAAAACCCATTTGGTCTTAGGGCATAAAATCCACAAAAATCTAATAAAAATTAGGTTTAGACACCATATGCAAGAATGGCCAGCATAATGGTGTGAAACCCCAAACTCTCATCCCAAAAATAGGGAAAACATTCATACCTGACCAAGTGAGTAGAACTAGCAATCAAAAATGGAGGGGAACACTAGTTCTCAGCCTCCTAACACATAACTACTAGAAATAGAAGTAGAAACAAAGATAAAGCACAAAAATGGGAGAGACCTACCTAACAACCAAAAAGGCTAAAATGGAAAACAACCAGACAAAATAAATATCTCATAGAAGTTGCCCAAAATCATTGCAATGAAAGGTCTCCTTGAGTTGGATCCAATGAGACTGATCTTACAAAGATCCCATGCTCATAGCTATCATAACAAATATAAATGCAATCCCCCAAAAGAGGATTTTGGAAAAATCTCTCAAATTTGTAATTTGCAAAAGTGAGAAGTGAGGAATTAATTTTGTCTTTCAATACTTATTCAATTTTTGAGTGAATAATCAATTAGGGTAAATAACTAGTTAAATGAGTTAGATTTTGAACCGACCCAAACAGAAATAGGCTATTCCAAGTATTGGAATTCATCTATGGAAAAACTATGAGAAATTAAAAGTCAAGTAAATAAAACCCCAAAACCCTAAAGCCAAAATAACAAAAAGCCTTAACGACATTATGACAATGCAAAACTCTAAATACATGGACATGTTCACTAGTCTAATCACATAATAAAAATTAGTTCAAATTTATCAAATCATTGGAAGGTTTAATTTAGTATTTAAATTAGATACGTCGACCATATAGGGATGACATTGGTAAAACATGAATAGTTGAATCAATAACTCCATTTGCCACTGCCAGAGATATAAATCTTGCACACTAAAACACATGTTCAAGTGCAATTGCATATAATAACATAGCCAAAGCAATAAATGCATTAAATGTCCAATTTAGTCATTTATTTCATTATAATAAAATAATCCATTTACATCACTCACATTTGCATAAAGCATAATGAAGTTAGAATGAATTAAATCATCCTATAATTAAATCCAACATATAACATAATCAAAGATATGTCCAAATACCGAATAACTAGATATCATCATAAAACATACTATCATCTCAAACAAAAAGCATCATCATGTAGATATGACCAACTGAATAGTAGAATAATCTAACATGGACAATCCACTTTTAATTATTTAAGAATTTAATAGTGGTTGATTGAACAACATAAGTAGACACTTAAAAAACATAAGTAAAAATGATCAAACTTGCAACTAACCACTGCTACAAGAACCTAGTCTAGTGTAGCAAGATAATAGTACACAATGCAATCTCTGCACCCATCTCTAAGTAATCATAGAACAACATCATGATACCACACCAATCTTGGTAACCACTAGCATTAACCTCAATGAAACCATATAACACATCATAATCTCATAAATCATCCATAAGCATAATCAAAGCAACTTATACAGTAACATAAATCCAATCACCTCAAGGGTATAGACCACTCATTGTCCTAGTCACGATCCCTTCTCAAGGAGAGAACAGAAAGGTTTCATCTATTGGGATGACTTACAAAAATCAAATGGGAGAGGCACTACAAATACTACTTATAATAATTAATATTTGTTTCCTCATTTGGCTAGAACCAACAAACTAATCCATTAAACTCAATATGCCAAAATAAGAGAGTCCTTCATTAGCCAACCCTACTCAGTAGACACTAACTTGTAACTGATTTTCCTGTGTTATCCAAGTAAACTCAATTAACACTATACCTTCAAAAAATTCCTTTGGTAATAGAGTGACCTAAGTTAACACTAGTTCCATCCAACTTTCCTTTGTTAACTAAGTGAGCTTTGTTAACACTCAACTTCTACGAACTTCTCTTTGATGCCCAAGTGATCTTGGTAGACACTACCTTCTAAACTTGGCAAATATTGGAATGCTCAACAAACACAAGAAACTATATTCATCACCTAAGTGAGCTTAACATACACTGACTAGAAAAGATATGATATGTTGTGTAACATCAAAGATAATATACAATTAACCAATTCTTTTCAATAGTTTTATCCCACTTTATTTCTTATAGCTAAAATCAAGCCACTTTGTCCTTTTGATTAAACATCATTGTTTAGACCTATTTTCTACCCAAAAAATTCTATGTTGCCAAGCCTAAATGTGAGGCCTCACCTTGACCCATCATAGCATGTATATTTTATTTATATTTTGATATTTGAGACCTTGATATTTTGATAGTTATTTGAGACTTAGATGGATAGTGGATTTGCTTTATCTATTGCTTTTGATACTTCAATAGTGTTTTATATTGTTATATACACTAAAAACCTATTATTGTGTAAGAAATGTTCAAATATATATGGATGTAGCTTTATGACATGATATTATCAGATTTTGATGCGATGCAAAATGTTAATTTGATTCTAATGATTTTTAATTTAAAGATAAATGTTAATTTGATTATGATGCTTTATGACATGCAGATGAATGGTTAGGATATGTAGATAGATGTTAATTTGATAATGATGACTTATGACATGCAGATTTTGATATCTTAACATTTTGAGTGGAATAATTGAAAGATTAGGAAAGGACATCTAATTTGATTTATGTTAATATGGATATTATTATTATATGTACTTATGTTGTATATGTTTATTTGACTCCTTGGACTACTGATGCTTGAGTTTGATGTGTAGGAAAAAGGAACAATGGAAATTTAATGGGGAAACAAGGTATAGACACATGTTTAAATGACTCTACCAAGGTGAATCTTTGTAAGATTCATAAAGCTCGTTGTGATGTATTTATTTTGTAAATGTGAGATGGATGTGTGTAATATGCATTTCATGTGTAGGTTTTGAATGTGTCATGTGTGATGTATAGTGCATTTTGTGTGTGTCACTTGACACTTGTACTCATTATATGAAATGACATGTTCTTTGATGATGGATCATGTGGCCACTTTATTTTGAGTTAAATGCCTTAATTGAGAAATCTAATTTACTATCTTAAATTAGTAAAGAGAACAAGGTTATCACCATGGGAAAATTTGAAAATTGAATTGCCTAGCATTGGGAGGCCCATAGAGTAACTCTAAGGTGAGTTTGTGACAAAAATAAACCCTACCCATGTTAGTACTATAAGTTAGGGGGCTAGTAATAACCTCTAGGGTGCCTAGTAGACCTAAGGGACCCCAAAAAAGTTGCATTCTTTATTGAATACGAAAATGAGAGGGATATATAGGGGTATGGCTAAATTGGAAATTCACTTGCCCACTCTCTATCTTTAGAGACAACTAGGGTTTGGAGGAAGAGGATAAGGAGCTCTACTACAACTATCCATTGCCATAGCTTGGAGTGAGGTTGGTACCTTTGATCCATGGTGATTTTCATTTTGCATGTAGAATAGGTGTGGTGTTCTTCATTTCATGATGAATTTTTGGTATATTGTAGTAGTGGTTGTGGGAAAAAATCTTGTTTGAATGTTGCATGTGATAACTTTTTTGTGAATCTTTCCTTGAATCTTGCTTTGTTTTCATGTTATGTGTTTTGTGTAATGGGTGTGAAGCATCACTCACCCTTGGGAGGGAAGAGATGCTTGGGTGAAGGGGTTAATTGGGCTCACACATGTAGTTGAGGAACTCTCCCATGTGTGGAGATGATTGTATATTTTCAATGGAATGAGATTATCTTGCTTACTTGCATTTTGGGAGGTATAAGGATGTCTATGGAAGGGAAGATATTATAAGCCCCAAAAGGGCATGTTGATAATGAGAAGATGTGTGTATTGTGAATCATAGCTTTGGAAATCCTCCTCATGGTGAGAGCCCACCTTTTCCCTATACTTGATTCAATTGTTGAATCTTTGTGAGAAGTCTTGGGATGGGATGTGTTGTAATGTATTGTTTTAAATCTTGTTAAATTGTTGGCAATATGCATGTCATGTGAATGTATAGTATGCAACTATTTATGCCTTGTTTCTCCAATATCGGTGGGTGGCCTCGTTGAGGCCTAGGTTGGGAGGTGAGCCTCCATGGTTTCCCAATTCTTTTGTCTTTTTCTATTGCAAGTTTTCATTTGATGAGCTAGGAAGCTTGAAGGTTCATATAGTCCATTCTTTCATAGAAGAAGAAAACTCCTTATTATTGTATTGGAAAAGGACTAATAAAATCCACTTGTTTTGTGAAGAAATTTGTATTGTAGTAGAGTTGTTATTTTTCTCATTCATATGTCCATAGAGAGAGAGAGATTTGCAAAATCTATGTATCAAATGGTCCTTCCTTTGTGTATATCTTGACATGGTTATTCCACCACCCTTGTTCATGCTTGATATTGTGTTGAAAGTAAATTTTGAAAGGAATATGAAAGAGAGATTTTTTTGTGTTGATGTTGTCTAATCTCTACTTAAATTTGGAATGTGTTGAAGGAAAGAATTTTGTGCCAAGATATACCATTAAGAATGAAATTGGACGTTATCTCCTTGATATCTTTATCTCCTCAATTACATGAGAATAAATTAGTTGTTGATGTTTAGTATTGAAAGAAAATTAGTTAAGATATGCAATTGATAATAATGAATTTGTAGATAGTTTAAATTATGGAATTGGATGGCATTAAAGTATTTTGAATATTTGATGCAATGCAATTTTAGTTTCCAAGGTTTCTTGAGTTCCATTTTGCAATTAGATTTTGTTAGCAATATGATAGTATACTTCATGTTAAATTGTTTATTAGAATAGAAAATGCTAATGCATAATGCAAAAATAGATCATGACCAATTCAATCTTAACAACCATAGAGAATGCATGAAAGGAACTAGATAAATTAGTTAAGCTTAAATGAGACATGTAGATGCATATTTTTCATTCTAGAAAATGTATGAGCAGATCAAAAAGAAACTCATTCTATTACAATCAAATACAATAATAGGTTTGGAATATAATATTAGTTCTTGGATTGGCAAATTAAAAAAAAAATCAATTTCAAAATCTTCCTTAATAAATAAATGTCAGACCTAGTCCATGTTCATGATATGACTCCATTCAAAGATATATATAAAAAAATCCTAGAAGGAAGAAATCTTAAATAATTCTAAACTGACTTAACCTAATAAATAAGAAAATATGACTTTATCATATCCTCTTAAACAATGCATACACATTTCCTCCTACCCCAAGGAAAAAGGGGGTTAAAAGTTAAAAGGAAAGCAATGTAGGGGTGCCACCAGGAAACCATGAGAGTGGTTGACCTTAGTGGTGTATTAAAAACCCCAACATACCATGTCAGACAAGGGCAAGCACTCTCCCGGGGCATCTAGTCTCAGGAGGGGAGAACAATTAATAAAGAAAATAAAATAACAATACAATAACCAACCTCTCATCCTCCACACCTAGAACAAGTGGAAGCTTTTGGAAAAAGGCATCAGCAAGTCTAAGTTTGAAAAAAAATTACAATAAATAAAGCAGCAACCCATTCATCCTTCCTAGGCATACTTCCCCATCTTACACTTGCCATGGCTTAAACTTGTCATTAATCTGACATAAAATCAGGAAGCACTAAAGTCTCCTCCTCATTAGGTGTACCATGCTATCGGAGAGGAGAATAAGCAATAAAATTTAGAAAATGTTTCAAATCAGAGTACATGATTTGACACATGTAAGAAAAGTAGCTATGTATGTCCCTTGTTAGTTAACCTCCTTTGGGCGCCTTTACCACTAGAGGGAAAGAAACTTCGCATGGGGGATATTATGGGATAGTTGGAGGAGTGACATGTCTTGCACGTATAGATGTAGGTATTAAAAAAAAGACGGGTGGGTGGTAAATTATATGTTTATTTTTTAAAAATTAATATATGGTTTATTTAATATGATAAAGGGAAGTTATGGTTAGTTATTGATTAATTGAATCACATGTATTAAACTCTAAGAGAGAGAGAGAGAGAGAGGGCTAATATAATATTTATAAAATGATAATAATGTTTTGAGATGTATATTAAGAATAATGATCATGGTAACATTAATACTTTAATAATAACAACAATATTAATAACAAAGTTTAAGATGAGGTGGATCTAGGATTAGTTGACGATTTAAGGGGAACAGATATATGTTTATTAATTTAAGATATTTTAGTTACAATATTTTCTGATATTATATATATAGTTTTTAGATTAATTGCTAAGACTAGCATAGGTAGTATTGAATTTGATGATAGTTTTATTTGATGATTAATCGAATATTATTTGCAATGTAGTAATGTTAGCACATATTATGTAATAGTAAAGTTAACTATTAAATAAAGAGTGCATATTAAAATAGTAGGTATGGGTGTTTTCAAATAATAATGATAATTGAATATTAATAAGAATGAAATTATTAAAATATAGGTAAACTCAATATTAATGGAAATGAAGTGATTAAGTGATAAAACTCCATTGCATTGCATCCCTAGATCTTCACCATTACTCTGACACAATTGGGGTTATACTTGCACATCATAGTGCTTCACGTTAAGGGCTTGTATCCATAGCATCTCACTCTAGTAGCTAGCAACTGTGTGTCCCCTCATAGGGAACTTGAATCCAAATCCCTAGTAGGATAGCTTCATTCCTTTATCTTACTTCATCATTCCAAGGTTAAAAGTAGATCGAGTCTCCTTCCTTACCTTCAATCCTTAAAAAAAAAAAATTAGTGTGTTTTTGCCATGTAAAATTATGGGCATGACACTAAAGTGAAAGGTATACTTAGCATAGTCACTACCTCAATCTATGATTATGATAAACCTAGTAGAGATATCTCATGTCAGATCCACTAAAATCAAGGTTAAAGAAGTTTAAACTTCCATAAATAGTAGTTTATAGAGAGATAGAAGCAGAATGCAAAAAGTATACACCTAAGCTAAGACTTGCCAAATTAGATCAAATTGAGAAGGAAGTTGTTGAAGTTTCTCTACAAACCTAGTGGGATCATAAAATTTAGAACTTAACCCTAAGACATAGAGTTAACCAAGCCTTATTGAGTACACTAGTTATACCCACTTTGATTAAGTTCTTCTTTGACACACACTTTGCACTTACCATCTATATCAGGTAAATATAGATGATAAATAGGGTTTTAGAATAGTACACATGAAAGAGACCCTAAACCCATATTTTACACATACATATATATTCTTATGATATGGGATGTAAATGTAGGAGACTAATATTAAAATAAAGAAATAAAAGGTACTTACCTCCAAAAAGAATCAGCTAAAAACCCTATCAAATGATCCTAAAAACTATCAATTTCTATTATAGAGCCAAAATTGCAAGATCTTCAAAACTCAAAAATATTTTTCTTTTCTAAGGGTAGGTCAACCTTGACCCAGATAGCGGGGCACAATTATACCTCGAGGCACAATCATACCCCAAAAAGTTGACCTTGACCTGCACTGCTCTGATAAAATTTATGTTTGTGGATCCCACAAGTTTGATGAAAAGGGTATCCAAATCTACACTTTAATTTGTTGTTCCACACCTATACCTACAAGAAAATGGTTTTATTTGTTGCATGGGGGGTTTGCCTTAGTCAAACCCTAGTTTGGAATCAACCTTGAAATTGAATTCAAATTTCAATATATATAAACAAAGTAAATGGAACTATTCAACTTGCTTATATTGAAATCCTTGTAGAGGATTTGAATCCTTGAATCCACAAGTTTGAACACTCCAAATAAATGTATAATAAGATGTAGAATGTCTCAAATCAATGGTATTAGATCTTCAACACAAATCTTGAATGGATCTTGGATTAGGAAGAGACTTGAATGGAAATGGATGAATCTTCAACAAGAGGGCTCCATAGTGCTTGAATCCTTCAATGGCTACTAATAGATCTCATTGATGAAATGAATGTTTAAAGATGGATGCTTCCTTGAACTTAATAATTCTTCACTACATGATGGATAGTAGAACTTTACTTCATAGGTGTAAGCTTCATAATAGGTGGATGTCAAAATGAGGGAAGAAGGCTTCCTTGTATAGAGATTTAGGGCACAAACTCTTAGAGAAGGTAGACATGGGATCATTAAATCACAATTAACCTTAACCCCTAGAGATAGACCTAGATTAAATGAACTTTAAGAGTATACCATTCTAAAACCCAAAAAATTCAATGTAGAAGCAAGAAAACAACTCTTTCTAAAATTGACATCCGAAAATAATGCAACCTTGAATTTTGGACCTGGGGTCAAGGATGAATTTAACCCTATCATAGGTTAGGGTTGAGGTCATCCTTGACCTAGTTCAGGGTCAACTAGGTCATCCTTGACCCAAAAAGAAAGAATATCAGGATTTCAGTCTAGAATGCAAAAAATGTGTAGAAAGAAAGTGGAAAGGGGGGTAGAATAGGGGAAAAATCTAGATCCAAGTCAAAGACCCATTCATAGAACTTGACAAGGCCCCAAATCATGTACTTAGAGGGCTAAATAGTCTTAACATAGAAGTGCTTCCATTTTAAGATGATACATTTAGCCCTAGTTTAGCAAGAGTATGGACTCAATGCAAACTATTGGTAAAGAAGATCATAATGAAAAGATAATCTTATTAAAATCAAAGGGACAAAAATATCCTCAAACCCCCAGGGACTCAAGTCTTCATCAGCTCCAAGATTACAATAAGAGAGACATCTTTACAAAAGAAAGAGAAGAGGGATAGAGGAGTGGTTAGCTCGCCTAGTAAGATGTGTGTATCTTACTATGAACCACAAAATGAATAGGATGGACCACCAAGAAAAAACTTGATAGTCACCCCATAAATTTGTGTGCCTTCTAGTTACTTTTTTCATGTATGTAGTGTGTATTTTGATGGCTTTTGTAAAGTACCAATGGGTCCATATTCTCATATCACCATAGAATACATTGGTAAAATGTGTATCTTTGCATAACTTATGTGTGTTACCTTCCAAGGATTTAGCAACTTATGTGTGTTACCTTTTGAGATTTAGCATACTACAAAAAAAAATGTTAGAACAAAATTGCATAATATAGAATGAGGAAGGACATAATTATACCCTCCTCCTTAAGATGCCAAAAATATATACTATTTTGACATGTTAAGGAAAGAAAAGAAAAAGGATAAATCCTTCCTCAACATCAAGATGATATCCATAGACAACACCTAGTCCAAGAAAAGGTCATAGCTCCTATGAGGCCATGGAAGGGGTGAGTGCAAAGAGATATCATGCAAGAAGAGAAAAAGTAACCCTTGTGAGGGATAGCACACTATTCAGTTTCCAAGGTGAGATATATATCGACCATGGAAACCCAATGTCAAATAATGAAAATAGGTTATGATTAAGTATAAAGTTCCTTAATGTAAACCAAAATTTTCATGTATGATTGGATATCACATAATAGATAGATATTGCTTAACTAAGGAAAGAGATGAATCCCAAAAAGATAGAAAAGAGGAAGATGGCATCTGTGCCCCCCAAGCATAGGAATAAAGATGGAAGGGGGCCTATTATATTGCTTACAATACTATACAAGACAACAAGTCCCCAAAGATTAGGCTAACATTGTTTACATAATATGGAGCTCCATAAAATAAGATTGAAATACAACTCATTGCCACATGATACATAAATAACCTTACTATCAATGAGTTTCCTAATATTATAATGTAAACCTTTACATTGATTAGTAGAGTGATCATGAAATCTATGATATAATAAAAAAGGAAGAGTCTTTAAGTGTGATTACATTTCTTTTTGTGTTTAGGTCTAGTAATCATCTTAAAATGAAGGAATTTAGGCAAAAGAACTTCCTAGTCAAAATCCTTCAAAGTTTCATCATGTTTTGAAGTTTTATTTGAGACATTGTTAACATTGATTTGTTGTTAAGGATTAAATCCAAATCCATAAGAATGCTCATGCCCCCCATTCTATAAGGGTATTTGAATTCCCTATTATGCTTACCACATGCTTGACCAATAAATCCTTGTTTAACTAGGAAATAATAACTAGGACCATAATTAGAAGACATATTAGAAGGTTTCAATGGAACTTTAGTCATCACTATGTCATCATTAGTAGGTTTGATAGTTTCATTGTGGATAAAAGGAGCAAAAAATGTGTTACAAAGAGCTTAAGAAGTAAAACTCATTGTTCAAACTCTCTTTATGGCTTCATAAAATTAGGATCATAAACCTTATACTCTCATATAAAGGTATATTAATATCCAATTTTCCCCAATCATCACTAGTAAGAGCATTAGAAGAAGAAGGATTACTATTAGAAATAGGAGTAGTGTGGGTTTGAGTATTCAGACAAGGATTTGGTGCATCAACCTCATGAAGTGTATACATCATGTTGTTATGTCTAAACTTGACTTTAAATGAAATGTCCCTTTTCTGATTTTTTTATGATATTTAAAGCCTCTAATAATATTTTAAAATCAAACAACCAAATATTTTAAAGATCCACCAATTTCTCAATAAAACCCAAATTGGGTATGCCCGAAATAGTGCCAAAAACTTCACAGCTTCACATATTATTAATAAATCTGAAAGTAGAAATTTTTACAGAAATTTCACAAGAATAATGGACTAAAAATGAAATTTCTAGATTTGTATAGCATTTACACAACAGCTCCCAAATGTAGGACAAAAACCGTGCTCATCGGGCTCCCGAAATTAACACAAAAATGCCCGAAAACACCACAAAAACACTAATAATCTATCATAGAAGTATAATCATGACCAAATAAATATATTCAGCTTTATTTTAACGTCTAAATGTCTGAGATACAGCAGAAACCCAAACTGATATGAAATACTCAACCAAAAACACAAAACTCTTACAAAAACACACCCGAAAATTCACAAATTTGCACTGTTCAGCACAAGGGAAATCTCTGCATGAGCTTGCACATGGAATGGCTTTAAACTCCCATCATTAGCCTTCATAGAAACCTACAAACTCCCATCCTTGGGTCTCCTTCTCCACAGGTTTGGCAGCCTCTGAAGAACAACAAAGCAATGAGCAAAATCAAGTTCTGGAATGAGCCCAAAATGCCTCCAAATCCCTTTAAAAAGGGCATAAACCTAAATCACATCCAAGAGGGGTTAATAAAACATATTATAATAATAATTTTCATTTATTATTCTATTGGTTTCCAAAGATTAGCCCCTTTTTTTGAAACTTCACCTTTTTGAGCCTGCTTGCCTTAGCAAAGATTATTATTTTTAATTATTTGAAAAGGGGACATGAAAATTCCTCCCCTCCCAAATATTTCTTGTCCTCAAGAAATGAAGGTTGGAATTCTCAAGAATATGTGTTCCTTCCAAAGTTGCATCCTCTAGTGGTAATCCTTTCCATTTGACCAAATGCTCTATGATCCAAAATCTTTTCTCTCTTGTATCCAAAATCTCTTCTAGTATCAAAACTAATTTCCCTTCATCATCAAGAGGTGATAATTTTGTAGATACTATGGGGTACTAGCTTAGAACCTTCTTCAGGCAAGATACATGGAAAACATTATGTATTTTTCTATTTGGTGGGAGCTCCAATTCATAAGCTACCTCTCCTACCTTCTTGATAATCTTATAAGGCCCATAAAACCTTGGCTTGAGTTTCTCTGCCCCACTCCTCTTCAAGGTGCTTTTCTTATATGGCTGCAACCTAACAAATACCAAATCTCCCACCTCAAAAGATCTTTTAGTCCTTTTCCTATTAGCATACAACTTCTATTGGTTCTGTGCATGTTGTAGATTATCCTTGAGGGACCTTATTATGTCTTGTCTTTGCTTGACGAAATCACTTGCTGTAGGTACTCTGCTATCTGAAAGTACTAGATCAACAAAGGAAAGGGCATCATAACCATACAAAGCATGAAAAGGAGGCATACCAATAGACATGTGATGAGATGTATTGTAACAATACTCCCCTAGGTGCAACCATTTCACCCAAGCATGTTGTTGATTTGAAACATAGTTCCTCAAATATCCCTCTATCCATTTATTAACTATCTCTGTTTGTCCATCTGTTTGAGGGTGATAGCTAGTACTAGGAGTGAGTTTAGTTCCTACCAAATGAAAGAGCTACTCCCAAAAAGAGATGAGGAATCTACTATCCTGGTCACTGACAATGTTTTTAGGCAAGCCATGTAATCTAAAAATTTCCTTGAAGAACAATTCAGCCAATTGTGATGCCTTGAAATCAGATGTGATAGGAAAAAAATGTGCATACTTAGTCTATCTACCACCACATATATGCAATCCTTACCTTGAACCTTTGGCAACCCAGTAATGAAGTCCATGGAAATACTTTCCCATTTTTTTTTAGGAATAGGAAGTATGTCTTGAAGTATCCCCGATGACCAGCCAAAGGTGTGTCATGAAAGACCCTCAATATCCTCTCCTTAGTTTTTGATCCTGGCACTAAGAAGATCTTGTTCTTGTAATAAATCAATTCATCAACAACTTTGTACCTATTATCATCCATTAACTTATCCAAAATCTTGGTGGAAAAGGAATCTTTAGCATACTTTGAAATTATGGAGACTTTCCAATCAACAGAGATAGATGTTAAGGAACACAAAGTGGGCTTTCTTGAGAGAGCATCAGCAACCACATTATTCTTTCCTTTCATGAATTCAATATCAAAATCATAAGCTTTCAATTTTCTTACCCATTTTTGTTGATGATCATTCAAATCCCTTTGGTTCAAGAAGAACTTGAGGCTATTATGGTCTATCTTTACAATGAATCTCCCACATACCAAATATTGTTTAAACTTATGAAGTGCATGCATGACTGCCAACATTTCCTTATCATAGATGGAGTAACCTTTCTCTGATTGATTTAATTTTCTACTCTCAAATGCTATTGGATGTCCCCTTTGAGTTAGGACATCCCCTATACCTTCTCCAGAAGCATCACATTCAACAACAAAAGCTAAAGAGAAATCTGGAATTGCAAGAATAGGGCATGAACTCATTACCTCCTTAAGCTTATCAAATATTTTTTGTGCCTCTTCTATCCAAACAAAATCTCCTTTCTTTGTCAAATTAGTCAAGGGGGCAGCAAGCTGATAAAATCCCTTGGAAAATCTCCTATAGTAGCTACACAACCCAAAGAAACCTCTCAACTATGTAAGATTAGTGGGTGGAGGCCAATCCAAAATTGCTTGGATTTTATGTTGATCAACCTGTACTCCTTTAGAACTTATAATGTGTTCCAAATATAGGATCTCTATCAAACCACACTCATATTTAGATAACTTAGCATAGAAGGATTGCTGCTCCACGATTCCCAAAATAGTGTCTATGTGTTTTAGATGCTCTTTCCATGTTTTACTGTAAATCAAGATATCATCAAAAAATACCAAAAAAATTTTCAAAGATGCTGGCTGAATACCTTATTCATACAAGATTGGAATGTTGCAAGTGCATTAGTGAGGCCAAATGGAATAACAAGAAATTCAAAGTGCCCATAGTGACATCTGCAAGCAGTCTTTTCCACATCTTCACTCCTCATTCGAATTTGATGGTACCCTGATCTTAAGTCAATTTTTGAGAAGTATACAACACCATGTAACTCATTAATGAGTTCATTTATGCATGGTATGGGATACCTATTTTTTATGGTCTTCTTGTTTAGAGCCCTGTAATCTATACAACCAAAACAAATTTTTGAAGATACTGGCTGAATACCTTATTCATACAAGATTAGAATGTTGCAGGTGCATTAGTGAGCCCAAATGGCATAACAAGAAATTCAAAGTGCCCATAGTGACATCTGAAAGTAGTCTTTTCCACATCTTCACTCATCATTTAGATTTGATGGTACCCTGATCTTAAGTTAATTTTTGAGAAGTATACAACACCATGTAACTCATCAATGAGTTCATCTATGCGTGGTATGGGATACCTATTTTTTATGATCTTCTTGTTTAGAGCCCTATAGTATATACACATTCTCATATTACCATCCTTTTTCTTGACAAGTACCATAGATGATGCAAATGGACTAGAGCTAGGCCTTATGAATCCCATGTCTAGGAGTTCTTTAATAGTTTTTTCAATTTATTCTTTATAACCTCTTGGATGGAGGTATGGGGTTGTTATAACTGGTTTGACACCCTGTTCTAACTCAATAACATGCTCAAAACCTCTATTTGGTGGTAATATTGGAGGCAAGTCATTGAAAACTACACTATTCTTATCAAGAATATTTTGAATTTCAAAATGGAAATTACCTTGATTCTTTGGAGAGCTTGTTGGATGGATTATGACTCCTACTGCCCATGCTACTTGTACTCTTCAAAAAGTCTTCTCCATCCTCTTTGCAGAGACTGCCTTAGGTGCTCCATTCGATAAGCCTCTCAATAAGACTTCTTTCCCATTGGAATGAAATTTAAACTCCATAGTTTGAGGGTTCATGTAATAGCCTCCAATAGAGTGCAACCATTGAACACCCAATACAAGATCTGTCTCCCCAATGCCAACCACATAGAAGTCATCACATAACTCATAATCTCCTAAGGTCATCTTGAGTTGTTTCACCACCCGTGTGCAAGGCATAGTGAATCCATCAGCTACAGTAACATTGTATCCCTCAAAATCTTTTTCTTTAAGCCCTCTTTTCATGACAAATCCCTCATCAATAAAGTTGTGAGTTTCCCCACTATCAAGAAGAACTGTCAACCTTTGCCCTGCTAGTACCCCTCAAATTTGAAAGAGATGGTATCTTGGGACACCTGATAGTGCTGCTAAGGTGCCATCCTTGCTGATTTCTTTTTCTTTCTCTTCTTCTTCCTCCTCCTTAGTGTCATGAAATTCCTCATGCTCATCTAAATCAGATTCTAAAACAACTTCGATATAGTGCACTTGACCTTTCCCCAAACATATGTGTCCCAGAACCCATGGTACTCTACAAGTGAAACAAAGCTTTTTCCTTCGTAATTCACTCCTAGTCTCTTCATCTACCTTTTTTTTTGCCACATTTATCACATCTTTTGGTGGTAGTGTTGGAACAATTTTTTTTGAAAATTCCCCTTATGTTGCCCAAGATTTGGGGGTTTTTGAGTAGTGACTGGTTTCATAGGCATGCAAGTTTCAAGTTGCAAGCTTCTTTTGATAGCTTCCTATAAGGTTGAGGGTGAGAAAGCCTTAAGCAAACCCTTAACAGAATCTTCCAAACCATCAAGAAAAAGATAAACAATCCTCTTTTCACCCATATCAGGTACCATAACAACCACTTTTTGAAACTCTTCTATATACTCATTAACTTATTTGGTTTGCTTCAACTTTGACAATTCTTTAAAGTACTCTTCATCATCCTTAAGGTCAAATCTATCTATCACTCTTTGACTGAAATCATCAAATGTATTTACTTGATCATGCCCTTGAGTAGTCATTCCATGATACCACCAATAATAGGCTACATCTTCCAAGTGTAGACTTGCAAATTGAACAACATCACTCTCCTTCATGGGGTTAAGTGTGAAGAAGGTCTATAATTTTTGTAGCCATGCTCTAGTTGAAATTTTATTTGTTCCATCAAAAGTAGGTGCTGTAAACTTTCTTATTTTATTTTTGAGCTCTCTTCCACTTATGTCATGCTCCCTCATGTACTCTTTCTTGGGCATCAAAGTGTTCATCATATCCACATATTCTCTAAAAGTAACCAAACTATGAAAGTCATCATCTAACCCATTGTAAGTAGCTCTTAATGCAATCAAGTTACCTGTAACCTTGTCCATGGGATTAAGGGCTAGATTTGGTACTAGTGGCTCATCTGCAAGCAAGAAAATAGTTTTTGTTGATTTAGAGGGTGTGGGTTTCAGATTTCTTGGCTCCTCTAAAGTGCTCCCTTTCTCATTAATAGGTGCAACTCCTTGCAATTTTTCTGTCAATATCCGCAAAGCCTCTCTAGTTTCTGCCAAACTATCCACTGTTTGCTTCTGAGTATTTTGGATGTCTTGGAAAAATTTCTTTTCCATCTCATCTTGATCAGCCATACTTATTCCTTCCTTATATTTTTTACTTTTACTTTTAACTGGAGGTTTGATCAAAATTTCTTTATTCTTTTCTCGCTGCAAATATCTCTTTTTTCTTTCAGTTGGTTGCATGCAAACTTCTACAAACCCTCAGGCTGGCAAGATCATAGCTCTGATACCATTGAAATGTCCCTTTTCTGATTTTTTATGATATTTAAAGGCTCTAATCAGATTTTAAAATCAAACAACCAAATATTTTAGAGATCCACCAATTTCTTAATAAAACTCAAATCGGGTATGCTCGAAATAGTGCCAAAAACTTCACAGCTTCACATATTATTAATAAATTTGAAAGTAGAAATTTTTACAAAAATTTCACCAGCATAATGGCCTAAAAATGACATTTATAGATCTATATAGCATTTACAAAATAGATCCCAAACGTAGGACAAAAACCATGCTGATCGGGCTCCCGAAATTAACACAAAAATGCTCGAAAACACCACAAAAACACTAATAATATATCATATAAGTATAATAATGACCAAATAAATATATTCAAATCTATTTTAACATCTAAATGTCTAAAATACAATAGAAACCCAAACTCTTACAAAAACACACCTGAAAATCCACAAATTTGCACTGTTCAGCACAAGGGCAATCTCTGCATGAGCTTGCACATGGAATGGCTTTAAAATTCCATCCTTATCCTTCCTAGAAACTTACAAAATCCCATCCTTGGGTCTCCTTCTCCATAGGTTTGGCAGCCTCTGAAGAACAACAAAGCAATGAGCAAAATCAAGTTCTGGAATGAGCCCAAAATGCCTCCAAATCCCTTAAAAGAGGGCATAAACCTAAATCACATCTAATAGGGGTTAATAAAACATATTATAATAATAATTTTCATTTATTAGTCCATTGTTTTCCAAAGATTAGCCCCTTTTGCCGAAACTTCACCTTTTTGAGCCTGCCTGCCTTAGCAAAGATTATTATTTTTAATTATTTGAAAAGGGGACATGACATTAAAGTGAAGGGGGGAAGCAATAGAATGCATCTCATGAAACCAAGGCCTACCGAAAAGAAGGTTATAATTGATAGGTCTAGGCATAACATGAATAATTTTATTCAAGATGACTAGACCTACTTTGATAGGTAAGGTAATGATTCCCAAAGTGCTCTTAGAAATGTTATCAAAGCCACATATAGGAATATTATTAGGTTGAATAGTTGAAAGATTGATGTTAGTTGCTTTAAGCATGTCTATGCTACAAACATTAAGCCCAAATCCATTTTTAATTGAGTTCATATGAATGATAGTTTTATTGATAGTAACAACCATCATAAGAGCATCACATTGATTTTGAACTTCTTTAGAAGGTATATCCTTTTGAGAAAATACAATGTTAGGAGCACACAAGGTGGTATGTATGCATTGTAAGAAGTTATTGATGTTTTGTTGATTAGGTGGAGTGGGAAGAGTTGCTAGAGTTTTTTGCAAGGCTTCATAGTAGGTAGCTAAAGTTTGAAGAATCTCCCATAAGGAAATATTGGTAAGGGTATTTTTTAGTTGGTTTATAAAATCATACTCCTTGCTAGGTAGATAAGGTGGAAGAGGAGGAATGGGTTGAGATGGTGGTAATGAAGTAGAAACCACTAGATTAGGTTGAAGGTTACTCCTTGTACAATCTGTGTGGGCTATAGAATTTTGATCACTGAAAGATTCTAGAGATTCCATAGCTTTACCTTTGATAGTAGTACAAGGAAAACCTTCAATAGTAAAAAAAGGTTTTGGATAAACCATGTTAGTTATCTCAACACTACAAATTCATAAGAAAGAAGTAAAGAAGACATCCTAGGAGAAGATGAAGTAGAATCTTGATTCTCCATAAGATCATCACTAAGAGGGAGACTATTAAAGGAAGTCATATCATTCTCCACTAATGCCTCATAATTATAAGGAATCTCAAATGGAGGTAAAAAATCTATAATTTCATCTTCATTCAATAAAATGTCTACATAAGGGGAATGTGTTTTAGAAAAAGAGTTATTATCATGTATGAATTGCCATCCATTAATAAATCAACGTCCTATATCAAAGATTTTTCATGAGGAGGGGATAAATCAATGAGTTTATCTTTGGGATCATACACAATGATTTAATGAGAAAGAGAGTAATCAACATCAAAATCCAAAGGTTCATCCCAAATTGGAGGATTATCATCCCTACCAATAAAGCACATTGTACTATTATATTCTAAAGAAGGCTAGTAGAAAGGAGACATATTAGGAGAATTAACATCAATACTCAAATCATCTCCACAAAGATAAATTTGATGGAGAGATAGATTAAGGTCATATTATTGCCCTAATATATCCTTATAAGGTAATTCAAAATAGGAAAAATAAACATGACATGCACCAAACAAATTCTTTCTAGGTGTAACATCATGCAATGGTAAGGTAAGACGAGAATGTAGTGTAATCCCAATAGTTATAGAAGAATGTTTGGAAAAAATTTGAAAAAACTTATACAACATGATAAAAAATAAATAAATGCATAAAAAATAGATCTAGATGCATTCAAATAAACTTTATAAGCATGAAAAGGAAATCAAAGACAACAAGGCATCTAATTCCACAAAGCATTAAAAATGTAAATCTTTTTGTATTTTTGAAAAATGCAAGAGCATAAAAGAAATATACTTTTATATGCATGTAATATCTATTATAAAATGTAAATCTAACTTCAAAAATAAATAGTTCTCTATTGCAGGTTCACTAATGTGTAAGATGAAGGTGAACACACCAGATAATATGAAGGGAAATCTAACACCAAAAACACAATAGGGCATCTAATTCCATAGAAGAGAGGGGGTAATATTGTTGAAATGTCCCTTTCTCTGATTTTATATGATATTTCAAGCCTCAAATTAGATCTTTAAAATCAAGCAACCAATATTTCAAAGATCCACCAATTTCTCAATAAACCCCAAATCGGGTATGCCAGAAATAGTGCCAAAAGCTTCACAGCTTCACCTATTATTAATAAATCTAAAAGTGGAAATTTTTATAGAAATTTGATCAGAATAACAGACTATAAAATTATATTTCTAGATCTATATAACATGCACACAATAGCTCTCAAACGGAGGACAAAACAATGCTCATCGGGCTCTCCAAAATAGCACAAAATAGCCCGGAATCACCACAAAAACTTAATAATCTATTACAGAAGTATAATCATATCCAAATACATATATTAAAATATATTTTAACATTTTAAAGTCTGATATACAGCAGCAACCCGAACTGATATGAAATACCCAACCAGAAACACCAAACTTTTACAAAAAACACACCCAAAAACCCACAAATCTGCACTGTTCAGCACAAAGGCAAACTCTGCATGAGCATGCACATGGAATGGCTTCAAAATCCTATCCTTAGCCTTCCTAGAAACCTATAAACTCCCGTTCTTGCGTCTCCTTCTCCACAGGTTTGGCAGCCTCTGAAGAACAACAAAGAAATGAGCAAAAATCAAGTTCTAGAATGAGCCCAAAATGCCTCCAAACCCCTTAAAAGAGGGCATAACCCTAACTCACATCCAAGAGGGGTTAATAAAATATAATTTAATAATAATTTTTATTTATTAGTCCATTGGTTTCCAAATATTAGACCCTTTTGCTGAAACTTCACCTTTTTGGGGCCTGCCTGCCTTAGCAAAGTTTATTATTTTTAATTATTTGAAAAGGGGACATGATAAGTCCCCCCCTCCCAAATATTGCTTGTCCTCAAGAAATGAAGGTTTGAATTCTCAAGAATATGTTCTCATTCCCAAGTTGCATCCTCTAGTGATAATCCTTTCCATTTGACCAAATGCTCTATGACGCTCCTGTTTCTCAATCTTTTCTCTCTTGTATCCAAAATCTCTTCTGGTATCAAAAATAATTTCCCTTCATCATCAAGAGGTGGTAATTCTATAGATACTATGGTTTTCTGGCCTAGAACCTTCTTCAGGCAAGATACATGGAAAATATTATGTATTTTTCTATTTGGTGGGAGATCCAATTCATAAGCTACCTCTCCTACCTTCTTGATGATCTTATAAGGCCCATAGAACCTTGGCTTGAGTTTCTCTGCCCCACTCCTCTTCAAGGTTCTTTGCTTATATGGATACAACCTAACAAATACCAAATCTCCCACCTCAAAAGATCTTTCAATCCTTTTCCTATCAGCATATAACTTTTGTTGGTTCTGTGCATGTTGTAGATTATCCTTGAGGGACCTTATTATGTCTTGGCTTTGCTTGATGAAATCACTTGCTGCAGGTGCTCTACTATCGAAAAGTATTAGATCAACAAAGGAAAAGGCATCATAACCATAAAGAGCATGAAAAGGAGGCATGCCAATAGACATGTGATGAGATGTATTGTAACAATACTCCCCTAGGTGTAACCATTTCACCTAAGCATGTTGTTGATTTGAAACATAGTTCCTCAAATATCCCTCTATCCATTTATTAACTATCTCTATTTGTCCATCTGTTTGAGGGTGATAGCTAGTACTGGGAGTGAGTTTAGTTCCTGCCAAATGAAAGAGCTTCTTCCAAAAAGAGCTAAGGAATCTACTCTCCCAATCACTAACAATGTTTCCAGGCAAGCCATGTAATCTAAAAATTTCCTTGAAGAACAATTCGGCCACTTGTGATGCCTTGAAATCAGATGTGATAGGAAATAAATTTGCATACTTAGTTAGTCTATCTACCACCACATATATGCAATCCTTACCTTAAACCTTGGGAAACCCAGTGATGAAGTCCATAGAAATACTTTTCCATTTTTGTTTAGGAATAGGAAGTGGCTACAACAACCCTGCAGGAAAATTTTGCTCACTCTTGCTTTGTTGGCATACCATACATTCCTTAATGTGTTTAAGGACATCCTCCTTCATACCCTTCTATGAAAACACCTCTCAAATTTTCCTGTATGTCTTGAAGTATCCCTGATGACCAGCCAAAGGTGTGTTATGAAAGGCCCTCAATATCCTCTCCTTAGTTTTTGATCCTAGCACTAAGAAGATCATGTTCTTGTAATAAATCAATTCATCAACAACCTTGTACCTGTTATCATCCACTAACTTATCCAAAATCATGGTGGCAAAGGAATCTTTAGCATACTCTAAAATTATGGAGACTTTCCAATCAGCAGAGATAGATGTTAAGGAACACAAAGTGGGCTTTCTTGAGAGAGCATGAGCAACCACATTATTCTTTCCTTTCATGTATTCAATATCAAAATCATAAGCTTGCAATTTTCTTACCCATTTTTTTTGAAAATCATTCAAATCCCTTTGGTTCAAGAAGAACCTGAGGCTATTATGATCTATCTTTACAATGAATCTCCCACATACCAAATATTGTCTAAACTTATGAAGTGCATGCATGATTGCCAACATTTCCTTATCATAGATGGAGTAACCTTTCTCTGATTGATTTAATTTTCTACTCTCAAATGCTATTGGATGTCCCCTTTGAGTTAGGACAGCCCCTATACCTTCTCCAAAAGCATCACATTCAACAACAAAAGGTAAAGAGAAATCTGGAATTGCAAGCACAGGGCATGAACTCATTACCTCCTTAAGCTTATCAAATGTTTTTTGTGCCTCTTTTGTCCAAAAAAAAGCTCCTTTCTTTGTTAAATCAGTCAAGGGGGAAGCAAGCCAAGAAAATCCCTTGGAAAATCTCCTATAGTAGCTACACAACCCGAAGAAACCTCTCAACTGTGTAAGATTAGTGGGTGGAGGCCAATCCAAAATTGCCTAGATTTTTTGTTGATCAACCTGTACTCTTTTAGAACTTATAATATGTCCCAAATATAGGATCTCTATCAAACCAAACTCACATTTAGATAGCTTAGCATAGAAGGATTGCTGCTCCAAGATTCCCAAAATAGTGTCTATGTGCTTTAGATTCTCTTCCCATGTTTGACTGTAAATCAAGATATCATCAAAAAATACCAAAACAAATTTTCGAAGATGCTAGCTGAATACCTTATTCATACAAGATTGGAATGTTTTAGATGCATTAGTGAGGCCAAATGGCATAAAAAGAAATTCAAAGTGCCCATAGTGACATCTGAAAGTAGTCTTTTCCACATCTTCACTCCTCATTCGGATTTGATGGTACCCTGATCTTAAGTCAATTTTTGAGAAGTATATAGCACCATGTAACTCATCAATGAGTTCATCTATGCATGGTATGGGATACCTATTTTTTATGGTCTTCTTGGTTAGAGCCCTGTAGTCTATACACATTCTCATTGTACCATCCTTTTTCTTGACAAGTACCATAGATGATGCAAATGGACTAGAGCTAGGCCTTATGAATCCCATGTCCAGGAGTTCTTTAATAGTTTTTTCAATTTCTTCCTTATAACCTCTTGGATGGCAGTATGGGGTTGTTATAACTGGTTTGGCACACTGTTCTAACTCTATAACATGCTCAAAACCTCTATCTGGTGGTAATCCTGGAGGCAAGTCATTGAAAACTATACTATGCTTATCAAGAATATTTTTAATTTCAAAATGGAAATTACCTTGATTCTTTGGAGAGCTTGTTGGATGGATTATGACTCTTGCTGCCCATGCTACTTGTCCTCTTTGAAAAGTCCTCTCCATCCTCTTTGCAGAGACTGCCTTAGGTGCTCCATTTGATAAGCCTCTCAATATGACTTCTTTCCCATTGGAATGAAATTTAAACTCCATAGTTTGATGGTTCATGTAATAGCCTCCAATAGAGTGCAACCATTGAACACCCAATACAAGATCTGTCTCCCCAATACCAACCACATAGAAGTCATCACATAACTCATAATCTCCTAAGGTCATCTTGAGTTGTTTCACCACCCGTGTGCAAGGCATAGTGAATCCATCGGCTACAGTAACATTGAATCCCTCAAAATATTCTACTTTAAGCCCTCTTTTCATGACAAATCCCTCATCAATAAAATTGTGAGTTGCCGCACTATCAAGAAGAACTGTGAACCTTTGCCTTGCTAGTACTCATCGAATTCGAAAGGGATGGTATCTTGGGACTCCTGATAATGCTGCTAAAGTGCCATCCTTGCTGATTTATTTTTCTTTCTATTCTTCTAGCTCCTCCTTAGTGTCATGAAATTCCTCATGCTCATCTGAATCAGATTTTTAAGCGACTTCAATATAGTGCACTTGACCTTTCCCCAAAAATCTGTGTCCTGGAACCCATGGTTCTCTACAAGTAAAACAAAGCTTTTTCCTTCGTAATTCACTCCTAGTCTCTTCATCTACCTTATTTTTTGCAACATTTATCACATCTTTTGGTGGTAGTGTTGGGAAAGTCTTTTTCTGAAAATTTCCCTTATGTCGCCAAAGATTTGGAGGTTTTTGATTAGTGACTGATTTCATAGGCACGCAAGTTTCAAGTTGCAAGCTTCTTTTGATAGCTTCCTATAAGGTTGAGGGTGAGAAAGCCTTAACCAAAACCTTAACAAAATCTTCTAAACCCTCAAGAAAAAGATAAACAATCCTCTTTTCACTCATATCAGGTACCATAACAACCACTTTTTGGAACTCTTCTATATACTCATTAATTGATTTGGTTTGCTTCAACTTTGACAATTCTTTAAAGTACTCTTCATCAACCTTGAGGTCAAATCTATCTATCACTCTTTGATTGGAATAATCAAATGTAGTTACCTGATCATGACCTTGAGTAGTCATTCCATGATACCACCAATCATAGGCTGCATCTTCCAAGTGTAGACTTGCAAATTGAACAACATCACTCTCCTTCATGGGGTTAAGTGTGAAGAAAGTCTATAATTTTTGTAGCCATGCTCTAGCTGAAATTTTATTTGTTCCATCAAAAGTAGGTGTTGTAAAATTGCTTATTTTATTTTTTAGCTCTCTTCCACTTATGTCATGCTCCTTCCTGTTCTGTTTCTTGGGCATCAAAGTGTTCATCATATCCACATATTCTCTAAAAGGAACCAAACTACGAAAGTCATCATCTAAGCCATTGTAAGTAGCTCTTAATGCAATCAAGTTACTTGTAACCTCTTCCATGGGATTAATGGCTAGATTTGGTACTGGTGGCTCATCTGCAGGCAAGAAAATAGTTTTGGTTGATTTAGATGGTAAGGATTTCAGATTTCTTGGCTCCTCTGAAGTGTTCCCTTTCTCATTAAAAGATGCAAGTCCTTGTAGTTTTTCTATCAATATTCACAAAGCCTCTCTAGTTTCTTCCAAACTATCCACTATTTGCTTCTAAGTATTTTGGATGTCTTGGAAGAATTTCTTTGCCATCTCATCTGGATCAGCCATACTTTTCCCTTCCTAGGATTTTGTACTTTTACTTTCAATTGGAGGTTTGATCAAAATTTCTTTATTATTTTCTCGCTGCGAATATCTTTTTTCTCTTTCACTTAGTTGCATGCAACCATAAATTTTTACATGCAACTGATTAGAAGCAACATGCAACCATAAATTATGACATGCAAGATCTAGGTAGTCGTCAAAACTGACATGCAAACTTCTACAAACCCTCAGGCTGGCAAGATCATAGCTCTTATACCACTAAAATGTCCCTTTCTCTAATTTTATATGATATTTCAAGCCTCAAATCAGATCTTTAAAATCAAGCAACCAATATTTCAAAGATCCACCAATTTCTCAATAAGCCCCAAATCGAGTATGCTAGAAATAGTGCTAAAAGCTTCACAGCTTCACCTATTATTGATAAATCTGAAAGTGGAAATTTTTACAAAAATTTGAGCAGCATAACAGCCTATAAAATTATATTTCCAGATCTGTATAACATGCTCAGAATAGCTCCCAAACGGAGGACAAAACAATGCTCATCGGGCTCTCGAAAATAGCACAAAATAGCCCAAAATTACCACAAAAACTTAATAATATATCACAAAAGTATAATCATATCCAAATAAATATATTCAACTCTATTTTAACATTTTAAAGTCTGATATACAGCAGCAACCCAAACTGATATGAAATACCCAACCAGAAACACCAAACTCTTACAAAAAACACACTCGAAAACCCACAAATCTGCACTGTTCAGCACAAAGGCAAACTCTGCATGAGTATGCACATGGAATGGCTTCAAAATCCAATCCTTAGCCTTCCTAGAAACCTATTAACTCCCGTTCTTGGGTCTCCTTCTCCATAGGTTTGGCAACCTCTGAAGAACAACAAAGAAATGAGCAAAAATCAAGTTCTGGAATGAACCCAAAATGCCTCCAAACCCCTTAAAAGAGGGCATAACCCTAACTCACGTCCAAGAGGGGTTAATAAAATATAATTTAATAATAATTTTTATTTATTAGTCCATTGGTTTCCAAAGATTAGCCCCTTTTGCTGAAACTTCACCTTTTTGGGGCCTGCTTGCCTTAGCAAAGTTTATTATTTTTAATTATTTGAAAAGGGGACATGACAATTGTTGGGTTCACCAAAATGTATAGGGTAAAATATAGATGATAAATAGGGTTTTATAATAATGTAAATGAAAGAGACCTTGAACCCATATTTTACACATACATATAGATTGTTATGATATGGGATGTTGTAGAAGACTAATATTGAAATGAAGAAATAAAAGGTACTTACCTCTGAAAAGAATCGGCTGAAAACCCTATCAAATGATCTCAAAAATGATCAATTTCTGTGATCCTAAACTAAAACTACAAGATCTTCAAAACCCAAAAATATTTTTCTTTTCTAAGGGTAGGTCGACCTTGACCTAGATAGTGGGGCACAATTGTAGCCTAGGGCACAATCGTACCCCAAAAATTCAATCTTGACCTACACTACTCTGACAAAATTTTTATTCATGGATCCTATAAGTTTGATGAAAAGGGTATCCAAATATGCAATTTAATTTTTTGTTCCACACTTGCACCTACAAGAAAAATGGATTTTTTTGTTGGATGGGGGGTTTTGCTTAGTCAAACCCCAGTTTGGAATCAACCTTGAAATTAAATTGAAATTTCAATATGTATAAACAAATTAAATGGAATTATTCACCTTGCTTATATTAAAATCATTCTGGAGAATTCAAATCCTTGAATCCACAAGTATGGATGCTCCAAATGAATGTAGAATAGGATGCAGGATGTCTCAAATAAATGGCATTAGATCTTCAACACCAATCTTGAATGGATCTTGGATTAGGAAGAGGCTTAAATGGAAATTTATGAATCTTCAACAAGAGGGATCCATAGAGCTTGAATCCTTTAATGGCTACTAATGAATCTCCTTGATGAATTGAATGCTCAAAGATGGATGCTTGCTGGAAATTGATAATGCTTAAATGCTTGACGGATAGTAGATCTTCACTTCATAGGTGTAAACTTCATAATAGGTGGATGTCAAAATGAGGGAAGAAGGCTTCCTTATATAGAGATCTAGGGTAGAAACTTCTAGAGAAGGCCAACATGGGAGCATTAAATCCCAATTAACCTTAATCCCTAGCAAGGAACCTAGATTAAATGAAATTTAAGAGTGTACCATTTTGAAACTTGAAATAGCCAACCTAGAAGTGGGAAAACAACTTTTTATGAAACTTGACATCTAAAAATCATGGAACCTTGAAACATGGACCTAGGGTTAGGGACAAGGTCGACCATGCTCTAGGTGAGGGTTGAGATCTTCCTTGACCTAGGTCATCCTTGACCCAAAGCTCTTCCTTGACCCAAAAGGAAAGAATCTTAGTATCTCAATCTAGAATGCCAAAAAAGTGGAAGAAGAAAGTGTAAAAGGGGGCAGAATAGGGGAAAAAGTAGATCCAAGTCAAAGACCCATTCAAGACACTTGACATGACCTCAAATCACCTACTCAGAGGGGTAAACACTCTTAACATGGAAGTGCTTCCATTTTAAAGTGATACACCATCTCATATAGTGATGGGAACACAAACCAACAACAGAATAGACACAATAGAAGGGGGGAATTATATTAACTGAGAAAATATGCTAGTACAAATAGTGCAGAGAAAATAAGCTTCAAAACATGCCCTACGGGCTTACAATAGCATAAATCTGGAGAATATTTCTCCTTTTAGCACCTCCTCTCAAGCTCCAATCCGAACTGCCTTTTACAATGCCAGAAATCTCCTTAAATAGACCCCGGAGGGTTAAGGACTAGGAGTACATTCTAGAAAGTGCTAGTAGGCATCCACCAACAAAATAGAAGGTTCCAGAAGCTGCGTTAGAAGTCGGTGCGATTCTAGAAGAATCCAGAAACGGTAGCCGAAGTTTCAGGAGGCATAACTTTTGAACCGTAACTCCGATTGACGAACCGTTTACATTTTCGAAAAGCTCTCAAAGCGCTCTATAGCCCTATGGACAAGCTTTGCTCGTCCCCCATTTTTTGACCCTTTTCGAGGTCATTTAATACCCCAAACCTGACTCTGAAGCATTCTTAGGGGGTCTCCAAAACTCGAAAAACTGCAATAACTTTCAAACCGTGGGGCCTTTTGACCTGATTCTTTTTCTGGAATGCTCTAAATCTCGATTACATTCATCTGGCCAAGTCACACCTTCTAGGTCACCAAAATGATGGTCAAATTGCATGCTCCTATTTTTTCAAGATTTTTAAATGCACTGATAGTTGAACTATGAGAGTTGGAACCTTTATTTGAGCCAAATGGGTATCCAAAAATGCAAAGACATAAAATAGAAACTAAGTCTAAGTACATTTTTTTGGGTGACACAGGATTGCCCTTATACCTCTGGATGCTCCTGCATCAGACACCCAGGGTAGATTGAAAAGTGACCCTGTCACTTTATGGATGGTAGAGGAAATCCCAAATGGGAAACCTCAGCTGCTGAAATCCAAGTTGAGTCTTCGATCGGTCGTCCTTTCCATTTGACCAAATACTCTTCATACTGCCTGTTTCTGGTACTCCTACCCACACGATGATCTAGAATGTCTTCTATCTCCTCCTTCTTAGAAGCAGGAATTGGACATGGCTCTAAAACCAGCTCCTCATCAGTACCATCATCATGATACTCTGTCAAATCTGCAATGTTGAAAATGGGAGAAATGTGAATACCATCTGGCAACTCAACCTCATATGCATTTCCTGAGTTATGTTTCTTCAAAATTTTGCAGGGACCAAATTTCTTCATTTTCAGCTTGTTGTAAGTACCAACTGGAAATCTTTCTTTTCGTAAGTGCACCATGACAAGATCCCCTACTTGGAATTCCTTATGTCTTCTCCTTTGATCAGCCCTAGCTTTATACTCTTGATTCATCTTGATAATGTGTGCTTGGACCTCCTCATGTAGACGCTTGATGTGTTCAGCAAAATCCTCAGCTTCAGCACTTGTTCTCTCCCCTTGTTCTATCTTCCTCAATTCTGGTGCAGTCCTTGGGCTATTTCCATATACAATTTGAAATGGTGATTTTCCAATACTCCTATTTACAGAGTTATTATAAGAAAACTCTGCCTATGGTAGAATCAAATCCCATCCCTTGGGCTTATCTCCAACTAAACATCTCAGCAAATTGCCCAGACTTCTATTTACCACTTCTATTTGGCCATCAGTCTGTGGGTGATGCGTGGAACTGAATTTCAAGTTTGTTCTCAACTTCTTCAACAATGTCCTCCAGAAATACCCCACAAATTTAGTATCTCGGTCAGAAACTATACTTCTTGGAAGACCATGTAGTCTTACCACCTCTTTGAAAAACAAGTCTGCAATATGGACAGCATCATGAGTTTTGTGGCATGGAATGAAATGTGCCATTTTGGAGAACCTATCAACCACCACGAATACTGAGTCATTACCCCTTTGGGTCCTTGGCAATCCAAGAACAAAATCCATACTTATGTCCTCCCATGGCCTTGATGGAACAGGCAATGGCTGATATAGGCCAGTATTTTGACTAAACCCCTTGGCCACTTGACAAACCTGGAAACTCTGTACAAACTTCTTCACATCCTGTGTAATTTGAGGCCAAAAATAATGTTCTCTAAGAATGGAAATGGTCTTATCCTAACCAAAATGTCCTGCCATCCCTCCACTGTGTTTCTCCTTAATCAGATTTTCCCTCATGGAACTCCTTGGAATGCACAATTGACTACCTTTGAACAACATGCCATCCTGAATCAAATAGTCTAACCACTTGGTTCTATCTACAGCAACAGGTTCTTTACAAGCTTTCCATGCTTCAGCAAAATCAGGATCCTCAGGGTACAAATTCTTGAGTTCATCAAACCCAACTACTTCAACCTGCATTGTTGTAAGCAACAATTGTCTCCTACTTAATGCATCTGCAACCCTGTTAGATTTTCCACTCCTATGCTTTAACACAAATGTATAACTCTGCAAGAATTCTACCCACTTCATATGCCTCTGATTCAATTTACCTTGGCTATTTAGGTACGGTAATGCCTGATGATCAGTATACAAAAAAAATTCCTTTGGCAATAAATAATGCCTCCATTTCTTTAAGGCTTGAACTATTGCATAGAACTCTTGATCATAAACAGAATACTTCTTCTTTGCATCATTCAATTTTTCACTAAAATATGCAATAGGCTTACCTTCTTGGCTTAATACAGCCCCAATAGCACTACCACTAGCATCACAGTCCACCTGGAATACTTTTCTGAAATCTGGAAGTGCCAACACAGGCTGTTCAGTCACCTTCTTCTTCAGCAATTCAAAACTTCTCGCGGCTGCTGCAGTCCATTTGAACTCTTTTCTATCCCCTCTTATTGTATCAGTTAGGGGTGCACATATGCCACTGAAATTCTTAATAAACTTTCTGTAAAAACTAACCAGACCATGAAATGATCTTACCTCAGTAGCAGACCTTGGAGTAGGCCATTCCAAGATGGCTTTTACCTTCTCTGGATCCATTTTGAGACCTTCAGGTGATATAACAAATCCCAAATAGACTAACTCCCTTTTTGCAAAGACACACTTCTTTAGATTAATTAATAGTTTCTCTTCCCTTAGCCTTTCAAGGACACTACGAATATGTAGTAAATGTTCTTCCAAAGTCTTGCTGAAAATTAAAATATCATCCAAATAGACAATAACAAATTTTCCCAAGAACTTCTTAAGTACCTCATTCATGAGCCGCATGAAGGTGCTTGGGGCGTTCGTTAATCCAAAGGGCATGACTAACCACTCATAAAGACCCTCCTTGGTCTTAAAGGCTGTTTTCCACTCATCTCCTTCTCGAATCCGTATCTGATGATAGCCACTCTTCAGATCTATCTTTGTGAAGTACTGAGCTCCACTCAAGCAGTCCATAAGATCATCCATCCTTGGTAAAGGAAACCGGTACTTGATGGTTATCCTATTTATAGCTCGAGAATCTATACACATCCTCCACTCTCCATCCTTCTTTGGTGCAAGTACTACAGGTACTGCACATGGACTCAGGCTCTCTCGAATCAAGCCCTTCCTCAACAGCTCCTGAACCTATCTATTTAGCTCCTCTGTTTCAGTAGGAGTCATCCTGTGAGCAGCCTTGTTAGGCAAACTAGCTCCTAGAATCAGATCTATTTGATGACTGATTTGCCTTACTGGTGGCAATCCATCTGGAACATTATCAGAGATAATATCTCCAAATTCTCCTAGTAAATCTGAAACTTCAAATGGTATTTCACTACTACCTTCTTTATCTTTTCTAGGAATCAAAGCATAGCACATGCGCTGATGTTTCATGCCATCTAAAAACTTCCTTCCATCAACAAGACAAATCCTAGCACTGCTACATACCTTTTCACCTTCCTTTTTCATGGGCTTCAATTTGTGGCAAACTCCATCCTTTATCAGAGAGTATGTGTTTGCATGTCCATCATGTATTGCATGTCTATCAAACTGCCATGGTCTACCCAACAATAGATGGAAAACATCCATCGAAATAACATCACAAAGAACTTCATCATGGTAACTCCCAATTTTGAATTTTACTAAACATTGTTCACTTACCAGGACCTTATGATCATCTTTTACCCAAGAAATCCGATAGGGCTGGGGATGTTTCTCCCTCTTGAGCTTCAGCTTAGAGACCATCTCTTCGGATACCAAGTTATCAGTGCTACCACCATCAATGATCACATCACAACATTTATCCTCACACTTGCATCTGGTATGGAACAAACTCCTCCGTTGTCCTGGTTCATTTTCACCACTTAGTAGGACTCTTTCATTTACCAAGGTCTCTCCTCTTTCTGCATCCTCTGAATGTGATGATTGTGCATCCTCATCCATATGAGCAACCCTAGCTTGGCCCTCAGCTCTCCTATCTGTCCTTCCTTGTCGTTGAGGGCATTCAAAGGCACGATGACCTTCTTCATTGCAATGGAAACAGGTACCACGGAAGCCTCCTCTTCCTTGCCCACGTCCTCTACCTCTTCCTCTTTGATTTCCAAAATCTTGATCATGGGAGCGATTGAAACCCTCATTCCTCTGGTTCCTACTAGTACCCTCATCTTCATTTTTCTTTTGAGTTTCATTGCGGCTTCCAGATGATCTACCGCTTCCCCTTCCTCCTTGACCGTGCCCTCTTTGTCTTCCTTCAAACCTTTTACTCAGCTTCTCTTCAACTCGTAGGGCAAACTAGTATGCTTCTTCAACACTGGTCATTCTTACCAGACTTAATTCCTCCTGGATGCTAGGTCGTAACCCACTGATATAATGAGCAACCTTCTCCTTATTTGCTTCTGCATGCCCCGCTCTAATCAGGAGTCGGTAAAACTCCTCTGTATATTCTTGGACTGATCTTCCTACTTGCTTTAACCCATGCATCTTCTTAAATAGATCAAGCTCATAGTCCACAGGAATGAACTGCTTCTTCAATTTGTCCACCATGCGATCCCATCTTGTGATCTTCTCCTTTCCTCTTCTAAGTCTTTCCAGTTCAATCTCTTGCCACTAGATTTTGGCATGGCCTTTTAGTTTTGCCTTTGCAAACTTAACCCTATCTGGGTCCCTTATATCCTCATACTCAAAGTATTCGTCCAGTTCATTGATCCAATCGATCAACTCATCTGGTTTCAAATTTCCCGAAAATATACCCACTTCAATTGTAGGTCTTTTCCCAAACCTAGAAATGGCCCTAAAAAGCCTTTCCTCTACAGGATTCAGAACTTCCCCGTCAACTTCCATTACTTCCTCTTCATTGTCATCCTCACTATTGTCATCTGTGGCAATATTTGCTCCTCTACGAAGCTCCTCTTGCAATGCTTGTACCTGTCTCTGGAGGGCTCTAACCTCCTCAGGATCAATAGCTCTGGCTCTTCCACCACGCTCTCTTCATGGAGGCATCTTCTAACTCGAACCCACAACCACACAGTCCTAGTGCAAACTGCCTCACAGTCGGCGCTCTGTCTACACACTCAGGAAAACCCGCTCTGATACCACTTGATGGGAACACAACCCAACAACAGAATAGACACAATAGAAAGGGGGAATTATATTAACTGAGAAAATATGCTAGTACAAATAGTGCAGAGAAAATAAGCTTCAAAACATGCCCTACGGGCTTACAATAGCATAAATCTGGAGAATATTTCTCCTTTTAGCACCTCCTCTCAAGCTCCAATCCGAACTGCCTTTTACAATGCCAAAAATCTCCTTAAATAGACCCCGGAGGGTTAAGGACTAGGAGTACATTCTAGAAAGTGCTAGTAGGCATCCACCGACAAAATAGAAGGTTCCGAAAGCTGCGTTAGAAGTCGGTGCGATTCTAGAAGAATCCAGAAACGGTAGCCGAAGTTTCGGGAGGCATAACTTTTGAACCGTAACTCCGATTGACGAACCGTTTACATTTTCAGAAAGCTCTCGAAGCACTCTATAGCCCTATGGACAAGCTTTGCTCGTCCCCCATTTTTTGACCCTTTTCGAGGTCATTTAATACCCCAAACCTGACTCTGAAGCATTCTTAGGGGGTCTCCAAAACCCGAAAAACTGCAATAACTTTCAAACCGTGGGGCCTTTTGACCTGATTCTTTTTCTGGAATGCTCTAAATCTCGATTACATTCATCTGGCCAAGTCACACCTTCTAGGTCACCAAAATGATGGTCAAATTGCATGCTCCTATTTTTTCAAGATTTTTAAATGCACTGATAGTTGAACTATGAGAGTTGGAACCTTTATTTGAGCCAAATGGGTATCCAAAAATGCAAAGACATAAAATAGAAACTAAGTCTAAGTACATTTTTTTGGGTGACACAGGATTGCCCTTATACCTCTGGATGCTCCTGCATCATATAGTTAGGTCTTCATATAGATTTTCATCCTACCTTAAGAATTTTGTAGATTCATCATCTTTTATGTCATATACTTTAGGTATCCAAATTTACTCAAATAAAATATAGATCAAAAAATCCTCCATCACCCCTATTCTAGTTAAGCATTAGGTATTACTTTGTTGAGAATTTTCTACCCTAAATCCTACATCCATCACACTATCTCAGTTATCCCTCAAACAAAGCATTTTTTAGGGCAATCTATCTTTGCCATTTTTGTCCCTCACCACCTAGAGAAAAAGATTAGGCTCCACACTTGATCATATTTGTCTTCTAAAAAGTCACAAGTTTACCTTGGGGCTGATATCACCTCCATATCTTAGGCTTACACATAAGGAAAACATTCTCTTTTTTACTTTGACACCACATCACTAAGCTTTAGGCTTCCTAGAGTTCATATCACTCAATCACTTCCACTCTCTTGTCATATGTCATTTTGCATCTTAAAACACCCTTACATCATAGTTATTGTCCTTAAAAGTATTTTAGCAACACCATCCATAAGAATATACTTGCACTCATTATCCCAAGAATCTTGCATTTCATCCTTAGGAATATCATTCTTTCATGTCACCTACCACATATCTCACTAATAACTAAAGAAAGAAGAAAGATATGGATCCAAATATTAGGAATAGTTCAGCTAGTGCACAACTTTACTCTTTGGTGTCTTCAATTACAGATAATCCACCACCACAAAATCTAGAAGAATCAAGTCCCTCACTAGATATAGATGTGTTTATGAACCAACCAAGGCATGCAACTATCATTAATGACATCATAAACTGAAATAGAGAAACCATTATGGAAAATTTCCTACGGGACAATGTTGGTGTCTTTGGTTTTGGGCGACCACCATCTCTAGATATATTTTATCCAGCTCACTCCCTATTTGGTAGATTTCCAACACCCACTGGTCCATCTAATCCAAAATGATTCTTTTTTCATCCCACAAGGGGGATATCAAACAACACAATCAGAACCTATGGACGTTAATAGCTCGTCAACCCAACTTGGTGCTCTTATCCCACCAAACAATCAACTCATCATCTCTTAATCATTAGTCCATGCCACACATCAATAACCTCCTATCTCCAACACTAGTTTTGGCATTGCTTCACCATTTACATATGTTCCATTCAATATTATAGGATCTTCCTCTTCCCAAAGTGTTTAGTCCACTTCAAACATACCCACTAGCAATACATCTAGCACATCATAGTCAACCATCCAATCAACATCACAATCCATTTTGTAAATGTCATCAACCAAGCCTACCAATCTACCTTTCCTTTCTTCTAATCCATTTGCATCTATGTCAAATTTTGCCATTCCATTTCCACTTTGTCTTTAGGGTTTTAGAAAAACACAAGTGGTTACCACAAGCTTTCCATTAGTACTCCTGTCATGCCAACTTTCTAAGAACATCAATCGATGCCACCACCAATCAATCCATTATATCACTAACTACATCTCAATGCCACCCTTAGGAAGTAGCCAAACGATCCTACTAAAACCACCAACAACAATGAGGATTGATTCCCTTCAGCAACTATTTGGCACCCATCACCACTTAGTTGCCTTCTCAAGTTCAAATGCAACCATTATATGTTAGGCCAAATTTACCATCTCACAATATAGCCTCACTATTTCCACCACCATCTCTCTAGCAACAACCACCTCAACAACCATATATCCAAGCACCAACATAGAATTATTTATCTAGGTAGAAATCCTACATCTACCCACCCTAACAATAGTCCTCTTAGTAGATGTAGTAATACATTCAACCACCAACCTAGAAAACAATAAATCCTACTCAAAACACCATTCAATCCACACTTAATCCACTGTAATACATCTAGCAAAACCATCTATATTCACCTACATAATCTAAGACATACCTTGTAGTGGGGGCACTAGGACTGAGGGTACCAGTATCAACACTAGTCAACTCTAAATGGGAAGAGATTAAAAATGCTCTCAAAGCACTCAAAGATCGAATAGATTCCAAAAAATTCAAATTTGAAATAGTTTCCCATATCCATTTTACAAATCAATCATAATGACACCATTTCCCAAACATTTTGAGCTTCCTAAGTTTGATAAATTTAGAGGGAAAGGAGATCCAATTACACATGTAAGAGAATTTTATATGCATTTCCAAGAAGTGGCTTACAATGATGTGTTTCTCATGCATCTATTTCCTAAAAGCTTAGGAGGGTGTGCTCTTGAGTGGTTCTGTTGAATTCCTCATGACACCATCAAAACCTTCACTAAATTATTAGAGGTATTGTAGCCTAGTACACTCACTTAGTTGAAACTAAATTATCCATAGTTGACTTAGTTCATGCCAAACAAAAGGGAGGAGAAAGCCTTTCAAACTACTTGTAAAGATGGAAAACTCTCACAACATAGTTTTGGCCTTGTTAAACTGTTCATCAAAAATTACCATCCTAGTTTTGCACATCACATGGTCATGAATTGTCTCCAAACATAAAAATACATCAAGGAAAATGGAATGGTCCTTGAACAAGGAATTATTAAAGATGGAAACATTAAGATCTACAAGGAAAACACCCAAGACTAAGGTCAATACAATGACAAACCATGGTACTAGAACAAAAATAAAAGCATAGTTATTGATGGAGCCACAAACACTCGACATGTTCATGTAGTCGGGTCAACATCTAATGCACCCAACACCTTTTATCAACAATAGAAACTAATTTATAAATAGCCACATGTACAAACCAATCAACATCCTCAAAATTAGACCAACACTATCACACTCTTAGTTGGACCAAAACCATGCATTCAAAGGAAACCTCAAGTATACACCCCATTGGGTGAACCCCTTGATATTATTTTTGAGAAATTGGCCAAGGATAACCTTATTCAATACCCATAGACACAACCATTAGAACACAATTAGTCTCAAGCATCCTAGTATAAAGAAAATGAGTTTTGCAAATTATATCACATTAAGGGGCATACCACCCTTGAATGCATGCAACTCAAAGAACATGTCCAAGATCTTATTGACCAAAATGAGATCATAGTGGGGGCACAACCCTCTCCAAATGAAATATTATTGATATATCAAAATTCTTTTCCTCCACACAAAAAAAACATAGGAAAAGTCCCTACAAACAATCTTTCACCAACAAACTAAACAATGCTCAAAACAAACAAGGTAATAATCAAGACAAGTCTTAGAACCATACATCAACTTACTTGGACTACAGAAACCTAATCAGACACATATCACAGGTAGAACCTTCAACAAATTTTATAAACATTAAAGGCCCAAATGCCCAATACGCAGTCACCAATAGAATAGCTTGACTCAACATAACTAGAGCATCTATATCTACCCCATCAAGAATCTCTTCATTAGGACCAAAATATAACATCTTGAAACACCTTGGAAATATGTTAGCTCAAATCTCCATTTTAGATCTCTTATGCATAAGCCCACTTTATCAAGAGATCCTTGATAGTGCTCTTCATGAGTCACACATCCCCAATGACATTAATACCACCAAATTTTGCAACCCAATAGGCCATCTATCTATCTTATGTGTATTATCTTTCAAAACCTCAAACATCCCAACTATTGAACCTTATCACATACTTCCACTTTGCATAACTTTCATGGTTTTCAATTTTGTAGTCAAATAGGTCATGATAGATAATGGATTAGCCTTGAATCTATGTACTTTAAAATTCATCAAACAAGCAAGATACACTGAGGCAAATATTTTAAATGAAGCCTTCACTATCAAAGCATATGATAATATGAAATACACCACTAAAGGAACTATCATGCTACCTATCAAAGTTGGCCCAACCACTCAAGAAATAATTTTTCATATAGGTGATCATAACCTTCCATACAACATCCTTCTTAGTCAACCATGGATTCATTCCATGAAGGATGTTCTATCCACCCATCCACACTAATCCTAAACCCTTTTCTTATTTCAATGTAGTAGATGCTTCATACAACAACCATTATCCTAGAATCAAGATCAGCAACACCATGGCTAGCTCCTCTAGCACTTGTCACAATCTAGAATCCATTTTATCCTACACTCTTTCCACAATTAAGATCAACTACCAAGGTTATGGAGAAGATATTCTTTTGGTTGTCTTTTTTGTTGGTGCTCTACCACTTGATCCACATACTAGAGGGTGCCTAATCTATCAAGTGCCAAAACTAGACATAGTACCTCAACTCAAAAAACTTGGAAACACCACAACTATTACTAATAGGATCCTTGGTGGAGAGGAAACAACTACTGATATTACCACATGGTTATACAAAGATCCACATCTAAAATGTGAAGAATACTAGACTATTTAAAAAATAAATGTCCACAATCACATTTTCTTTCTATTGAGCAATGAGATTATCAAGGAGGTGATCTTGGTCATGAAGAGTCACGCATTAGATAACCCATAGAAGCCTACAAAGAAGAGAAAAAGAAAGGCCTAGATTATGGACTCCTCACAATTGGGGGCACCACAAAAGATGGTCATGCCTTTATAAACATCCAAAACAATCTCATTGAGGTTGAAAACATTCCTAAGGAAGTAAAAAAGAAAGCCTATAATGATATTTTCCTTGAAAAAATTATCTTAGGAGCATTTTTTCTCTATGAGATTTCCACTAACCTCATAGACTTGCCACTCATGCATCCCAAACTTATTGATTGAAACCAACCAAGTGTTATCTATATTGACAAATTCTCCATGGAGGATGCACTCCTTAGATTCATAAGAGTCAAAATACCACACAACAAAGAACTTCTGCATTTAGCTTATGTCTACAAGTTGGATCCAAAGGGTTACTTTAGGGAGGAGCAAATATTTAATCATAAAAATGAGAAAAGAAAAGAAAAGAAAAAGGAAAAAAAGCAAAGCAAAAGTATTCCTTGGTGAAAAATCTTCTAAAACACCATTGAATCACTCAAAAAGTAAAATGAAAATAAAGATGCATTCAATGGTGGAAAATTTATTGAGGAACCCAAGGATGGATATTTCATCCTTCCTCCACAAGATCACATGCCTACAATATCATTAGTCTTGGTAGAGGAAACTATACCAGTCAATATCTATTTAACAAAGATACCAAAGATCACACACATTGATGCATCTCGACCACCTAAACAAGTAGAACTACTCATCAAGGTCCTTCACCAAAATATTGGTCATTTTGCATGGTCCTACCAAGACATGTTAGGGTTGGACCCCAAGTTAGTGGTACACCACTTGGCTGTAGATCCAAAGGATAAAAATAATCAAGCAAAAACTCTGTAAGATGCATCCTAAAGTTACTTTAGTGGTTAAAGTGGAATTACAAAATTTTCTAGATGCAAATATCATTCACCTAATTGACTACTTAGATTGTATCTCCAACATGGTACCTGTCACAAAGCCTTCTAGTGATACAAGGATTTTCATAAATTTCAGGGATCTTAACAAGGCTTGTCCAAAGGATGATTTCCCATTACCAAATATCAACATGATTTTCGATCTCATGGCAACCCATGAGCTCTTGTAACTCATGGATGGTTTCTCTAGGTACAATATGATTTAGATAGTGGAAGGAAATCAACATAAAACAATATTTACCAACCCTTGGGGGACCTTTAATTACAACATGATGCCATTTAGGTTGAAAAATGCTAGGGCAACCTATCAACAAGCCATGATGTTCATCTTCCATGACCTCATCTAAAAAACTCTTGAGGATTATGTTCATGATATTCTATTCAAACCTCTTAATGCCCTTGATCACTTATCTCACCTCAAGGAAGTATTTGATCAGCTAGATAATTATTGTCTCATGCTCAACCCCAAGAAATGTGTCTTTGATGTCACATCTAGAAAGCTCCTAGGATTCATTGTATCAAGGAATGGTATTGATATTGGCCCTAAAAGGGTCAAGGTTGTCATGGATACGGCTCATCCTAAGACACTCAGAAAACTTCTCTCTCTAGGGAAAGCTACTATTAGTAAGAAGATTCATCTCATAGCTAGCTAATAAGTGTCAACCATTTACAGGGCAAAAACATAAATCTGTGTCACCGTTTATGATACCAAAACCTATTTTGGTCAAATCTCATTTCTCTATCAAAACTCAATTCTTTTCAAAAACTAAAAATACCCTTTTATAGATCTCAGATTCAATATCATCATTACATAAATTTTTGAGTGTTTTGATTAGTTATAATATTTTATAATCTCAAAATATTATAAGTCAATATTTCAACATTTCAGAAGATGCTCCCTCAAAAAAGGGAAAAAATTAGTAAATCATATCAAAAAAATTAAAAAATTATATTTATCTCTAGAGGAGAGAATCCTCTTCACGAATATGTAATTTTTTTTTCAAAAAGGTATAGATTTGGTAGGGAACTTTTGACAGGAGGAAAAAACTATTGGATTCTAATAAGGTCAAACTTGACTACTTATAACAAAGAAAATATACATCAAAAATAATTATTTCTTTTTTTGTTCACTAGCTATACATGTCATCTATAAGATATTTTCAAATCAAAACAAAAATAGATGATTTGCATATAATTGTTTGATGAGAACTACACCCTATATTTTTTATAGTTAAAAAATGAAATTCAAAGTAAAATAAAATGAATAAATTCTTATTCAAAAAAATTATAAATATTATAGGCATAAAATTCATCCAATTCCACACATTTCATCAGTTTACATCATCTTCATATTTTAAACACAAATACCATTTTTTTTGTCATTAATGTTGAACTGTCACATTCTGATATTTCATTTCTTTATAAAAGGTTACACAGGTTTGTGCTTTTACCCTGCACACTTACTCAAAAAGGATCAAAATTTAAAGTGATATCCTATTTTCCAATGTAACTTTGAACTAATCAAGCAATACTTGGCTAATCCCCCTATCTTGGTTCCACTAGTTGCAGGAAGACCACTCATATTCTACATCACAGCTACTCCAATATCACTAGGTGCTCTTCTAGCACAACTTGACGATGAAGGAAAAGAGAGGGCTATTTAGTACATCAGTCACGCTCTTCTTGGGTATGAGCTTAATTACACACCCATGGAAAAATCTTTCCTAGCCATGATATTCACCACCCAGAAGCTTTGTCATTACATTATGCAACTAATATCCAAGATTGATTCATTGAAATATATGTTATCATGCATAGTACTCATAAGATACCTAGCCAAATGGGTCATTCTTCTCATTGAGTTTGACATCCAATATGTCAACCAAAAGGATATCAAAGGTCAAGCTATAGAAGATCACTTGGTTGGTACACCCTTGGTTACTAATCACCCTCTCATATGGAGTTCCCAGATGATCATCTCTGCTTGATAGAGGAACAACCATCCTAGAAATTATACTTTGATGGATCTTACACATCTCATGGTTTTAGAGTCAGTATAGTATTGGTCACTCCTCAAGGTGACTACATTCCTAGATCTTTTAAACTCCAATTCTAGTGAACCAAAAACATCTTAGAGTATGCAACTCTTAATGAAAGACTCAAAATAGTAGTTGAGTGGAACATCATAGAGCTACAAGTCTTCAAAGATTTACAACTTATTATCAGAAAAGTCTTGGATGAATATTAGAATAAGGATAATAAGCTTTAGCCTTGCAAAGAATTGGTAGATCAATTAAAAAAAAACTTTACTTTGATCCAATTCACACAAGTGCCTAGATTGAAAAACAAGACTATATATGCCATGACTACTATTGGTTCACTTTTGCAGATCCCTAGGGAGGCTACACAATATGAATTCTTAGTTGAGCATCTATACTAGCCCGCATACAAGAATGATGAACCAACATGGGTATGCATCTTGGTTTGTTCTTAATCCACATGGTACCACAAAATTCATGTTCACCTACTAAATGGTATCATATGTCCCCATCTCACATGAACCCTGTTGGTGTTTGAAAATGTTACCAATTTTCAATTATCTTGATGAGAATATGACACATCTAAAGGTAGCTAACTCCCATTATCAACATGCCCATTCAGACACCAGGCCAACTATAAGGCTAGACCCTTCTTCTTCTTCAGGCTCTGCAAAACCTAGGTGGGTAAACCTATAGATTCTTTATATGGTACCAGTTGTCAAAGCACACACTGAATCTAATATGAAGTAGATAAAACCCTTATATCTCCTAAAGGCTCATGAAATGACACAGATCTACAGTAGCTAGGTGCAAACCTATGCTAGTCATAAGTTGAGTGAGGGTTAGTTCTATTATAGCTCTTCAACATAAAAAGTAAAGATCGTTTGATTAATGATGTTGATTCAAAAAAACCCCTAAAATGTAGCAACATGAACAAGTGATCCTATAAACAACCAGTGTCTTATCTATTGGGAAAATCCATGAATCAAATGCGTACATATGAATATCTGAGACATATGTGTATCTTCAGATATCTAATCTATCCATCTAACTTGTAAATGGACATCTATGCTCAATCTAAACCTCATTCTTACATGATATCCCCATCAATAAACTTGCAATTCTGTTGATTCTCTGAAGCATTTACATAACCTCTTGGGTTATAAGCAATAATGAACTAACATACAAACCTTAAGGAGCTGCAATTACAACCTAAACTCTTTTTTCAAAGATTGTAAAACATTGAAGATCACTAATAAGGGAGACGAGAATCAGAAAGAAACTAATGAAATTCCTGTTCCTTTTATTAATTTCCTTGAAACCATACATTTAAAAGCATGCAATCAAAACATGAAAACACCTAACATGTCTGAACTATTTGTATTATCTTTAAACTTGTTGCTCACATGAGAGACATATGCTGAAGAATGGAGGTGGAATCACAGTTCTGGATCCAAAGAAGTGGTCTCATAGAATGACTGTAAATTTCCTACCGACAATGGTTTCATAGTCACAAAAAATTGGAACCTCTCAAATGGAAGAAAGAAAGAATAATATAGCTAGGAGATGAATTCTCGAATTGAAACTGAAGACGACAAGTGTCCATTTCAAATCCCATCTTGTGCAACTGAAAACCTCTTTCATCCTTTTACCCATCTGATCTAATTTTCTGTTTCATCATTACATTGTAACTAAATGGAAAATATCTCTATTTAATGATGAAAAACTCTTTGGGTCACCAAAATATCTGATTGCCTCATGAAAAAGCTAGTAAAAATGAGATTTTACTGAGTAAATATGAACAAATTCAACCCTAACTGCATTTCTATTGCCTTTTACTAATATTCAGGTCATTACCTTGACAAAAAATCAAAATTGAACTTCCTGGTCTAAATATGGTTGCAATTTAGGTACCTGATAGAAAACCTTGTACTACTTAAATAAACTGATTCCTATGCAAAAACTAACCTTGGAATCAAAAAATTCAGATCTTCCCAGTTCCGGTGGTATATTGGAGTGCTTATTTTTTATAAAAATTGCTCTAGATATGGCCTTTTGAAAATCTTAGTCCTATTCATGACTTCCATGTAGTTTTGCAAAAAAAAAAACTTTTACATAGCTTCAAACTTTATGATAAGTGAAAATTTATTTAAAAAATCTACCCGACATGATCTTTGAGAAAAAAATTTTAAATTTTCTAAAAAAAACCTTTTGAAAATTCCCCCATATGTTTCACTCGGGTCAAGCTTGGGTTGACCATATCACCACGTGTCACATGCTAATTTGTCCACCTTGCATTGTGTCGATGACACATGTCAATTTTTTGCTAACTCGCTATCTTGTCTTCCCTACAACTTTCGCTTGGTGAAATAGCGAGGGCTGCTCAATCCACCACATGGCAACATATCAGGCCACATCTCAGCACTCGGATCTATTTCCTGCCATCTCATCATCATCTGGAACCCACTTGTCAATTTTTGATTCACTAATGGTGCCACATCACCACCACACGGGTCACGACTATCTCACAAACTTAGCTAGATTTTTGAGTTTTTCGGTGACCTCGCTATGTCGCTAGCCAAATTTTCCAAGATTTCCTGGCTAGCGAAGTAGCGAGGCACTGGTTTGTTGAATTTTTTGGTCGCCCATTCTTGCTGACATCATTGACCCTTGGACTACGTGTTCTATCAAAATTTTATCTTTGATTGCTACAGCTGGCATTCACTCCTTTCATCACCCATGGGTCGGCTCCACCACAAGCAACCTTTCATGTCCACAAAAGACTCTGTGTCTTTAAGACATTTTAGTAAATAAGCAATTTCTATTTATATTGCCAAAAGTTTAAAGTATCCCCAATGTGGGATTACAACTTATCATTGTTTTCATTCTTGTTCCTCTGTTACATGTCGTTGACTCTACTCAAAAATGTTGGCATCTCCCTGTGAGCAATCCACAGTGCTTGTGGCTCTCGTGTGGCTTATTCTTCCTGTTTCCAAGTTTGATCATGCATTTTGGCATGAGTTCCTAATGCGTGGGTCAGCCCTTTTTTTGCTGCGAATGGTGATCTTCCTATTTTCTTTGACTGGCACTCTGTAACTTGTTGACTGTGGCTTCTTCATCTTTTCATCTTTGGCAGCTTGAGTGTGGTCTTTTCTATTGTGCATTGATACTACTCTTCACTTCCTTGGTGCTCATTTTTCCTTTGAACATGGCATCGGTTGTCAGGTACCTTCCATGTCTTGGATCTCCTGGTGGAAATCGCCTCTATCTCCTGCATTAACGCTTGACTTAGAGTATGCACAACCTCCACTTCTGCTTGGTGTGATTGTTGTTCCCCTACCTTAAATTTGGTGTGTTCCTAACAATTGAAGGTGGCTTGCCTCTTTTAAGAATTCAACAATCACTTTTCGTGTTTTGCGATTATATGAAGACTTGAAGCACACCATGCAACAATTTCTCTCCGCATGCACTGAAGTCTTGATGACTAAATCCTTGCCAAAGTTAATACAAGAATCAAACATGGAGGAAGTACTAGCTTCTTGTGTAGAAATGTTTTGTTGGGCCCTGTCACTTCTAGCTATAATGGCTTCAAGACTTTGATCAATAATGGCAATCAAATGGTGAAGATGAGTGAGATCTTGCTCCATTTCTTGAAGAAATCCCAAATTAATTGCAATCCCACTATTCGAGGAACAAAATGTAGGTCAGCAAGTGTTGCCCATTGCAAGAGAATAGAAAAAGATGGGGAGTATTCAGTAATGAGGAAATAGAGGAGACAAAAATAAATAAAAAATATTGCCTTTATGCATGGATTGCTCTTTGAAATGGTTATGACTTTTTTGGTGCAATATAATTTGTCAAAAGTACCCAACTCTATTTCATGCTCCTCAAATTTACAATAGTGATTACATTGGTTAAACCCTTCCCTCTCTACCTTTTGACTGTGTCTTTAAAACATATTGTCCTCGTAATTGTCCTAAATTTGATGAATTTAGTCGGGCCCCAAAGTGGGTCTAGCTAAAAAAAATTTCGTTCCTGGACAACTGAATCCTCAAACTGATCCACTAACCTTCTCAAACTGATTGGAAAAAATTTTGACCATAGATTGATCGTTAAAACTCGCCTTACCACTGATTTGCAAACTGTTAATTTTCATGTCAGAAGGTTCGTTGACTGCCTTCAAAATCTGAGTCAAATCTTTGATCAGGTCCTAAAAGTTGGTACACTGACTCTTTGTTCCACATTCTTCTACCCTATTAAATCTCATCTCATGAAAAATTTAGGGTCAAAAGATATTGACCATCAAAATCGCCCCTTCAGAATTACCTGCACCAAAACATGTCAGAATACCATAAACTGGGTTTGGATTTGGCTTGGAAAACTAGGCAAATGAGCACATGGGGAAACAAAAACTGGGACACTGACTCTATGTCATGAGGTGAATATGAATATGCGATTTGGGTTCATGACGAATCATAGGGCGCAAATGGCGATTAGTCAAAGTAGGCTACTTAGAATTTTACAAACTGGACATGCTGACAGAAAGCATTTTTTGCGAATAGAATTGACCTAGAAAAGTGTGCAAACGGATTCATCACGACTTAAAAACTGACACACTTGGAGTATTTTCAGAGTAGAACATAGGAAAATAAACCATTTGATCTAGGCAATCATGGATCTCAAGTTATAACGTCTCGAATAGGGGTCCTGATAAATCTTCAAATGCTGACACCAGTAAAGGGTTACAAATTGCGTTTGGAATTGCATTCAAAAACATATCAAAAAAATTCATCAAGACTTAAAAATTGAAACATAACAAGTCTCTGATGTCTACAATATAACACAAAAGGAATTTCAAGATTTGGGTCAACTAGGTCAAAGTTATAGCATGTCAAACAGGGCTTCCTAGAATTAGGTGCAAAGTGCAAAAGAATGAAAATAGTAACTGCCAGACTTTATGGGATTCAAAACCTATTAAAACGGACTCGAAATGATTAAAAATCTGAAACATATGTTTTTAGGTATGGATACTAGATACTCCCAGAGTGGCAAGTCATGACGCGAATATGGGTGCAATATATTAAGGCGTAAATAGGGCTTCTTATCGCTATTTGACACTGTGTAAAATGCAAGATTGACAATTTTTGAAAGCAAGACTTTGCCAAATGACTCGGAATGATTATTTAACTTCATGGAACACTTAGATAGGCTGAAAATAGGGTGTTAGAAACATTAAACACCTTTTAGGCTTCAGATTGGCAGTCGGGTGCATAGGCATCAAAAAGCTTTCATAGGGCTTAATTTCTCAACAGTGCTCAAAATAAGGACTACAATTTTGAGCGCAAACAAACCCAATGCCAGAACCTCATTCAAAAAGCATCCTACTACACTATCATAGCTAAGACCCAATATGATTATGATTATCATGAAATTCTCTCTCAATGTTTAGACCATAACAAGGTTGCAATGGTTCTCAAAGAGATAGACACTAGACTTTGTGCTGCTCACATGAGCAGTATAATCCTAGCTATGTAGATACTTAGGGTTGGATGTTATTGGCCTACTCTAGAGCGTGACATCTATGTATTTTTCAAAAGGTGCCAACCCTATCAACAACATGCAAAATCTAGGCCCCAGCTCAAAATCTTTAACCTATTGCATCACCATGGCTATTTGCATGCTTAGGGTTTGACCTTGTTGGTGTTATATCACCCCTCTCTTTATAAGGACACAAGTGGATAATCATCATGACTAATTATCTCACTAAGTGGATAGAAGAAGCCCCACTTTTCACTTCTATAGGAGTTCAAGTTTACAAGTTTATACTCTATCACATCATATGTTGCTTTGGCATCCTAGCTACCATTTTTACTGACCATGGAGGTAACTTTGAAAACCTTAATATGGAAGATTTGTGCACCTCTCTTCATACCCATCACTATTTTTCTATCCCCTACATCCCACAAGGTAGCCGTCAAGCTAAGGAAACTAGAAAAACCTTACTCAAAATCCTGAAGAAAGTTGTCAATGATTTTGGCTATGATTAGCATTTACAAATCACTCCTTGGTTTATGGTGTCAAAGTAGTACTTCCTATTGAGGTTGAAATCCCATCCTTGTGCATTTCTTTGCAAGGATGTATATTAGATGAGGATTACAGAGTAGCTAGACTCACTCAGCTAGATTTTGTTGATGAGAAAAGGAAACAAGCCTATGAATAGCTCATGGTCTATCAAAATATCCTAAAGCACAACTTCAACAAGAAGGTTCATCTGCACCAATTCCAAGAAGGTAGCATGGTCCTGAAGGAAAACGTGAAAGTCCAAGAAAATTGAGAAAAGAAGGGCAAGTTTGAGCCCACATGGCTTGGTCCATATGTTTTTATAGTATCTTTTGGCATAGGGGCATATCAACTCTTAATACTTGAGGGAGAAACAAAGAATGATCCCACCAGCATCATTCACCTCAAGAAATTATATGCCTAAGATCCTCAATGTGTCTAGCTAATCTTATGGAAAAAACCAAAAAAATCAAAAAAATCCTAAAAATGCAAAAAATGAGAGCAAATTATAAAGAAAAATAAGCATGCAATGATTAAAAATTGGCAATTCAAGTGCCTTGGGTAGGTGCCTTAGTGAAAACCTAGCAAATAGGCACCATTAGTACTTGGCCTATTCATTATCTATTAATGATCTACACTTCATACGCCACCCTAAATATTTTATCACCCATGTTCCCATTTTTCAAAGGTGTTCCAAAGATTTGATCACTGCACTGTCACTATCATAGCATACTATCCCTATTTCTAAGCTTGGAAATCTTATTAGCACAGTATATTCTACCATGATTGGCACATTTATAATCCCCCTATACCTTACCACCTATTTCATATTAGTTGTAATTTATTCCTCATACCATGTCCATGTATCATACCCTTGTAACAACAATGTACTATATCAGATTGTATCATGCTACCTCCTTATCCTGAGCTTTTCCCATTATATACAAACCCTCCTCACATACTAAACCAATTGGATATGACCCTTGCATGTTCCAAAACTGTGTTCATTTGTGATCACATGATGCAATTGGGAAATATTATTTTCTTTTGGATCATCCAGTATCATTTCCACTTTGATTCCTCTAGGACTCATGTGTAATGCTAGGGAAGTCCTTGTGTGCTTGTCCAAGTTAGTCCTACATAATATTGGGGTAAAGGCCTTGATGTTCTTGGTAACCTTGGCATATACCTAATATTCCTATATAAAATCAAGTTTTCAAATGACATGGTGGTACTTCTTTATGAAGTACCCCGCCTTCAAGCTTCAAGCATAATTCCATCTTCCTACCAACTTGTTCAAAAAAAAAAATCTCATTCATCTCCCTTCTACCACATCTATATTATCACATCTTGCATGTTCTTAGCATAAACATCTATCCTACTTATCTCCACACTTTCTATCCCTAAGAAGCATCCCAATGTCTCCTATCACCCAGTCCACATTTCATCCCATTACCTTGGCAACTCTCTAACAACCATCGCCTCTCCCTAAACCCCTGTCCTACAACTAGTATGATTAAAGTTGTGTACATAGTTCCCGCCACCCCTAACCAAAGGCTACATTCAATCAATGATATTTTATGAACCCTGTCCCCACATATATTCCCTATCATTCTACACACCTTTTTTATCATGTACACTCATCTCTTACTACATTACCATGATCTTTTGTTCATTTTTTGCCATCATTTTTAGACTCATAAATTTTTATAGTACTTGTCATTTTCATCATATTTTTTATGGTTCCTTTTAATTCCTCTCTTCCATTATCATACTTTTCCTTGTCCATTTTTCATTATCATAATTTTTGTTCCAACATCATTATCCTACTTTTTCGGTTCATTTTTCATTACCATACACTTTTAGTTGTCCATTTTTCATCATCATCATTTTAATATTTGTATTTTCATTATCATACACTTTTAGTTGTCCATTTTTTCATCATCATATTTTTAAGATTCATCTTTTCATTATCATACAATTTTAATTTTTCATTTTTCATCATCCTAGTTCTAAGGTCCATTTTTCATCATCCTAGTTTTGAGGTTCATTTATCATTATCATAAACTTTGGTTCTTTTTTCATCATCATAGTTTTAAGATTAGTCTTTTCATTATCATAAACTTGTAGTTGTCCATCTTTCATCATCATAGATTTAAAGGTCTTGTTTCATTATCATACTTTTAGTTGTCCATCATCATAGTTTTTAATGGTTCATTTGTTATCATACACTTTTAGATCCACTTTCATTATCATAGTTTTAAATGTCCCATTTCATTATCATACTTGTAGTTGTCCATCGTCATAGTTTTTAATGGTTTATTTGTTATCATAAACTTTTAGTTGTCCATTTATCATCATCATAGCTAAAAATACATTTGCATTATAGTAACACTTTTAGTTGTCCATTTTTCATCATCATAGTTAAAAATCCATTTAGATTATCATCTCACTTTTAGTTGTCAATTTTCCATCATCATAGTTTTAACGTTTATTTTCATTATTATAAACTTAGGGTCATTTCCATCATCATAGTTTTAACATTCATTTTTATTATCATAAACTTACAGTTATTCATTTCTTATCACCATAATTTGTTAGGCTCATTTTATAGTTGTCCACTTACATCATCCTAAATTTTCCCACTCATTTTTAGTTATCATTTTTACATTATACATCTCATATCAAGAAAATCACATCCTACATCATAGAGTGTTGATAAAATCATGCATCTCATATCAAGAACATCACATCCTACATCATAGAGTATCAGTAACATCATGCATATCATATATCTCATATCAAGAACATCATAGCCTACATCATACAGTGTCAGTAACATCACACATATCATACATCTCATATTAACAACATCACATCCTGCATAAAACATGTCACTCCATCTCATACATCTATCCACATACATCTCATAAACATTCACATTAAAATATCACATGACATAGTACTCAATACATCCATATCCCACCCCAAAGAGTGCTCATATATCACACCCTCAAAAAGAATAAAGGATACATCACCCATCCCTAAAAGAATACCATAGTCCATCATAGTCCAAATCCAATGTCCATATAGCATAAATATCCATACCAATACATTGGGTATGTGCTCACAAAAATACATCCAAAATACTATAAAAAATGTAGCATATCACTAGTCCTCTTAGTCCTCATCCATCGTCTCCTTGCCATGAGACTCATAAGGGTTTGTCTCTACACCCTATACTATTTTTGGTAGTGGTGGTAGTCTCATTTTTCCTCCTCTAATATCTGATCTATCTGCCTCATCCCTCCTCCCACTTATCCCCCTATCTTGCCTCTCACTCTTCCCTATCTTGTGGCTCTTCCATGGATGTTGAAACCCACCAATCCTCTACGAGCCCTAGTGCTCCATACAATCTCTCCCCCTCTATTCATGCTTGTATGTGTGCTAGTTTTACCTTATCATGTTAGTCATCTATAGTGTTATATCTAATTTTTTGGCACTTTTGTATGATATCTCACATAGTAAAAATCCACTCTCTCCTGCAAATCCTCCGCCTTCCCCCTTAGTCACTCCATCTCCTCCAATCCTCCCCTTACCACTATCTATGCCCTTAGCATAGCCATCTCCACCACCAACCTATTCCTCTCCTCCTATATTATGTCCATCATACCCTACAATCTCTATCTCTCTGAGGTCATCACCTCTAACCTCCCCTCTAACCACCCTAATTCCATCCACAGTATCCCCAAATCTCCCTAAAATCTACCTACCTAGCCTTGCACCACATCATGCTCCTAATAGAGCCAGTCTTGCTTTACTTAGAGCTAGTCTCTAGCATAGGCAAGGATAGAATAACTAGGGCCAAAGGCTCACCCAGCTATCCAAACCACCCTGCAAGAGTTAACACAGCGAAAAAGACAACACAAACACAACACCAAGTAGAGAGAACAAGATATTTTTTATTAACTCATCAAATATTCACCATACATGCCTAGCTGTAAGGCCTTCTAGGTTATGACCAATTAAAAATACATTCACATTCAAAGATCCAAATGCAAATTCACACTTTCAATTTTGCTCTCTCTAATCTTCTTGCCTTGCCAAAAAATTCTTCTCTTAGAAACTTACTTAACGCTAAGCTTAAAGACTCTATTTATACTTGCCAAAATGGCTTACAGAATATTCTAGAACATTACATAAGAGGAAGGCCGACACAAGATCCCACCATTAAATTCATGATCAAAATTAAATACGCAGGTTGGCTGCTACTAAGAACCAAAATAGACAACTCAGCACCCACTAGATAAATTGGCACCCACTAGGAAACTGACACTCGACATCCACTAGAAATTGCCACTCAGCATCAATTGAAAAATTGGCAACTTGACATCACTCATCATCCACTGGAAATTGGCAACTTAGCACATGAAGGAATGCTTGGCACATGAAGGAATGCTCGGCACATGAAAAAACACTCGGCACATGAAGGAATTCTTAGCACATGAAGAAACACTCGACACATGAAGAAAGTAACTTGGCACCAACTGTAGGATGAACAAAATGAGTAGGATAATAAGGCAACCTAGGATGCTCCTACATCAGACAACTAGGGTTGAAAGAAATGATTCTCCTAAATCATTGAGATGTCCCAACTTGAGCTGAATCTAACTCAAATTGAGAAATCCATGAAGCATCTTCAATAGGTCTATTATTCCACTTCACCAAATATTCATAGTAATCTTTTCCTCTCGTACTCTTGCCAACTCTCTGATTCAATATTTGTTCAACTTCATCAATCTATTTCTTAAGATAATCATCAAGTGCAACAACTTCATCCTCTGACTCATGATACTTATACAAATCAGCAATATTGAATATAGGAGATATATCCATGTCATCAGGTAACTCAACTTCATAAGCATTACCACTGTCAAACTTCTTCAAGATCTTACAAGGTCCAAATTTCTTCATCTTCAGCTTGCTATATGTTCCAATGGGGAATCTTCCTTTCTTCAGATGAACCATCACCTCATCACCAACTTGAAAATCATGGTGTCTTCTAGATTGATCAGCATTCTCCTTATACTTATGATTGCTTTGTTCCAACCTCAACTTCACTTCCTTATGCAAAGATTCCATAAAATCAATAAATTCTTCTCCTGTAGTGTTTTTCTTTTCTTCACTAGCAAAATCTCTCAAATCTGATATACTTCCAGGATGCATTCTAGTAAAAATCTCAAAAGGTGTCTTCCCTATACTCCTATTCATAGAATTATTATATGCAAATTCAGCTTGTGCCAATACCATCTCCCAATTACTCGACTTATTCCCAACTAAACATCTCAGAAAATTACCCAAGCTTCTATTCACAACCTTTGTCTGTCCATCTATTTGTGGATGGAATGTAGAACTAAATTTCAATTCAGTACCCATTTTTTTTCAAAATGTCTTCCAAAAATAACCAACAAACTTACTGTCTCTATCTAAAATAATGCTTCTTGGTAATCCATGCAATCTCACAATATCTTCAAAGAAAAGTTCAGCAACATGCTCACAATCTGATGTCTTCTTACATGGTATAAAATGAGCCATCTTAGAAAAATTTTCCACTACAACAAATATAGAATCATACCCCTTCACTGTTTTAAGAAATCCAAGAACAAAATCCATACTAATGTTAGTCCAAGGTTTCTTAGGAATAGTGATAGGTGTATAGAAACCAGTATTTTGACTCACTCCCTTTGCAACTTGACAAACTCCACAACTCTTTATAGATTTCTAAACATCCTTATACATTTGTGGCCAATAATATTTCTTTTTCAAAAAACTCAATGTCTTATCAATTCCAAAATGTCTAGCTAATCCACCACTATACTTTTCCTTGATCAAATTCAACCTCATAGGACTTCTAGGAATACACAACTGAATACCTTTGAACAACATACCTTCTTGAATGAAATACTCATCATACTTACTTAGGTGATCTATCAGATTTGGTGCTCTACACTCTCTCCACGCCTCAGAAAAATCAAGATCAGCATCATATAACTCTTTCATCTTATCAAAACCAAGAACTTCAACCTTCATATTAGTCAACAAAGAACGTCTTCTACTCAATGCATCAACAACTTTTTTAGTAACTCCACTCTTATGTTCGATCACAAATGTAGAACTCTGCAAGTACTCAACCCACTTCATATGTCTTTTATTCAACTTATGTTGACTTCCCAAGTATTGTAAAGCTTTATGATTAGTATACAACACAGACCCCTTAGGAATCAAATAGTGTATCCACTTCTTCAATGCTTGAACAATGGCATAAAACTCTTGATCATATAAAGAATATTTCCTTTTAGCATCATTCAACTTTTCACTAAAGAAAGCATTAGGCTTACCTTCTTGACTTAATATAGCTCCTATTGCATTACCACTTGCATCACATTCAACTTGAAATACTTTGTTGAAATCAAGTAAAACCAATACAGGTAATTCAACAACCTTTTGTTTCAAAGTCTCAAAACTCTTATTAGCTCCATGTGTCCACTTGAATTCCTTTTTATCTCCCCTCATTGTTTCAGTCATAGCATTACAAATAGTATTGAAATTCTTTATAAACTTTATGTAAAAACTAGCTAAACTATGAAATGATCTTACCTCACCCACATTCTCAGGTGTAAGCCATTCCAAAATTGCTTTAACCTTCTCAGGATCCATCTTCAAACCATTAGTTGAAATCACAAATCCTAGATACACAATCTCTTCTTGTGTAAAAGAACACTTTTTCAGATTAATCATCAACTTTTCCTGTTTCAACCTCTACAATACTTGTCTAATATGCTCAAGACATTCTTCCTTAGTCTTGCTGAATATCAGAATATCATCCAAATAAACAATCACAAACTTACCTAAGAATCTTTTTTAGAACTTCATTCATCAACCTCATGAAAGTACTAGGTGCATTAGTCAAACCAAAAGGCATAACCATCCATTCATACAAACCATATTTTGTCTTGAAAGTAGTCTTCCATTCATCACCTTGCTGATTTTGATCTGATGATAGCCACTCTTCAAATCAATCTTGCTAAAATAATTTGCTCCACTCAAACAATCCATTATGTCATCCATCATCAGCATAGGAAACCTATATTTCATGATTATCTTATTGATGGCTCTGGAATCAGTACACATTCTCCATTCTCCATTCTTTTTAGGTACTAATACAGTAGGTACAACACATGCACTCAAGCTTTCTCTAATCAAATATTTCTGCAACAATTCATGCACATGTTTATTAAGTTCTTCATTCTTTGCAGGTGTCAGTCTATATGGTGCTTTGTTTGGAAAACTAGCTCTAGGAATTAGAACATACAATGACTTATACTTCTTACTGGAGGTAAACCATCAAGAATATCTTCAACAATAGTTTCTTTATACTCATTCAAAAAATCTACAATTTCTCCTGGCACTTGGTCAATACTACCATCTGTCACTCAGTCACCACTGACTAGCACTCGATCTCCATTGACAAAACTCGATTTTCTTGGAATTATAGCAAAACAAACTTGATTCTTCTTCACTTCCTTTTCAAATTGTTTCCCATTAATCATGCAAATTTTTATAGCAATACAATTAACCTCATCTGGAACTTCAATCAAAGGAAAAAATGTTTTTTTCTTCCCATTTACCCAGAGAGTATATTGATTCAATCTTCCATTATGTACAATATATCTATCATATTGCCAAGGTCTACCCAACAAATTTTGACAACAATCCATGGGCATAATATCACACAAAAATTCATCAAAGTAATGTCCAATTTTGAACTTCACAAGGCATTTCTCACTTACCAATATCTTATGCTCATCTTTGATCAATGAAACATGATAAGGTTTGGGATATTTCAGCCTCTGCAACTACAACTTGGTAATCAACTCTTCTAATGCCAGATTTGTAGAACTTCCATTGTTAATGATCACTTTACAGCATTTTCCAGCCATCTTACATATTGTCTTGATAAGACTTCTCCTTAAAATAGGTTCCTCATCACCTCCCTTATTACATAAGGTTCTTCTCACTATCAAATTTTCTCCAGCCTCAGGTCCACTTGGTGAACTCTCAATGTCTTCTTGAATCATAGCATTTCTATTATTCTACCCACCTTCAAAAGATCTACATTCAAATGATCTATGCCCTTCTTTGCCACATCTAAAACAATTACCATGAAATCCACCTCTAGAATAAGAATTACCTCTTCCTCAGTAAGAATTAGTGCCTCCTCGGTAAGAATTACCACTTTTCCATTCAACCTTACTTTTTTCATAATTCTTCCATTCAGATTTGCCTTTATCCTACACAAAATTGTCAGATCTGTCACTTTCTCCATAAGATCTACCTCTACCTCTCTGGAATCTACCACCTCTACCTCTCTGTCTTTGTTCATGCTTCTTTGTCAAGATCTTCTTAGCTTTCAAGGCATACTAATATGCTTCTTCTACACTTTCCAGCTTCACAAAAGTTATTTCATCTTGTATTCCAGATCTCAATCCATTAATGTACCTTGCAATTTTCTCAACATCATCATCCACATGTCCAGATCTGATGTCTAATCGATAGAATTCCTCGATATATTCTTTCACAGTCATGTCTTTTTGCTTCAAATTTTGCATCTTTCTCAACAAGCTACCTTGGTAATCAGCAGGAAGGAATTTTTTCTTTACCTTGTTCACCATCTTTGGCCAAGTTCTGATCTTCTCCTTTCCTCTCCTTTGTCTATCAGTTTGCAAGTGCTCCCACCATAGTGATGCATGACCTTTCAACCTAGTGACTACAATCTTCACCTTTCTATTATCAGGAGTGTTTTCATACTCAAAGAACTTCTCCATATCAGAGATCCAATCCAACATAGCATTAGTGTCCAATTTTCCATCATAAAGAACAACTTCTACAACAAGTTTTGAATTCACTCTAGCCAATACTCTCAACAATATTTCTTCATCTTGGTCTTCTTTAGGTTCTTGATTAGGGTTTGGTGTTGCTACTTTATCATCACTTACATCATCAAGATGTGCTCCTCTCCTCTGGGCTATCTCCAAAGAATCTAATCTAGCTACAATTTGTCTCAATTGATCTAATATAACATTATCAACATTATTTCCTCTACCATGAACCATCTTTACAAATCAGGTTCTTGCAAGATCATAACCCTCTACAAGTTATAGGTCAAATTCATAGATCTTCCACCCTACAACCAAATCCAAATTAGGGTTCTACATGATCCAATCTCCACAAGGACGAACCTCAAGCTCTGATACCAACTAACAAAGGCAAGGATAGAATAACTTGGGCTAAAGGCTCACCTAGCTATCCCAACCACCCTACAAGAGTTAACACAACAAAAAACACAACATAAACACAACACCAAGGAGAGAGAACAGGATATCTTTTATTAACTCATCAACTATTCACCACACATACCTAGTTGTAAAGCCTTTTGGGTTACGACCAATTACAAATACATTCACATTCAAAGATTCACTCATTAAATTCATGATCAAAATTAAATAAGCACTTTCAGTTTTTCTCTCTCTAATCTTCTTCCCCTACCAAAAACTTCTTCTCTCAGAAACTTACTTAACTCTAAGCCTAAACACTCTATTTATACTTGCCAAAACAACTTATAGAACATTCTAGAACATTACATAAGAGGAAGACCGACACAAGATCCCATCATTAAATTCATGATAGAAATTAAATATGTAGGTTGTCTCCTACTAAGAACCAAAATAGACAACTCAACACCCATTGGATAACTTGGCACCCACTAGGAAACTGGCAATCAACATCACTCAGCATCCACTGGAAATTAGCACTCAACATCAACTAAAAAATTGGCAACTCAACATGACTCGACATCCACTAGAAACTGGCAACTCGACACATGAAGGAATGCTCGGCACATGAAGAAATGCTCGGCACATGAAGAAACACTTAACACACAAAGGAATGCTCAACACATGAAGAAAGTAACTTGGCACCAACTAAGTAACTCGGCACCAACTATATGATGAAAAAAATGAGTAGGATAATAAGGCAACCTAGGATGCTCTTGCATCAGTCTCTCTTCTATTTTGTGTCCCAGAGAAACTGGCTAATAGCCTCATGTGCCTACTATAGAGATGCATGCCTACCTGCCAGTCCATCATCCCCTCCTCCTAAGTGTTGAGTTTTTAGTTTGTACGATGCTTAATAGAAGAAATCCTTTCAAAACCCTCTCTTACAAAGCTAATCTAGGAATCAACTCAAAGGTTTTGAGTGATCTTGTGACCTACTGGAATCCACTTAGTTGAAGATAAATGTTTTTGTTCATAGGGAGGCCTTTTCTTGTCTAAACCAATTCAAATAAGACATTTGATTGGTTATTTTCAATAGTAACCACCAAGAGATATTTTTTTGTATTTTTTTATTTTTATAATGAATGCAATCTAACAATGCAACTATATAAATTCCTAATTTAACCAAGGGTTAGCAAAGAAAATAACAAAGATAAGGTAACTAGAGATGAAAGAAAATAACTTGAAAAGGAAAATCCTAATGGACATAAACCATAGTAACAAAATGTTTGTGAGTTAAATTGTCAAAAAGATTGGGTAGTAAACTAATGAAAATTGGAGTAGCACTTCCTAAAATCCACTGATGCAATCATTGATGGGAACTTAGTAAAAATTGAAAGATGTTTCACTTCTCATTAAATCACAACGTGGTGGAAAGTGTGCTCATGCAAGAAAAGAAGCTATGTAGGAACAATAGAATGATCTATTCTCCAACTTGGTATGCTAGAGAAATTCATCAACACATGGAAAGCACTAGAGCCAAATGATCACACAGTGAAATCAACACAAAAAAACCATTGGCTCCATTATTATCATGAACATACATTTATAAAAAATAACACACTCTAGCAAGAATAACTACACTTTGAATGAGAGCACCAAAAACATATATTATTGCATTAAAATAATGGCTTGGAATAGATGTTACATTCCTAAATTTATAAGAAATCATCTCCTCAATTTGTGTTGAGAGTAAGAGATCGCTTAATGCAAACATATGCTTCTAAACTAATAAAACAAATCTATTTATGTACAAACTAACTCTCTAAATGGTGCTAAATAGGACTTTGCCCTTGTTTATATCAATTAATGGGTGCATGAGCCTTTACATGTCTTAAAACAAAGAAAGAAGAAATAGATAAGAAGAAGAATGTTTTAAGAGGATCTGGGAGTCATTGGAAGCTCTAAAAATGGAATCTTAGCCTTCTCTAAATGTTTCTGGGAGTTATACTGCTGTCAAAATGCATTTTGATGCATGGAAAGCTCTAAATTTAGAATTGGTAGTTAATTATTGGTGCACCTTTGACTTCTTCAAAATTATCAATGTACCTTTGGAGTGGTTCACCTTTGGAGCACACCTTAGTGACAGGTTAAAAAAATTCAAATTTTTTCCAAATGTCAAAACTAAATTCCTAGCTTTTGGGTTTTATTCCCCTTTATACCAGAGCGATGCCTAGATGTTTTCTCTTCAATTTCTCTATAATCTCTATCACTTTGGAATATTTTGGTAAATCTAAGGCCTCATATTTATGCCTGACTATTTTCCAATAGTTACTAACATCCATCCGAGTTTCCAGAAAATCATCAAGTCTGCTATCAAGTTTCAACAATACCTCTTCAGTCCTGAATGCTTGCCTAATATCTGCATTAGATGAAGCATCCTTGAAAGTTCTTAGGAATAGTTCAACAATTATTTTTACTGATTTGAGCTTCATCTTTGACTCATTTTCAAAATCTCCATAGAAATAGCATCATAATACCTATCCACCTCCAAAATCTAATCTTGAGATTGGTCTTTCAACTTCTAAATATCTTCATGAAGTTCTTCCATGACCTTATTTTTGGTAGCTATGTTCTTGATCCAATCCTCAAGTTTATCAATCTCATCAATTTTATACACTTTTGTGAGTTTATTATACCTTTGACCCTTTATTGTTTGAAGTGTTTTGAGGTCCTTTCCCTAGGTACGTACCTCATCCATAAGCGCAAAATCCTCATCTACTATAGATACTAGTTTCTTTGCATTATATTAAACATTGTACAATAGGTTCAAATTAGCCTATATTATCTCTACATCTTTCTACTCAAAATAGTCTCACCATTGTTGAAAATCTCCCAAAAATGAATCAACTTGTACACCCTCCTTATCTCTCCTTTCCAACACTGTAGCAAGGGTAATTGCTATGTGATCTTGGTCCAACGGGCCTATGATTCCATGTAGATAGCCTTTTAGAAGCTCATTCTCTTTTTGTAGTTGTATCAACTCATTCTCAATTTTATCCAAGTGTTTGAATAGCTCCTTGATGCCCATAGTGATCATTACTTTAGCTATGTATACTATGGGCTTTCCTAATAGCACTTCTTTAATCTAACAGTTCTTAGGAGTCAAACCTTTGGTTTCAACATGTGGAGGAGGTATGGCTTTATGAGAAAGTAGGTCTTTATCTTTGTTCTTCATTATGAAGGTTAATTGTTGTGCATCATTCTCTTCATTCAGGTTCAATTGTCACTTATGTTAGACCATAACTTCTCTCTTCAATCAAGCTAGTGCAGTACCCATAGGAGACAAGTATTTGGCTAAAGAGGATGTACACCCTATAGGCCCTTTTCCATTATCACTCCTTTATGGAATCTTCTCCTTTAGAGAGAGATCTAGATTTGGTGTCGCTATATCTGCTATATCCAAAGTTCTCACCTCCATACCCTAAGAAGTTTGTTGAATTTCTTTAAGTATCTGTCCCTCCTTAGATACTTCATCGACTTACCTTTTTTTAGGATCTTCTTCACACATTGATCATTCTTCTTCGGTGATAGGAGGGAGAGGAGTGGCTTACCCTTTGTCCAGAAATGATAAGTCCTAATATGGTGGTGGTAAAGTACCCAAAGATCCTTGTGGAAGAGGTGGCATTTGGTTCCAATCATTTACCATAGGTTGATTTGTGGGTGTATATCATATCAAATCACCCACTAATATAGTCCCTACATGCATAAAATTGAAATTAGACATTTGTTAAATGTTTTTTCCTTTCCCTTCTTGCTCATTCATCCACTATTGTTGCTCATCTTCTAAAGTTGTAACCTCAATAGGTTGTTTTGAATTTGATTGTGGCATAATGGTAGAGCTTCTCCTTTTCTCTTCTTGAGTAGTCTTGGACAAGCATGTTCCTTGACTTAGTAGGAGAAAGTCTTCTTCTTCTTCTTCATCCACCTCTGGAATGGTTTTTGGGACCAAAGGAATAGGTATCACCCTGTTTTGTATCTTTTTCCTCCTAGTCCTTTTGACTATAGGTTTAACCCTAGCTTTCTTAGTAGCTAAGAGAGAGGCATCTTCTTCTTGTGTAGGTGGTGATATATCCTATGCTTCATATTCTATTTTCTATTCTTGTTCATGTTGTTGTTTTTATTACAATGGTGGTGCTTGTGTAGTATCTTGAACTTGAGCAGCTTCTTCATTTTGAGGCTTTGTAGTCTCAAGTACTTGTGTTGCCTCTTGGGCTTGTAGTTTATCAACTTTAGGCTCAACTTTCTTGGGAGAATCTCTTTTCACCATGTTCTTCCCTTTGTCTATCCTAAAGTAACCAACTTCCCTATCATATTTTTATACCATTTCCCTCCTTATAGGAGATTGCATAGGGAAAGTTGGTATTGTTACTTTTGCACCTTTACCCTTAACTGGGCATGTTATGGCCTAAAATACTATTGTTTGAGGAACTAGATCCAATTTAAAAGGCTTTTTGATCCATTCTCTTGTCAATTGGATGATATTCCTTCCCCTATGGCTTATTTCTACATTTTCTTCCCTATCAATCTCGACATTCATGATTGGCCTGTCAAATATCTTGTCACAATTGTACAAGAGATCTAAGATATCTTGAGAGTCTTTTTGGACAAAATTTAATGGTATATTTATCTTTAAAGTTCTCCTTGCCAAATATAGATTCATCCTACAATAATCCCTTATTTAGATATCATAGTCATCTATTATATTCATCCAATGGTCCTCGATGGCATCTTCATGCATGAATTGCTTCCCTACCAAATGATGAACTCTACAAATATTGTCAAAATATGGACAAGGAGAGTTGTAGTCCTCCAAGGGATATTGATCTCATTCTACATCAAAGATCATGATATCTTGTTTCTACTTCACTTCAAATAGACCTATAGTGATGGGCCATACCCAGGTCTTCTTATGTTGTTTCCTCACTTTGTCATATGCATAAGTGAGTTATCTTGCAATCTCCAACAAGATGAGTTTATCCAATGGGTATTTTGTGAGTTTCTTTGGATTTAAAATTGTACCTTCTACCCTTAGGTAGGTGAATGTCTTGCACTAGATGTAGTAGATGCCAATTTCTACAATCCTTGTTGTTATCTCTACTAACATCCTCTTGGCATAATCATTCTCTATGAACTAGATGATTGCAAAAATAAAGACATCATTCACTATTATGTATTCTTTTCTCTAATCCAAGAACTTCTTCTTCACTAGCTAGGGGTATACTACATAAGGTTAGGCATTAGCATCTTGCATGCTCCCTTTTTGTACAATACTAGATAGTCTATTGTCCTTGCCACCAAAAGATACACTAAATATGATGTCATGTAAAACTTAGGGTTGTCCTTGGCTCCTACCAGCTACTCATCTAGGTTTTCACTTAGTATTATGGCTCAATCAATGGGCATTTTAGTTGTTTCAATGGTCTCTATGAATTGTACCATCCAAACATTGAGATTCCCTACTTGTGGTAAACCCATAATCCTTCTTAGAAGCACAATGGAGTATTTGATATCATATTCCATATACCCTCTAGTCATATCTACTTTACTTGCTCTTTATCCCATCGATGTTCTATCAATCAAGAATGATGATTGTATGATTTTTGTAGCCTTTAGCTTATTATCCCTATACTATCTCTCTTTTTGATGATAAGTAATATTAACATTTTTATCCACTCTCATAAAATGGAAAACCTCACTCTCAGGAGATGGAAAGCCTTCTCAATGTCCCTTGGTCTTAAATCTAACACTATCTCTCTTGTTATGCTCTTCACAACTCTTTCTTCTGATACATAATTCTTTGTGAAGGCCATGACTAGCTCTATAGATTTTACTAATGTAGGATGTGAGGCTGCATTAACCAAGCCTAATTTGATAAGTGCTAAGAACACCAGGGATCTCTTCTTAGTTTTTTTGTAGAGTACTAGGAATGTGTTCCAATCTATACATCCCAATTTCATATCTTTGATTTTTGAATGTCCATCTTGGAAGTGTGATTTCTTTAGTACACCTTGAAACTTGAAAAAAATTGGTTTTGGAGCAATCTTCTCTATGACTAAAGACAAGGAGGAAGTCATTTTATCTGCATAAAAAAAAACACATTTGTCTAGAGAGTTCAAATTCAAACCCTAACAAAACTATAATTACTAAAAAAATAGACCCAGAACACTAATACCCTCACAAAACTAGTCAAATCCCCCTTTTATTTTTTATTATGAAATTTAGTTCACCTTCTACACCTTGAGAGTCACACTAAATAAGCTAAATAACATTAAAAAGGTTATTAAGTGCATAGTTGCACACTATCACACCTATGTAGGTGCAGACTCTTGTGGAGTGCACACATGTTGCATATCATGCACTTAGAAGGTGCGTAGCTTGGTTTTACTAAGTGTGTGCATGCATGCACGCTTACCTTGGTTCTTTGTGCTAGATTTAAAATGATGGTGCACAAATGCACACCTTATCAGGGTGTACATTTGTGCACCATTATCTTGGTGTTCTTTAGGTGTTTATTTAATGAAAGGTGCACACATGTGCACCTTCACCTTGATGATTAAGTGTTGTGTGTGTAGGTGGAAAAAGTTACTAATGCACCTAAAAGGGTGCAGAGGTGTGCTTTTCAAAGATTTGAAGGAGATTATGATGAAGGGGAGAGCGATAACCTTAAGTATTTATAGACCGAGGGCCATGTGCACCCTTTGGATGTGCACACCTGTGCATGTGCATAGGTGTGCACCACCAAAGATTGGCACATGCACACTAGTGTATCTAGTGCACTTGCATGCCTATTAAGGGTGTGCATGTGTGCTAGGTGTGCTAATGCACACCTTACTATATAAAAATTCCCCTTTTTCTTCAAATCCTTCAATTTTGGCACATGATTTTTTTTAGGTAGAGCACTAGGCATGACCCAAACCTAGGTAGGGCCCCAAAAATGACTTAGATCCTGGACTAGCAATTTGGGAAAGTGGAAAAATATACTAGGGGTTCACTATTTCTAGGAGAAATGGGGTATGCATTATTAAACCACAATATTAAGGATGATCCTCCTCCACCAACTATCCCCTATGGCCCCCATCCACCCTCCCACTATGGTCTCCTCTCCTCCTACTTGTTCTCTCCCCATTCAGGTTGTGGCCTTATGTCCTCCTATCTATCCTCTACCACAACCCTCCTCCTCTGCTTTAGTGGCACCTCCTCCTATACCATTTTCTTCGCTCATTGCCTTAGGCCCTTGATCATATATCTCCCATGCATCACCACTCAAGTGATAACTCCTATAACTACTACTGCTCTAGTCACTTGGGCTTGGTCTACTAGCCTAGGTTGCTAAAACCAATCCTTTTACTTTTGTGTTGAACCTACATTGACGACCCCATCAAACCAATCTGAGTCATATGGTGTTAAATTTATCCATGCCTATAACAACCCATCCCTTTGTAACGTTGGCCCAAAAATAGTCACTCACTCCCACGTCATGCACTAATACTAGTTTGGCTCCCCTAGGGTAACATGTGGCCATCCAAACTATTGTAGGGCCTTATCTGGCTAATACTATATTGTAATATAGTATAAGGGAGATGATGCCTCTCGTTTTCCCATGGCCTAAGACCCATATGTGACCTCCATATGATGGTGTAAGTCTCATCTAACTGGACTTTCCAATAATCAACCTCCTATGTATGGTGATAAGTGAGAGGATCACCCTAGTTGTATATAATCAGCTCCTCTACCCACCTGTCTTTCTAACCAATCAACCTAAAAGCTATAATGTGCTCCCAAGCCCACACCTATAGTAATGTCAGGAAACCCACACTCCTCCCCTAGTGCTTTGCACCTTGGTATGCAATCTAATGTAGATCATAGTATAGCTCAACTAACATCAATGAACTCCATGCAACAAGGACTCTGTCATCCATGATCTAAATGATTATTGGTATCACTGCCAATATCACTCCTATACCACTAGTATTTGGGGCAATGTACCTTGAGACCAACCCACACACATAAAAGTATATCCTTCTATCTATTGCCACCCAATCCAAATTCTTATCTAATGGAAATTGACCCCTCTAGATTAAAAAAATTGGACTTTGGACCCCACCAACTACTACATCACTGCCTCACTAAAAACCTCCCTACTAACCATCACTAGAATACACCACAAAAGTAGTCAAAAATATCATATATACATTCTCTAGGGCAACTATCATCTCCTCTACCAGTAGGTGGAATGTGTGAGTCTCACTGTGTCACTGCTCATATAGTGCTAACACCATCGCTATGTACTTTTGTATATGCGATAGCCTAACTATGTACCCCAATTTGATGGTGTCAATCCTTGCCCAATCTGCTAGTGTAAACTGCTCCCCATTGTGCAACATAGTACCATGTTTCTCTCATGACACCAAAGCATCTAGTGACCATTGCATTCAAGCTAAACAACAATTACTTTAGTTTTTCTTTCCTCTTCCCAAAATAGTCTACCAATGTTTCATCCCCCTCCCCTTTCCCATCTAAATAGTCCTTTACTCTTTCCCCATGTTCCTACAATAGCGTTCCCGCAAATGATCTTCCCCCACATTCTTGCCATTACATTTTACAGTGGGATCGCTCCTTAACCATTTCCTAATCCCTAAAACCCTAACTAGTGTTCCCACTACCACAACTACACCCCCATATTCCCACAACTACATAGCACTATAGGAACACACCCTATCCTTTACCCCTCTTGGTCAACCTTTCCCATTCCTACATTGATCTACTCATGAAACTACCTTTCCTTGTGACACCATATTCCTACTAAATAGAACATGTTCTTGCTTGCAAGATCGCTAACCCACCTAAATTTCCAAGTGAATTTGCATTCTTGCAATAATAGCTTACCAAATTTGTATTCTCATGAAAATGGCTTCTAACCTCTACTTTCACCCCTATGGTGTCATATTTTCCTCTATGAGCCTTCTAGCAACCATATTTTCCTCCTTCCCTATTACTTTTTGTAATTTAATTTTCATTTTAACACTCTTTTAGTCCTTCTACATCCTCCTACTCACATTGGCTTTTTATAACTTTTCAATAAGTCATTAAGCTTCATTTTCTCTCCCTATCACCTTTTTGACGGTGCATCACACAATCCATTCTCTCCTCTTCTACTTGAGATTGGGGCAACCATGTAACTTTAAAAATCTTCTTCACATCATTTATATTTGGACTTCTTTCAAATAGCATTATCCCAACACTGTGTCAAAAAGAGGGAAAATGTAGAAACCTAAATCTGATTACATCACTAAGTAATCTTATTTAGTCATCTCCTAGGACATTATTAATTAAATATTTAAATATTTAATAATTAGTTATCATCCCTTAGTTAATTAAGTTATTTAATTAACTATAGTCCAATTGAGAAAATCAAATGATAATCCAAAATTAATTTATCAATCAAATCCCCATTCCTCTATTAAATTAAATTGAATAAATCTATTTAATTTAATCCCACCTCCCCCATTTATTAAATAAATCATTTAATAAATCATCCCAAACCCCTAAAACCATCCCTAAGCCCTATCATTACCCCTAATTTGACCCATTCACCCATACTAACTAATCCATGCCATCAAAGCTAAGCCACTTACCTCCTAACCCCCTTTCTAAGTGTTGCCAAGTTTTAGTTTTTCCCTTTTTAAAACTTATGCTTAAAGGGTTGTGTGTATAGGAGGTATCTAGGTTTGTCTAGGTTACTCACTTCTCATCTTTTCCTAAAAAGCCACATTTCCTTCCTTCCTAGTTTTCTTGTTTTGCCAGTGCATATAGAGATTAGGTGACTTAGGTATGGTTGGGTGTTTTCCTCATGTCCTCCCAATGGGAAGTGATTATTCTATGCTTTATCATTTTACTCTTTCTCTAATCTTTCATATCTTGTAGCTTCTGAGCCCTCAAGTTGATTATTGGGTCAAGTGAACTACATCAACTTCAAATCTGAGGGTGAAAGCCATGGAAATCGTATTGATTAATCTATGAATTAAGCTAGGTGCTCCTCATTCAATCCTATGGATATATGGTTAAAACTTGTCAAGAAGTGCAAGCACATGGTTTGCTATTGTGTAATCATGGAAATGTTGTCATTTTATTTTATTCATTTCCTTCCTTCCTAGTTTTCTTGTTTTGGTAGTGCATATAGAGATTAGGTGACTTAGGTATTGTTGGGTGTTTTCCTCATGACCTCCCAATGGGAAGTGAGTATTCTATGCTTTATTGTTTTACTCTTTCTCTAATCTTTCATATCTTGCAGCTTTTGAGCCCTCGAGCTGATTTTTGGGTCAAGCAAACTACATCAACTTCGAATCTGAGGGTGGAAGCAATGGAAAAATTATTGATGAATCTATGAATTAAGATATGGTTCTCTTCATTAAATCCTATGGATATAAGGTTAAAACTTGTCAAGAAGTGTAGGCACATGGTTTGCTATTGTGTAATCATGGAAATGTTGTCATTTTATTTTGTTCTTAGAACCCTATAAACCCAAACTAAATATCAGTTCAAACATTCAAATAACACATTCCAAGAATTGGAGGGACTAATAAAAGGATCATAATAGGTAATACATGCTTGAGATCTGATCCCAAGGCCATCGGGTTGAAATTATGAGACGAATGTTGTTGCTTGTGCCTTTATCCAAAAAATTTTGCTGAGGAAGAAGTTTTCTGACTAAGTGCAATTAACAAGTTTCTTTTTTGAAGGCTTCAAGAGCTAAGAGAGGGGGCACCCAAATGGTGAATATCCTTTGATGATATCCAAATCAAATTCCTAAAAAATTTGTTGTTTCTTATGCAAACCTGTTATGTAGAAAAAGCGATGTTGAGGCCTTCAATAGAAAATTGAAGAACCGAGTGCACAAGTTAAAAGGAAGTTTATTCTTCACACCACATTTCCAAATAAAATAAAAGTAGTGCTATATAAAAGATAAGTACTTCCTTCATTTCCTGCATATGCTTTTTTAATGAAGATACTTTCCTTCTAGATTTTGAAGCAAGTTGATGCACTTTTTGTAAGGCAAAGAATTTAATTTACTTGGTGATCTTTACTCATTCTTCTTTACATTGAGTGAAGTATAAATTCTTTTAGAAACCTTATGATTTGGCTACAAATAAATGAAAAGTTAAATAGTTGTTGCTTAATCCATTTAATTCAAATTCAACCATTATAATTGTTGGCCTGATTTAATTTTTTTTGTGTGGCACCAACATTCTAATTTTTAAAGCTATTTAATTGGATTTGCAAGAAATTAGTTTCTACTAAATTATTTAGATGGCTATTTATCAAAAGTTGCACCCTCTAGCAAATGGAAATTAGATCTAGTGGTTATGAAAGATTTATTAGTTTGGAGAGTGATTTAAAGGATTTATCAAATACATATTTTAAGTTCTACAACTTGAATGATCTTCATAGGAGGCTTAACTCTCAATCCATGCACCCCATCACTCAAAAGCTTAAGGATAGTGGGTTGATAGAGGTAGTAGGGTTCCCAATGGAAGTTCATGCACTAGAATTGGTAAAAGAGTGCATTGAAAAGTATAATCCTAATAGGAAACAAATCTTGTTTCCAAATCTATATGTTCTCTTAACAATTGACAAGGCATTGATGTACTCAACATTTGGCATTCCTATGCAAGAGAAATACTATGATATTGATTTTGAGTCCTCTACATCCATGTTCAATGAGAATAAAACACTTAGATGGGAAGATATGCAAAATATGTGGTTCTAGACTACCCACTCAAAGAAGAGCAAGCTGCCAAAAAAATTATTTGGTACCAATCTTGTGAGAAATTATTGATATCCTCACACTTCTTCTTAGACTAAAGGGTAAGGATGAAATATTGGAGTTCATTGAGCACTACTTCTTTATATTTCAAGCTATCTATGCCAAGGATATAAAGGTTGATTGGGCATAGATAATTAGGGATGAAAACACCTCATGGCTAAATTCCACCAAAGGATTCAACTAATTTTACATGTCCTCTTATGTGGTCTATGCTCTAGCAACACACCACATGCGGCCTGGTCTTCCTAGTATTCCAAATTATGATGAGACTACCAAGGTTTATGATTTCTAACCCAATTTATAACTACAATGAAGCTACGAGGAATATGTTATTGTCAATGATGCTTTTACAATGAGACTTTTCCAAGAATTGCAAGGGTGTCCAAAACAAAGATTCTTGCTTGAGGAAATTTAGGCTATATGCCAATTTGGATGCCCATTTATCTAGTTTTCGAGCTTTTCCTACTTATGAATAGGAGACTATAATGGATTTCCAAAGAGATTTCCTAGGTATCCTAAGGAAAAGGTAGTTCTAGTGGATTTGTGTCAATAGATCTTAGAAGTGAACATCTTATGTTCAAATGTTAAGAAGATTATAGGCATCCCTTTTCCCATCATAGTGGGACCATACTCATGTGCCTCCAAATCAGATGCCCAAAACTTTGTGAAAAGCTTTGAGATTAAGATCAAGTTGTTAGATTATGAAGTGCTTAGGCCCTAGTTTGGTCTATTAAGTTTTGTGAAGGATAATTTAAAATTGAGATATGCATATGATGGAGCATATATGCACCTACCATCCTATGAGAAGATCAAAGGAACACCTATCTTGTCTGGCCCACTTGAGGGCTTGGTCATTGTCAAGATGGAGGCTTTCATGCAAGGTATTATCAAAAGGATATACAAATGGGTGTAATGGACTTGGGTGAGGAAGAAGAGAACTAGAGCTTCTTGTTCAACAACTAGAGTTTCAACTAGAGGAGGCCAATTGATGAAAACATCAACTACAAAAAACACTACAACAATATTTGTTAGGCCATCAAAATATTTTGTGTAGGAGGAAAATAGCCTCTATAAAATAATGCACCACTTACCCCTACTTGTGGAGCTAGTCCTCTTTCAAATATAGGGAATGTAGGAGAGAAGGAAGGTGATAAAGAAAAAGTAAAGGAACAAGAAAAATTAGTGAACTATCCTTCCTCTCCAATCCAAGTTATCAATCTTGATGGAGACATAAATCCCATAGATGATCAAGATAAGGATGCTTCTCAACTAAAGGATAACCCTTTTTGTGACCAGGGTTTCCTCCTTTCCCATTGCTTTTCAAGCCAACCCAACTCCATTGGTCCTAAGAAAATGTTTTGGTCCCTTGGCCCTGCAGTCTTCTATCAATGTGCTATCTATATAACCTTGGCTTGAGGAGACTATTGATAGGAAAAAGAAAAGACATGAGGATGTAGCTCCATCAATAGAGTTGATCATGCAAGTCACATTGTCTAGAGATTTAGAAACTGACCATATGCTAGTTGAAATTATAGAGACACAAAAGGAGGGAAAATTTCATGAGCTACCATCTGTTGATTTCCAAATTAGAACATTGGATCTTGGTATCACTGTTCATGATTCCATGGTAAATATATGGAAGTCAACTAATGAGAAGATTAAGGACATGTTGGAGGAACTAAGAGTGGAAAAGGAGACATTGAAGGCCTCTAATAGAGGATTGGTATAGTATATTAAGTTTGCACTTGGGAGCACCTCTTTGGGCCAATTTGACCTGAATGTAGAAGATAACAAGAACTTGCCACTTAAATTTTAGCAATAAAGGTAATCTGGGAAATTAGGTTGAGCATGGATAGACCAGATGAAGGCTCAAGGTCCCCCATTAGTTGAGAATCTTGGAAGCTTGGTACTTGATGTACACAAGCTTAGAGAAGTTGCCTCAGACCATCAAACAACTATACAAAGATCAGTGCATAAGCTAATCGAGTAATTGGAACTTCTACAGAAGTGATAGATATGAAAAACAATGTGGCCATTGCTCATAGAACTCTAAAGATTGGTAAAGAGCATTTGTTCCATTGGAAGCAATCCTCAGAGTTTCTAATTGAAAGCTCTGTAAGATCTACAAGTGAACTCAAGGATGACCTCGTGAAAAAGATCATGGATAAATTGTTTGAATATTTGAAGATCTTACACACTAAATCTTTCATGTCCACTAATGTCATGGTGGTTGAAATTAAGAGAATGAATTCCAAATTCTTAACATTTATTGATGAGGCTACCGACCCACTCAAATTCCAAGTGGCCAAAATTCAAGAATTGTTAGTTGTAGATGCAATAATTAAAAGGGAAATGGAGAAGTTCCAATCAAGGGTGGGTAGAATCAATGAGCTCACTAAGATGAATGAATACTAGATTATTAGAGCTGACAACATCCTTATTCCAGGTGTGAAGGAACTTGATAAAGTAATTGATGCTATGAAGGCATAAAGAGTGAAGTTAGAAACCCCTAAGAAGCCATGAAGTTTCTGATAACTGTAATTCCCTCTCTCTTTTCTAATCTTAGCTATGTTTCAATTTTTGTTAAATCTCTATAATGAACAATGATTTATGCTTGTCCTATATGTAGTTTATCTATTTAGTTTAGTTTGCCTCACTTTGGGAAAACCCCTGTTGGTGGGACTACTGTACAAGACTTTGTGTTTTGATTAAGTTTATTTATTTATTTATTTTAAGTATGTTATATGGAATGCATGTGTCAAATGTTGAGAGTTGAATGAATGTGAATAAACTTGGCTTTATTTCTTTCATTTAGTGGATTGTATATTTTACTTTCTTCAGCACCAACATGTCTTCCTATTTGTTTTAGTCTATGAATTTAATTTAGTTCTCTATAGAAGGAAGTCTAAAATCAGTGTAGGAGTATCTAATAATTAGATAATTTGGGTATTCTCCAATCAATAGCTAACTCTTTAATCTAGGGATTGATCATTGCACTTTCTTTTCTTCCTTACTATTGTTTTGGCTAGTTCTTTACATCTTCAATAATCTGCATTGTTAGACTAGAGTAGATTGCACTTAATGAGTTAATCCCTCACTTTTCATAGGTTATTTAAAGTGTTCAAAAAATTGGTTTTAGCCTCATCTTCTCTCTAGTTAAGAGCACACCCCAAAATCCAAAAAAAAAATCATTTCATATCTTGCATGTTGTACCTTTCAATTCAGGGGTCTTTGATTGATTACCACACTAACCCATTGTGTTGCTAATGTTGTGTTTTCCATAGGCCTTTGGGAAAGTAAAGATTCAAGGTATTTATCAATTAATCAAGGAAGACAAACTATTAACCATTAATGAGATAAGCCTAATCCCACTCCTAAATATGTGCATAACTTTTAGCAATAGTTAAGACTTTCTAAACCAAGCCAAAGTCAACAGTCTTCCTTATCCTCTTCCATTCCTATCTAAGGGCATTAATAGCTCTTACATACCATAAATTCCCTTAAATACCTCTTACGTCCCTCTTATACACTCCTCCCTCATAACTCCCTGTGACCATCTATTTTTGCCATCCCCTTACACTCATCCTCCTCGTGACAAGTGTCACTCCTTGATTGGTTCTAAATTAGCACAATCCATGTGCTTCCCTTTTAGAGCATCCTAGCCCCCCCACCATTCTTCCATCCTTGTATCCTAACTCTCCATCTCACCTCCCCTTAGACTATAAATCAAACCTGTCCCTCTCAAAATCCATATCATCTCCTAATGCAAAATTATAATGCCATATTGACCATTGTAGCACAACCATTTCACACCCTTACCACGTTAAAAATCATCTTCACCTCCATTGTTGAATCTTTTACACATCCCCATGCATGGCCAAGTACCACTTGAAGCTTGAGCATATTGAAGCACACATCCATTTGTATCAAGACACATCAATGCCATCATAGGCTACATACTTGAGAAGCTCACCATTCTTCGTCTTCTTTCCTCCATGATGGTTTCCTTCATCATATTGTAAGTGTTAGTTTATTTTGTATTATGAGTGATTTTTTAATCTTAGTATTCCATTTTCAATTACTAAAATAGGTGATATAGGGATGACACCCACAAATTTTCATTACTCCAATAATAAAGTTAGCCTATTAGGACTACAAATTTGATCTCTTCTAATGATCTGTCCTATAAGGGATCTTCCTCATTAGGAGCTTTATAAATGCTATTAATTCTAACTTGATTAAAGGATTTAATGTTAGAAATAGGGATTATTGGGGGTTGAATCAGTAATCTACAAACTTTAGTCACCAACTGGATATTATTACTTACTTTAAACCAAGCATAAAAAAGAAATAAATTAATAATGAATAGTAATAATAAAAATGCTTTGGCTTTCGAAATGTGTCACGAACAACATCGTCTCATCATGCTAAAAAAATTTCATATTTGGTTTCCGCTGACATTAGAGGAATCTATGTTACCCAGTCATATTAGGGATGAGGTGATGAACCAAATTTGCATAATGCATTCACAAATAATCACATTAGCCATCTGATATATCATTGGTGAAGAGCTTCTCTATCCATCAGCACATGTGTTTTTCTATACTTCTCAGGTCATATCTATATTTCTATCTAATGCCATGGATTTTTTGCAATCTCCAAATAGGCTTCAAGCCTTGGCCCGAAAGGTAATCTTGCCACATTTCCTAGTGGATAATAAATTGACTATGGCTATGCAAAAGTATGATTTGTGGAATGGTATGGCTTTAGTTGGTGGTCTGTTTTCACATTCTCAACTTTTGCAAAAACATGAATTTTATGTTGTTTTTGAGGCTATGAAGAAATCTATAGATACTTGCAGTTTTATTTATTTGAAGCATATTCTGCCATTTGATCCAAGATTAATGGGAGTGCAATTGGTGGAAAGAATTAAGTTAGTGGGCCTGGCCATGATTGAATTGAAAAAGGATTCTAATGTTTCAAAATCCATACAGCCGAATGCACTGTCAGAAAATTTACAACCAATTGAACAGAGTTTTTGGGTTTCAATTGGTGCGATTAACTCTGATTGGCTAGTAGATAGTTCAAAATTTTGATTTGGCTTGGGAATTATTTTTGATGGACTTGGATCTTCTGGTTGTGGTCTGGTATTTGTTTGGGTAGGATTGAAAGACAGTGTTTCTAATGGTCCCTTTCAAGTTATGTCATCATCAACTGGTGTTATCTCTTGTATGTTGCAGCTTTATGTCTAAGTACTTCATGCCAAAGCTATTGTATCTAAATTTTGTACTAGTTTAGATTTGGTTATCTTAAGGGGTATATTGTTGGGTGATAACCCTTTGTAATTGCTTGCTCATAATATCTAAATATATGTAAACATTAGGGATGATGCTGGGTTTTCTTCACTGATTCTTTCCTAGTTGACCTAATTGAATAAAATTAATAAATATTATAGTGGCTAGCCACTTTTGCATTAAAAAAAACAATAAAAATGCACAAAGATAACTCATAATACCATATTTTGTGAACTAGGGAAACCCTGGCCAAGGGAAAACCCGAGTGGGGATGATACCCACTAGATAATATACTAATATATAAGTTCTTTGTTAGAGTATGGACCTTGTTAGGAGTCAATGAGAAAATTTAGTATAAGTAGTCCCTATAAGGAGACTTTGAATCTTGATTAGGAGATTCCAACCCTATTAGGAGTTATAGTATAATGTATGCAAGAAGAGCCCACTGCCAAAACATGCAATTTCAACTACAAGAAGAGCCCACTTCTCAAACAAGTAATTTATTATTATCTTCCTTTCTTGACTAATCTTTGATCTTCAACTCAATCTCAGATCACCAGATAGCTCATATAAAACTTCACATATATCGCTTTCACAAAATTTCACTCACTTCACAATCTTACAAGATAGCACTTGCAAGCACACATCTTATTGCAATAAGCCCTTTGCATAAATACCATGCTTTTACACAAATTGCTAGTGAGTTAGCTAAGACCACAATTCACTTTTCCATGTTAGAGTAAACATCTAGGATGTTGGCCCTAATTGGACAAGTAATTGTTTTGTAACTAAAAAAATTATTTCCTTCAATTTCACTATCCTACTTCATCAAAATATTATTATCTATATTCTATACAATCCTTACAAACTTTCTAGGTTATACACATTATCACCAACATGTATACTATCTCCATATAACTTCACTAGTCATAATATGATGTCAGCAATATGTTACAAACAAAATAATACCATATTGTAAACCAAACTTTATGCTTAGACAATTTTTTGATTACGAAACACTATTGATCTTTATTTCCACGATTTCCTGTGAACATTTACATCATGTGTTACCATAAATGACAACAATTACATATCACTATTAGCCAATTGTCAACAATTTCCCCCTTTGGCATTGATGGCAATAAAATAGGAAAAATAAGCTAAGTGACAAAAAATTAACATAAACAACATATACACATTACATCTATTACAACTTGTTCAACTTTACATATATGTCCCCCCTTACAATATACTTTACACTTTTACAATCTTCATATGTATTTCTCCCCATTGTATCTCTCCCAACAATCTCACCTTTTTTTTGGTGTAAATAAGTATTTAGTTATTACACTTACTTAAGTTTACTTAGATTAATGCATTATTTAATTATTTTCTATTATTATATTATTTATTTACGTGAGACACTTAGGAGTTTGTGTACTCTCACAGAAGTGTAAAACTCTAATTATGCACATGGTGTCTATAATACAGGAGTTTGCATCATTCACTAAGTTGTCATGTTGACAACATAGTTATTTGCACTCCTAATTTAGCACATGTTGTCTACACCACTGATTTGCATGCTACACCATTGTAGGCTTATCCTCACATCATCACACTTAATTCCATGCTTAATGGAGGATAATCCATATCTAGTGGACATGTGCTTGGTTGTATGACTTATCATGATGCTAACTTCTATGCATTCTAGAAGCTCTCCTAAGGCGTTTATATACAGGCACTCCTAGTGTACTCTTGATATGGCACATATGGTTGTGTGGCATATGGCATATTGAATGAATATATTATCATTCTGATCATCGTCTCTCTTTGGTCTATTGTGTGCTTGTGTGTTTGAGTTCCTTGGTCTTGGGTAAATTTTGGCCTAATAAAAATTCTTACACTTTTGATATGTATACAATTTTCATATGTGTCTCTCCCCCTTTGACATCAATGATAAAGGTTAAAATGTCAAGATATTGTCCAAAAAATATCAAACTTGTTGTCCTTCCTTATGTTGATATTATCTTCATATAATCATCAAAAGCAGCCTTCAAATTATCCATAACTTTGGTCCGTGTCTCTTTGGTAGACTCAACTGAAGTGAGGATTGCAAATAAAGAATATGATGCAATCTCAACTGCATTAATGTCTAAATACAAAATTTTTGAATATATTTCCTTAGCCTTGACACATTCCTCTAACTTCTTCTCTAAAAAAGATAATTTCAAAGTAATGGATTCTCTAAAATCATATCTTCTCTTTAAGATCTATTCTTTCCAAAGTTCCAATTTCCTAATGTCACTATGAATACTAGCAACTTAACTCTCAAAATCACCTACTTTTCTAGATGGATACTGGATCTAGCTAGACAAAGCCTCTAGCTCACTCATCTTTATCTCTATTTGATTATCCACATCTTTAGTTAGCTTGTATGATAAGGTATACTTAACATACAAAGTTTTCCCTTCTTGCTAGCATTTCCAAAGTTCTTTTATACAAGTATCAAGACTGACTAAGTCATTCTTGATATTCTGAAAAATGTTACTAAACAGGTTAGCATCATGGAAAATTTGAGCTTTTGCCTCTCCAACATTCAACAAATTTGACTTCTCAATACATTTTTTGGTGCTCATGAGTGCTCTCTCTATTTTTGAATTAGCTAGAATGCTTGAAGGTAGGAATTTGGTTGGGGAGAATCTAGTAGGAGGTACTATTACCACATTTTGTTTTCCTCGCCAAATTTCAAAATTTGAATGTTACCCCGCCCAATGGTCACCTCCCCGATTACTAATATTTTAATACCCACGGAGATATTAAAATTACCTAAGTTTTGAACCTTATGATATTTTTGCGCCTCGCAAATTCTTCATTGTTAGATCAAGGCCGATCGACGATTGGCACCATCACACTATGATGAAGATGTGCGAAGTTTACATTAGCAACATCGTGCCTTGTTGACACGTGTCCGGTGGGTCCAGTGGTGGGTCAGAAAGTCTCACGGTGGGCAATGTGTTTTTGTGGGTCGAAAAAGTTTCTGCAGTGTCATAGGTGCTATGTTGCTATTGCGCGTTGGCCAAAAAATCTCCATAGCGACATAGCGCCCGACCGGCCAGAGGGTGTTCGACGGCAATTTCCAATGTTCGGCAGGCAAGTTCGCAGTGATGGGAATATTCGATGGCAAGCGGCCAGTTTACAGACTGAAAAGTGGGAAAAAGCGGCAAGGCACCATGGTGCCAATGAAAAACTCACAAGTTTTCTATTGGCGACATAGCGCCCAAACGAAAAGTCCATCAACAGTGAAAGCTTCAGGCAAGCGGTTGGGTCACATCAGGTACCTCGTCTGCCTAGTCAAAAAGCCCAGTGCTACAGCGGCGAATCAGATGAAGCCACGTGTCCCTCAGTAGGGTTAAGGCAATATGGCCCCCCTGGGTTGGTGCTTTGTCAGACCAAAGTTGTGCTTCGTTGGACCAATGAGGAACCACCACATATGCCAGGTCAGGATACAGTCAACGCATGGGACCGAATCTTCACCATCGCTAGTACAAGGAAAGGTTAACTTCTCTACCGTCAGATCTGCAAAGATCAATGGTCAGCGCTATGTCGCTTATCTCAAGTTGCACGGAGAATATGATGGTGACATAACGCCCTTCGGCCACGTGTCTGGTGAATCTCAGATGTTAATGTAGGAAATACAGACAGTCGGTACGTGGTCGGTTTCTATTCGTCGATGCACTGAGGGGCAGTATCCACTTTGCTTGCCGTCAGATTTAAGGAAAATCAACGGATGGTGCCATGTCACCATGGTGAAATTACACGATCTTTACCATAGCGACATGGCACCCTTTCGCCATGTGTCAGCGGGGCTCGGTTGCAACAAGGTACGTTGGACAGATGTTGCCAGGTGTCATTCAAGTGTAGTGCATTCTACTGAGGTGGCGCCAGATATGATCGGCCGGGGTTGAAGCAAGTACAACACATGAAGAGTCTTCACGATTGTCAGATCTGCAGAGATCAATGATGGGCGCCATCACGCTATGGAAGAGCTACATAGTCTTTACATTACCGACATAGCACCCTGATGACGCGCATCTCACTGGCGGACCAGGGTTGACAGTTAGCGGTTGGTGGTTACGGTGAATAATAACAGTCTAATAAAGGTGGTCAACTACGGAAGGGCTCCCCAGGTAGAAAAATAAAGAGAGATGATTGGCCCAGCTAGTTTATATAGCCAGGTCAACTTTTTGACTTCGACGGATTCATGAACCAGGAAGCAAAGATGATCGATGTTATCTTATGATCTAATCTTCGCGATCAATTCCAACCTACCAGAAATGAATGCAAGGCATAGGAAAACAGTCCACCATCTCAGTCGATCCATCTACTATGTTAGGATCATTCATTGGCGCCACTTCTATCTACTTGAGGTGTTCCTTCAGTCAAATATCTAATTTTGCACTTCAGAATCATGCTCGAGTGTGATCTTTGATCGGATATTTTTGGGGTTCGATGGCAGTAGTTGGGCAGTTAATGCAGAGCTAGTTTCCTCAGTTATGCCTGAACTATAAAGGCAATTTTGTGATCTTTTCTTAAGGTCGACCCTTCTCTGTTATTCTCTGCTATTGCTCGCAGGTTTGCAGTGTAAAATTCCCTATGTCTCTGAACTGTATAACATTTTGTATCATCTCCTACAGACATCGATGTGCATGTGCATTCATCTTGCCTCTCATTGGTGTACTATTGAGATCTGTGATTGACATATTGTATCTATTCTTGGCCTACTGGATAATGTATAAGTGAAACCCGTTTCCTTGTGTTATTCAGCTGGTTCTTTGATCTGTACGCGGTTACTGATTGACATAAGTCTGAGTGTGTATGTCTCTGAATGTTATCTTGGTTTTGTAGTGCATATATGGGAAGAAATGGGTCTAAACACTCTATTTTGGTGCATCACCTCCATAGTTTAGGTAAGGTAGAGTTGTTTTCTGCATCTCCTTCTTCCCCTTTTCCTTTTGAGAGTAGTTAGGTGCGCCCTGATGGTAAGATGAAGTTGGCCTTCTCCGAAGACTCAACCTTGCAGTTCAAGTCCCACAGCTTGGAGGTTGTTTCCATGTTTCACTAGGTTGTCCTCGCGCATAGGCCTTGGACAAGGGTGCAAACCTAAGTGACAATAGTTTTTGGCACGCCCGGTGGGACCCTTTTCAAACAAGATTTAAAGTCTACTGGTTTCAAGAAGGAAGAGTTTCAGAGATTAATGCTGAAGAGGTAGTGTTGGCTTCAGTATTCAATCCTTTAAGAGGCTGATCCTTCAAAGTACTTGGCGACTCTGAACATGTAATTCATGCCCAGAGCTGAAACAAGGGCATCTTCTAGAGGTAAATTTCAATATCAAGAGCTTTTCCTTTCAAATCCTAGAAGAAGGAGAACTAGAATTTCATTATCACCAGTTAGGGGTGGAATAACAATTAATGTACCTGTAAGATCTGTCTCTACTCCTCCTACTATTCAAACTCAACCTAGACTGCCATTAGCACTCATCAATAGAACACTTGTTTACATGGCACAGCCAAGAGTTCATGCTTTTGCCACCTTTAATGGTAGAAGTCCTCTTTTTTTAGCCCAAAGGCATGATATATTAGTATCTACACTAAAAAGGTATACCTGATTTTACTGGTGAAACTTCCATCTCCCCTTTAGAGCATATCTAAGAGGTAGCAAATGTCTGTAATATTCATGGTATTACAGAGGATGATGTTGCTGTTAGACTTCTAGCCTCATCTTTAAAAGAAAAAGTGTTACAGTGGTATAGAGGCTTAGCTCATGGTTCTATAACTAATTGGGATGAACTAGGAGCAGGATTATGCAAACATTTTGAGGATAGAAGTGACCATCTGTCACTTTTAGAGCAGTTGACTACAATAAAAAGAGCCCCTCATGAGTGTATGACTGATTTTAATTATATATTCCAAAAGACATGGGATAGAATACCTGCTTCAGTAAAACCTACCCCTGGTAATGCCTTCTTGCATTACCTTAGAGCTTTTAACAGTGATATTGCCACTACAATCCAAACTATGGGAGGAGATACCTTGCCTGATGCTTATGAGATAGCCATAAAAGCTGAGAACATCTTGATACAAGGAGGAAAATTGGCTCCTAAAATGTCCCTTTACTGATTTTATATGATATTCCTAACCTCTAATCAGATTTTCAAGATCAAACAACTAATATCACAAAGATCCACCAAATTTCTCAAGAAACCCCAAATCGGGTATGCCAGAAATTGTGCCAAAAGCTTCATAGCTTCACCTATTATTAATAAATCTGAAAGTGGAAATTTTTACAGAAATTTCAGCAGAATAAAAGCCTACAAAATGATATTTTCAGATCTGTATAGCCTTTACACAACAGTTCTCAAATGTAGGACAAAAACTATGCTCATCAGGCTCCCGAAATTAACACAAAAATGCTCGGAAACACCACAAAAACACTAATAATCTATCTCAGAAGTTTAATCATGTCCCAATACATATATTCAGCTATATTTCAACACCTTAAAGTCTGAAATACAGCAGCAAACCAAACTGATATGAAATACTCAACTGTAAACACCAAACTCATACAAAAAAACACACCCGAAAACCCACAAATCTGCACTGTTCAGCACAAAGGCAAACTCTGTATGAGCATGCACATGGAATGGCTTCAAACTCCCATCCTTAGCCTTCTCTGAAACCTACAAACTCCCATTCTTGTGTCTCCTTAGAAACCTACAAACTCTCATTCTTGGGTCTCCTTCTCCACAGGTTTGGCAGCCTCTAAAGAATAACAAAGAATGAGCAAAAATCAAGTTCTGGAATCAGCCCAAAATGCCTCCAAACCTCTTAAAAGAGGGCATAACCATAACTCACATCCAAGAGAGGTTAATGAAACATATTTTAATAATAAGTTTAATTTATTAGTCCAATGGTTTCCAAAGATTAACCCCCTTTTTCCAAAACTTCACTTTCTTGGGCTTGCCTGCCTTAGCAAAGATTATTATTTTTTAATTATTTGAAAAGGGGACATGACAAGTCCTCCCCTCCCAAACATTTCTTTTCCTCAAGAAATGGCTGAACAATAAACTAATCAATCCACCTGGATCCCAAATGTAGTCATGAACTATACTACTACCAATTAACACGGGCTCCTGCAATATCCTCTGCAATATGACCAAGAGGAATCCATAATCAAAGTGACAATTATAGCTCAACCAAACTCCAAAATCACCACTACCACAGTCAAAAACCCATGAGACACAAACTCTTAGAACATCAGAAGCCAAGTAAAGTGGACAAATCAAACTACCAACATAGTAAATACCATCAACGCATCCCACAGGCCTATACGAAATGTACAATCCAACTCTGCAACAATGGTGAACGCTCTCGAATGAAACTATACCAAGTATGGAGAATCCACACACTATACAACTCCTGTAGTCAACACAACTTTGCAAATCATCGACCACTATCTCATAACCATAACTCCCATGCACTACTGATGGTGAAAAGACATTACAAGATAAAGAGTAAGAAATGGAATCCAAACCAAATTTGTCGGCCATCAACTCCTCAAAACAAGGATCAAATGCTAACTGATGTACATACCCTAAAATATAATGTTGATTAAAAAAACCAACCTCAATCAACAGCTCACCATGAACAAGTGATACAACCCACTGTGACTGATCACTAGCTAAGTCAGGAGATGTCATAGCCAAAGGAGTAGAATCAATAACAACACCCACTGAAGCATCACTCTCAAGCTCCTGCTCTAAGTCACATATTATCAAGCTGTCAAGTGCAGAACCTATCACCATGTCATGCCCATCACAACTCTCATCTTGAGGCATCAAACTGTCCCATAACTGATGATAAGCACTAGGAACCAAAGTACATCTCTGTATCATCATCTCATCAACATGGTCATCAAAGGTAAATTGATGAGCGTACCTCACAGTGTAATGTCGATAGAATTTTCCAATCTCAGTCAGTGGCTCAGACTGTAATCTAGATGAAACTAACTACAATTGATCATTAACCATGTTGGAACTGACTACTACCTTCAAAGATATCACCAAGGGAGTAGTATTACTAGCAGGAACCATGCCAACTGTCGACTCACCAACATCATACATGATCTTTGATACATCTCTAGTCTTCATGCCATCAGTACTAAAGTCCACCACCATGTCAAGCATACAACAATCTGCTACAACACCCAACTCAACTAAACCTGACTCTAGTGGGAATGAACCTGATATGCCAATGTTAGTATCAAGGATGGATGCATCCCCATCTCCACTATCTCTGAAAATCTCGGCCATGGACATCCTCGGATCACCAAACACCACAGCTTGTGACTGTATAGAATTAGGTAAAGACTATAGTCACTCTAACTCCAAGGTCACCTTAGCCAAATGAAACTATGACTCCTTGAAAGCCAACTATGTACTCTCAAGAATCTCAGAAGTCACCTCAAGCTGCTCAGTAACCTCACGCACCTCATCTTCCTTGGCCAACAATGCATCATATGTTGTACTGCCCCACTCCATAAGATAATCTCTGTCGGCTACCAACTGCATATAATTTTGTCTCAAAATCTGAATAGCCTCCCATAAAGAGTGGATCTCTATCAAGGAAAGATAACTGCCTTCCTGCTCATCACTAGTAGGAGAACCCCATCCATAAACTGCTAATAACTGACGAGCAACATCGAAATGCTGGCAAGTGATAGCAATGTCTCAATCACTAACTCTCAATTGATTAGACACATGATGGAACTGGTTTGATTGCCTCCTACAAACCTCCTTTGATGCACTATCTAAAGGAGTATCCTCAAAGTTACTAGTCTCTAGCGTATTACCATCCATATCCTGTGAATCAAATCTAAAGCTCATATCAACATACGAAGTATCAAAAACATTAGCATTTCTATCCAACTCCTCTATACCCAAGGAAACTAAGTCTTCAAAATTGCCCACTGCATCCTCCTGGATGTCATCAATCCCAATATGATCTCGAGACTCATCTATACACACTGCCAAATATGAAATATCATCAACACATTCTAGAAAGTATGGTCGATTGGATATATGAACAAAGCCCAACATTGGTGTATAAAAACTAATACCAACATTAGACAAGATACTAGCACAAGAAAAGAAAACACCATGTAATCTACTAATCAAATCCATGATAGCACCCAAACAAACACTGCTACCAAAAAGTGTTAAAGATCTCTAGTCAACTAAATCCCAAATGCCAATATAACACTCTCGAGTCCATATCCGTAAACTAGAACCAACTGGTAACTCAAGCAAACTCCTCACCTGAGTAATATGACCAATACCAACTAACTCCACATACCTGTCATGATGAGATAATGAAGTCACAATACTATCTTTTTTCACCTTCAGTTGGCGGGACAAATCATGTGAAGTACTACCAGCCTCAACCTCATGTGATGAAGCATCTAACTATGCCTGGTACTCTTTCTCAGCAAAGTCATGAATGCTCAATGTCTGCTCATCTCTACCAAGTATCTCACCATCCTACACAACAACATCCTCATAATCATCATCTGAACCCACTACACTGTAGTCACTACCTGTTGTAACTATACCATCCTGAATACCTATGGCATCACCCTTTGATGACCTGTAAACAATTGTCTCAATTTGAGTATCAAGTTGACCGTTACTATCAATCTGTGTAATATCCTTTCCCACCACCTCCTGTGGAAAAGTAGAATCTGAGACCTCTACTTGGCTATCAGCTAGTTTCTCAAACTCCTCATGAAAGTTCTTGGGAATTGTGTCATCCGTCGTGTGAGAAAATCTGCCAAATAGAAATCCAGTCAACTTATCCACCTTAGCTGGGTCGGACAACATGTCATTCATTATGCGGTGGTGCTCAACCAACTGTTCAGACATGTCATGGCTTATTTTCATAAGTTTATCTCAAATGTCTAAATAACCATCCTTTCTACTGTTTTGACTCTGGATATCAATTGTCCAAGATCATGTCCTCTGAGACTCTGTACTATACCTGTCCATTCTGGATAAAGTAGAGTGTAACCCCAATAGGATATAACTTCTTCAAACACCAAGAACTAACATGAAAATGATTAGAAGTAGCATTCAACCATAGATTTTGACATGCAACTGATTACAAGCAACATGCAACCACCAAATTATGACATGCAAGATCTGGGTAGTTGTCAAAACTGACATGCAAGATCTAGGTAGTTGTCAAAACTGACATGCAAGATTTGGGTAGTTGTCAAAACTGACATGCAAAATTCTACAACCACCAAATTCACTAAGAACTAACATGCAAATTATTAGAAGTAGCATGCAACCATAAATTTTGACATGCAGCTGATTAGAAGAAACATGCAACCATAAATTATGACATGCAAGATTTGGGTAGTTCTCAAAATTGACATGCAAACTTCTACAAACCCTCAGGCTGGCAAGATCATGGCTCTGATACCACTGAAATGTCCCTTTACTAATTTTATATGATATTCCCAACCTCTAATCATATTTTCAAGATCAAACAACTAATATCACAAAGATCCACCAAATTTCTCAAGAAACCCCAAATCGGGTATGCCAGAAATTGTGCCAAAAGCTTCACAGCTTCACCTATTATTAATAAATCTGAAAGTGGACATTTTTACAGAAATTTCAGCAGCATAAAATCCTAAAAAATGATATTTCCAGATCCGTATAGCCTTTACACAACAGTTCTCAAATGTAGGACAAAAACTATGCTCATCGGGCTCCCGAAATTAATACAAAAATGCCCGAAAACACCACAAAAACACTAATAATATATCTCAAAAGTTTAATCACATCCCAATACATATATTCAGCTATATTTTAACACCTTAAAGTCTGAAATACAGAAGCAACCCAAATTGATATGAAATACTCAACTGTAAACACCAAACTCATACAAAAAAACACACCCGAAAACTCACAAATCTGCGCTGTTCAGCACAAAGGCAAACTCTGTATGAGCATGCACATGGAAGGCTTCAAAATACCATCCTTAGCCTTCTTGTAAACCTTCAAACTCTCGTTCTTGGGTCTCCTTCTCCATAGGTTTGGCAGCCTCTGAAGAATAACAAAGAATGAGCAAAAATCAAGTTCTAGAATCAGCCCAAAATGCCTCCAAACCCCTTAAAAGAGGGCATAACTGTAACTCACGTCCAAGAGAGGTTAATGAAACATATTTTAATAATAATTTTCATTTATTAGTCCAATGGTTTCCAAAGAATAACCCCCTTTTTCCGAAACTTCACTTTCTTGGGCTTGCCTGCCTTAGCAAAGATTATTATTTTTTAATTATTTGAAAAGGGGACATGAGAGCTCCAAGGCCCCCTATGCCTTTCTTTCCCGATGTTCCCAACCACCAACCAGAAATGGCCCCTCTTCCTACAACTTCTACATCACAAGCCCTCACTCCAGTCCCTCAAGCTTCTACATTCCCAAATGGGATAGATGAACTCAAAGAAATGCTCCAAGGTCTAGTGCTGAATATAGATAAAAGAGAGAAGACCCTGGATAAAAAATTGCAGGAGTAGGGGAGGGAGTTGAAGGACCAAGGGAAGAGATTAGAGGATAGTTATTCTCTAATACCAAAAATGAGTAACAAGGTGCTGGCCTTGGAAAGGCAGCAAGCTCAAAAAGGCAAGCCTCCCTAATTGCAATATCAGGTTGCAAGTAGTGGTAGGCCTCCTAACTAGTGGAATAGCTCTTTTGATTAGAATAGGAAAAATAGTCATGCTTCTGCTTCAAGCTCAAATCAGAACAGAGCTATAGTCCCTCAAAATAACTTGGCCCAAGATCAAGATTTCTGTCCTTCTTGCAACTACTCTTATACCTATTGCATGTGCCAGAAGGCAGAATCTTATATGGCCCTAATTGTCCAAGAACTGGCAGCAAAGCAATCATACAAGGAGGATCATCCCAAGGAGGCCTCACATATTCAAGGACGTGATGATTTCTCTTCCATGAATCATCAGGTTGGGGAGCATTGCAATGTAAACCAAGATTTCGTTGCTCATAACACAAGAAGCAAGAAGAGAGCTATGGAACATGATGCCCCTCCTTCTCCTAATCAGGCCTCAACTTCAAGCGCTACACCTCATGCAGCAAATGAACAAACAAGTGCTTCACAGCACAAGGCCAAGATTCTAGAAAGAAAGATGCAAGTGATCCTTATGTTGCTCCACCTCAATCTCTTATAAATACAGCTCCCAAAATTTTTACCAAAGCTCCTAATACACCTTTCAGTGTGGTAGAGCAAATGAAGAAGACCAATGTGAATATCTCTATGTGGGATGCTGTTGCTACCATACCAATGTAGAAGAGGATGCTGCAGCAAGAATTAGAGAAGATTGAACCCAAGGATCAGCCATCTATCATGGAGAATGCTACAAGTCTAGTCCAACCAGCAGGAGATGTGGAGACAAATAAAAAGGTTAGACCTCCTCCATTCTACGTTTCTCTGATTATAGCAAGAAAATTAGTCCACAATTGCATGATAGATTCAGGGGCTAGTAGCTCAGTAATGCCTAGGTGTGTTGGTGATGCTTTAGGAATGAAATATGAGCCCATTGTTAGGGATGTGTTACAATTAGATGGTAGTACTATCAAAACTGTAGGTATCCTTAGGAATGTGGAGATGGCCCTACATGCATGCCCTGGTTGCAATGTGTTTCAAGACATATCTATTGCTAAAGTCAAGCCTTATTTTGCCATCTGTCTTTCAAGAGACTTCACTGCTCAAATTGGTGGATTCATATCTGTTGATTGGTCATATATGTCATTTAAGACCAGATATGGAGCCAATGCCTCAATTAGAGTAGAACCTCAAGCTCTTCATCACACTGAATCTTACACCCCCAATCCCATCAACATGAATTGTCCTATTTTAGAGATGGATGAAAATGACATAGTAAATGAGCCTGCCACTTCCATAGCAGAAATTCTTGATTTCTTCTTGGACAAATGGGCCGATACATATTAGTTTGAGCCTATGTCAGGAACTCTTGAGATAGGCCTTAGTACATATTGCATAATAGAGAAAGATGTTCAAGTCCCTGATCTAATTGGGACTAATGATGATATAAGTGGAATGTGGATTATGTACTTTGATGGCTCAAGGAATAGAAATGGATCAGGGGCTGGTGTTATGTTGATCTCTCCTGCACAGATAAGATACTACTTCTCCTTTAGGCTCCAATTCAGTTGCACCAATAATGTGGTCGAGTATGAATCCTTGATTCAAGGTCTCTTATTTGCCCAAAAGAGAGGAATTCAAGCCTTGAAAGTATATGGAGATAGTGAGTTGGTAGTCAACCAAGTGAGAAACCAGAATGTCACCAAAAATGGCCTGCTCAAGTCTTACAAACATAGAGTCTGGGATTTGCTTGAGGGCTTCAATGCATTTAATATTCAGAGCATTCCTAGGAAAGAAAATAAACATGTTGATAGACTTGCAGCTTACAATGTACCAGGGAATCTTGAGGAGGAGAAGAAGTAGCAAATTAGGGTGGTAGTGAGGCCTGCCATCCTTGACAACAATACTCATTGGCAAGTGTTTGACTCTGATGAACAAATTTTGAGTTTCTTGTAGAATGAGGCAGAATTCTCAAATAGAAATCAGTCAAGGTTGCAAGATCGGTATGGTGATCAACTCATTCATCTCAGTTCTAACAAGTTGCCCAAGGGTCTCATTACCTTGGAGAGTGTCTTTAATCCTGATGATCAAACAAGAGGCAAAGGAATGAATCTAGCTACAGAAAAGGATGATTATGCCCCAGTTACAATTGCTGATGGAAAATCTCTAAATATGGGGAAGGTATGTTCTGAACCTGAGCAAGAAAACTTCATTCATTTATGTCAAGAATTTAATGATGTATTTTCTTGGACATATGATGACTTAAAAGGGGTCAACCCTAGTTTGTTTTAGCATACCATAGATTTAATTGATAAGGCCAAACCAGTAAGGCAAAAATAGAGACCAGTGAATCCTAAGATTGAGCCCCTAATGAGAAAAGAACTATCCAAGTTGATAGAGGCTAATATAATATTTCCTATCAAACACTCATCATGGGTAGCTAACCTTGTCCCTGTAAGGAAAAAGAATGGAGAAATCAGACTGTGTGTGGACTTTAGAGACCTCAATCAAGCTTCTCTTAAAGATCACCATCCTCTCCCTTCCATGGAGCAAATCCTGTCTAAGGTCAGTGGGTTAAGGAGATTCTCTTTTCTTGATGGATTCTCTGGTTATAATCAAGTGCTAGTTAAAGAATTTGATAGATACAAGATAGCATTTACTACTAAATGGGGCACCTATGCTTATTGCAAGATGCCATTTGGACTAAAAAATGCAGGTACCACATTTCAGAAGGCAATGGAGGTGGCCTTCAAAAAATTAATTGACAAGTTTGTCTTGGTATACCTTGATGATATAACTGTATATTCAAAAAATGTAGAAGATCATTTTGATCATCTAAGGTAGGTATTTCTGAGATGTAGAGAGTTTGGGGTTTCCCTCAACCCAGCCAAGTGTGTCTTTGCTACAAGCCAAGGAAAGTTATTAGGACACATTGTATCTAAGGATGGGCTGACCATTGATCCAGAAAGAATGAAGGCAATACTTGTCCTTCCTCTCCCTAAACACAAGAAGGGGCTGCAAAGCTTCCTTGGTAGAATAAACTTTGTGACAAGGTTTATCCCTAATCTTGCTACCATGGTGAAACCTCTTACAGCCATGCTTAAGAAAGACATGGTCTTCTCATGGACCAAGGTGGGGAAGGAGAGTTTTGAAGAGATCAAGACAGCCATAGCCTCAGCCCCTACTCCCATGAACCCAAATTTTGAGAAAGATTTCATCCTCTACACTTTAGGTGGTAAGTCAAGTATCTCTTCTATCTTGACTCAAACAAATGGCAAGGATGAGGAGCAGCCCATAGCCTTCTTTAGTGAAGGGCTCAAGGAATATGAAGATAAGTATAGCTTTGTTGAGAAGCAAGCCCTTGCAGTCATCAGAGCCTTGAAGAAATTTAGGCACCTCTTATCCCACAATAGGATCCATTTGTTGGTGCCCCATGCTAGTGTAAAAGAATTCCTATTAAACAAGGATATCAGTGAAAAGAGAGCTGGATGGATCACTAGGGTAATGGAATATGATGTTGATATTTAGATTACCAAGCTGGTAAGAGGGAGAGGATTGTGCAAAGAAATGTTATCAGGTCAGGATTTTGATGAAGAGGCTACTATGGTAGTAACAGAGCAGCAAGAGGAAGGAAATGTTAATGGCTCAAGGAGCTAGATAGATGATATGAAGAGCTTCTTATCAGGGAATGGATACCCCCAGCGATTGGACAGAGCTAAAAGGAGATAATATAGACTGTAGTCCATTCCCTATGCTGTAATTGATGGTATCCTATTTAGGAGGGATTTTAATGGGACCCTATTGAGATGCGTTGAAGAAGATTAGGCTGAGAGGATGATTAAAGAACTTCATGATGGTCCTAATGGTGGCCATTTCTTTGCAAGAACAACTGCCATGAAGATCATGAGGGTTGGTTATTATTGGCCATCTCTGTTTCATGATTGTTATGGATATGTGAGGAAATGTGAGAAGTGTGCTTTCTTTTCAGGCAAATAGAGGCTTGCAACTCTCCCCCTTCATCCTATTCAGGCGGATCAGCCCTTCAACTAGTGGGGGTTGGATTTTATAGGCCCCATTAATCCTCCATCTAGTGCAGGTCATAAATGGATTTTGGCTGCTACTGATTATTTCACTAGATGGACACAGGCAGTTGCCTTGAAGGATGCCACATAACCATCAGTGGTTGAGTTCCTTGATGGGATTGTATCTAGGTTTGGTGCTCCTTCTACTATTATCTCAAACAATCCTAAATCTTTTGTTGGGACCCAAATTTGTGCATGGGCAACGAACCACAATATCTACTTGAGCACATCATCAAATTACTATCCCCAGGGGAATGGTTTGGCTGAGTCTTCCAACAAGAATCTGATCAGAATCATGAAGAGGATAATAGAAGACAATTAGAGGGTTTGGCATAAGAAATTAAGAACTGCTCTGTGGGCTGATAGGATAACACCCAAGAGATCTATTGGGAATTCACCTTTTGTGCTGGTATATGGTAGAGAGACCAGACTCCTAATTTCACTAGAATTCCCATCCTTGGAGTTGGCTCATTAGTTGGAATTAATTGAAGATAGTGTCATGTCAGTAAGAATGGTAGAACTGATTGAACTGGAAGAAAAGAGAAACAAGGCTATGCAGACCCTGGAGCTACATCAGCAATAGGTGAAAAGAAACTTTGATAAGAGGGCCAGGATCAGGACTTACAAAGAAGGGGATCTAATTTTAGAATGGGATGCTGATAGGGCGAAACTAGGAAGACATTCTAAGTTTGATGCATCGTGGAGTGGCCCTTATCTAATCTCCAATTGCAAATAGGCCAATTCATTCCAGCTGAGCAGGCCAAATGGTGAGGTACTGCCCATTCTAGTCAATGGAATCTATCTAAAGCCCTGTTTCTAAAGTTTTGTGAAACCATGTACATATCGGTTTAGGTTCCTTTCTGTTGTTTCCTGCTTTCAATAAGTGCACGGGCACATAGTTATCTCTGGGAGTTGCCAACCTTTCGAAGTTTTGGGAGTTTTGAGTCTTCTGTTTCCAGGTTTCAGAGACTAGGGTTTCATTTTCTGGCCTTTCATGGTAGGGTTAGGGTTACATAACACACAGATTCTGTCTTATTTCTTGACTTTGTAGCCCAATGGATTTTATAGGCACTGGTCATGTATTGTGTAGGCTCATGTCCCCTGTGAGTTGCTAGAATGTTACCACATTTTGTTTGCCCCGCCAAATTTCAAAATTTGAATGTTACCCCGCCCAACGATCACCTCCCCGATTACTAATATTTTAATACCCGCAGAGCTATTAAAATTACCTAAGTTTCAAACCTTATGATATTTTTGTGCCTCGCAAATTCTTCGCCGTTAGATCAAGGTCGATCAACGGTTGGTGCCATCGCGCTATGATGAAGATGTGTGAAGTTTACATTAGTGACATTGCGCCCTATTGACGCGTGTCCGGTGGGTCCAACGATAGGTCGAAAAGTCTCACGGTGAGCAACATGTTTTGGCGGGTCAAAAAAATTTTTGCGGCACCGTAGGCGCTATGTTGCTATCACACATTGGCCGAAAAATCTCCATAGCGACATATCGCCCGGCTGGCCGGAGGGTGTTCGACGACGATTTCCAACGTTTGACGGGCAAGTTCATGGCGACGGGAATGTTTGATGGCAAGAAGCCAGTTCATGGGCCGAAAAGTGGGAAAAAGTGGCAAGGCACCATGGTGCCAACAAAAAACTCATGAGTTTTTCGTTGGCGACATAGTGCCCAAATGAAAAGTCCATCAACGGCAAAAGCTTCAGGTAAGCAGTTGGGTCACATCAGGTACCTCATCTGCCCAGTTGAAAAGCCCATTGCTGCGACGGTGAATCAGATGAAGCCACATGTCCCTCAGTAGGGTCAAGGCAATACGGGCCCCCCGGGTTGGTTCTTTGTTAGACCAAAGTTGTGCTTCATTGGACCAATGAGGAACTTCCACATATGCTAGTTCAGGATACAGTCAGCGTATGGGACTGGATCTTCACCGCCGCTAGTACAAGGAAAGGTTAACTTCTCTACCATTAGATCTACAGAGATAAACGGTCAGCGCTATGTCACTTATCCAAAGTTGCACGAAGAATATGATGGCAACATAATGCCCTTTAGCCACATGTCTAGTGAATCTTAGATGTCAACGCAGGAAATACAGACAGTCGGTACGTGGCCAATTTTTATTCGTCGATGCACTGAGGGACAGTATCCACTTTGCTTGCCATCAGATTTAAGGCAAATCAATGGATGGTGCCATGTCACCATGGTGAAATTACATGATCTTTACCATAGCAACATGGCACCCTTTTGCCACGTGTCGGCGGGGCCCAGTTGCAACAAGGTATGTCAGACAGATGTCACCAGGTGTCATTCAAGTGTAGTGCATTCTGCTGAGGTGGTGCTAGATACAATGGTCCCAGGGTAAAGCAAGTATGACACATGATGAGTCTTCACGATCATCAGATCTACAAAGATCGATGATGGGTGCCATCACGCTATGGAAGAGCTGCATGGTCTTTACATTAGCGACATAGTGCCCTGATGATGCGTGTCTCACTGGCAGACCAGGGTTGACAGTTAGTAGTTGGCAGTTACGGTGAATAATAACAATTCGATAAAGGTGGTCAACCGCAGAAGGGCTCCCCAATTGGCAAAATAAAGAGAGATGATTGGCCCAGCTAGTTTATATAGCCGGGTTGACTTTTTGACTTCGACAGATTCATGAACCAAGAAGCAAAGATGATCGATGTTATCTTATGATCTGATCTTCGCGATCAATTCTGACCTACTAGAAATGAATGCAAGGCATAGGGAAACACTCCACTGTCTTAGTCGATCCATCTACTGTGTCAGGATCATTCATTGGTGCCACTTCTGTCTACTCGAGGCATTCCTTCAGTCGAATATCTGATTTTGCACTTCAGAATCATGCTCGAGTGTGATCTTTGATCAGATATTTTTGGGGTTCGATGGTAGTAGTTGGGCAATTAATGCAGAACCAGTTTCCTCAATTATGCCTGAACTATAAAGGCAATTTTGTGATCTTTTCTTAAGGTCGACCCTTCTCTGTTATTCTCTGCTACTGCTCGCAAGTTTGCAGTGTAAAATTCCCTGTGTCTCTGAACTGTATAAAATTATGTATCATCTCCTTCAAACATTGATGTGCATGTGCATTCATCTTGCCTCTCATTGGTGTACTATTGAGATCTGTGACTGACATATTGTATCTATTCTTGGCCTACTAGATAATGTATAAGTGAAACCTGTTTCCTTGTGTTATTCAGCTGGTTCTTTGATCTGTACGCAGTTACTAATTGACATAAGTCTGAGTGTGTATGTCTTTGAATGTTATCTTGGTTTTGTAGTGCATATATGGGTAGAAATGGGTCTAAACACTCTATTTTGGTGCATCACCTCCATATTTTAGGTAAGGTAGAGTTGTTTTTTGCATCTCCTTCTTCCCCTTTTCCTTTTGAGAGTAGTTAGGTGCGCCCTGATGGTAAGAGGAAGCCGGCCTTCTCTGGAGACTCAACCTCGTAGTTCAAGTCCCACAGCTTGGAGGTTGTTTCCATGTTTCACTAGGTTGTCCTCGCGCATAGGCCTTGGACAAGGGTGCAAACCTAAGTGACTACAGGTACAGATCCAAGGGGAACCGCAAGGGGATTTGGAAAGAATGACATGACAAATTGTTGTCTTTTGGACAATGTGGACATTGGTAAGTGTGGGGTCTATGACCTTCCTTTGGGCACTTATGTTTCTTTGTCGAGGTAGGCTCTTGAGAAGGAGAAAATCCCTTTGGATGGTGAATCTATTATGGAAAAGATCTTAGAAGGGCAGAAGGTATCCGGCCAAAGGTCTTGGTCCTCCCTATTTGGCAAAAAGTTCAATGGTAAATCATCTTTCCCACCAGTGACTGCTAAATCTTGCTGGGAGAAAGGTGAGTTTCAAATATTTATCCTAGATCCTTCAGTTGATTTTTTTGTGTCTTCCATGGATTATACCCCGGTGGGAAAATTTTTAGGGGCAAGACCAGATTTAGAGTCATTAAGGAAAATGGTCAAATAGAACTGGGTTATTCGAGGAGAGGTAGATATTACACCCATGTCAAATGGTTTCTTCTCATTTATCTTCAACTATAAGGAAGATTTGAATCTGGTTCTTTGTGTAGGATGGTGGTCTTTTGGAAAATGTTCACTCGCTATTAAAAGATGGGAGCCTAATATGGATCTTTCAGATTCTTTTTTCTTAACAACCTTGATTTAGGCTCGTCTCCCTGGCATCCCTTTGGAATTTTGGCATGAGGACATCTTTAAAGGTTTTGCTAGTTCTTTTGGTGAACTAGTGGCTCTAGATCATGCTACGGCTGCTAGAACTAAACTTCAAAGTGCTAGACTTTATGTTAAAGTGGCTGATTTGAACCATCTAATAGATAAGGTGGAACTAATTTTTAAGCTTGGTAAAAAAACCTAAGATATTATTTTTGAAGATCTCCCAAACTCTTGCTATGCTTGCAAAAAATAGGGAAATTTGGTTAAAATTTATCCTACCTAAAGTAAAAATTTCCTAAGCATTGAAAACAAGGTGAAAAAGGCTAAAATCCAACAAAATAAAGTTTGGAAACCCAAAGTTTCTCATCCAAAAGAGCAAAAGAAAAATGTGGACTTAATAGCTCAACATGTTGAGGTGGAAAAAGTTATTGAGAACATTCATGAGCAAGGGAATGTTTCTGAGCTAGATACTAAGGTAGTTAATATTGAAAAAGAAGGGAATGGATCTTAGCTTAAATCCATGGTGCCTAAACAAAGTATGGATGATCTGGCTGATTTAACAAAACAAATTGTTATTTACCAAAAGATGGAAGATCAGTGGGAAGATGTAGATGAGAAAATCTTGCTTGAGGAAGGTGAAATCTTGGTTGAAGAGGGAATCCAACCTGAGGAGGGAGATTTACATTGCTCCTTGTCTAGGGAGATTCAGGTGTTTGACTCATTAAGTTATTAGGATGATTTTGATACTTCTAGAGATGATCCTCTGATCCTAGAAGTTTCAAAGGAAAAGGGAGTAAACTCAATGCTTAAACCAAATCAAAGGAAAAAGGCTTAAAAAAAGAGCAATATAGTTTTGAAGGGGGTAGAGACTAGAAGTAGTAAAATAGATCAACAAACCAAAGTGAAACCACATATATCTACCCCAGAAAAATCTAGAAAAAGAGTGGATCAGCAACTCAAGGTGAAAGCAAATGTTGGTACCCCAGGCCATCTTGGAAGAAGATCCTCTAAGAAAACCAAAGAGTTAGAGAGTATGCAGAATATTGCCAATGGTAGGCAAGAAACTATTCTAGATTTTACCCCTAAAAGATAGAAATGAAAATTATTTTTTGGAATATTAGGGGTTTGAATAGTGTCCATAAACTAGATGTAGTTAGGAATTTTGTTAGAGAACAGAAGCCAGATTTCCTTCTTTTGCAAGAAACAAAATGGATAAAGAGAAAGTTGTGTAGATTAAAGCCTTTAATAATTATTCAATAAATTCTAGTAGTTTAGAGGGTGCTTCAGGGGGAACTTTGATGTTATGGAAGAAGAATTATTTCTCTAAAACAATTCTATTTGCTAGTAAATATCTTGCGATAGTCAATATTACTAGTGTTGACCAAAAGGAGGGTTGGTATATTGTTAATATATATGCTCCTAACATTAAGAACCTAAGGAAAAAGGTTTGGGATGCTATCTCTAATATTAAAAGTAATGATTATTCTAGATGAGGGATAATTATGGAAGATTTTAATGTTCCTCTCTATGATCATGAAAAAATGGGAGGTAATGCTACCCAGTTGGAGGGGAGATTAGACCTTATGGAGTTTATAAACAAAGAGGGGTTGATGGATATGGATCTTCAAGGAATCTAGTTTACTTGGAGTAATAAGAGAGTGGGTAATGATTGTATCTAGGTGAGGTTAGACCATGCTCTTATTTCTTCTGACTGGACTAAAGACTTTATTTGTAAGCTGGAAGCCTATCAGAGAACTGGTTTGGATCATTTTCCTCTCATTTTCACTGCTACAAAGTTTAATTTTAAGAAGAATTTTTCTTTTAGATTAAAAAAGATGTGGATGCAGCACCCACTATTTGAAAGTAAGATGGAAGAATGGTGGAATATTGATATTGAAGGTACATCTCTCTTTAGAGTTTCCTCTAAGCTTAAAAATGTAAAAAAGGAAGTTAAAATTCAGAATAAAAACTATTTTGGGAATATTATTGAGAATAAAATTGCTATGAAGGAGGAAATCCAAAAAATTTAGGACAAAATTCAGAAAGAAGGATATACTCCTGACCTTCTTTTAGAAGAAAATGAAAAGTTGGCCCAATATGATGACATCATTACTAAAGAAGAAATCTATTGGAGATAGAGGTCTAGATTGATATGGTTGAGTGAAGGGGATAAAAATACCAAATTTTTTCATCTTTCCACCCTTAAACACAAAGCCAAAACTCACATTTCACATCTTAAAAAGGGAGACTTAAAAATTACTGAGGACAAGGACATTATGATTGAAATGGTGAGTTTCTTCTCTTCTCTGATGACTGCTAACCCTAATATTAATTTGGATAATTAGGCTGATTTCATAAGAGTGATTCCTCCATTGGTTATGAAGGAACAAAATAAATTGTTAAGCTCAATTCCAAAGGATGAAGAAATCTTTAAAGCTGTTTGCTCTATTGGAGGAGACAAAGCACCTGGTCTAGATGGTTTTCCTATGTCAGAAACTTTGGAAATTTGTTGGAAAAGATGTATGTGATGCTGTGAAGGAATTCTATGGAGCAAAACAGATTCTAAAGGAAATAAATTCCACCTTCCTTTGCCTGATTCCTAAGAAAACTGGAGCTGACTCTCCTAATTAGTTCAAACCAATCAGCCTTTGTAATTCTTTCTATAAAATTATCTCTAAAGTGCTCACTTCTAGATTGCTCCTGGTGATTCCTTCGATCATTTTTTATCAACAAAATGGCTTCATCCTAGGTAGACAAATTCTTAATTCTGTTATCTTTGCTCATGAGAATATCCATTCCTTGTCATATTCTAATAATCAAGGCTTTATTATGAAAGTTGACATAGCCAAGGCCTATGATAGAGTTGATTGGGCTTTCCTCTCAAAAAAAATTTATATGCTTTTGGCTTTGACCAAAAGGTTGTTAATATCATTCTTCAACTAATTTCAACTTCCTCTATTTTGGTCTTGGTTAATGGTAGCTCTTCTCATTTTTTTAATCCCTCTCAGGGTTTGAGACAAGGAGATCCTTTATCCCCCATTCTTTTTGTTATTATGGATGACTGTTTGGGGATATATATTGGGGATTTGGTCCAAAGAGGAGTCATTAAGGGTTTGCAACCCTCTTCCCACCCTCTTATTTGTTCACATGGTCAATTTGTTGATGATACTATTTTTATGGGTAAATCTGAAGTTAAGGAAGCTAGAAGTCTTAAGCAAGCCATTAATTTATATTCTTTAGCCTCAGGTCAATTGATTAATTGGAATAAAATTTATGTTTTCTTTTTCAATACCCCTATTCCTAGGAAAAATAAAATTAGTAGGAACCTTGGTTGTTCAATAGGGTCTCTCCCTTCAACCTATTTGGGTCTTCCTCTAGGCTTGAAAGTCCCTAATTCCTTTTCAGTTGATCTCATTAATCTATTTAACAAGAAATTGGTAGGTTGGAAAGGTAATCTTCTAAGTTAGGCAGGTAAATTAATTCTTCTCAAATCTTGTCTCCAAAGCATACCTACTTATGCCTTGAGCCTTTTCAAAATTCCTTTAAAATTCGTAGAGGCTATTGAAAAAATTCAAAGAATTTTTTTTTATGGATTGGCACTGAGGAAAAAAAGAGAATGCATTTAATTTCTTGGGATCAAGTTTGTAAGCCCTTTAGTGAAGGAGGATTGGGAATTAGGAAAATTAGAAGTATGAATAAAGCTCTCTTGGCTAAACAAGGATGGAGAACTTATCATGATAACAAGGAATGGAGTACCATTTGGAAACATAAGTACCTTTTCAATGTTAATTCTCTAGCTGATTTCTTCTCCTCTCCTGATGTTATTCATCCTTCTATCATATGGGGAGCTGTTCAAGGAACAAAGAAGACTCTTGTAAAAGGGTGCTTCTACAAAATTGGAAATGGGCACAAGGTGAGATTTTGGGAAGATGTCTGGTTAAAGGATCATCTTCTGATTGAAGATTTTCAGCATAAGGCTCAGGTTGATATATGCAAACAGAGATATGACATTTTAGTTTCTCACTATTGGTAGAATAATTCCTGGGTGAACTTATTTGATATTCATCAAGGTTTCAATAACATTCAACTATCTCTAAATGTTGTCTCTCTTTATCCATATGTTGAAGATAAGATAATATGGAATGTTGATCCTAGTAGCCTATTTAAAGTTTCTACTATCTTTGCTTCTAGGGAAAAGGGTAATCATCCTTTCTAGTCTTATGTTGCTTGGATTAAGGGTATCATACCCAAAATTAATATCTTCTTTTGGTTAATGCTTCAAAATAAAATTTTGACATTGGACGATTTGCAAAAAAGAGGCATTAATGTGGTTAATAGGTGATCTTTATGTAAAAATGGTTTTGAGGATAGAGATCATTTGTTTATGAATTGTGCTTATACTCAAAAAGTTTGGGCTGAGATTCTTAACTACTGGAGCTTGACCTGGGTTCACCAAAACAATGTTGAGCTTTCTTTTAAAAGTTGGAATTGTCCTTCGAAGGACCCTAATGTTCAATTTCTCTGGAAATTAACTCTTCCTCATCTCTGGTGGGGCATTTGGAAAGAGAGAAATAATAGAATATTTAGAAATAAAGAATTACTAGGATGGGTGCTTGGATAGAATATCATTAAAGCCTTCAAGGAGAATTTTATTTCTCAGAGGAAAACTAGTTCAACATTTCAATTTGATACTCCTTTGTGATTTGAAGATCCTATTGAAAACTGATAATCCAAGACTGACCATAAGATGGAATAATCTTCCTAATGATTGGATTAAAGGGAACTTTGATGGAGCTACTAAGGGCAATCCAAGAAGAGTAGGATGTGGAGGAGTTTTGAGAGAGCATGTGGGAAATGTTATAGATGTGATCACAGTTCCTATAGGTCACTCTAACAATCATATTGCTGAAGCTACTACTGCCCTATACACTATAAAGATTGCAGTTGATTTGGGATACCTAATCTATGGTTGGAAGGTGAATTTTTGAATATTTTTAACATTTTGAATAACAAAAATTCAATTTCATGGACGATAGAAGCAACGGTCATGGAGATCAAATCCCTAATACATAAATTTGAAAAAGTTGTCATTTCCCATACTTATCGAGAGGCCAATGGGGCTGGTAACTAGATAGCCAATCATGTGGTACAGTCAGGATATAAGGTAAGGTGGTTTGATGAGTTAAACAAGCACGTTGATTTAAAAGCTATCATTAATTATGATGCCATTCATTCCAAATTGGGAAAGATTTGCCCAGATTAGAAATTTAATGATTTTATGGAGTGACCTTATAGCTATTAGATCACCCTACTCAAGGAAGTACACTCATATGAATGTAATAAGGCCTTTGCATGTATCCTTGAAAAAGTGAGCTCCTTTTCAAGAAACAAAAATCTAGTTTTATTTTAACTTGGCTCTCTCTGTTTGTTTGTTTCTGGTTCTTGGCTCTATCTATTTTTTGAATATGGGGGGTGAACCATGAAAGTAAGAGCCTAAAAAGTGTGATGAATGGAAGGCTCGAAAGGAATTTTGGAAAATCTTACAGAAAGGGAAGGTGACCAGTTACTTGGAGAGACTACATGGTTTTAAACCCCATATCATGACTACCTTTTTTAATAACTGGTCTACTGACAAGGTCCTCCTTCATGGAGTCACTATGAATTTAATGGAGGACTTTATTGCTGAGATTACAGAGTTCCCCATGACTGGTATTAAGTTCACCGAATAAACCAGTATCTCCAATGCTACCTATAAATTTTTTTTGAAGTCAGATGTTGAGGAGAAACAACTAGAAAAGAATGGAGATTTCTTTGATGTAGAGCAGATAAAAGAAATTTGGTGGGATGTGCTATGCTATATTCATGAGTATTTCATCCTTGATGGTAGAAATAAAAGGATTCATAAATTTCATTTTGTTTTTCTAAATCATTTCAAGCATAAGGATAGACTTTCTTTCCCTTTCTATCTATGGTTTTCTTTTCTTCAAAGTTTGCATGCTCATAGGAAGAAGGAGTATCATCCTATTTTTCATGAAGGTCTAATTCTTCTCATTGAGTGTTATTTTAAAAATAAATCTATATCCTCTACCCCTTCTAAAAAGAATAAGGGTTCTCACTCAAAAAAATTAAGGAGAGTAGTGTAAAAGGAAAAAGAGAAGGACCCCAAACATAAACCCTCTAATACTCAGAAACATGTTGTGGAAGAGGTTTCTAAGTCTGAGAATACTATTAGCTTAGAGAATGATATCTATGAGGAAGAGGATGGTATGGATGTTTGGGATTTCAGCTCAAATTTGGAAGGATATCCAGAGACCAAAGGAAAATTTGAGAAAGGGAATGAGAAAGACATAAGTGAGGGAAATTCATAATAGAGCAACCCTGAGAAGGAGGACATTCAGACTGTTTCTAGTCAAGGGGTTAAAGACAAATATATTCTCATTATGAATCCTATTGAGGTGAGAGAGGAGGATTAAATGGTTAATCCTACCTTACCTGCTACAGAGATTGGAGGTCATGACAAGGAGGACCTTGTTTAGAATGAGAATCCTATTGAGACTAGGGAGGAGGAAGAAAGGGATAGGGAGGAACATGTAGATATGGTTGGCTCCCCTCCTCATGAGTTTACAGATGGTACCACTAATTCTTCATAGAGGGAAACCAAGCTCTCCTTCTTGCATTCTTCCAAGCACAAAGCTAACTCCATTCTTCATGTGGATTCTTGGATTTATATTGAATTGATGGGGTTGAAGAAGAAAGTGGAAACTCTGCAACACATCCAAGATACTAATTGTGCCAAAATCAGCCATTTAGAAGAGAAAATGGGAGATATCCCTAATAAACTCAAAAACTATGAGAAAAATCTTAGAATGTTTATCAAGGAAAGTGGAACAAGGATGGAACAGGTCACTTCTAGTATCTATGCTACTGTTGTGAGCCTTGGCAAAAGAGTCAATGAAGAAATTATATCTCCAAAGGGTCTAAGCAAAAGAACAAGGCAAAGCTCGAGGAAGAACACCCTAAAAGATGCTGCTACTTTGGCTACTAATTCCATCCAGGATACTATTATGATTCGTAAAGAGCCTTTCAAGATGATTATGGAGCTGCAATAGTTGCTTGGGGTTTTTGTTCTTTGGTTTTGTCCTATTTTGGTCCTATTTTCTGGATGTGGTACTTGGTATTGGTTTTTATTCTAAACTTTTTTAGTGGTTTTAGGTCCCTGTAAAACCAGGGTTCTCTTTTTTTGGACTATGTTTGTGATTTCAGGTCCTTGTAAAACTTGATTTTGTTGTTAGTTTCAAGACTTCTTTCCTGGTGGTTTTATTGCTTTGTATTTTCTCTAGTTGTTAAAGGGTTTTGGGGGCCCTTCAAAACTTTATTTTACCATAATCTAAAACATTCAAAAAAAAAATTAAACTCTTCATCAAAATATTTTAGCACTACTTGTGCTCTCTATTTAGGATTTGGTTTAGTATGTTGTACTATTAAAGTACTATGCAGTCTATCAATCACTTGCATTAATGATCTCTATAAACTCTTCACTGTTTTATTATTCTATATAAGTTTAGATAAGGATGAAATCAAATTAGTTTGATCATCATCATTAGTAGCTAAACTAGTAAGAGAGAGTGGAGTAGATGAACTAGATGGTTTAGTCTCATCCTCCCTCTATTTCTTTGCTACTTCTTTAGTTCTTCTCTCTTCCTCTTCTTTTATAGTTTTATTTATCCTCTCTTCTTTTGCAATCCTTCTCTTTTTTTCATCTTCCTCTCTTTTCCTATCTCTCTCAAGAAATTGCTATTGGGTTCTTCTATTTTCTCCTTTTTATGTTCTAGTAGCCTCTTCTCTTCCTCAATTTGTTTCAACTTTTCTTCAATATCTTTAGTATCTAGTTCACTTCGTTTAGAACCACCAAATGGATTGGTATCATCAATGTTAATGGTAACATTGGTCTGATCAATCTGCATAGTGTCACCACTTACTAACACTTTCAAGGCTTTAGGAGTTGGAGGAGATGTTGCCTATGACTTTGACAACATCTTACTGATAGCTATTGTAGTCTCATTTTTCAAATTATCCTTTTCACCAACCATGAATAGAAATGGTGTCCACTTATTTCTTAAGTACGGTGTGAGGTTATTCAACAATCCTTTTATTTCACCTTCATCATCGTTGTTACAGATAGTTCTAAGCATAGACTTCTAAAGTTCAAGGTCTTCTTCTCTTACAAGAGTCTTCTTATTTATAAGTCTCTCATAGACTTTCTAGTTCACTACTCCTTCAATATCTTTCAAACTTAGATTATTTGCTATGATACATCTCACAATAGATATATCAATCAAATCCTTCTTGAAATTATTATATACATCATAAAACTTGTTCATCTAAACAAAGTTTCCCTCATTTGCAATAGTTGTGTTAATCTTCTCAATCTTCGGCTTCTAGGGTTGCTAATCTTTTCTTGTTGCTTGCTTAGGTGGATTCACCTTTTCTTCTTGTTTAGTTTCTTGCTCATCATCTTCTTCATCACTAGAGTCAATTTTCAACAATTTTTTCTATCTCTATCTTAGTCTTGTGGCTAGTTGCTTGACTCTCTTTGTCTTTGTAGACATTGCTTCAACTAATCTCTCAAATTTTCTTTTTAGTTCACTGGGTTGAACATCAGACATAGTTACATGTGGAATGCTCTATTCTAAAGATGTCTCAACAACTAATACTGACAAAGGTTGTATTTTCAGTACACCTTGCTTCATTATCTATCTCATAGCCTTAGATTCATCTCTATCATTTTGGCCTCTAATAGTGCCTTCTTCATGGTTTCTTAATGAGCATGCTGAGTGATCTTGTCAAATGTGCCAAATATACATTCTTCTTTGTCTCTATCTGAATTTAGCAATATGTCAATATACCCAACTACTACATCATCTTTCAATTCATAGCTCAAGGGATCAAGAAATTTCTCCTAGGATTCCACTGCTTGAATATAGGTATGATCTGTATCAACTAATATACAAATATCTTCCTTGAATCTATCCACAATTGTAGGTACAATTCTAAATCTTTATTTCATCTCATTCTAAAATGTTCTCATTATTAGGTTTCCACTATCCAATATCTTGTTTGTAGGGTGCCTTTTGCATACCTCTGTAATCTTCTCCATTGTGCACTTGTCACTACTCATTATGTTTATGACTGATAAGTAGGAAAATCTCTTAAGTACATGAAAGAATATGTGATTTATCAATGATTGGAATCTAAAAACACTATTCTTTTGTTCCCTTAATCTTTTCAAGGTTTTCTAGGAGTTGCATTATTAGAATTTCACTAAGATTTACTTGCTCTTTCTCTAAATATCTTATATGTTGCATAAATGAATCTTGCTGAGAGTTCATATATCTTAGAACTTGCACAAATAGAATAAGAAATAATTCTACTAAGAAATCTCACATCATGTTGCTTGATGGAGTTGATCACCATAGCCTTTCCATTCTACACTTCCTTAGTATAGCTTTCAACTTTCTTCTTTACCAATCTCTCATCTATAGGTACACTACCTTGTTTACTAAGACTAGTTGCCTCATGAATAAGGTTGGCCGAAATGTCTACTACATTATCTTGCATTCACAATTTTCCATCATGTATCCTACTTAATCTGATTTGAATCCACTCATCTATATCTAACTTATGGTAGAAATGATACATAAACAAATCTAATTCCTTTAGATGTTTAAATTCAGGCTTTACTATCATGTCATGGTTGAAAATTAGTTCCATTTCTTTGTTCACAAAATTACTACCAATAGAGTCAAACCTGCAATTCAAATAATTTTCTACATCTTCAAGGTAAACTACATTGTTCAAAGTAATAGACAATGTTGAATTATGGTTTCCTTCATTAGTTTTTATAGAAACTATCTTAAACTTAGGTCTATCTTCATTCTCAACACTATGCATTATTGACATATCCATGATCTTATCAAACAATATCTCTTACCAAAAAAATTTGTGCAAAAATAATAAAATACCTCTTTCCAAAAAAAGGGTTTGCTTCAAAATCACTCTGACAAGTCACTTCTAAATGCTCTTCACTTTAGCTGTGTTTGCAATAAAGTGAAAAATCAATTCTATACTCCATTTATATATCAACTTGAATTTTCATTAATTGCATACTTTGCAAATATGAAAAAGCTATCAATTATGTTTTTTAATTAGATAATTTCTCAAAATCATCTATGCAATCTTCAAATGTCACCCAAAGTTTAATATAGCCTCCTTCCATCATGAAAAACACCCTCAACACTTCACATCATGAAATTCCCTACAAAAACATACTTTTCATCTTCTATTGTAGAATCAACCTTTATTGAAATACTATTAACTTGGAAATTCATCATAACTTGTTTAGATGACCTCCAAATCACAAGTGAACTTAGGTACCATCTAAACATAACAAGGAACTCTAATTCATTCTCTAAATAAAGTTCTTAAAATTTGATGTTGTGAACAAGCTTAATTCAACTTAATTGAATCAAACTCAACAACTACCTTTGATCTTCCTATCTCATCATCATCTAACTTTTCTTTTGAGATATTTGTTCCTTCCACAAATTCTTTATTAATTTTTTCTTGAAGTTCACTTACAATGTTTCTTTGTTATTCATTGTCTCTACTAGTTTTGGAGTTCCTTTCCTAGTTCCTTCTATCATTTCTAATGTTTCTTCCATCATTCCTTCTATTACCAAAGTTAAATTCCATTGTTCCTTCTATCTTCAAAGTTTCTATCCATTCTGTAGTACTTCACTATGTATCCAAAGTTATTGTATAACTAACATATATGTGCATGATGATTCTGAGCAATGTATCTTAAGTTGTTACACTTAACACATGATGTATCTTTTGTCTTCATAAGATCTTCCTTCTCTCAATGTCCTTTCATTAGATCTTCTTCTATCTATAGGGTTAGTATTTCTAGACATTCAATTATTTCTTCTATCATTATCATACTTAGGTTTCCTACAATCAATTGCATTATGACCCATACCATTACAATTATGAAAATAAAAGTCCTTAACATGATTAAATGACTTGTTTGTACAATCTATTTTCATATGACCTATTTCATTACATAAAAATCACTTACCTCTAAATTCATACCTAGTTGTCTTAGGAGTTTCCACTTGCTTTGTTTCATCCAAGATTTCAACTTCCTTATTTTTCTCAACTTCTTTAGGCTTCTCAGAAGATATACTGAGTTCAATCTTATCATCAGATTTGTCTTTTTCTTTCAGATCTGATCTAAACTTAGGTTTCATCATAGACATGTTAATCAGATAACCAAGACTAGTCTTATCATAAGTCGGTCTCTATATTAACATAGAATCATCAAGCTTTTCTTTGCTAGAATAAATTTTCTCAAGCTGTTGTTTGTACTATGCCAATTCACCTTTCACAATAGTATTGTACTTATAGAGTTCTTCAATATCTTCTTTCAATGTTTCAAACTTAGATGTTTTCTTTGCTAGACTTTCTCTTAAATCGGCATTTTTAGTCTTCAAATTAGATTCAACTTTTCTAGGATTGGTTCTCAAAGTCAACTTCAAATTTTTAATCTTCAACTCATGCTTCAAGATCTTATATTATGTTTTCATCTTTGAATAGTCATCATCACTAGTTCCAAATTTAGTAGATTTAGGCTTTGATTTGAGATGTTCAATCTTTTTCTTCAATTGACCAATTTATACTTTGGATTCTTCATATTTATCCTTCAACTTATCTCTTTCTTTAGTAAGGAGATCAATTTGTTCTGAGGCTTCTTCAAGGTTCTCCATCAACTATTTCATATCCATAGGGATCTTAATTAAGCTATTAAGCCTCTTCAAAGTAATTTTTCTCTAATACCAATTGCTAGAAATAGGGATTAATGAGAGGGGGGATGAATTAGTAATCTACAAACATTAGTCACCAACTAGATATTATTACTTACTTTAAACCATGCATAACAAAGCAATAAAGTAATGTTGAATAGTAATAGTATCAATGCACAAAGATAACTCATAACACCATATCTTGTTAATGAGGGAAACCCTAGCAAAGGGAAAACCTCGGTGGGGATGATTCCCACTATATAATATATTGATATATAAGTTCCTTGTTAGAGGATGAACCTTGTTAGGAGTCAGTGAGAAAATTTAGTATAAGCAATCCTTGCAAGGAGACTCTGAATCCTTGTTAGAAGATTCCAACCCTATTACGAGTTGTGCCAAAGTTGTTAGGAGTTGTAGTATAATGTATGCAAGAAGAGCCCCCTGCCCAAACATGCAATTTCAACTACAAGAAGAGCTCACTGGTCAAACAAGTAATTTATTATTATCTTCCTTCCTTGATTGGTCTTTGATGTTTAACTCAATCTCAGATCACTAGATAGCTCATATAAAACTTCACATATATCAGTTTCATAAAGGTTCTCTCACTTCACAATCTTACAAGATAGCACTTGCAAGCACACATCTCACTGCAAGAAGTCCTTTGCATAAATACCACGCCTTTACAAAAATTACTACTAGATCATCTAAGACCACAATTCACTTTTCCAAATTAAAGTAAACATCTAAGATGTCGACCCTAATTGGACAAGTAATTTTTTGAAAAAGAACAATTCTTTACTTCAATTCCATTGTCTTGCTTCATCAAAACATGATAATCTCTATTCAATATAGTCCTTACAAAATTTTGAGGTTATATATGTTATCACCAACATGTATACTATCTCTATGTAACTTCTCTAGTCATAATATGATGTCAGCAACATGTTATAAAAAAAAAAATACACTGTTGTAAACCAAATTCTATACTTAGACAATTTTATGATTACCAAGAAATTTTTATTTTTATTTTTGAGGTTTCCTATGAATATATACATCATGTGTTGCCATAAATGACAACAATTACATATCAGTATTAGCCAATTTTCAACATTTAACACATACAATGAAGTAAGGACTCTGTTAAGAGATTTACAAAGGCCTGTTAGGACCACAATGTTAATAGATTTACTCTAAATCACTTTGCCAAAATGATTTAATACCTAATTTTTTTTGTGTTCATTTGCAATGTTGATTATGGATCTCCTCTTTCAAATCCCTAATTTGATATATTATCTAATATATCTTTTCTCTTTCATTCACTACTTCATTAGGTCATTAAACTTTGTTACTTCAATAATTTTGCATACAGCCTCCAAAACATAACTACTTCACATAAGTATCCACAATACTTCACTTCGTTACTCTTCACTTGCACTTTTCAAAATAGGATTTAGATCTTCCATTAGAAAGACACTTATAGAGTCTTCTAGAATAAGATCAACAATCTAGATATTTCTCTTTTAGCCTCTTTATTTGATTGGTTGTCTCACCTTGATAGGGATTGATGATCCATGTCAAAATGCATAACAAGCACTATAAAAAAGGCTCAACTATCATTAAATGTTATTTATATCTCATCTCAAAATGGTTTACCTCAAAGTTTGTGTCATTTTAGACATTTTTGTTCTCACTATGTTAGCTGGCATATATTGTCTTTGATTCTTGGTCATAAATTTTTTTCCTTTTAATACTCAGCCTTAACTAACTCAACTCCTTTTGTGTGATTTAGCATCCATATGGTTTATTTAATCAACATTTACTGAAATTGACTTATATAGGAATACTCAGCAACCAAAGAATTTCTCAGCTCATATATAATTCAACATATATAGGATTATTTACAAGTCTTTACAAATATATTACTTGGCATGTATAGAGTAGGTTAGTCACAATGATGACCAACCAACTATTCCTTTTATATGACTTATTATTTTTCACTAATACACAAAAAACTAGAGAGATCAACAACATCCCTCTTTGACATTAGTGGCAAAAAAACTTTTCATGATTACATCAATACATTACAATTCAAAAAATGATATTACTCCTACTATGCCTATGATTCAGTCCTTATAGGACTACAAAAACTTTCTTTTACAACATAATCATACATATAATGCATATGTTACATGACTCAAATATTCTAATGTTTCTTGTCATACCTTTTTTTTGACTTTTGTTCTTATATTATTCATCTGAGCTCTACATCTCTGATTTTATCATTTTAAGTATCCTTCATCATCTCCATTAAATATTTTCTTTCTTTCTTTATCATTTTTAAGTATCCTTCATTATCCGCCTTGAATATTTTTTATTTCTAATCTCCATTGATTTTGACACTTATGTCTATTGCTTGGGTTGGAAGGACGGAATCAAACCATATTTGTCAATGAATAGCTTATGAGTTTGGATAATCATGGTAAGAGCATAATCCCATGTGGTTCTTATTCATTCCAAAACTTGTATCTTGACCTCCAAATTTGTAACTAATTTAATTAAACTATTACTAGTAGATAGTTTTTTATACGTTTCAACTAGATCCTTTGTTGAAGCTAACTTTGATTTCATGACCTCCAAGTGATGTATCAACATTGATTTTATGGAGATAATATTGGCCCTCATTTTTCTAGTTTTTGTGTATATCTTGACCAACCTCCCTTATGCAAATAATAGTCTATTATAGTGCATTGAACTTGATCCAACTATTTCAGAGATTGAGTTTCCTGATGATTTCAAATCAGCCTGAATCTTGTGAATGCTAGCTTGAAATTCATTAGTGAATTTGGGAACATCATAAAGAATATTGTACAAATCTTGTATTTTCTTCACAAGTTCTTCCAAATTATATACAAGTGTGAAAAATTCAACCTTCCTCAATGAAATCATAGTAGAAGCTTTCACCAGTACCTTTTTCTCAAACTTTTTCTCTGACCAAGCCATTAATTTTTTATTTGAATCTATATCCTCAATGTTGACTTTGTCAACAATTTTCACTAATTGAGGGATAATAGGGGTCCATTCATCAATGTTTTGGACATCAAATGCATCAACAAATATATCTTTAATATCATGAAATACTTTCCTTCATTCTTGCTCTCTTCTCATCTCTTCTTGTTGTTTCTTTCTTGCCAAAATGTCTTGCAAGATTACAGTTTGTTCAAATGTGATATTCTTCAAATCTCAATCAAGGAATTCAATAGCCTCATCCAAGCTAAAAAATTTACTTGGAGAACTAATCTTCTTATTATTTCCTTTTCCCTTCTTAGGAGTGTTGTTTCTCGGGACAACTAGGGCTAGAGTGGGTGAAGGGGTTTAACCACTTAGTCTAACTTGTGTATCAATCCCAGAGGCAAAAATACTAGCCCTTGGTGTGATTTTATCTATAGAGTCTTGCATCTATTGTGCATATGTGGGATCTTACATTGCTATGGTTGGAGTGTGAGATTTCACACTTGACTCTATCTATGAAATTGCATTCTTATCTTCTTCTTTTTCCTTCTCCTTTTCTTTATATTTTGTCTCTTTGTTTCCCTCATCTAGAGGTCCTAAGACTTGTGGTCCTTCCTAACCTATAGAAGACTGGGCTACATTCAATTCTTTATTTTTCTTTTTTGTACATTTGAAGCCTTGGTTTCTTCCTTTTTCTTTTCAGGTTCTTTGGTACCTATTGAATTTTGAGCAAGAGGATTAACAACAAGAGCTTGTGTCTCTCCTATTTTGGGATAATTTTTTATTTTATATATCATAGGAGTGTCATTTATGGTGGAATGAATAGGGGATAAATTTCCTTGATCTTGTGAGATTGACACACCTTTGTCTTCTTCTTCACTCTATATATCTTCAATAGTTACTTCATTCTTTTTACTCTCATGTACAACTCCTTTACATTTCCCACTCTTTTTAGTATCTTTTGTAGTCCAAAAATAATTTTCCATGGTATTTAATTATGATACACAAAAGCCTTAAATTTATTTTTCAATATCATAAATGCTCTATACTTGGGAATAAATCTATTCCTATACTTCTCCAAAAATGTTGTATTTTGTTAGTTGTTAACTCAAGCATGAATTTAGCTAATCTCTCTTCTCTTATTTTCCTTTCAATTATTATTTCTTATTTCCATCCTAAATCAATTCCTTTATACAATTCAATATGAATCTTTTTTCATATCTCTATAGGTGTTAGTTTGAAATTATCCATCATCTCTAATATGGCTTCTTTTACCATGGTCTTATTAGCATCACTTAATGTTCCATACTTAAAAATTTTGAAACTTGATAAGCCTACATATTTTCTAATGTTTCACATGCCTTGCCAATATTATTAGGCTTTATATGTGTAGTGACTCCTTAGTGACCTAGTTCATATTATTTAGTCTTCTTTGCATCTTCTTCTTTAGCATATTGTTGTGTTTTCAATTTTCATTTCCTTGTCTGACCTTTAGTGGCTGAAAATTTTCCTTTAACTACACTTGTGCCACTAGAATCTTCACTAGATTTTGTAGACTTTACAACACCCTTATTCAATGGTGGCTTGGCACTAGCTACTATTGATGCCATAGTTCTTGGTCTCAATAGTGTAAGAGGAGAGAGGGGCTTATATGTTACCTTCTTTAAATTCTTCCTAACCTTAGGTACTATGATTTTGACTATCTTGGATTTCTTTGCTAGTGGGGTGACAAGTGCTAGGGCTTTACCCTATTTCTCTACACTTTCTTATTCTTCCTCTACATTAGCTTCACTCTCTTAATCCTCTCTAAGACTATGTGTGATCATTAAATGTACTTCTCCTTTAGTTTGTGTGCCTAGTTTTCCTTCTAGGTCTTTAATCATTTTCTTCCTCTTCTTGTCAATAGAAGCAAGCTTAATATCCATTTTTATTCTTGTTTTTGCTTCTTCATACTTTCCAAAGGGCTCAGTCTTTGCGTTAACTTATTTAGTAACTAGTGCAGTAATTATAGTACTCACATCATCAATATCAATTTCATATCCAAAAGGTTTAATCTAGGCTACTCTTGGCTTAACTACCTAAACATATGTATAGTCAATGTTAACTAGAAAACACACATCATTATAATACTTTTTAACTAAGGATGTAGAAATCCTTTTTCTTTTCCTCATTTTCTATTTGAGATCATCAAAGTATCCATCTAAAATATTCTCAAAATTGTCTCCCAAATTTTCAATATACTCACTCATCGTCACATTCAACATTGCCAATAGAAGGGAAATAACTATGTATATAAAATAAAATATGCATTATTAGTGATCCAAAATTACACATTAAATTATTAACCTTTCTAATTGATAATAGGTTCTCTACCTATTGTAAGCATTGGATTTTGGTAAGATCATATTCATGGTCTTTTATCACAATCTTCTAAGCTTGGTCCAAAGCCATAGATGACACACTATTCAGTCAACTTTACTAGTAGAATTTGTGTGCAATCACCCTAACTATAAACTCAATCAATGGATTAGTGATATTTGAAATACACATGCCACATTTATTCCATTTTTCCTTTGTGTTTGCCTCAACTATGTCTTTTCTTTGGCATCACATAGTATTCTTTTTATCAAGTGTAGGGTATCCTATGATAGCATGAATAGTATTCTTTATGATTTTGACTGGTTAGTTCTCTAGCAATAACTACATGTAATGAATTTGGATCTATACAACATTAATCCATTCAATTTTAAATTTTCTTAGAAAATCTAAGGAATGCATTCACCCTTTCCTCTAAACAATCTTGAACTCATCCTTCAACACTCCCTCATCACATAACTTCTAGTATGCCAAATGAATTTTGTACTCTCCTACTTCACCAATTTTACACATGTAATAGTTCCATACATCATGATTCATAATAAAATTATGTTGTATTGATGATACCACACCCATTGAATCTATTTTCATAGAAATTTTTAAAATAGACTAGTATTTAGGTGAAGGACAGGTGTCACTCTTCACCAATTGAACATTGCTCACCTCTTCTCCTTGGTTCTTCACCATTGATGATGATGATGATGTCATTTATATGCTAAAGTTTTGAGATTTTTCTTTCTAAATAACTTGGCACAACTAATAATCAACACTTGATTACACTTTAATTTTGAATTTTCTTTCAATATCTTTAGAAATTGCTTCACAATTTTCTCAAATCACTCAGGTTTTGAAATATGACTGCAAGGTGCTTAAAATAATTTCAAATTTTCAATATATACCTTTATTTGTTAAAATTAGAGTTCCTATAAATGTTGCATGCTCAATTAGGTGGAATCCAGCTGTCTCGATCATTGTTACACTTTTAACTTGGTCTCTATTATACAACTCGGCCAATAAGATCTAACTTGGCTTATACATTTGTTTGGTCATTGTGCGTACTTGGTCCATATTGAAATTCTGAATAAATATAGGTGATATTACTTAATTCTCATCATCCAATAATGTAAATGATTCCATTACACTATTTTTTCTGTAAGAATTTGCCTTAGGGCAGAATTCACCCAAGACCAAGGAACTCAAACACAAACACAATTGTAGACCAAAGAGAGAGTATGATTAGAATGATGATATATTCATTCAATATGCCACATTAAAGTACACTAGGAGTGACTATATATAAAGGCCTCTGGAGAGCTTCTAGAATGCATAGAAGTTAGCAACATGATAATTTATACAACCACGTACATGTCCACCAAACATGGGTTATCCTCCATTAAGCACGAAAGTAAGTGTAATGATGTGAGGATAAGCCTACAATGGTGTAGCATGCAAATTTATGTTGAAGACAACATGTGCTAAAATGGGAGTGCAAATAATTATGCTGTCTACATGAGAACTTAATGAATGATGCAAACTCCAATGTTGTAGACACCATGCACTGAATTAGAGTTGTGTACTTTTTTGTTGTCAACATGACAACTCATAAGAGTACAAAAACTCCTAAGTGTCTCACCTAAATAAATAAATAAAAATAAAAATAATAAAATAATGTATTAACCTAAGTAAACTTAAGTAAAGTGTAAATAGTAAATACTTATTAACACCTACACCCCCCTTAAGTGCAACTTAGGGGAATGCCCTTAAGCTTACAAAATCCAAGATGAAATGCATGATGCGTCCTGGCTACTTAGCCAAGTTAGGTGCCCATGTACATAATGAAATGCAATCTATCATAAAGTGGAGAAAGAGGGAAAACATCATGGGAAAAACCCTCCCCCAAAAAGAGAGATGAAAAACACATATCATGTATGGATGGATGGAGTAATCAAGACCCCCCATTACAACATACATCTAGTATATACATAAGTGAAAAATGAGAAGAGGAAGAGAGATAGGATAGGCTCCCCACCAAAGAAGAATGTTTGCTAGTGATTGCTCCAATGAAGAAGCTGATCCAAGACTATAAATGGTGTTCCTCCCCTTAGTAAGAAACAAGGCCAAGGGTACAAATGAGACACTTCCGCTATGTGTGGAAAGAATCCCATAGGTAAGTGATGTCTCTAAAACTTGCTCAACTGGCTGAAGAACTTATCTCAAAGAACTATCTATCTTTTTAGCTAATGAAGAACCCCTCTGCAACTATCGATCATAAGTATCCACAATCACTTCAACCTGTAATAATCAATCATGTAGAGAATCAACAAGAGGGTTAGATGGAGCCTTCATGACAATTGAAGAAGGTGATGCTACATCAAGAAGAAGAGGTAGATCATCAACACTATCCCCCAAATCTATCACTAAAGTTGAACTTGGAAGACTATACATACCCTATTGTTCTAGACCTAGCATTGTGGTGATATATGCATGTGGATTGGATCGATGTAGTGACCTCTCATTGCAACTGTCGATAGAACCCCTTGTGTCTAAATCTATTGAAACACTATCACTGGTGTCACTATCAGTTTCCAAATGGTATGATGTGTGGAGAGGATTAGAGGACAAGTTGGGTGAACTTTCCTTAAAGTGCACATCCTTCTCCACAAAAATTTGATGTGTCTCTAGATCCATGAGTCTATATGGCTTCACACAATCTTTATAACCAATGAAAGTACAAGGCTAAGGTAACTATGCCTTGCATCCCTTAGGAGATATCTTTTCCCATGCAAGACAACTAAAGACTCTAAAGTGTGTCTTAATAGGTTTTCTACCACACCATGCCTCAAAAGGAGTCTTGCCATCTAAGGCTAGATGAGGAGATCAATTAAGAATGTGAGTGGCACTACTAATTGCTTTGACTTCAAGTGATGGATCTAGAGACTTGGCTTGTATTATGCAACTTACGATAGGCTTAAAAGTATGGATCGTCAATGTTGTGACATCTTTCTTATGTGGACTAAATATTGGCAGATTTTGAAGATCAATTCCCTCAAGTCTACAAAAGTCTATAAATCTTCTATTCACATATCTACTTTCATTGTCCATTTGGAGAATTTTGATGGATTTTCTCAATTTCTATTTAACATGAGTCTTGAAGGCTAGAAACTTGTCCAACACTTCATTCTTATGATGAAGAATGTAGAGCCAAGTGTATCTTGAAAAGTCATCAATGAAGGCAAGTATGTAGCGACCTTGGTTGACTGATGTCACTGTAAAAGGTCCTCCTAATACCATGTGAACCATCTATAGAAACATTAGTGCTCTTCAAGACTTCCCTTTTTATAACTCCCCCTTTGGATGAATATCCACTATACCTATTGAAAATTCACCTATGGAAAATTTGATTTTGGATAGACCCTTTGTTTGTGCAAAGTTGCTAAAGGTAGCAGAAGGCAAGATGACCAAATTGCTCATGCCATAATTTGATTGTTGAATTTGATTGTGTTAACAAGGCCTATGAAGGAGACTTGGGCACAAAGTGAGAAAAATAATACCACCTTTTGGCATGATTAACTTTCTCCACTGAAACCAAGGAATCATCTTTTAGACTACGCACCTATACTGAGTCAGGAAGTAACTCAACTCTATATCCATCTCCAAGGTGAGTGATTTGGTAGATTTGAACTTAGGTTTGGAACATAGAGAACATCTTGAAACTCTCCATTTTACATTTTCACATTTCATTTTCCTTCAACTTCTATTTTAGTATCATCTCCCAAAAAGATGTGTGGTACCTTTGACTGCTTTATTGATGAAAAATCCCCTTTTGAAGAACCCATGTGATAGGAGGCACTTGAGTCAAGTATCCATTCCTTTGAAGAATTTGAATTGGCCATGAGTGCTTTCCATTTGCCCTTTGAATATGAAGAAGATCATATCTCCTTTTAAGCATTAGGTAGTGGAACATTATGTTTCTTAATGATAGAGGTCAACTCACCAATATTCTTATGATAACACTCATGTTCTTCATGACCTATTTTTTTTCAATAAGCACACTTTTTCTTAGCCTTATTATTTTCCCCCTTCTTTTTTGAATTTGAAGTCTTGCCTTGTTGATTTGATTGTGGTGTTGTCCTTTCTACATCCTCTTATTTGGTCTTCTACTTCTTATTCTTATCCTTTCCTTTATTTGAAGATTGACCAACTAAATTTTGAGAACCCTCATTATTGGCTACCAAAGCTTTAGACTTATGTGAATTGAGAATACTCATTGATATCAACTTATTTTCTTCTATATCCAATAGATCAGCATATTCATGAAAAGAGACTTTCTTATAGGTAGACTCTAATATAGTCTTTGAGGTGTTATAAGAAGAAACAAATGTGGAATACTCTAATGGCAGCTTGTTATGAATAAGATAGATCAACCTATCATCTTTAATAGGATTCCCACAATCTATAAGCTTTGTCCTTAGTTCATTCACCTTGATGATGAAATCCTATATAGAATCAAATGAATTAGGATCTAAGGAGACAAGCTCATCTTCAATTTTGAAAACATCCTCTTCAAACCCTTTACCATATAGGTTTTTGAGGCTATCCCAAGCTTCCTTGGATGTAGAAGACTTCTTAATTTGATACATGATCTTGTCATCAACCCCCAAACATATATTACCTAGGGCCTTCCTATCCATTGTCACCCAAACTGAAATATTACTTGTTGATACATTATCACCTACTAGTTTAGGAACGGTACCATCTACATATTGACAAACTCTATTATGCATTAAATGATACCACATTTTGATGGACCACGTAGCATAGTTATGTGGAGTTAATTTTGAAAACTTAAAATTTCCCATGATGCATAAAATCAAAGAAAATTGTAGGATAGAAGCAACACCACACCAAGAACACCCCCCTTTTCACTAAATCAAGAAACCCCCCAAAATAGATACTTTTGGCACTTTATAAGTAGTGCTATTACAATGCCCACTTGCCAATTTTGGCCTTCATGGAATTCTAATTTTTCTTGTTACAACCTCTTGAAAGATTAGAATTCTAGAACTTTACAATGTGCTACAGTTTTGAAGCAATACAAAGTAAGGAAAGTCCCTATTTCTAAAAGTGACACTTTTGTCCACACAACCTTAGAATTTGACTACAGATCTAGAAAGTTGACAAAAAATAATGAACTTTCAAAAAAATAGAACCTATTTTCCACTCTAGATGTGCTCATACGAAGTAGTTGAAGTTGCAAAATGTAGGATTATGTAGGTACAGTTGCCAAAAAATGTAACTTTTGACAAATTTGTGCACCAAAACTAGAAAAGAGCTACACCAATAAAAAGTTTAAGAAATTCTACCCAATTTCTAAAAAATTGCACCTGATTTGGAGTCCAAATGATTGAGATATGGCCTCCCAAAGTTAGACTGCAAAATCAAAAATCAATCTAGAGAGGGGTTGCATTAGCAAAATAGGGGATTAAATTTGATGGTCATATAGTTATCACAGTAGTTCAAAATTAACCTAGAATGATAGTCAAATGACTATCAAATTTAGGCTCAAGAACTAGATGATGTCAAGAAACTTCAAGCCTGTAATGATGTCAGCATGACATCATGATAACATCACCTTGTACAGACAGTACAGACTAGGATGATGTGTCTAAGTATGGTGTACAAATTTTTTGAAGTGGCATCCATGAAGGTTAACATATTGATAATGAATTAGTAAGTGATTGTGCAGTGGTTGACATGGTCTACTTGTCTGATTTGGCAATAAGTGAGTGGCTAATTGTGCAATCACAGATGCTATTGTGTCACTATTGGGTGATGTGTGCAATAGGTAGGTAGATGTTGATGTAGACCCTTGGTAGAGGTGATGCATGGAGCAATGTAATTTGGCCCCATGTCACAAGTTTTGACTACTGCATGTCCACTTATGGATCAGTCTGTGTGGGCGAATTAGTGAATGTCGCATGGGCACATTGTAGAGAGGTTGTGTGTCATAGGGTTTCCCTTTGTTGTGCAATAGTGCGAAAGATCAAAAGAACGTTGCCAAAATATTCAATGCTATTACCAGAGAGTGTACTAGAAGACACTCGTTTCTTAGAATAAACTACAAGAGCTTCCAATTTATATAATTCCATGTGGAAATATTTATGGGTGGTTGGTGTTGTGGGAAATATCCCACATTTGATGTGTGGAAAGCTCGCAGTGGTATAAGAGACTAAACCCGCAGTCTTTAAACAAAAGATCGTTGAGTGTATATGGAACAAGTCACTCTAGTATTGATGTCATTGGTAAGAGTGATGGTTACCAAATTATTCAAATTACTAGATTTTTTGAAGGCACCTAGTCTAGTGGCTTAGCTCACCGATGAATCGATGCCTGCTAAATTGATAAATAGTCTATAGGTCAGGGTGTGACTACCCAATTTTGTAAAAAAATTACCTGCCTAGGCAAAAAAATTTGAAAATACCTGATTTGAAATAATTGTAGAGAATTAAATTAAAAATCAAATCTGAACATAGATTTAATCGATCGATTAGATCATACCCGATTTGCAAATTGGTGCCTTTGAGTGCCGGTTTGCAAAAAAAAATTGCCTCACAATCAACTTTAGCCTTGTATAGGAAAATTTAGAGTCTATCCTCACCTAATTTCTAGATGCAATGGTGAGGCTAGATTTAGCTCTAGATACTCAATTTATGCAGATACTCTGGATTTGGGTCAAGGTGCTAAAGCATGAAATTTTTTGAATCGCTTTGTGTAGAGAATCTCCCCGAGATCTGGTACCATGTAAGAATTTTTCTTAGGCAAGAATTCACCCAAGACCAAGGAACTTAAACAAAAGCACAATAATAGACTAAAGAGAGAGTATGATCAGAATGATGATATATTCATTCAATATGCCACATAAAATTACACTAGGAGTGCTTGTATATAAAGGCCTCTAGAGAGCTTCTAGAATGTATAGAAGTCAGCAACATGATAAGTCATACAACCAAGCACATGTCGACTAGATATGGGTTATCCTTCATTAAGCACAGAAGTAAGTGAGATGATGTGAGGATAAGCCTACAATGGTGTAGCATGAAAATTTATGTTGTAGACAATATGTACTAAAATAGGAGTGCAAATAACTATGTTGTCTACATGACAACTTAGTGAATGATGCAAACTCCAGTGTTGTAGACACCATGTGCTGAATTAGAGTTGCACACTTCTGTGTTGTCAATATGACAACTCATCAGATACACAAACTCCTAAGTGTCTCACCTAAATAAATAATAAAATAATCCAATATAATAAAATAATGTATTAAGCTAAGTAAACTTAAGTAAAGTGTAAATAGTAAATACTTATTTACACCAATAGTTTCTATGAATCTATTTTAATTTATCTTATCTTATGTACATATGAACTTTGGCATAATTTATGTTAGGCACTAGTGTAAGCTAAATAATTAAATATGTAGTTCCTTACATACCTTCTTTGATAAGTTTGAGATAGTTTAATCATGTTCTCTTGGATTGGGTGTCTTGGAAATATAAGGAATGCTAGGTTATTGAGAGGGGGAGGGGGTGAATCAAGAACCAATAAAACTTTAAACTTAATTCACCAATTAAATGATCACCACATAATCTGATCTTGTTGCATGCATGAAAGAACGAAAGCAATAAAACATTCATAACACTTTGATACAATATTTGGTAACCTAGAAACCTTCCAAATAGAAATCAAAATTGGGGTGGGGATGATACCCATGAGCTTTAGTATTGTAGTGTAAAGTTGGCCTGTTAAACTTATAATTGGTCACTTTTGATGACCTACCCTATTAGGAGCAATAAGGACTATTAGGTGCACCTTGTTAAAGGATTTTACAAACATATAATGAAGTATGCACTCTATCAGGAGATTTTTAATAAGACTATTAATTCCACCTTATTAGAGGATTTGACTAATACACCTATTAGGATGAACCAGTGGTTGATCTCTAATTTGCAACTTTGATTTGCTGAGTGAGACTCCTTGAGTTGTAATGATCACATTGTTGTAATAGATAAGTCTCCACTTTTCCTTATACTACTTGTATCCTTCTTCAATTTTCACTCATCTACTTCATACTTATTCATACATTCTTACTTTTCACATTTGGATATGATATAATACATTACATATATATCAATCCAATTAACTGATGAGGCTAATTATTGCCTCTATGTTATGATAGTTTTAAACACTCTATTTTATTTCCACCAAGATATTATGAACCTATGTTTGCTTGAATTAATGATTAAACTATGGGTAGATAGTATGTTATATTTTTCCAGTATTATATATATAATGTAGTATTTCATATAACCATCAGAATGTGTGTTCTCGTATTTGAATTTAATTTGATAATGCTTATTTACAAATATCTTTGCATAATAACTAATTTGATTAGCAAAGGGAGCCTAAGATGGTCAAAAGCATTCAAAGGGAAACACTGAAGACAACCAATAGCATTCAAGGAGAAAATATGTAAAGCCATAGTGGAAAGAGTCATAATGGTACCAATGGACATGGCCACAAATATGGAGGAGCTATGAAGAAATATTATATTTCTTTGCATTTATTATTGTGACAAAGTAGTTGTTTAGACTTTATTATTTCCACCTTGAGCTATTATCTTTTTTCCTTTTTCTCTGGTAGATTTGAAGTTTGTTTTTTTTTCTTTTGTGTTGCTGAATAAGAATCGATCTTCTATTTATAGAGATCTAACCAATAGTGTTAAAGAGTTAGAAGAATTTTTATGACAAGAAACTATTGACTCTTGCAATGAGTTATTTTTACAGTTCTATGTATTGTTCTCATGTAAGGAGTTTTTGGAACATAATGAAATAGCTCCTAGTTTACATTCTATGTTAGTAGATTAGTAGAAGCCAACCAAGGGGGTCCACTTGGGAGGTGGATTAGATTAGAGTAGTATAGATTTATTTTCTATCATCTTTAGTATTGCAGGTAGAAGTTATAAGTTCCTTCTTGTAGCATCATACTTTGTGAGTGTTCTTGTAGCATCTATAAGAACAATTATAGTAGATGAATTGAGTTGGAATATATGTTAGTATTTCATTGCATTTCCAGTATTTGTTTCAGTAAAGAGTCAAGTGTGTTAGTTTCCTACAACACTAGTGTAGGTTCTTTCCTTACATTTTACTTTTTTGGAGCATAAGAATAATGACTCATTAAGAAATCTAGTGCACATATTGTGCTGACCATTTCAAGTATACATCCCTGGGTTGACAAAATTAAATGCACCTTGTAGTGGGAAAGATACTCCTTAGATTGAATATATTATTCCTAATTATGGCCTTTGTCATGGTTATTATACACCTACTATGAGGCAGATCATTAACTTCCTTTTGGAGTGGTTACAATACCCAATTCATCATAATTCACAAAGTCAGTTAGCTACTGCAACTCAATTTTAGAGGACAACTCAGTGATGTTCTAACACTTGAAAAACACTTGTTAAAACTCAACAAGATCTAGCACTTAGTTAACATTGAATCTTGGTCCATACTAATCACTTTGAGTAGTAGGAACTTGGTTCACACTATATGACTTGGTGAACACTGAGAACTTGGTAGATACAGTAATGCTTGGTTAAAATTGCATGGCTCAATCAACACTAACATCTTCATCACTTGCACTATGATTCTTGGTAGCTTCTTCTATGCTTGGGTAACACTATATTTTTCCTTGGTAGCTTAGTATTCATTGGAAGGCTCGATAAACACTACAAACTATCCTAGATGCTCGATAGACACTATGTGACTCATCATGAACTATAAATTATCAGTCTAGCTTGGTAACAACTGTGATATATGGTTAAGACTTGTAGAAGCTTGATATCAACTATAGAGCTTGGTAGCAATTAAACCAACTAACTAAGTGTTGAGTCACTAATGAAAAAATTATTTGACCATAAGGTCAATAGGTTGATCTTAACTTCATTTGTTCCAGTGCTTCCATCTTCTACCTTTTTCTTCCAGGTTTGAATAATCTCCTTTTTTTTTCTATATCCATTTTTGATAACTAAAAAAACTATAATTTCATTCAACCATTTCTTATAATTTCCTTTGAAAGGTGTTCTTTCAATTTTCTAGAATATGACCATACTCCTTACAATAATTACAAGTATACCATGTATTATAATCCCAATTATAAGAGTTACCTTTCCTAGATGCATTATCTTTCCTTATGATTATCCAATTAGAATTTGCATGTGATTTGCATTCATGTGCTCTATGTCCATACTTTTGACAATTATAACAATATCTCTTAAATCCAGGTGCAATAGGTGTATTTATCACCTTTGATTTGCATTCATGTGCTTGATGACCTTGCTTCTTGAAATTAAAATAGTTGTAGGTAAACTTAGGTTTAGGGTTTTACTTACCAATCTTCCTTTTGTAAATGTTTGTTTTGTGTCAAAGTCTACCACAATGATAGCATGTAGGTTTTCCTTTTGGTTGTGTATTTATTTTCTCCACTCTTGGTTGACTATCCTTCTTTAGTAGATGAATGGTGCTTGATATGCTCTAATCCAGAGGTGTCACTAGATGACCTTCATTGTCTCATCAGTTCTTCAAAATATCTTATTCCTTCACTAGGATTTTTCCTTCTTTCCATGAGTTCCTTCTTAGATGTTAACTCATTTCTTAGTTGGTCACTTTGTGATCTCAAATTTTCTATCTCCATATCTTTCATGTTTAGTTCTTGATTTGTAAGTATCAGTTGATTCGTCATGTCTAGCTGAGTGTTTTAAAGATTTTTAATTTTAGATGATCTTTCTTAAAGTCTAGTAGTCATTTTCCATTTGTCTTCTTCATTTTAAATTTATCTTCTTTAACTTTATTCTTTATTTCAATTACCTCACATAGCCTTGCTGACTAGATTTCATGTTCTCTTCTCAATCCTCTGACTTCTTCATTTAGAATACTATTTTTTTCCAATAGATCAACAATAGTTGCATCACTTTCACTGGAACTTTCATTTTCAAGAAACCCTTTGGTATCAAATTCTTGATAATGTGTTTCATTATGTTCAATATCTGTATCCTTTCTTTTCCTTAAGGATTTATTTAGTTCCTCTCTTATTGTTTCAAGTTGATACAGTATGAGTTGGATGTCAATCATTTGATTATAAATGATCTTTCCCAATTTATAAGCCTCCATCTCCAAGATCTTGACTCTTAAATGGTTAAATTCCTTCTAGGAGAACAAATTTTTGATACAAAATATTGGAAGTTTATTAGGAAACTAAGACATTGAGAGTGGGGTGAATCAGAATAACTAAAATTTTAACCTTCAAAACAACCTAACTACATTCACCACATTACCATCTCATATCTAGATTAGGAATAACTTAAATCTTCAAATGTTGAAATAGATTAAATTGTGCATCTCATCCATCATGAAAATGTAAACACATAACAAAAAATATTTTGGTTACCTAGAAACCCTCCAAGATGAGGATAAAGCTAAGGTGGGGATGACACCCACAAATCATCACTACTGTAGTAACAAAGTTATCCTGTTAGGACTACAAATTTGATCACTTATGATGAACTACCCTATGAGGGGTCTTCTATATTAGGATCTTTACAAAGACTTTTAAGTCTACCTTCATTAAAGGATTTCACACTTACAATGAAGTAAGGACTCTATTAAGATATATATAAAGGCCTATTAAGACCACTCTGTTAAGGGATTTACCTTGAGTCACTTTGCCAAAATGATTTATTACATGATCCTTTGGTCTACAATTACAATACTATTTATGAATCTCCTCTTTCCAATCTATGAGTTGATCTCTTTTTTATACATCTTTACTCTATCCTTCACTACTTCACTAGGTCACTAAACTTTGTTACTTCAAAACTTTCTCTCGTAGCCTCCAAAACCTAATTCCTTCATATAAGTATCTATAATACTTTACTTCCTTACTCTTCACTTGCACTTTTCAAAATAGGCTTTGGATCTTCCCTAATAAAGATAGATTTAGAGTCTTCTAGAATAAGATCAATGATCAAGATGTTTCCTTTTAGCCTCTTCATCTGATTGGTTGTCCCACCTTCATAGGGATCAATGATCCATGTCAAAATATGTAACAACAACTACAAAAAACTCTATAGTCATTAAATGTTGCTTATATGTCATCTCAAAATAGTTTACCTCAAATTTCATATCATTTCAAATATTTTTGTTCTCATTGTCTTACTTGATACATATGATCTATGATGCTCGGTCATAAATTTTTTCCTGTTGATACTCAACCTTAACTAACTCAACTCTTTCTATGTGATTCCTTATCCATATTCTTTATTTTCTTAGCATTTACTAAACATGACTTATATAGGAATATGTTGGAAATATAGATGGAGTAACTGAGGAGGAGGGGGGGGGGGGGGGTGGTGAATCAGTTACCACAAAAACAAATCCACAAATCCCTTAGATGTCTTAAAAAACTAGTTATTACTATTACTTGGTAGCCACATAGAAAAATGTTTTAACTTAGTAGATGTACTATAACTTATTACTAATCTTTAAACATTCACAAAGATTTAACATGCATGCATAAAACAAATAACATCTACACAAGAGACATTTAATGTGGAAACCCAATATGGGAAAAGCCACCAAGTAACTAGCTACCAATTTTCACTCTTCTAAAGTGAGCCCTATTAGGATCCAACACTGTTAAAGGTTAAAAATCACACTATTAGGTGTGACCTTGTTAGAGGATTTAATCACCCTTCTAGGAGTGGCCTTGCTAGAGGACTTTAGAACAATCCAATAGAACTGTTCACCTTCTTAGAGGATTTACAAAAATGGTTGTTAAACCAAATTTGTTAAGAGATTTAGAAATCACTACTACAATGATAAAAAAAAGTAACAATGAAGTGACCTGAATGAGATGCAACTGAGCTTTTCTATTACAAATCTCTATTCTACTTCACTAGATCCTCTCTAATCAAATACAACTTTTCTACTCCTCAAGGATATTTGATCCTTCTTCAAAATTTTCTCACACTTTCCTCTTCACACTTGCATGCTTGCTCATTACATACATCCATTCATGCATTAGAATTCACAACTTGAGCTTTTATTTATACCTTAAAAATTATCAAGTTGGCTCATTTACAAGTTACATTTACCAATAATCATTACATTAGTTAGCTACATTCATTACATGAAACAATTAAACTTTATTTCCCAAAACAATAAAACCCTTCATTGGCTGACCCTACTTGGTAAACACTACCCTAGAAATGATTTCTAGTGTTAACCAACTAAAGCTCGATGAACACTGTGAACTTTGCAAAATCCTTTGGAGACCGAGTGAACTCAGTAAACACTGACTTTTCTTTGCTGACCTTGTGAGCTCAGTAGAAGCTAACTTCTACCATAGAAACCTTTGACACCTAAGTTAGCTTAGTAGAAACTAATTCCACAGAGTAACTTCCAAGAATGCTCGATAGACTCTGTAATTTTCTTTACTAACCAACTAAGCTCAGTAGACTCTATAGTTTGCTTTGCTAATGAACTAAGCTCAGTAGACTATCTGATAATAGATATGATATTTTTGTAACATAAAAGACAACAAACAATTGAATAATTATATCCAACAATCTCCCTCTTTGGCATTGATGGAAACACAACATGTCATAGTACATGAAATTTGAGAACAAGTATTTTTCTGACAGAATATTTCTCCCTCTTAGATTATATGCCATAAACTTCTCAATTACACTAATCTCCCTTTGTGAAAAAATTACATAGCTTCTTTTGAAACAAAAAACTCTCCATAAAAAAATTCAAATTTAAAAAAGATATGATAGTATACTTTCCCTCTTTGACAACACATCCCAAAGAAAACACAATGCAAACCAAATGAGTAATAATGTACCTTGAGTGCTGATTCATATGTAACATTTCCATGACTATGCTACATCAATTGATCGATCTCCAACTTGGTTCCTATTGATGCATCACTAAAACTTCATTTTAGTGAGCTTCAAATAGGGGAATGACCCCTAATTTACCTCTTAGATACAAGAATGCATCCCTAGGTAATGGCTTGGTGAATATGTCAGCAATATATTTTTTTTGTATGGACATATTCCAATTTGATCTCCTTGTCTTATACCAATTCTCTAACAAAGTGATACTTTATTGCAATTTGCTTGGTTTTTTAATGCATTACTGGATTCTTTGATATATTGATTGCACTTGTATTATCACAAAACATAACAACAAGTTCTTTGATCTCAACCCTCATGCCTTCTAATAACTATTTGAACCAAACACTATTAGAACAATTCACTAGTGCTACAACATACTCTGCTTTTGCTATGGATTGGGATGTGCAATTTTTCTTTTTACTTGTCCAAGAGAGAATGCTCCTCCACTTGTACTCTTTCTATCATCAATGTTTCCTACACAATCGGCATCAATAAACACTTTCAAATTTAGATTACCTCAAAATTTATACCATAATCCATAATCTTCATTGCCTTTCAAGTATCTCATGATTCTTTTGATTGCCATCATGTGATTTTTTCTTGGTTTTGTCAAAAATCTTGCTACAATACCAACTGCAAGAGCAATATTTGGTCTTGTATGAACTACATACTACAACTTTCCAATCATTGATCTATATAAGGTCTGATCTACCTCTTTTGATTCATCATCCTTGGTAAGCTTTAGTCTAGTACACATGGGAGTCCCAGTGGGTTTACTATCTTCCATACCAAACTTTTTGAGTATCTCCTTGATGTATTTTGACTGAGTAATGCAGATGCCATTCTTGGTCTGCTGAACTTGAAGATCAACAAAGAATTTGATCTCACCAAATATTGACCTTTCAAATTCCTTGTTCATTTGCTCTGAAAATTATTTGCATATATCATCATTCCCTATAAACAAAGTATCATCCACAAATATTTCTACCAAAACAATCTTATCATCTAGTCCTTCCTTGATATACAAGGTACTATTATCATTAGTTCTCTAAAAATCAATATGAATAAGATAGTTATGCAATCTTTCATACCATGCTCTAGGGGCTTGTTTAAGACCATATAATGCTTTGTGTAATTTGAAGACCATGTCCTTCTTGTCTAGATCAATAAAACCTTCAAGCTATTCAATGTAGACTTCTTCATCTAGAACACCATTGAGAAATGTAGATTTGACAACCATTTGATATACCTTAAATCCTTTATATGCAGCATATGCAAGCAAGGTCCTGACACCTTCCAATCTTGCAATAGTAGCAAAGGTCTCTCCATCATCTATTCCTTCTTCCTGAGAGTAACCTTTACATACCAATCTAGCTTTGTTTCTTGATACCTTACCATCTTCATTCAACTTATTTCTGAATACCCACTTAGTACCAATCACATTTTTATCTTTAGGCCTGGGTACAAGAGTCCAAGTTTTGTTATTCTCTATTTCCTCCATCTCTTCATTCATAGCCACAATCCAAATTTTATTTTCTAATGCATCTTTGACATTTTAAGGTTCAAAATCAGCAAGTAAATAGGCACCCTTTAACTTACTTCTTTTCATAGTACCTTTAGATTTGTCTCCAATATTATGATCCGGTGCATGATGTCTCCTTACATATTTTGATAATATAGGTTCCTTGCCTTTTGATTGAGTTTCACTATCTTCATTTTGAATTTCAATTTTAGGTTCTAGCTATTTTGACTATTGCTTGGGTCCTTCAGACTTGGTAGGCATTGGCTCGGTAGCATTTGAATGTGACTCGAGTTCTTGTAGCTCAGTTTGAACTTCTTGCAACTCAGTCACTAAAGACTTAGGAGTAGAAGTTTCCTAATTGATAGATGTATCTAGCACTATATTAGGTTCAATGGAAAAAAATCTCTTATAATCTTTTGGTTCCTCTTTTCTTTCTTCTTTAGTCCTTTCTTCAAACTCATCAACTTTCACATGTACACTTTCTATGACTTTGTGGGTAGACAAATTCAAACATCTATATGTCTTACTCTTGCAAGATTATCCCAAAAATATGCCTTCATCACCCTTCACATAAAATTTTCCTTTTCTAGCTTATCTCAAAATATAACATTTACTTCCAAATACTTTTAGGTAACTTACATTGGGTTTATATCCATACCATAACTCATAGAGGGTTTTGAATGAGTCCTTCTTTAGCTATACTCAGTTCAAGGTATGAACTACAGTCTTAATAACTTCCTTCTAGTATTTGATAGCAATTTTATTTTCAATCATTAGATTTCTTGCATAGTCCATGATAGATATGTTCCTTCTTTCAGCTATTCCATTCTACTCAGGAGTTCCAAGTGTTGATACCTATCTTTTGATTCCTCTTTCAATGCAAAAGTTATTGAATTCATGGGAGATGAATTCACCACCTCTATTTGACCTCAAGCATTTTAGTCTTTTCCCTATTTCCTTCTCTACTCTGGCCAAATACCATTTGAACTTCTCAAATGCTTCTGATTTCTCTCTTAGATACATGAGAGTCATCATTCTAGAGTAATTATCAACAAAAAGAATGAAGAACTTTTCTCAAGTATAACTATCAATTCCAATAGGTCCACACAAATCAATATGCAAAATTTCCAAAACTTCTTTAGACTAATAATTCTTACTTTTAAAGCTAGTCTTTCCCATCTTACCAATCTGACAATTCTTGCATAGACAAACCTTATGTTTCTTTATACTAGGAATGCCTCTTACTTTCTTGAATTTTCTTATTTTCACTAGATTATCAAAACTCACATGACATAACCTTCTTTTCCATAACCAACTTTCTTCAACTTGAGCAATAAAACATGAACATTCACTAAGTCCAAGATAGAACAAGTTACCTTTTTTTTGTATGCCTAATCTAATCAGCTTTCCTTTGTCGTCCAATAGTCTTTATTTTCCATGCATGAATTCTACTTTGAATCCAATATTGATTAGCTATGCCAAAATCAATAGATTGTGTTTTAGTCCTTCAACCCAATATGCATTATCTCATACAATCTCTTTGGTTAGTGAGATTCTTACTCTTCCTTTGATGCAACAAGGTTCATTATTTCCAAATCTTGCACTTTCACCATCATAGTCTTCAAATTGTTCAAATTTTTTTTTGTCACCAGTCATATAATTAGAGCAACCACTATCTATGATCCATGTATCATTTTTTTTTACATGAAAGATAAGTGCCATCTTATCTTCCTCATCATTATTAGATTCATCTTTCAAAACAATGTAAATAATTTCATCTTCACTATCATCAGAATCATTAGAATCCTTAGCCATGAAACATGTATTCTTAACTTTTTTCTTGAATGATTTGAAGTCTTTCTTGCCATTGCACTTATGACCTTTCTTCTCATCCTTATTTTTCTTATTTGGGCACCTAGTAGCAATATGTCCAATTTCCTCACATAAAACCTTACCTTTGTATTTTCCTTTGCCTCTAGAATATTTCCTTGCTAGTAGAGCTTCAACCACCTCAAGATCACTGTCAAAACTCTATTCTAGTTCTTCTTCACTTTCTGACTGAGAATCCTTTATCTTCTTGCCCTTTTCTTTGAGTGAAAGATTGGCTTCAAATGGTGATTCAATGTTCTTGGAAGTTGGAACATAGTTGTCATAGTTATCTAGCTCAAATGCAATCAATCTTCCTACTATGGCCTCTAAATTTATCTTAACATTTGCTTCACATCTTCTTTCTTGAATTGTAGAAAATCTAATTGTATAAATGGGAATTAATGTTCTAAGAACTTTACTTCCAACTATTTCCTCTTTGATATCTCCTCCAGAAGCTTTGATTGTACTGACGCTTGTTTTGACTCTTTCAACATACTTGGTAATGTTTTCATCCTCTCTCATCCTCATCTAATCAAATTATCCTCTTAGACTTTTTTCTTTGGCTCTTCTCACATTGTCATCACCTCCATAAATATCTTTCAGCTTGTTCCACATTTCAAAATTAGTTTTGCAGTCCTTGACATCATCAAATTCTTCATAACTCAGGGTAGATGCAATGTCTATCATCATGGTGTTATGAGTCTTCTTCTCAGCAATGTCATTAATAGATAGTGTACCAGAAGGAGTCACATATTCTTCATCAAGATATTTCAATCTTGTATCTCCAATGGAAGCCATATGGAGTCTCATGAGACCATGCCATGATGAAAAGTTATCCTTGTTAAGCCTTGGAATTTCCCTCTTGTAAGAAATCCGAATCTTTACCTTAGATCATTGAAATCCTTCTTGCAAGCACCAAATGCTCTGATACCAATTGTTGGAAACATAGATGAAGTAACTGGGGTAGGTAAATCAGTTACCACAAAAATAAATCCATAGATCTATTAGATGTCTTAAAAAACTAGTTACTTATGTTACTCAATAGCCACACAAAAAAATGCTATAACTCGGTAGATGCATTGTAAGTTATTACTGATGCTTAAACATTCACAAAGATTTAACAGGCATGCATAAAACAAAAAACATCTACACAAGAGACACCATATTTAACGTGGAAACCCAATATAGGAAAAACCACCAAGTAACTAGCTACCAATTTTCACTCTTTTGAAGTGAGCCCTATTAGGAGCCAACCCTATTAAAGGTTACAAATCATACTATTAGGTGTGACTTTGTTAGAAGATTTAATCACCCTACTAGGAGTGGCCTTGCTAGAGGACTTTAGAACAATCCAATAGAACTATTCACCTTGTTAGAGGATTTACAAAAATTGTTTTTAAACCAACTCTGTTAAGCGATTTATAAATCACTGCTACAATGATAAAAAAGTAGCAATGAAGTGACTTGAATGAGATGCAACTAAACTATTGGTCTGAATTTTTGCATGATAAAATTCCTTTTTCTACATATAAAAATTCAAATTTTATCCATTAATGGTGAATAAGGTTTGTGGTCTTTGGTCATCTAGATTTGTTAACCTTTGAAAAAATTAGTTAATACCCTTTGTCTCATTCCTTTTGTAATTTTCAAGCACGAAACATTTTTAAAAAAATTGGGTGAATATTGTATTTTCTTTTAAAAAAATTTGGTGCCCTCAAGTAACCTTTCCTCTTAGGTTCCTCACCGTCTGATTTGAATAGATCTATTGTTGTCGCTACCTCGCTATAAAAGGATGAGTACTTTTTATACATAGCGAGGTAGCGAGTGCCAAAAAGTTTATAAAATGGGACTGTAAAATTAAGGTACAATGGTTGGGGATTTGTTTTCTGGCCAACTTTTCAGTCACGTGCACCTTGTAAGTATCGTCAGAATAGGAAAAGGGACCCAATAGATGCTACTGGCTCCTAATTTAATAGTTTTGAAAATGACCAAGAAAATAGATGAATGCATCTAAGGCTAGAAAATTCCTATGACAGATACATTTGACTATAGTCTTGGTCCAACTATAAGGCTTGACCCTTCTTCACTTCAGGCTTTGCAAGAAACAAGTAGGTTAACTTTAGATTCAATTGATATCGTACCAAGGCAAAACATATCTATGAATCTATTTATTGTAGATGAAAACCCCTTATATCTCCTAATAACTCATTTAATAACATAGATCTATAGTAGAAAATTGAAAATCCTATGATATTCACAAGCTGAGTGAGGGCATCACATTTAGGTTCTTCAACATGAAAGGGAAAGAATGTTTGATTAATAATGTTGAATTCAACAAAACCCCTAGATATACAATAATAAGACTTTTATGATCCTATAGATGACCAGTTCCTAATCCATTGGGCAAATCCATGAATGAAATGCATACATATGGATATCTGATACTTCTATATATATTCAGATATATGATATCTCTATTTACCTTGTAAATACACATCTATGCTCAATCCAAACCTCATTCTTACATAATATCATTCTCAATAAACCTGCAACCCTGCTGATTCACTAAAGCATTTACATAATCCCTCGAGTTACAAGCAACAATAAGACAACATACAACCTTAAGGGACTACAACTATGATCTAGGCTCTTTTTTTATAGATCATAAAACATTGAAGTTCACTGAGATAGGAGACAAGATTTAAGATGAAACTCAACCTGCTATTCTTTGTATTAATTTCTTTGAAACAATACAACCATATGCATGAAATGAAAATAGGAAAACACCTAATAAATCTGAACTATCTGTATTATCCTTCCTAAAGCTCTTCATACAAGAGAATTATGTTGAAAGAAATGGTTTCATAGTCATGGGAACACATCAAAAATTGGAACCAAAACCTAGCAACACAGTAGTGAGTGGTTTTTTCTCCAAAAATTGGAACCTGTACAATGAGAAAGAATGAGATTGATATAGAGGAAAGAATTCCCAGATTAAATCTACAATTGACATCTATCCACATGAAATTCCCTCTCTTTACCATGAAAAGACTCTCTCTAATCTCTCTCCTCAATTTCCAGAATCAAATCCTCATCATTTGGTCTCTTCCAGGTAGAAATATCTAAAAAAAATTATTCACCATCATAACTGATTTTTGATGTCAAAGTGAACATATGATAAACGTGAAAATTAGTTCAATATAACCTCCAAAATGCAAGAAAACTACTTAGAGTTGAGTTTCTCCACATTTAATATCCCAAAAGGTCTTCAAATTTTCCCTTTAACCAACTTTGACGCTCAATGATCACACTTTCTTGTTCTGCCCCCAATGCCCTAGGAAACACAAATGGACCTATAGACTAAACCAGTGAGCACATGTGCAAAAATTGACTTCAGATTCAAAAATTTCATCTCATTTTGGTTACAGTGGTATATTGGAGCACCCTTTTTCGATAAAAATTGCCCAAGTTATGCCCTTCTGAAAATTAGGTCTCCATTCTTGGCTTCCATTGCATTTGAAAATTTCAAAAATTTGACACATTATAAAGTCTGAACTATGTTATAATTTCAAACTTTATTTAAAATGAGCAGGTACGTGCACAAGAGACAAAATAAAAATTAATTTTATGACTTTGAAATTTCCTTCAATCTTCCATTCGGGTCAAACTTGATTTGACCATTGGTGACACGTGGTGCATTCTGATTGGTTTGGTACTACACATTGGGTGCCACATGGCATCCCTTGATTCATCCTTTTCATCACCACATCATTGCACCACATCATGGTCACTATGTCACTATGTTAACTAGCATGCAACTTCACCTTAGCAACATATCAATGTGCATTAGATCTGCCACATGGCATGATCTGATGTGTCCTTAAGACTTGCCCACCACATCACAACTTGCTTTAGATTTTGTGCCACATTGCACCTTGTGATTGGACCACCTTGCCACCATGTCACATCATCAGTACACTTTGCTACCACTTGTCAATTTTTGATTCCTTGATGGCATTGTGCGAGCCCCACAACAACTCCTATTGAATTTCAAAATTTTATCACAGGTCACTATCTCGCTAACGATAGGATGCAGACTTTTTTCTAATAGTGACATAGTGCCTTGCCAAATTTTTCACTTTTTTGGTGACTTGTTGATGTCATCATCACTATTGCACATTTGGGTGTTCAAAATTTGTTCTTCGGTTACCTCCAGCTAGCTGGCCAAGTGGGCCCCTCCACACTCAAGCAGCTGCCTTCCAAATGGTGCTTGTCATAAGACACTATGCATTACGTGTTGGATAGTATTTAAGCATTTAAAATTTTCTCACAGTGCCCATGTGGGATAAAGCCCATCATTATTTTTTCTCCAAGTTGCTACGAATGAGACCTTCCTTGGCTCTACCATTTCATTACAAAATTGAGGCATCTTCTTCATGTTGTGGCCTTTTTCTTTATGTGTGGTCTCATCATACATGCTATAGCTTCTAGTGAAGACAAATCTTCCCCCTTTATACACTGCACATTGACTCCATTTAAACATGTGGCTACATGTTTTAGCATGGATCCTTATTTTTCGTAGGCATTTCCTTTTTTAACTGAATCTACCACCTCCTCATTTCTATGCACTTGTCTTAGCTATGAGCTTGTGACTCCCCTACAACCTCTGGTGTGGGCTATTTTAATAATGCTCTTTTCTATTTACATGGGCCCTTTTTAATTGGCGTCGGTCTTTGCTTAGTTGTGTGACTCCTTACACCATTGTTGTGGTCCCATTATTTCATGCCATGGAGGGCTCTCCTATTTTGCTAGCATCTTCAAAAATTGTGGCTCCTTCATTTGAAATTTTTTATCTTCCTTTTGATGTGGATGAAGAAGACTAACAAGGTTGAGATCCACTATAATTAGATCAGACCCTACTCTAGCATTATCTAGGCATTCTAGATGCCACAAGACAAGAGGCACAATGGTAGGAGGAAAAAATGGCTCCTCCTCCTCTTTTCCTGTGTGCATCTTCTTTTATCACTCACGTGTTCTTCTTGCGTTCTTATGGTGCTAGAATTCTCTTATTACCTTCCATGGTGCCTCTTGTAGATGTGTTCTTATACCTTTTATGTTCTTGCATTTTGGGCTTCATACACCTGCTGGGTTCTCTTTTCACTACATTGGCTACTCTATTTTTACATGTCGTAGAGTTGTTTTTAGTCGTGGCCTTGCTCATATGGCATCTAGGGCCTTCTTTGACCTACTTCCTCCCATAGGTTACATGCTTGTAGCAACTTTGCCCTTTGTTTGACATGGTGGGCATCTAATAAATACAAATTCAAGGACCTTTTATTGGCTATTGTAGTATTAAATCACTGAGCTAATGGCTTCTATTTGCTAGACGTCCCCTATAGCTGGGTCAATACATGTGGGTGACCTTCTAATTGCCTGAGCATGTGGATGGCTTCCTAAGTGGATCCCCTATTATTTACCTCTATTGCTCACGTGTCTTCCCACTTGCTAGGGGTCTCTTGTTTGCACACATTTTCTCTTCCTGAACAAATCAATTTCTTGGCTCTTATTATAATCCTACCAACTATCACATATGTAAAAAAAATCTGTTGGTTCAACCATTGCCATAAATCATCCATCTAAATACGGGTTTAAAAACAAACGTGATGTTCCATTTGTGAAGGAAAAATTTAATTGATAAATGCTTCAGCATCATCACTTTTCTCTTGGCTCAATATCAAATCTAAGGCATAGCTTTCCTCTATTTGTCGCTAGAGGCAAATGTTGGCAAACCATTTGTAATGATATAGTGTCATTCATCATAGTTATAATATGTCAATCCTGAAACCATCTTTCAAAATCTCTGGCTGAAAAAGCTATTGATCTTTGCCCCATTTAATGGTCAATGACTACATCATGAGTTTCTTTTGCCTTGCCTTCAACAAAGCATTATTTACACACAAACACCTAATTCTCATTTATAATGGGATCCTAATTGCAAACTTGAATTCCTAGATATTCAAAGCTTACTCTCATGATTTGTAATTATATAAACCGCTAAAACAATCCATTTAACCTTTCAACTTAGGTTGTAGTGACATTAGGGACAATGCACAAGTCATCTGATGATCTGAACCTCCATACCATAAGTTCCCACAACAAAATTAGCTTCAAAATGTTGTGATGAACTTTTGAGATGGTCGAGCTTAGATAAAAAAGGTCATTTTTTAGAAAAAGTGTTATGAATAGGAACATTGAAGTATCATAACTTTACATTTCATAATCCAAGTTATTAAGATTACTTTGACTTCTAAAAACAAATTCAATCCGCTCCATATCATTTGGTCTAATGCCCCTAGTCGGGCCCCTGAAGTGGACTTGACTTAAAAAAAATTGTTTTCATACAACTGAATCTTCCAAATGATCCACTGAACTCAAGTTATTGAATGAAGTCAATTTTGCACCCTAGAAACAAATTTGCAACTCACTTTTACACCTGTCTATAGACTATTGACTTCATACCAGGAGATTTGTTGACTGGCCTTTAAAACTAATCCAAAAACCTGACTAGGCTCTAAAAATTGGCACAATAACTCTTTGTTCCACATACTTTCACCCTGTCAGATCTCGTCTTATGATGAATTCCAAGTCAAAAGATATTCGTTGTCAAAGTTGCCTTCTCAAAATCACCTACAAGTAAACAAGTCAGAAAACAACAAACTGGGTCTTTGAAAATTGGGCAAATGAAAACTAGGGCATTCATTCTCTGTCATGAGGACATTATGGATTTTCAATTTAGGCTCATGATGAATAATAGGACTTGAATGGTGAGCAGTCAAAGTGAGCTACTTGGATTTGTTGACTAGAAAGAATGACAAGAAATTGATTTTTGCAAATGGATGACCTAGAAAAGTGTGCCAATGGATTTGTCATACTTAAAAACTGACATACTTGGAGTATTTTTAGAGGACAACATAGGGGTACAATCTATTTGATCTTACCAATCACGAATCTCAAGTTATGACATCCCGAATAGGGGTACCAAACAATCTGCAAATAGTGACACCAATAAAAAGTTATAAATTACGTTTGGAATCACGTTTGAAAACTGATCACACTAATTCATCATAAGCTAAAACTTGAAAAATAACAAGTCTCTAACATCTAGAGAGCAACGCAAAAGAAAATTTCACATTTTGGTTAATTGGGTCAAAACTATAACTTGTCAAATAGGGTTTCCCAGAATTATGTGCAATGTGCATCAGCATAAAAACAACAAACTACCAACTTTAAGGGATTTGAAACCTAGTCAAACGGACTTAAAATGACTCAAAATCTGAAACATAGGTTCTCAAGTATGGAAACTAGACATTCCCAAAGTGGTGAGTCATGACACATTTTTGAGTGTGAGATATATAGATACAAACATGGCCTCTTGTCGCTATTTGACACTTAGGGTAAAATGGAGATTGGAAATGTGCTTGAAATGACACTTCACAAAATGACTCGAAATGATAATTTATCATCATAAAAAAAGTGGACAGGTTGAATGGAAGGTGTTAGAAATATTATACACCTCACGGCCTCAAAGGTACAGCCAGGTACATATGCATTTAAAAGCATTTATAGGGCTTGAAGTGATTCAAAATTTGAAATAAATGCTCAAAATGAGAATGCAATTTTGAGTGCCAACAAAAGTAACCATAAATTAGTACTAGAATAAAGGTCTTTCTGATGCCTTGCTACCTCACTATCGAAAAAACTAAGCATCTTACCATTAGCGAAGTAGTGAGGTGCCATGAAATCAAAGACATGGTGGCCTCCAAGTTTCTCGATAACTATAGTCTGTCCAGGTGGCATGATGAGTAATAACTACTATTGTCAGAAGTAGTTAGTAGGGGTGATGGTGATTTGATGGGTTTTTATTCTTTTCGTGCTGAGTTTTATTAAAGTCACTAGAGCTTGCTACCTTGCTATCAAAAAAAATTGACATCTCACCGTTAGTGAAGTAGCGAGGCACCATGAAAAGAATAGCTAGTGGGACCTCAAGCAACATAGAATGGTGACTAGGATTAAAAGTAAGGTCTTTTTGGGTGCTAGCAGTGCAAAAATTTCCTATGTCATTAGTGCCCCAAACTGATGCCCCATTCATAAAGAATATAAGGGATCCTGATCATCAGATCAACTTAAATTAACGATCCTCACCATCTTGCTATGAAAAGTTGCATGATGTTTAGTCTATGTGACATAGCGAGTATGGGACCCACCACTTCTTCAAGGTACTTTGTGCAGTCTCCTTACCTTTGATTTCATATTAGATCAACAACTATCATCATCTCACCATAAAGAGTTTCTCAAAGGATATGTATAGCGAGGTAGCGAATGAGGGCCCACCACTATTCTTCTAAGCAATGCAGTAATGTGTCATCCACTAAATCAAGATCGAATCATTGGCTATCACTACTTCACTATGGCAAGGTGCTCATTCTCTATGTATAGTGAAGTAGCAACCTATTGACACATGTCCTTAGTAGCTAGTGGGCCCAAACAGAAATTCCATCAAGGAAGGAGTTGTGTACGTGGGCAGTTTTCATTGGATTGACTAGCCAACTTGGCAAGTGGAACACCAAGTTATCTTTCTCTGTATCCCATGATCATAGGATTTTTAAAGATCAATAGTGCAGATTTAAATGCAAAAGGTGGTGCCACTCTGTGTATTAATTAGACATGAAAGCTTTGCATGTGAGGAAAAATAATTATAATATAGAAGATTTTATCAGTTTCACCTTACGTGAACAAAGATTTCGAGCCTTTCCTAATCAAAAGTAATTACTGAAGAAGATCATGCTGAAGTTTGGCAAGATTGTGAAGTAGTTTGTTCACAAAAAATTGTAGGAATATAGAGGAAAATAAGGACAAAATTCAATTAAGTAATCCACCTATAATCTCTATAAGTATTTTAGTTCTATAAAGCATAATCAAAGATGCCTCTAAAGAAGGATTTTTCAGGTCAAGTGAATTATTTGGAAAGAAATGTACATGATGATTTGCTTGAGTTGCTTCCTGAGTCTACTATAGAGACAGTGCAAGTTAAAAAGTTGACCTCATTAAACCCTAGGTTGAGGATAGTAGATGGATTGTATGATAAGGGTAATTGGGTCCAGGATGCTCAAACCTTGTAAATTGGTTTAATTTTTTTCAAGAAATGGTTTGCAAAAAGGAAATTGTTTTCCCCACATGCCAATATATGGAATTTTGACTTGGGAAAGCTAGTTGTGCCCAGTGTGTTTATGGATTATGACCTCCTTGAGGCCATGGCAAAGAGTTATGATCAAGACACTAGGGTAGTGACAAGAATAGATGGTGAAATTCTAATCACCATCAACCCAGAAGAAATTAGGGAAGTTTTCCATTTGGGACTTCTCACTAGGTATCATGTGCCCATTAATTTGGAAGATTTAAAGGATGAATATATGTCTAAGAGGGATATAATTAGACAAGGTGCATTGAAGGTCCACATTGGCAAGATTGGAACCCTACCAGCAATAACATCATCCTCTAAAGAACCTTTCAAGAAAGCATGCTTCAATGCCAAGGCAGTAGAGATATATAGGACCCTATGCAAAGTTTTTGGAGAGGGTGAAGAAGATTTAATCCTTGTGAGTTTCATGTATATGATTACTCAAATCTCCTCTTTTGGCATGGAAATAATTTTTTACTTTCTTCTTACTTGGCCAATGAGATTCACAGTGAATTGGTTGGGATTGCTAAGGGCAAGGTGGAGAAGGCTTGGGGACATTACTCTCTACTAATGCACATGTTTCTATTTAAGGGGGTTATATACTTTGGCAAAGAAATGGTTTTAAATAGAGAACAAGAAGGGGAAGCACTGCCAGTTCAATTATGGAGTGTAGATGTGACTAAGGAAGCAAAAAATGCTAGTTTTGTTAGATTTGACAAGTACTTTGCCTCCAAACTGAGGTGCCTTGTATTGAGTGACAATCCCAGGATCCCTAAGGCACTAATGCACCTTTTTAGGCCTATGGATAAACTCCATAATTTGAAGGTTTCACATAATTGGGGAGATATCATCCCATATTCAGTTTCAACTATTATCAAAATTTATGGATTTAAAGGGACACCCCATGTACTACCTTACTAGGTGCCCCTAAAGGTGGGAGTAGCTAAATTCTTGTGGTAGTTCAGAGGAGTAGAAGAAGCTTTTTTGCACAAAAGGGGGATAGGATCAATTTTCCCACTTGCACAGTAGCCCACTAGTTTGTAATAACCAAGGAAGGATGGGTTTCCCTTTACAATTTTTTGGGTCAATATATGATGGTAGTATCTCACCCTCATTTTTGTGATGCAGAAGGTTTCTTTCATTTGGCTTTTAGGCATAGGATCAAGCTTCATCCAGTTGAGCATGAATTTTATTTCCCTAAAGATGTAATAAGGAATGAGTACTCTTTGCAGGAGCAAGAAACAAAGAAAATAAAATGCAGAGTCTATTCAAAAATTTTGAGTTTCATTAATTGTTTTGACAAAGATTACAACCCTCTAAGTAATGTTGTAACTATTGTAGATAAAATTAATAAGCTTATGAATACATTCCCTAAAATAATGGAGGTGATAAATAAGAAAAAGCAATATTTCATTGATTCTTTTCCAGATAAGGCTAGGGAAATAATGCAGAGATTGGGCTTCACTCCTAATATAGGGGCAGGACCACTAGTTGTTCAAAGGAGGTTAAGATATACTATCATTCAGGATCAAAGGACCATTGTGGATAAATGCAAACATATAGTTGAATCTACTAGTGCTATTTTTGAAGAAAGGCCTCCTAAACCTTCTCCTAAGAGGAGAAAGATAATAAGGGAAGAGGAACCACATGATGAGAGTTACTCACCTTCCCAAACCCCTATGAGAATTGAGGAGTAGCTCACTGATGAGAAAATTGAACAAATTAGATCACAAGGGAGAGTTTTTGTTATCCAAGCAAAGATTGATGAAAGGAACCCCTAGGAGCCTCTTGTGCCAAGTTTTGAGTTGACTGTAGTAGATTTTAGGGGAAGAGAATTGGATCCTATTTTGGAACAAACAAGTCAAATTTTTTTATCTAATGATAGTTTTGTAAAGTCTAGGGCTTTCCACCAATTTTCTTGGAGGGAAAACATGAGCAATTTTGAGGAAAGGTGTAAGAATATGAAAATGGAGCATCCAAAAATGGATGAAGCCTCCATTCAAAATCAAATAAAGGAACAAATGATTCAAGAGTTCCAAAATGTAACCGCTAAAGAAGGGAGACAGATGGTAAAGGCTGCAAATATTTTATTATTGCCCAATTGGGACATTGTTGATGCCTTGATTTTTAATTCTGTGTCAAATAATTTGGGATTAAAAGATCCAAATAAAAAAGAGTTCTTTGGAATTGCATCTAGTAATGACCAAGTTGCTCTTTTCATGTGGTCATTAAGAAGAGGATCTAGGGCTATTCCATCACAACCTGATGATTCAAGACTAATAGGGAATATCATTGTGAGGAGAGTTGTTGATACCTCACATGTATAGGCAGCCCACATGAATGTAGATTACTCTCAATTTTCCTTGGCTACTACAGAGAGGGAGGAAAAAGAAATAACTGAGTTGCAGAGCAAGTATGAGGTGGTTGTGGATGCCTAATATAAAGAAGTAAAGAGGAGAATTGAGCTTGAGAACAAACTAATGGGTAGGTCAGTAGCACCAAGAATAACATACCCTCGCCCCCCTGTTGAACCCTTCAAATCCACCCCCCTCATGGAAATACCAAATACACCCCAAAGATCACAACACAACACTGTTGAATATTTTGAAGAAGAAAAGAGTAAACTGAGGGCCCTACATGTAGAGTTGGAAGCAAAATATGAAGATAAATTAAGAAAAGTTCTCATATATTTGAGGGATAAAGTTGAATGGCCACTAGTTTATGATCAGTTGGCTAGGGTTATCAGAATCTGGGATGAAATAAAAGCAAGTGATGAGGCTCTAAAACCCATTGTGAATAAGTGGGTAAGAAGGAGGAAGGAGATGACATTTTTATGTTATTCTATTATAAAAACCTTTTGTGATCAAATTGAGAAAACTTTTGATATTGTTTCTAATCTTACTGACTTTGACAATAAGAGAGTTCACTTGCAAAGAATAATGGTTGGCTACTTAGATAAGTACAAGAGCCAAAATTTTAGTTTGTTTCCTCGTGCCTGAGATAAGAAGAATAGTTTAGAAAACAAAGATGAATGGGCAAAGGAACTGGATGATATTTTTTGTATAAGAATGAACAGAATTATAAATGAAATAGGGCATGCATGGTGGGCCACAACAACCAAAGAAATGGTGAAAGCTCAAATATTCTTTGATTCTTTGAAACAAAATTTTGTTACTATTGATAGTGAGGCTGAGTATGTACTCAAGAGGCAGAGTGATATTTTGCAATTCAATTGGCTAGATGACACACTATTTGACAAGAGGATGGTATAAATAGCTCCTAATGAATAGTTTGAGGAAGAAGAAACTAATAGTGATGAGATGTAGGATGATGAGATTCAAATCATTGACATCGACACTACACAAGACCAAAAAAAAGAAGAAGACAAGAATAACCAATCACTTTTAGTTGCAGGCCTGGGCCCACAGGACGCTGATACAACCAAAGAAGATGTAAAAGTAGAAGTTATTCCCATTGTACAAGATAAAGATGATGAAAACCCATAGGTGGAGACTAACTTGCAATCATCAAAACAAAATTCATCATTGGCTAGCTTGGCAGTTGCATACATGGAGGAATCAGAATAGCAACCAACTCAACAACATTAGAGGATGTGACAAAAGCGGACCCACCAAAAAGAATGTTTTGATTTAGACATCTTCTGTTACCCACATTTTTTTCATTTTGTGATAAGTGTATGAAATTATCTCTTGTAAAGAACACCTATCATTTCCTCTTAGCCTAAAGCTTGTTGCATCTCAAATTATATAAGTGAGATTCTACGGCTAGAAAGAGGGTTCAATTTCTATTGTTTCTAGGTGATATACTTAGTTAGTTTTTGGTCCAATGTTTGAGAAAGTTTTATGATGTATTATCTCTGTTAGTTCCAGAATATACATGAATATAGAATGATTTCTATGTTTTTCCTAAGGTCATTTTGAGTTTACTCTGAATGTATACAATTTTTAAAGAAAATGAATACAAATTATGAGTTGTCCCCATACCAGTTCTTCTTGAATTTTGTCTCCTTTTAGTTTCTTAGTTATCTTGATATTGTATGAGTAAAGGCTTATGCAATTGAATGCAATATTTAGGTTGTATATCTGTTCACCACTACTATTAGTTCAATGGATTAAATAAAAGCTTTGATGAAGTAGATAAGGTTGCTATAGTATTAAGAAGGATGTTTTGAATGATGAATTCTGATAAGAATTTTTGATAATATTTGTTGTAAGGAAACAAATTAGATCTAAGGATTTTTAGTAGACTGTGAACCCTAATGGATTAGGCACTGGTCAAAATTGATTTAGTTGAAAGAGAAGTATTTCATAAATGGGTTTCAAATGTAGAATTATAATTGATTTCACTTTTGTTTCCTAAAGATCTTCAAAGTTGGTTGATACTTGTTTGCATATAATGTTTTAGCTTTAGTTAGCCACTATTGTTGAGAACACGTGCAAATCTATAGAAGAATTTTGGCCAAATCTATTATATGGGATGTGTTTATCAAATTGTCAAGAATTATGCATGTATTTGAGGATTTGAGATGAGAATTAGAATGAAACTAAAATAATTCTCATACAATGTTTTCTAGTCTTGGATCATCCCTGGGTATACCCACCCTAGTTTTGTAGAGCCTAAAGAGTAGAAACCCATCCTTGGTTTTGTTGAAGTTAGGTCCAAATGGTTTGCACATATAATTGTTAATAGGAATTGGTTGATCCTTAGATTGTGTGAGTAATATCATTTTGGTATTAAGTATTTTTTTGTTCAATAGTTTTAAAACACCAACATGAAATTTGCTATTACATATCTCTGTTCTACTTCACTACATGCTCTCTGATCAAATACAACTTTGCTACTCCTTAAGGATATCTAATCCTTCTTCAAAATTCACTCACACTTGCATGCTCGCTCATTACATACATCCATTCATACATTAGAATTTGCAACTTGACATTTTATTTATACCTTACAAATTATCAAGTTGACTCATTTATAAGTTAGATTTACCAATAATCATTACATCAATCAGCTACATTCATTACATGAAACAATTAAAATTTATTTCCCAAAATAATGAAATTCTTCATTGGCTGAACCTACTTGGTAAACACTACTCCAGAAATGATTTCCATTGTTAACCAACTGAAGCTCGATGAAAACTGTAAACTTTGCAAAATCCTTTAGAGACTGAGTGAACTTGGTAAACACTAACTTTCCTTCGTTGACCTTGTGATCTCGGTAGAGACTGACTTCTGCCATAGAAACCTTCAATGTCCAAGTTAGCTCGGTAGAAACTATTTTCACAGAGTAACTTCTAGGAATGCTCAATAGACTCTATAATTTTCTTTTTTGACACTGAGCTTGGTAGACTCTATAATTTTCTTCGTTAGCCAATTGATCTCGGTAGGCTCTATCTGATAACTGATATGACATTTGTGTAACATTAAGGACAACACATAATTGAACAATTGTATCCAATAGAATACTTAGCAACCAAACACCTACTTGGATCCTATAAAGCTTTGCATTTACAAGATTATTTACATGTCATTACAAATATATGACTCAACATGCATAGAATATCTCAGTCACAATGATGACTAGCCAACTCTTCCTTGTATATGACTAATTGTTTGACATTAATAGATAGCAAAAATAGAGAGATCAACATTACCTTCTCTATTAGGACCATTTTAATATTGTAGGATTTTTCCAACCATGTATTGTTTACGAATTTGACTCATAATAAACCTTATCCATTCTTCATGGAATAATTTGGGTATGTCCATTCCATTGTTTAGTGTGGAACTCCCCAAATCTTAATGTTCATTGTTCAAAAATCCATTAGAGTAGAATGACCTTTACAACTCTCTTATCTCCTTATCACCTATTCCTATATTTTGACCTCTGAGTATGCACTTACATCCTCTATAGAAAAATATCATCATGGAGTGATGAAAATCCCATTTTATCTTCCACATCTTTCCCTTTTGCAATGATAGTCTCATAATCTAGATGATCACTTTGTTTTCTATCGATCAAATTCACCTTATTGATCTCTTCTACCATTATTCTTTCTTGATTCTAGATTAACCATTTCATAGGATTGTGAAAGATTCTCGATGTAAACATTACTAGAAAATTTTTGTTTGAGATCTTAGGGTTTTGAAGTATATAAGTAGAAATGATTTCAATAATGTAAAGTATCAAATTATTTTTAATTCATATATTTATGTCTCAAACTTGTAATATTAGGCTTACAAATAGTTGAAAAAAATATTTACCTACCACTTGACTTGTATCATTAATGCTCTTAGTATGACTTGAAATAGTTACTATTTACCCCTCTCGATATTCTATCAATAGGTTGTACTTTCTTTCAATGTCAAAATCTTCTCTTTTTACTTGTGAGGTCTACCAACTTAGACTAGGGGAATAGATTACAATTAGTCCTTCTATCATCTAACCCCTCTAATCTTACTAATATTAGTTATTTTTTTAGGTCTTGCCACTAACTAGTTGGTGATCTTATTAGACTTCACTTCCTCTACCACTTCACTCTTCTTTGTCCACTTGGTGGAAAATCCCTTTTATAGTTGTTCCATAGTCTTATTCTTCTCTTTCCTGATTGGGGATTTACAACCTAGTCTTCTATTAATTATATAGTCTCTTGAAAGATGACCAATATTTTGATAGATGTAATAGGTAATTCTAATACCTTTCTATGGTTTGGTGATATTTCTTAGGTTTTTCTTCAATCTACAATATGATGAAGGAGAATTTTCATTTTCACAAGTTGTATAGATTGGTATGTGAAATGTGTCCCTTCATATGGGACTCATTTCCTTTGGATACATCTAGTTATCTTTAGCTCTCATTATGTAGTCCTCATCTCTATGTCCATACTTTTTGCAATAGTAACAATGCTCATCTATTCTTTGCTCATTAAAATGAGCTATACACTAATGTGTAGTATGGTCATAAATATGGCAGATTTTGTAGAACCCTTCAAAATTACACTTCTTAATAGGTGTTATCTACTTAAACCAACACATTCTATATGTGTTCTATTTTTTCCATTGTAGTGACAAGTGAATTTAGTAGTACCCTTAATATTTGGAGATGTGTGTCTTGATCTTCTATTGTATAGGTTTTTTCTCCAAAGGATTCATCTTACTTAGTCTTTTTGTCACCTTGGTAACCAAGACTGATTGTAGATTGGTTATGCTCTTATTTCTTCTTTGAGCTCTTAGTTGCTTCTCTATTTTCTCTGAGCTCTCATTACATTTTCTCATCTTTTTATTACACTAATTTGTCCATCTTAGCTCTTTTGTGAGCTTGAGCACTTGCTCTATTAGTTACATAAACTATTCCATATTAGCATGGTTTCTCTCCTTGTCTTTTACACATCCTTTCCTTTGACTACTAACATGGTGTTGGTTGATAGTTTATATTCTTCTATTTCTATCAATAAACTTACTTTCTTACACCCATGTGTGGGAGGACCTATAGTCATCAATAGATTGGGAAGTATTTTTTGTTTCTCTCATCCTTTAACTTCCCTCTAAATTTTAGAGGTACAACTAATCCTAGAAGATGTGCAATGAATTTTGTTTCAAGATTCCTACTAATAATTAAGGGTATGCTCTTAACCAAAGAGCAGGAGAGGTTGAAACTAGATTTTGTAGAAAACCTAGGCAAGGTTAAAGATTTTTAGTCCCACCACCCATATGATCATGAAGATAATAGAACCACCTTTCAAGTGCATCAACTAACTTTACTTCTCCTAAATGCATCTACAACTACTAAATGCAATGAAAATTACTCCTAAATACAACACAAGAAGAAGATGAATTCTTTTGAAGCCAAGTGTCTCTCCAACTATTCAAAAGCACCACCTAACCACTATTGAAGTAAGCAATTCTCTAATTCATTCACACCCCAATTTCCAAACACATAGATGTAATGCAATTTTAACAGGGGAGAAGAAAATGAATGAAACCAAAGTGACCATCTCATTACAAGAACCTTTAGCCTTAACAACTATTAAGATTTAACAATTCCCAATTTTAGACATAAATTAAATTCTCCATTCAACAAAAATATTCAGCCTACTCCATAACCACTATTATAGGGGAAAAAATTGCACCAAATTTGTCAAATCCTTTATTGATTATAAAAATCTTACATATCTAGGCCCTTAATTTTTGGTTTTTTTTACAAAATGATTGCATTCCAAAAGAAGATGAAGAGATAGAGCTAAAGATAGAAAATGGAATGAGAGATGTCATCTGTTACAATCATAATAACTAATTAGGAGGAGTAGAGGAAGATTAGATTCATTTGTTCTTAGATTTAGTGGCTTCCTCATTGGAATTATGGCATTTCATTGCTACTATAAAGGCCACCAATTCATTCAAATCTAAAAGAAAACATATTTTCTAACAACACCAACCAATAATTGTTCTCATTGAAAAGTATGACTATAGTGTCGATCTTTCCCTACAACTTCTCTCACACTTTAGCTAATGCCCCACCAATGGAAGTTAAAGTGTACAAGTTTGATGATTGGAAATTTTTAGGGTACACCAACAAATCTATGAATTTTTGATATGTGACCTTCATGAGATTGGCATCTATGACCTACCTGCTCTTGTTGATGTGTGATTCTATGTGAAGCTCCTTAAGGTATGCATAGACAAAATCCTCTATCTTCTTCACTCCTTTTTAGTTTTTCTTTTTTTGATGCTTCATTTCCTTTTGTTAGAAATAGGAAATACTAAGAGGGGGTGAATCAAATTTTCACAAACTTTAGCCCAAAACTAGATATCTTTAACAATTTTATAACTTACATATGAAAGTAGACTAACTATGTTGAATAGTAAGCATAACAATGAAATAAAGCAACTAATAACACCATATTTTGTTAAATAGGGAAATCTCGGCCAAGGGAAAACCCTAGTTGAGATGGTACCCACAAAATGATCCACTAATCAAAAGTATCTTGCGAAAGGTATTGATCATATTAGGAGTCTATTACATCTATATAGTGTCTTAGTCCTTGTTAGAGTACTAGGCCTTGTGAGAATCCTCAGCCTTGTTAGGAGTTGTTTCAACCCTATTAGGAGTTCATATATACAATTACAAATTAATGTAAGCAAGATGAGCCCACTGCCCAAACATGCAATGTACAATATAGTTCTTCAATACAAACAGATAGATATAAAAACCTCTTTACACTATTGTTGATATCTTCAATATCTAATATAGCCTTTTCTACTCATCACAAAAATTCATCATAGTTTGCATTCCTCTAAACATGCATTAGAATTTTCATAACATTAATATCATGCTACTACAAATAACTTTGTGTTAGGAAATCTTTCTTTATACCTTGTTAATTTATAAATTTCTTCACAGATAGCCTTCATGCTTTTATATACTTTAAAAAAATACAAAACTAACTATTTCCTTCTTGGGATTAACATCTAGGATGTCAACTCTAATTATTTAAGTAATTTTTTTGGTAAACAAAATAATTCCTTAACCCAAAATACCCATTTCCTTATCATACTTTGTTCGACCTATATACTGTTGTGACTAGTAAACTCATCATAAAGTTGTCTATACCAACCATACTATCTTGCCCACTTAAACACATCATTAAAATAGTTTCAAGTAGTTGTATCTAAAATCTCACATGACAATATAGCTTCTATAAATTACATTGATCAAAATTTGATCTATTCTACTAGATAGACTATGTAACACTTAGAAAATTTATTAAGTATGCATGCCATAACTTTATCTTCTTAATTTTCTCACTTCATATAGCTGATATGTTTCCATAAATGACAACATAAAGTTTCCAACAATCTCCCCCTGTAGAATTGATGGCAATATATAAGAAAATTGGCTAAGTCCCAAACAAAACTTCAAAATTGGCCTTTAGAAAATTTCAAAAATGTGGATCATATATATTTACCATCTTTCCTTACATCTCCAAATTAATACAACTTCATATTACATCTCTCCTCAATAGATATACAATTTTCTACATTACTCTCCTTTACACACACACACACACACACACACACACACACACACACACACACACACACACAATTTTCTTTATTTCTCCCTCTTTGACATCAATAACAAAGCTATCAAAACTTATATGCAAGTAAAAACTATATTACCTTTATTTTTATGTTGTGTTTGATATCCTTGAAATATAATCTACAAAATTTGACTTTAGACTCTCAAAATCTTTCTTACATGTGTCCTTTACTACCTCTAATACACTAATAAGATTTCATAATCCATATGATGCTACTTCAACTACATTGGGGTCAGAATAGACAAATTTTGTTGAAAATGGACTGATACAAGTATGATAAATGTCTTTCAATAATTATTTTTTCACTGATGTCAAACCTATTATTTGTCGGTTAGACAACTACTTATATGATTTAAGTACTACATTTCATAATCCATATGATGCTACTTCAACTACATCGGGGTTAGAATAAACAAATTTTGTTGAAAATGGATTGATATAGGTATGATAAATGTGTTTCAATCATTATTTTTTCACTAATGTCAAACCTATTATTTTTTTGGTTAGACAACTACTTATATGATTTAAATACTACAACTTATTTGATAAATGAAGAGGATTTGATCAAATGATGTAACAATAGCACCTAGAGGAAAGGTTGAGTTATGATATGAAAAGGAGTACAAGAATTAGCTAAGAAAGTGATATCATAGTGCATTGATAATATACTTAAGGTTGTAAAGGTTGGTTACAATAAGTAAGTTCAAAAGAACAAGTTAAGTAAAGCTTGTCTACCAAGCTTGACCAACTAGATAGTAGGTGTCGAGCAAAGTTAGTGCAAGCCAAGTAGATAATCAGTTGGAGCCAAGTAAAAGTATAGATGTTAAGTAAAGTTTAGTTGATGTTGAGCAATAGTAAACTTTACTTCATGTTGAGTGATTTTACAGAGGATGTCAACCAACATAGTGTGTGTCAACAATCAGAAGCAAGTTAATGCCAAGTGTCAACATTATTAGAAAGAGTGTGAATTTTATTGATCTAAGTAGACAAATTATTTTTCTTCGATTGTGTGAACCATGTGGAAGATAAGATTAATGAGCTAGTGACATAGAATTCATGGTAAACTATTTTAAGGTGAATTCAAAGAGGATTGAAGGAGAAGTTTCTATAAATGAAATGGAATCAGTGGTAGAATCATTGAATCTAACCTAATCTATGCTAACCCTAAATTGGATGATGGAGAATAAAGAAAAAAATATCTTAATTCTCTATTTATATGGATGTTTGGTTAGAAAAAAAGGTTGTCATTTGTGAGAGCCTAAGGAAGACAAGGATTCTAGGGTATTGCTTCATTTAGTGACCTAAGTAAAGAGTCTGCATTGGCAAGTTAAGCAACAAGGCTTAATGGTATGGATTCTTGAAGGGTGAACAAGCTATCAAAGCTGAAGTGTGTGAAAGCCAAGTAGAATGGAGGACTAAAATAGAGATTTGTAATCTACAAAAGGAGTTGTATATTGTTATCATATCAAGTCTTACTATTACTCTCAAATAATTATATTAGTCTAGGGTAAATCCTTTGGATTAAGGTTGACCTAATAGTAATTTGTAAATCTTTCAATCTGGTGACATTCCAAGTGAATGGTCTAAAGTCCTCTAACAAGGCTCACTCCTAATAGGGTGATTGAAATCCTTTAACAAGGTCATGTTTAATAGTGTGCATTATAGCCTTTAATAGGGTTGGTGTTTCACAGGGCATCACTTTATAAGAATGAAAAAGAGTAGCATGTTACTAGTTGTTTTTCCCAAATTGGGTTTCCATGTAAATCATTATGTCAAGTGAATTATTGAATCTGATGTGTTTCATGTTTAGATTTTTGCAAATTCATTTGATAGTAACCTACAAGTTTTAAGTGATTTCATAATCTTATGGATCCATGCATGATGATAATTGTTTTATGGGTTCACTAAGCTATCAAAAATTTTATTTGTACATTTGGACCTTAGATAACTATTTCACCCACGCCCCACCCCCCAATTATTCTAAAGAATTCCAACAATTAGTATCAAAGCCATCTTCTTAAGAGGACTAGTTTGAAGGTATTAGAAGCAAAAAGATCAAGATATCAAAAAGAGAGGTATCCAAGCTTAATAGAGATAACTTTCCTACATAAAAAAGTTTGATGAACCTACACCTTGGAGGACTTGGAGATCATGTACAATCTACCAATACTATTGACCATGATGATCCTGCTGGAGCCCTAACTATTGAGGATTTGGAAACAAAACAAAAACACACACACAACTAGACTGTTGGTCTAATTTTTATATATCAATTTTTCTTAAAATAAAAAAAAATTAGAGTAGAGTTTTCCTATTAAATCATAGGGTTTTAGGTTTTGATTTAGTATATGTTAGTACCTTTGAAAATATATCAAAAACCCTAGGTTTGGCTTATTAAGTTCTATCCTGGAGAAAAAAAATTTAAAAAGGGGTAAGAAGTGAATATTCCTTTTCCCACCTACTTGAGCATTGTTGTTGAATCTTTTGATAAAGGGGGTTTCTTATCCTGTCATCTAATCTGATTTGAATCCATGGTTGTCACATGTTTGCTATGGCAAGATGCTCGTATGTTATGCATAGCGAGGTAGTGATCATCAGAGAATTATGTGGGATACTGAAAAGTGAAATTCGTTGTCGTGAAATGTGTTGGCATGAAGACATTATGACCACATGCTGTGTCCCAGACCTGTTAGCTTCAAGAAAAAATGCACGTGGAAGAAACCTGTGAGTGGTGTCACCAGACTTCATATTTATCCAAAAATTTTCCAATTTGCTACCGAAAAATACTTGTGACTTGCCGGTAGCGATATAGCGAATGCCCAAATTTTGCAAAGACAACATTCTTTGAGGTAAGAAGTAGTTTTGAGGATCCCGAGGAAGATATGGTATAGGTTTCACTTTTATTTCTCTACAGGTTAATGTCATTCATAGTTCCTTTTTCCAAGCATTTACCAAAGCTCGCCATATCGCTTGTCGGTAGTTGGTAGTGTCACCAGTGGAAATATAGCGACTGATCAGAAGATAGTGATGTAACTGAAAGTTCTCCAAAGTGGGCCCTGAATGAGTGATGTGATACGGCTGAGTTGTGCAGATCAAATTACATGGTGGTATCCTATTGAACATCTTTGAGCCAGAAAACTTTGATTTTCTAAAGCTCACCATATCACTAGCCAGATTGTTGGTATTTTTGTCAATAGCAATGTAGCAACTCACCTGAAAGTCATGAACACAGCAAGGCCCAAGACGTATAATGTCATTAAGAAATTGGAAAATGTATATGTGTGCCAGCATGTTGAGCCAGCTCAGTGAAAGCATTATCCTAGACCCACTCCCCGTGTTTAAAGTACAAAGATTTCTAATCATGAGATCAAACTAGGATCAAAGGCCATCATTAACTCGCTATGGAAAAATGCTTGGAAGTTAAGTATAGCGAGTTAGCGAGTGATGGCCCACCACTGTTGCAGTAAATTGCTAACCACAAGATCAAGCATGGATCGACGATGCTCATTAACTCTCTATGGAGAGACGTACAAACGTTATGTCTAGCAAGTTAACAAGTGAGGGGCCCACCGTTCTTTTCCCCAAAGGAAATTTTAAATATTCTCCATGCGATCAATGCAAAATCAGCGGTTATCAATAGCTCATTATGGAAAGGTGCTCAAGAGTTATGTATAACAAGTTAGTGAGTTGATGACACATGTCCTTAGTCATTCGGGAGCCTAGTTCAAAGTGCTAGCCTTGAAGCAAAGGTACAGATGGAGGCATTTTATTGGCTTGACTGCTAGAGTTTTAAGAAGAAAACTGAGTCAGCTTAGTTTTCATTCCTAGATCATAGGATTTTTCAAGGATCAACGGTGCAAGTTTAAAAAAGAAATTGCAATGCTACTCTATTTTTCTATTCTATGCATTTTTGATAAGTGAAAGTTTTGCATGTGGGAGAAATAGAGTATAACATAGGAGATTTTCATTAATTCTAGGCCCACGCAAACAACAATTGCAAGTTTTTTGAACACAAGAGCCTATTGATTGTATTGTGTTAAGCCTGGTAAAGATGCAAAGCCATTCCTCAGTTGTTCAAGATCAATTATAGAGGTTCAAAGAAGAACAAGTTCAGCAAGTCAAGTAAGTACTCATATTGCAACCGCTATGGTATTTCAGTTCTTTCAATACTATCAAGTTGCCTCCTAAGAAAGCTTTTTCTGGGCAAGTTAATTATATGGATAGTGAAAATTGGCAAGAAAAAACCAATTTGGAGACATCACAAGATCACCCCTCATTGGCTAGCTTGGTAGCCACGTATTCTAAAGATTTGAAATAATGAGAGACAAATTAGAAGTTGATAATTTACAAAAGTAATAGGAGTGGGCCTACCTAAAAGAATATTTGATGTGCCTGGCATTCTTTTGTGACCATTTTTGTCTTTTGTGTGATGTTTTGTTTCTTGGACACTTGTCAAATCACAATTGCCCTTTGCTTGTTGCAACAATTGCTATATAAATGAGTTTTCAAGGCATTGTGATGGTCCAAAACTTGTAGATTTTTTGTGTTTTCTCATGAAAAGTACATTCAATCAGTCCAATAGAGTGTAGCTGATTTGAGTTTGATTCCATTGTACTTTCTAATAACATACTGAATGATAGAAATAGCAATATATTCTGGGTTTTCAATGTTTTTACTATTGGTCACTATATTAGTCATATGAGAAAGATAATACAAAAGGGTATTTGCACTATATTTGTGTCATCATTTTCTGTCTCCAATTTATGGGTTTGTTTACTTTGAAGTCATTTAAATAATATTTAATTGGCTGAATGCAATCTGGAAGGGTTGCATATTGTTTTCATTGTTGCTCTTTATTCAAGAAATTATATAAATGCTTCAGTGAATCAGTAGGGTTGTGAATTCATAAAGGGATATTTCATAAGAATGGAAATGGGTGATTACAACTGATTAATTCATTTACAAGTTAATTGAATTAGATCTCCTACCAGTAGTTAATTCTTTGCCCAATGGATAAGGCACTGGTCTCATGAGTTAGAAGTAAGAAGGATGAATTCTATTGTTGCATATAATACCAATTATAAAATCAAAATCATTTTTATTCAATTTTGTTCAAGGTTATAAATTATGGTCAATACTCATTTATATCTATTCTCTGAGTCTTAGGTAGCTGCTATTGTCAAAAATATTTATAAATTCAAGGAGAATGATGACCAGATCTGCTGATAAGGGATGCATGCAAGTTTGAGAACATTAAAGGAAGTGAAGTGAATTGCTCATGTATTAGTGGGTAATAGATGAGAATTAGAAAGAAACTAAAAGAATCTCCATACAACATTTTACACTAGAAATCATCCCTACATACACCCGCCTTGGTTTAGTAGAGCTAAAAGAGTAGAAAACCATCCTTTGGTTTTGTTGAAGTTGGGTCACAGTGATTCATTTATATAGTTGCTAATGGGAATTGGCTAAGCCTTAGATTGTGTGAGTCATTGCATTGTGATATTGAGCATTTTGTTGCTTAGTAGTTTCAAAGACCAACAAATAGTCGACTCTACTGGGGAATTACACTTAGTGTTGTCATAAATAGTGAATTATTAGAGATTTGTGTTCCCTTGGTTAGAGTTGTAGGTTTTTATATTGAAGTTTCTCATGGATTTGGAAGTGGTATATATTTTTCCCGAGATTGTTACTAAAGGGCTTATTATTTGTTCAATTCTTTTCTCAGTCTAATAGAGTGGGTGGCAACTCAAAAGGTTTTAACCAGTGTCAAAATTAGGAAAATTATTGTCCCAAATTATGGAGAATAAGAGAAATACACAGGAAAATGTGAAGAAAAATTTGGCCATCAAACTCCAAACTGATCTCCCTCCTAAAGGATGACAGAATTGGGCTATGAAGGGAAACTAGATGCAGAAGGGGAGGTATTCATAGGACCAAGCAGTAGATAAAAATAATGCTCACCATCCCGCTATTGAAACAATGCCTTTCTCCAAAGGTTCGAGATCTCATCCAACTTTTTTTGATGATGATTTTTACAATACCCCTAAAATGATATGTCAGGAAAAGGTTGTGCAACCACCTATATTTAGTCTGGAGGATAGGACTAGCAACAATTTTTTCTAGTGTAGCACAAACCCTTTCATGTCAAATTATTCCCCTAAAAAGGTTAGACCTAGGCACTTAGAACTTGAAAGTTTTAATGATGAGAAAACATTTGGGTTTGAATTCACTATCCTTGATCCTAATAAGAATGAAATATTGAGAGCACAACTTGCTGAGCAAGAAGCTATTAATAGGAGATTTCAGAAGGAGAGTGAAGAAGTGATTACGAAGAGTTATGAGTAAAAACAAGAATTACTGAGGAGAATTGCTACTCTAAAAAAGAAAAATGAGATAGCATCTACTGCCTGGTAGCCTGAGATTGTAGGACAAGTTGAACATCTTAGGAGACAGGAGCAAAAATTGTTGGAAACTTAGAAAATGAACTTAGAGGGACCTGTAGTACAGCAAATCAAGAACTACCCTGCCCTAGAAATTGATAACAATAGAGTAAAGAATGTGGAACCAACTGTAGGGGCTAAGGACAAAGGAAAACAAAAGGAAATTGGTATTAGGATCAATGAGCTAGTACAAGTTGTCCAAATTCATGATTCTCTGTCACCTTTAAATATTGAGTTAGAAAAGAAAAGAAAAGAGAGGGATGCTTTAGCTAAGAAATATGAGATTGCAAAAAATGAGGCCACTATGGCTGAGATGAATAATAAGATCAAGTTCCTAGAAATTGCTAAGAAGTAATCTGCAGCTATGCCTAAGGGTAATGTAGATGGTTGATGTGATAAGGTAGATTAGGATACTTCTCAGGTACATGTTCCCCTCTTATCTTCTATTTCACAAAGGGTAGATCAGGATAAGTCTCTTGGTGATGCTAGTACCAGCAATGCTAATGATAATGTTAAAAGAAATATTCCCTCCTAGCCTAGAATTTATTTGCAAAGAAGAGTAGTCCATTTAGAAGGATATAGGCAAATATGTTTTGATAGAATTCCTGGTTTCCCTAATCCTATTCCTAAAGAGATGAGAAAAAGATTGCCTAAATTTGCTGGAAATAATGCTATAACCTGTGAAGATCACTTAAGAAGCTTTCTAGATATGATGAGTGACTATGAAGTTGAAGCAGAAGATGTTACAATGAAGTTGTTTGTTCAATCACTTAGAGAAGATGCTAGAGAATGGTTTAAAAGACTCCCTGAATTGTCTATCATGGATTGGAAGGATATTGAATATTGTTTCAAGGAACAATATGGTGACAAGTTGAGTTAGATTTACATTTTGACTGAATTCAATAACATCAAGAGATTGCCAAATGAATTTGTTACTGAGTTCAACAATAGGCTCCAAAAAAGGATGTATAAGCTAATGCAAGCCATGCGAGTTGATGACAAGGTATGCCTGATCACTTATTTGAATGCTTTTGATGGTAAAATAGCATATCATCTTAGGGACAAGGAGCCTAGAACTTTAAGGGAAGCTTTTAGGAATGCTATTATCATTGAAAATAATCTAAGAATTTTAGGTAGATTAGAAAGTAAAAGGGATGACCCTAGATTGTTTGGCAATAAGGGAAACAGAAAGGAGGATAACAAAGGTGTAGGTGGGAAGAAGCAAGAGTCAAGTGAGATGACTCAGGTTCTCAATGCCATAAAGAGTTTAAATCTTCCTTAGGTAAAAAATGATAGGAACCCCATTGAAAATAGAGCCCCTTATCAATTCAATTTCAACAGACAAAATACGTTGCAAAATCTCCCTTATACCACTACTTGGAAAGATGGCCAGCCTAATGTCCCTCCCCCGAAGAACACCAGTAACAAGGTGACCCATGATCCTCTATCCAAAAACTCTATAAATTTGGTAGATGATCCTGAATTCACTACTGAACCTACATGGTGTTCTGCTTGTCAATTACCTCATGCCCCTGAATATTGTGCAATAGCCTTGTCTTTTCCTGGAAATAAAAATGTAGTGGAAAAATGTCAGGAACAAGAGGAAACCAATGATAATGTAGGATGTAACATGTTTGATTCACATTTTTCTGACAATGAAGGTTGTTATAAAGATGTAAATGATCAAAAATGCTTTCAAAGTGTCAATCAACAGCAAGTGTTTTCAAATGAAAGTGATGTTGAGGATAATCTATGTAACATGGTAGGTTCAAAGGAAGAAGTGATCCTGAGAAAACCCTCCAGAGAGGAAATTGACCAAATTACTATAAATATGGTGGCTCAAGTTTGGACTAGAAGTATGGTCCAAAGAAAGGAGGGAAATAAGGTAGCTGGTATTTTCATAAAGGGAACTGACCATAAGAAAGGGGAGGTTGTAAAACCTAAAGAGTCCCCAGTTGTGAAGGTTAAATTTGCAAATAAAAAATGGGAACCAAGAAAAGGTAACAACCTGAAGAATATGGAGTGCTCAAATAACATATCCAAGAAAAGGGATGGAAAGGTATCACAGAATGTTAATGATCAAGATAAGAGTCATCATAATCCATTGAATACTTTGGGTAAGCATGATGAGAAAGGGAATATGAATAATGATAACCTTTTTTATTCTGCTATAGACATATTTTCTACTTTGTCTCAGATTAATATTAAGGTTCCTCTATCTGAGTTACTGAGAATCGCAGAGCATCGAGATAAAGCCATAGCATGGTTGGGGAACACTGAGGTTAAAGTAAATCATAAGTGTAATGAGAATCATGTTCCTGAGGAAGTGAAGAAGAAAAAGATGAAGGAACAGGATACTGAAGTAGTTGTGTCTCAGATTCCTCAGATGTTTTTGGATAACTCTGTTAATGAATGCTTGGAAAATGTTGAGCCATTTTTTTAAAGCATTTCGGTGAATGGTAAGACATTGAAGAATTGTATGATTGATTCTAGTGCTTCTAGTACTGTTATGCCTTTTGAAATAATGAAAGAATTAGGCTTGAAGGTTGACACTACTCAAGGAAGATGTTGTGCCACAGCTAAGAGGGAAGTTACAGTTATAGTCACTATTAGTGCCCTGCCCTATAGATTGACAACATGTCCAAATAAAGAACTCACTATGAGTGTATTGGTTGTTGACATACCTCCTCAATATGGCATGTTATTATCTAGAAAATGGAGTCCTGCCATGGGAGGTAGTTTACAACGTGACTTATCATTTTCTACTTTTAACATTGATGGAAATTTTGTAAAGGTCAATAGAGAGCCAAAAAGCATATATATATGATAGTAGAAGAAGTTGAGGATGATATGACAAATTTTGTGGATACAAATGTTAATGCATTCAGAGCTAAGGTCCTAACTTTGAAGAAAAGCAAGCAAAGATCTCAGATAGAAATGGAAGTTGATGCAAACACAGATAAAGGTGACTTATGGGCCATGTTCTTTGATGGTGCTTATTTCAAAGATGGAGTAGGTGCAGGTATTTTATTAATCTCTCCTATTGGGGTAACTTACAAATTTTCTTTCACATTGAATTTCCCTTGTACTAATAACATAGCAGAATATGAGGCCTTGTTGTTAGGACTTAGATTGGCTCATAAGAATGGGATAAAATGTATACATGTGATAGGGGATTTTGAGTTAATTGTATCCTAGGTGAGAATTTTTTATGTGTCAAAAAAAGAGAGGTTAAAATAGTACAAAAATTTAGTATGGGATATGATTGAGTGCTTTGATGCATTTGGGATAATTTGGAAGGATAGATGTAACAATAAGATGGCTGATTTACTCGCAAATATAGCCATAAAACTTGATGACATTACATTTGTTGGTATATCTAAAATTGAAACTCAGATCAGACCCTCTGTTCTTGACAATGTCCAAAATTGGCAAGTGTTTGAGGATGATAAAAATATTTTAAGGTTTTTGAATTGTGAGTATATGTTATCAGGGCAGGAAGTTGACTGTGCAGCTTATGTAGAAAACATAGATGGAAGAGATATAGTTTTTGGGCAAGAAGTTGAACAATTGAAAATAAACAAAATACCAAAAGGGTTAGTTGTCCTAGAAACTATTTTTGGTAATCATGATAGATCTCATATCGATACAAGTGAATATAACGCTAAGAATTTGGAGGAGATAAATTTGGGAACCAAAGAAACCCCTAAGAAGGTGTATATTGGTAAAAAATTGCCTCCTAAGATAAGATAGGGTTTGATAGATCTGCTAAGGAAATATAGGCATGTATTTGCATGGTCATATGATGATCTAAAGGCCTAGAGGGAAGATTTATTTCAACATGAGATCCCTTTGAAACCTTATGCTAAGTGTTTCAGACAAAAGTAGAGGTCAATAAATCCAACCCTGGCTCCCAAAATGCAGGAAGAACTAATTAAGTTAAGAGATGTAGGCATCATTAAGCCCATTAGACATTCTTCTTGGGTGTCCAACTTAGTGCCAATAAGAAAGAAAAATGGAGATATAAGGTTGTGTGTTGATTTTAGGAATCTCAACATATCTTCATTAAAAGATAACTATGGTTTACCCAACATGGAAGCCATGCTACAAAGGGTCACTGGTTCAAAATTGATGTCTATGATGGATGGGTTTTCAGGATATAATCAAGTGGTTGTCAAGGAATGTGAACAATTTAAGACTGCTTTCACTACCCCATGGGGTACATATGTTTATGTCAGGATGCCTTTTGGGCTTACTAATGTTGGAGATACTTTCCAAAGAGCCATAGATGTGGCGTTTGCTTGTATTATTGACAATTTTATAGTTGTGTATCAGGATAATCTTACTACTTACTCCAAGGATGAAAATGATCATTGCATGCACTTAGAAAAGGTATTTATTAGAGCCCTTAAATATGGAATATCCTTAAATCCAAGGAAATGTAACTTTGGTGTCACTGAAGGAAAATTGTTAGGACATCTATTTGGCAAACATGGAGTGAGGATTGACCTTGAAAGGGTGGGAGCAATAGATAAAATTCAAAAACCCAAGAGTGTTAAAGGTATCTCGTCATTTTTTGGGCAGATAAATTTCCTTAGGAGATTTGTGACAAATTTTGTAGAAGTCAGTAGTCCTATATCGAGAATGTTAAAAAAGGGATCTAAGATAAAATGGGAAGGTGAACCTAGTATTGCATTTCAAAAAATTAAGCAAGCCATTAAAGATGCCCCTGTTCTCAGAGCCCTTGATTATGATAAACCAATGCACATATTTTCTTTTGCCTCATTTCACACTATGGCTATAGTACTATTGTAGAAGAATGAAGAAGGTTATGAAAAACCCATTGCATTCTTTAGCAAGTCATTACAAGTAGCCGAGCTAAAGTATTGTATTAATGAAAAATAGGCCTATGCATTGGTCAAAGGAGTGAAGGCCTTCAGATTTTATTTAATGGGGGCTACAGTTAATGCTTTTGTCCCTACTACTGCTGTCAAAGACATTTTCTCGCAACAAGAAGTATCTAGTAGGAGGTGTAGATGGATCAATAGAATACAAGAATTCAATATTGACATCCAAATTACTAAATTAGTCAAAGGTCAAGGTTTAGCCAAGTTGATGGTGGATGCAAACCTAGAAGCAAACTAGATTAATCAATTGGATGATAATTGCAGGGAAGATCTCTATGACATGAACATCTCTGATTGGTACAAATATGTAATCTATTACTTGCAAACAATGAAATCCCCACCAGAGTTAACTGATAATCAAAGGAGATCCCTTAAGTTGCATGCTATAAGATATGTTATAGTACAAGGATAGTTATGGTGGAGGAGTATGGAAGGAGTACTTTTGAAGTGTGTAGATGAAATTGAGGTTGCAAGGATTTTGAAAGATATGCATGCAGATGTGTGTGGAGGTCATTACATGGCTAAAACCATAACCCACAAAGTCCTTAGATTTGGTTTTTGGTGGCCAACACTTTTCAAATATTCTCTTGAATTTGTTAAGACATGTGACACTTGCCAAAGATTCAGTGGAAAGTTGAAATTTTTTGAGAATTTTCCATTATAACCTATGGAGGTACATGCACCATTTCAGCAGTGGGGGATTGATTTCATAGGTGAAATTTCAAACAAGTCCAGTGGTGGACATTCCTAGATTCTGGTGGCAACTGATTATTTCACTAAATAGGTTGAAGCAATCCCTACTAAGAGTGCTACAAGTAAAGTGGTGATCAATTTCATTTTGAATAGTATTATAACTAGATTTGGTTGCCCACAGAAGATAATTACTGATAATGCTATGTGTTTCAGGTCTGATGAATAAAATGATTTTTGCAAAAAATATGGCATTACAAAATATGCATCTTCACCTTATCATCCTCAAGGGAATGGTTAGGCAAAATCAAGCAATAAGAGTATATTAAAGATCATGAAAAGAATTCTAGGGGAAAATAAGAAGGCATGGGACTCAAAATTGCCACTAGCCCTATGGGCTAATAGGGTTACTATTAAGAAGGCCATTGGTTGTGCCCCATTTGACCTGGTTTATGGTATATAGGCTAGACTTCCCCAGAATAATCTAAGGGAGATGTATAAATTAATTCAGATATATGAAGATGATACCAATGATGAGATGCAACTCAGACTGGATGACATCAAACAGTTAGAGGAGACAAGAAGAGATTCCTCTATTTAGAATGCTAAGCTCCAATAATAGATGAAGCACTTATATGATAAAAGAGCCATTGAGAGAAAGTTTGAAATCGGAGACATGGTACTAATGTGGAATGCCAAATTGGAGGATAAAGGAAAGCATGGTAAATTTGACCCAATCTGGCTTGGTCCATATAACATTTGTGATAGAAATGGAGAAGATTCATTTTTTCTAAAGGATTTAACTAGATGTATTCTTGAATTGCCTGCTCATGGACAATTCTTGAAGAGGTACGTTTCTTAAAGTATCTATTTTCCATGAACAGTAGTTTTAGGGCTTTTGGTATTTTTGTACATTCTATATATTTTGCAAATCCCTGTAAATAGTCTCTCTGTACAGTGTGGTTTCCTATTTCTTGTTCCTATGTGTGCTCTGTGCTCTCTGAAGAAGTTGTCATTTTTGCACCACGTGTGTAGTCTGCTCTCCCATAGATTCTAAATTCTTGCATAGACTCATGTAGTCTATCATCCCCAGATAGAGCCACTATTGGTCTGATTTTTATGTATCAATTTTTCTTAAAATAAAAATAAATCAGAGGAGAGTTTTCTTGTTAAATCATAGGGTTTTAGGTTTTGATTTAGTAAATGTTGGTACCTTTGAAAATCTGTCAAAAACCCAAGGTTTGGCTTATTAAGTTCTATCTTGATGAAAAAATTTTTTAAAAGGGGGTAAGAAGAGAATATTCCTTTTCATGCTTGCTTGAGCATTGTTGTTGAGTCTTTTGATAAAGGGGGTTTTTTATCTTGCCATCTGATCTAATTTGAATCCACAATTGTCGCATGTTCGCTATGGCAAGATGCTCGCATGTTACTCATAGCAAGGTAGCAATCATCAAAGAATTATGTGGGATACTGAAAAGTGGAATCTGATGCTATGAAATGTGTTGGCATGAAGACATTATGACCACGTGCTAAATCCCAAACCTGTCAACTTCAAGAAGAAATGCACATGGAAGAAACCTGCGAGTGGTGTCATCGGAGTTCAGATTTATTCGGCAATTCGCGAAGTTGCTATCGAAAAATACTTTTTGACTTGCCAGTAGTGATATAGCGAATGCCTAGATTTTGCAAAGACAACATTCTTTGAGGTAAGAACTAGTTTTGAGGATGCTGAGGAAGATATGGTATAGGTTTCTCTTTTATTTCTCTGCAGGTTTATGTCATTCATAGTTCCTTTTTTTGGGCATCATTTTTAATGGTTACCGAAGCTCGCCATATCACTAGCCAAGTAGTTAGTAGTGTCACCGGTGGTGATATAGCGATTGATCAAAAAATAGTGATGTAATTGAAAGTTCTCCAAAGTGGGCCCTGAATGAGTGACATGATATGGTTGAGCTGTGCAGATCAAATTACATGGTGGCATCCTATTGAACATCTTTGAGCCGAAAAACTTCAATTCGTCGGAGCTCATCATATTGCTAGCTAGATTGTTTGTATTTTCTCCAGTAGCAATGTAGTGACCCGCTTGAAAGTCATGAACATGGCAAGGCCCAAGACATATAATGTCATTAAGAAATTGGAAAATGTATATGTGTGCCAGCATGTTGAGCCACCTCGGCGAAAACATTATCCTGGACCCACTCCCCGTGTTTAAAGTACAAATATTTCTGATCATGAGATCAAACCAGGATCAAAGGCCATCATTAACTCACTATGGAAAAATGCTTGGAAGTTAAGTATAGTGAGTTAGCGAGTGATGGCCCACCACTATTGCAGTAAATTGCTAACCACAAGATCAAGCATGGATCGACAATGCTTGTTAACTCACTATGAAGAGACGTGCGAAAGTTAAATATAGCGAGTTAACGAGCAAGGGACCCACCATTTTTTCCTCCAAAGGATGTTTTAAATATTTTCCATGCGATCAACATGAAATCAGTGGTTATTGCTTGCTCATTATGGAAAGGTGCTCAAGAGTTATGTATAACAAGTTAGCGAGTTGATGACATGTGTCCTTAGTCATCCAGGGGCCTAGTTTGAAGTGCCATCCTTGAAGGAAAGGTACAGATGGAGGCATTTTATTGGCTTGACTGCTAGAGTGATAAGAAGAAAACTAAGTCAGCTTAGTTTTCATTCCTAGATCGTAGAATTTTTCAAGGATGAACAGTGCAAGTTTAAAAAAGAAAGTGCAACACCACTCTATTTTTCTATTCTGCACATTTATGATAAGTGAAAGTTTTGCGTGTGGGAGAAACATAGTATAACACAGGAGATTTTCATTAATTCTAGTCCCATGCAAACAACAATTGCAAGTTTTCTGAACACAAGAGCCTGTTGATTGTATTGTGTTAAGCCTAGTAAAGACACAAAGCTATTCCCCAGTTCTTTTAATACTATCAAGATGCCTCCTAAGAAAGCTTTTTCTAGGAAAGTTAATTATATGGATAAGAATGTTCATGATGATTTGTTAGAATTACTTCCAGAGTTCACCATTGAACCTGCACAAGTTAAAAATTTGATTTCCTTAAACCCTAGGCTTAAAATTGTGGATGGCCTGTATGACAAGGGGAATTGGGTTAGGGATGCAACAACTACTCAAACTGGTCTTATCTTGTTTAAAAAATGGTTTTCATAAAGGAAGTTGTTTGCCCCGCATGCTAATGTCTAGAATTTTGATTTGGGAGAGTTATTAGTTCTGAGTGTTTTCATGGATTATGATTTGCTTGAAGCCATTACTAAGAATTATGACCAAGCCATCAGGGTTGTGAGAAGAAAGGATGGTGTGCCTTTGGTCTCAATTAGTCCTTAAGAAATTAGAGAGGTTTTTCACCTAGAACCTTTGTCAAATTACCATGTGCAAATCAATCTGCCAAAATTAGAGAATGAATACAAAGCAAAGAAGGATATAATTAGTGGAGGTGCACTGAGGGCACATATTGGTACAATAACAACTTTTCTAGTAATTACTGCAGCCTCTAGAGAGCCTTTTAAGAAGAGTCTTTTCACTTCTTGGGCTGTAGAGATATACAGGACCTTGTGTTGAGTTTTTGGTGAAGATGAGTAGGAGTTCATGCCCATTAGCCTCATGTACATGATGGTTCAAATTGCTTCTTTCGGTGTAGATGTTATTTTTGATTTTGCTTCCTTTTTGGCTAAAGAGATTCACATTGGTTTAGTAGGGATTGTGAAGGGCAAGGTGGAAAAAACTTTTGGTCACTACTCTCTATTAATGCATATATTTTTACTCAAAGGAGTGACATATTTTGGTAATGAGATGGAATTGAATAGAGAGGAGAATGTGGAAATACTGCCAGTCCAGTTGTGGAGTGTAGATATGACCTGGGATGCAAGTAAGGCTAGTTTTGTTAGATTTGATAGGTATTTTGCTTCTAAATTGAGATTCCTCATATTGAGTGACAATCCCAGAATCCCTAAGGTACTAATGAGTCTCATTAGGCCTATGGATAACCCCCATAACTTGAAAGTTTCACATAATTGGGGAGATATCATCCCTTACTTTGTTTCTACTATTTTTAGAATATATGGTTTTAAAGGGAGTACTCATGTCTTGCCCTACCACGTACCTTTGAAAATAGGAATGGCTGAAGTTTTGTGGCAGTTAGGAGGAGTAGAAGAAATGTTTTTGTTGAAAAGGCAACTAGGGTTAATTTTCCCTACCTACATAGTGGCCCATCAATTTGTGATTATCAAAGGAGATTGGCTTTTTTTGTATAAAATTTTGGAACAGTATATTACGATTGTCTCTCATCCTCATTTTTGTGATTTTGAGGGATTTTTCAACTAGACATTAAGGCATAGAATTAAGCTGGGATAGGTCAAGCATGATTCTTATTATCCAGAGGAAATTATAAGGAATGAATTCTCATTGCAAGAACAAGAAACTAAGAAAGAAAAATGGAGAGTTTATTCTTGAGTTTTAGAATTCATTCATTGTTTTGATTGGGATTATGGTCCTTTAGATAATGCTAATATAGAGGCTGACAGAATAAATAAGCTCATGAATAACTTCCCTAGAGTAATTGAAGCTATGAATGAAAAGAAACAATTTTTTATTGATTCTTATCGTGATAAGGCTAGAGAAGTCATGAGGACGTTGGCTTTCACTCCTAATGTAGGAGCTGGTCAAATAATTGTACAAAAGAGGCCTGGATATACTATAATTCAGAATAAAAGGGCTCATGTGGACAAGAGCAAGCAAATAATAGGATCTAGTAGTATAGCCCAAGAGGAGAGACCTAATGAGCCTAGTCCTAAGAGGTAGAAGGTAATAACAGAAGAAAGGCCTCAAATTGAGGAATATTCACCCACTCAATCCCCTTTGAGGATTGGAGAAGAATAGCTCACTGGTGAAAAAATTGAATAGATGGGATCACAAGGAGGTATTTTTATTACTCGAGTAGAATTGGATGAGGGTAACCCTCCAGAACCTTCCCTCCCAAGTTTGGATCTAACTATAGTAGATTATAGTGGCAAGGAATTGGTCCTTGTGTTAGAATAGGCAAGTCGTCAATTTTTGACTGATGACAGTTTTGTTAAATCTAGGGCTTTTCAGCAATTTGCATGGAGGGAAAACATGAACATTTTTGAGGAGAAATGTAAAAAGATGAAAATAGAGCATCTAGAAATGGATGAGACTTCCATTCATAACCAAATTAAAGAAGAAATGATAAAAGAATTGTAGAGTATAAGCCCTGAGGAAGGGAGGAAAATGGTCAAGGCATCTAACATTTTATCGTTGCCAAATTGGGATATTGTTGTTGCCTTAGTTTTTAGTTATGTTTCAAATAAATTGACTTTGCAAGACTAGAATAAAGAGAATTTTCAAGGAACTGCATTCATTGAATAGCAAGCTGCATTGGTTAGTTGGTCACTGAGAAGAGGATCCAAAGCCACATCATCGCAGCCAAATGAGTCTAGGTTGATGAGAAGCTTAATTGTTAGAAGAGTTGTTGATACCTCACATGTACAGACAGTATATTGGAATGTGGACTCTTCTAAGTTTCTTTTGGCCATTGCTAAGAAAGTGGAACAGGTTATGATAGAGTTACAGAATAAGTATGAAACAATTCTTGAGGCTTATAATAGTGAGGTAAAAAGGAGAGTTGAGCTTGAAAACAAGCTAATGGGGAATTCTACTAGGCCTAGAATAACATACCCCCGTCCTCCAGTGGAACCTTTTAAATCCACACCCCTTGTAGAAATACCAAACACACCTCAAAGGCTAGAATATTATACAGCTAAGGACTTTGAAGAAGAAAAAAACAAACTATGGGCCTTACATGTAGAGTTAAATACGTAGTTTGAGGATAAGCTTAGAAAGGCTCTAATGTATTTAGTGGATAAGATTGAATGGCCCTTATTCTTCGATCAGTTGGCAAGAGTAATAAGTATATGGGAGTAACTGTAAAACCATGATGAAACCCTTAAGCCTATTGTTAACAAGTGGGGAAAAAGGGAGAAATAAATTACCCTTTTATGTTATTCAATTATATGGTCTTCCAATGACCATATTGAAAAATTGTTTGATATTGCTAACATGACCTATCAGATTTTGATAACAGGAGAGTTGCTCTACAACTAAAAAAAATTTCTTACTTGAATAAGTACAAGAAAAAAAAATTTGATCTGTTTCCTTGTGCCTTGGGTAGAAAGAATCAATTGAAAAATAAGGATGAATGGAGTAAAGAATTGGATGACCTTTTCTGCATGAGGATAATTAAAGTTGTTAATGAGAAGGGGCATGCCTGGTGGCCCACCACAAAAAAGGAATTGGTTAAAGTCTAGTTATTTTTTGATTCTTTGAAGCAAGAATTTGTTGTTTTTAAAAAGGAGTCTAATTATATAATAAAAAAACAAAATGATATCTTGCAGTTCAGCTAGCTAGATGACATACAGTTTAACACCTAGATGGCAGATATTCCTTTGGACAAGTAGTTAGAGGAAGGTAGTTCAGATGATGATAGGGAACAAGAAGGTGAGGTGTAGGTCATTGACACACCAACACCAGAATTGAAGAAAGAAGAGGGTGAAAAAGAAATAGTGTTTTCTCAGGGTGAAAGCAATGAAAAACCGTAGAAAAAAATTGATTTGGAAGCATCACAAGATCACCCCTCATTGGCTAGCTTGGTAGCCACGTATTTAGAGGATCCAAAATAATGAGAGATAAATCAAAAGTTGATAATTTACAAAAGTAATAGGAGCACACCTACCTAAAAGAATATTTGATGTGTGTGGCATTTTGTTGTGACCATTTTTTTCTTTTGTGTGATGTTTTATTTCTTGGGCACTTGTCAAATCACAATTGCCTTTTGCTTGTTGCAACTCATGCTATATAAATGAGTTTTCAAGGCATTGTGATGGTCCAAAACTTGTAGAATTTTTGTGTTTTCTCATGAAAAGTACATTCATTCGGTCTAATAGAGTGTAGCTGATTTGATTTTGATTCCATTATACTTTCTGATAACATACTGAATGACAGAAATAGCAATCTATTCTAGGTTTTCAATGTTTTTACTATTGGTCACTATATTAGTCATATGAGAAAGATAATACAAAAGGGTATTTGCATTATATTTGTGTCATCATTTTCTGTCTCCAATTTATGGGTTTGTTTACTTTGAAGTAATTTAAATAAGATTTAATTGGCTGAATGCAATCTGGAAGGGTTGTATATTATTTTCATTATTGCTCTTAATTCAAGAAATTATATAAATGCTTCAGTGAATCAGTAGGGTTTGTGAATTCATAAAGGGATATTTCATAAGAATGGAAATGGGTGATTACAACTGATTAATTCATTTACAAGTTAATTGAATTAGATATCCTACCAATAGTTAATTCTTTGCCCAATGGATAAGGCACTGGTCTCATGAGTCAGAAGTAAGAAGGATGAATTCTACTGTTGCATATCATACCAATTATAAAATCAAAATCATTTTTATTCAATTTTGTTCAAGGTTATAAATGCTGGTCAATACTCATTTATATCTATTCTCTAAGTCTTAGGTAGCTACTATTATTAGGAATATTTATAAATTCAAGGAGAATGACGACCATAGCTATTGATAAGGGATGCATGCAATTTTGAGAACATTAAAGGAAGTGAAGTGAATTTCTCATGTATTAGTGGGTAATAGATGAGAATCAGAAAGAAACTAAAAGAATCTCCATATAGCAGTTTACACTAGAAATCATCCCTAGGTACACCCACCTTGGTTTAGCAAAGCCAAAAGAGTAGAAAACTATCCTTTGGTTTTGTTGAAGTTGGGTCACAATGATTCATTCTTATAGTTGCTAATGGGAATTGGCTAAGCCTTAGATTGTGTGAGTCATTGCACTATGATATTGAGCATTTTGTTGCTCAGTAGTTTCAAAAACCAACATAGACAATGTTGGAGATTGCCTCTACCCAAAGCTATGTTGAGTTTGATGATATCAAAATTTTTGATAGTACAAAGAAAATGTGGGATGCTCTATACAACATATATGGAGGAGACAAGAATGTTTTAAGAGCCAAATCTGAGAGTTTGAGAGGTAAGTTTAATTATATGAGAATGCAAGAAGGTGAAAATATTGTTGAATATTTCTCAAGGATAAAATATTTTTTTAATATTAATGCGATAAGAGGATCCACTTGTGCAATAGATGATGATATAGTACTAAGAAATATTTTAAGAACATTACTACCTATGTATGTTATTAGAGTTTCTATAATACAAGAGTTGAGATGTATACTAGGGAATGTTCTAACTCTTGAAGGTTTGGTAGGTAGACTAACTAATTTTGAGCTATGTAACTTTGATAATTACAAATCTAAAACTATTGAATTGACTTTCAAAGCTAAGATGTCATTAAAAGAAACAAATGTGAAGAAGAAAAAGACAAAATATGTGTCTAGTGATAGTGAGACAGATGAGGAAGATTTAAATCAACTTGAAGCATTATTAGAAAGGAGATCTCATAGAGGTAAAGGAAAGTTTAATGGTAAATTACCTATCATTTTTTTCAATTGCAATGAGGTTGGTCATATTGATGCTAGATGTCCAAAGAAGAAGAACTACAGAGGTGGTGAAAACTATAAAAGTAGAATAGATGAAGACAACAAAGATTACAAAGATAAAGGGAAGAAGTCTTGCTACATTGCTGAAGAGGAAACAAGAGATGAATCTAATGTATATGATGATGACGTGGTGTATGTTGTAATGAAGGATGAATTTCATGAAGATGAGGTAACTACACTTGTGTCTTGTGTGAACAAGAATGATAGATGGATCATTGATAGTGGGTTCTGTCATCATATGACTAGAGATAAAAGTAAGTTCAATACCTTGAATTGTTATGATAGAAATAGTGTAAGATTTGGTAATGATGCACCATGTTTGATAAAAGAAAAAGGTTCTATCAAACTCATAGAAAATATTTTATGTGACAATGCTTACTATGTTGAAGGACTTAACTATAATCTATTAAGCATGTCACAATTGAATAATTCAAGATGTAATGTTGAGTTTGAAAACAAGGTTGATAAGTTATATGATATTAATGGAAAACTAATTGGAAAGGGTAATCAAACTAGGAGTAATCTATTCTACCTTGATATAGAGGATGCTAGTTGTTTAGTTGTAGAATTCAATAATGTGTGGCTATAGCACAAGAGGTTATGTCATGTTAATTTTGATAACTTGGTTAGTATCAGTAACATTAAAAAAGTTAGAGGTTTTTCTAAGATGAAAAAGCCTCACATTATAATGTGCAAACAATGTCAGTTAGGAAAAATGACAAAGTCAAGTTTTAAAAGTAAAACTCATACCTCTAAAGGAATACTAGAGATTGGTAATATAAACTTGTGTAGACCAATTGAAGTGCAAAGATACAAAGGCGATAACTACATTATGCTTTTTGTTAATGATTATTCTAGAATGATAATAGTTATGTTTCTCAAAAAGAAATATGATGTTTTACAAATGTTTTAAGTGGTATCTAGCAAGAGTTAAGAAGGAAACAAGTAAAAATATGAAATTTTTGAGATCTAACAGAGGAGGAGAATTTACATCAAATGAGTTTGAGATTTTTTGCAATGACAAATGAATCAAAATATAGACATCTACTCCTAGAACCCCTCCACAAAATAGAATTGCTAAAAGGAGGAACATGTCTATAATGGACTATGCTAGGAGACTCATGATGGAGAAAAATGTTTCTTTGAAATAATAAAGAGAAGTTTTAAGTACAACTAACTATACCTTAAATCATGTACAAGTCAATAAAGGTACTCATTCAACACCTTTTGAACTATGGTATGGATATTCACCCAATGTAAAATATTTTAAGGTATTTGGAAGCAAATGCTATATTCTCAAAGATTTTTGGAATGGTAAACTAGATGCAAAATGTGAAGAAGGTAAATTCCTAGGTTATTCCACAAGAAGTAAAGCTTATAAGTGTTTAAATACTAACACTAACAAAGTTGTGGAAAGTGCAAATGTGAAATTTGATGAATATATACAGAAGTGCATGAAGCTGAACCTATGAAGCAACCAAAAGAATACAAAATCATTTGTATACTTTTATGAAGGTATGCCTACAAAATAAGATGTTGCAAATCAAGTGACAAACCAACAGAAAGTTTTAGTGATTGTGGAGTCACATACTATGAATATCAAGTTGCATTCAAGAACCAAGCTACATTCAAGTGTCGAGTTACAAAATGAAGTTGATTCATATTCTAATTTTGAGATTAATGTACATGAAAGAGATGCTAAAATACATAATAGAGATGTACATAGTGATTTAGAAGTTGAAAGACCAAATGAAGAAACCAAAGTTGAACCAAGATTGTCTAAATATGTTACGAGATATCATCCTATTGCACAAATCATTGGAGATAAAGATGCTAGACCAATGACAAGGAAAAAGTTGAGAAATGATACATGTCTTTTAAGTACTAAAAAACTTTAAAAAGTGAAAGATGCCTTCGAAGATATGGACTAGAGTAAAGCCATGGAAGAAGACATTGAACAAATTGAGAAAACAAAACATGGACTCTAGTTCCTAGACCAGAAGACAAAAATGTGATTGGCACCAAGTGGGTATATAGAAACAAGGTAGATGAAAATGGTGAAGTCACAAGGAACAAGGAAAGATTAGTCTATAAAGGATATGTAGAAGAAGAAGGGATTGATTGAGAAACATTTTCCCCTATTGCTAGATTGGAAGGAGTAAGAACTCTACTTGCTTATTCTATATACAAAGATTTCAAAGTTTATTAAATGTATGTTAAATTTGCATTTCTAAATGGTATATTAGAGGAAGAAGTTTATCTAAAATAGCCAGAAGGATTTGTAGATGTTAACAATAAAAACATGGTATGTAGATTACACAAATCTTTATATGGTTTGAAGCAAGCACCAAGAGCATGGTATGAGAGACTTCATAATTATCTTGTGAAGATTAGACTTGAAAGGACTAATGATAACAAAAAATTATACTTAAAGACAGAGAAGTGGAAAGGTATTTTGTCACCTAAATTTTTTGTTGATGATATCATATTTGGAGGTCAAGATACGTTATGTAAGGCTTTTGCAAATGAAATGAAGTAAGAATTTGAGATGTCTATGTTTGGAGAGATCAAGTTCTTTGTGGGTTTGTAAGTGCACCAGATGAAATATGGTATATATATCACTTAGTCAAAGTATGGTAAGGAGATACTAGAAACTTTTGGATTGGAAGATTCTAAACTAGTAAGTACACCTATGGTGATGGGACATAAATTGTCAAATAATGATGATTTAGCTAAGGTGAATCAAACATTATACTGGTCTATGATTGGAAAATTATAATAGGTAGTACATAGAAAACTTGATATTGCATTATCTATAGGGATATTTTCAAGATTCTCTACTAGTCCCAAGGAGAATCATTTAATGGTTGTAAAGAGAATAATGAGATATCTAAAAGGGATAGAGAAATATGGTCTATACTACAAGAAAAATGAGAAATTTTAATTAAGAGCCTATACTAATGCTAATTGGGATGGAAATATTGATGACAGAAATAGAACTAATGGAGGAGTACTTTTCTTAGGCAAGAGGCTAGTTATATGGACTAGCAAGAAATAGAACTACACTTCTCCATCTATTGTTGAAGCTGAATATGTTGTTGCAGTAAATTGTACAAATATTACATGGATCAAATAGTTACTCAAAGGTATGAAGGAAGAGATTACTAAACCGTTGATACTTTATTATGATAATACAAGTACTATAAATATATCAAATAATCTTGTAATAAACACAAAGACTAAGCATGTTGCAATAAAGTATCATTACTTGAGAGAATTAGTTCAAGATAAAGAGGTGAAGCTGGAATATGTTAACACAAAAGAACAACTTGCTAATATCTTCACAAAAGCATTACCTAAGGATGATCATGAGTATCTAAGAGGTAAACTAGGGTTGATACCCCTATCAAAGGCTATCTAATAAACAAGAAGATTTTCCTACATCAAACAAGTTCATTTACATATGTTACACATCGATGGAGTGGAACTTACTTTAGGAGCTGCTTAAAGTAATCAAAGAGCTGAAACTACAAATTAGTCACAAGAAAGGTGACAATGGGAGAAACTAAAGAAGTTCATATCTACATGATAAGATGAAAAGTTTGTGGCATTTTTGTAAATGAGCGAGATAGTAACTAATTAGAAGAGATATACAAGATAAGGAAGATAAACTAATTAGAAGAGATATTGAAGCTAGACAATAGCACATAAAGGAACTGAACAAAGAGAGAAATTTCCTAACACACAGTATGAGGGAGACATTTTGACTACAAAGAGATAAATTTTATTTGTTGATTACATCTACCGAATAAGAGGAAGATAATGTAGAGGGAGATATAAGAAGTAATTCAGAGGGATCCATAAGGATGAGTTGATTGTCTATTGATTAGAACAAAATAGAATTTTGTAACCTATTCAAAAGATGAAATTTGCTAATAGAGGGAGAGATTTCAATACAAGGAGTTATTCTTTTTTATATATTTTTTGTCTTACTATTTAATCCTACTCAATTTGGTTTTCCATTAATGCCAAAGAGGGAGATTATTGAAAAAAAATTGATTCAAGTATGATAAATGTGTTTCAATCATTGTTTTGTAACCGATTTCAAACCTACTATTTTTTGGTAAGACAACTACTTATATGATTTAAGTACCATCACTTATTTGATAGATGAAGAGGATTTTATCAAATGATCTAACAATAGCACCTAGAGAAAAGGTTGAGTTATGATATGAAAAGGAGTACAAGAATTAACGAAGACCATGATATCATAGTGCACTAATAATCTACTTAATGTTGCAAAGGTTGGTTACACTACATAAGTTTAGAAGAACAAGTTAAGTAAATTTTGTCTGCCAAGCTTGACCAAGTGGACAATAGGTGTCAAGCAAAGTTAGTGTAAGTCAAGTAGAAAATTAGTTGGATCTAAGTAAAAGTCTATTTTAGTGTAAGTTGAGTAAAATAGTTAAAGCTAAGCATCAATAAACTTTAGTTCATGTCGAGTGATTTTACAAAGGATGCCAAGAAATGCAATGTCTGCCAAGCATCACGAGCAAGTTAATGTCGAGTGTCAACATTATTAGAAAGATCATGAATTCGATGGATCTGAGCCAACAAGTTTATTTTCTTGGATTGTGTAAACCATGTGGAAGATAAGATTGATGAGCTGGTGGAACAGAATTCATGGTAAACCATTTTGAGGTGAATTCAAAGAGGATTAAAGGAGAAATTTTTTGAAATTAAATGTAATGAGGGGTAGATTCATTCAATCCAACCTAATTTGTCCTAACCCTAAATTGGATGATGAAAATGAATGAAAAAATATCTTAATTATCTATTTATAGAGATTGCTAGTCAAAAGCAAAGGTTTTCATGTGCAAGAACCTAAGGAAGACAAGGAGTTTAGGGTATTGCTTCATTTAGTGACCTAAGTGAAGAGTCTACATTGAAAATTTAAGCAAGAAGGCTTAATGGTATGGATGTTTGAAGGGTGAACAAGCTTTCAGAGCTGAAGTGTGTAAAAGCCAAGTAGAATGGAGGATTGAAATAGAGATTTGTAATTCATAAATGGAGTTGTAAGTTGTTATAAGATCAAGCTTTACTATTAATCTCTAATTTAATTGTATCAGTCTAGGGTAAATCCATTGGATTAAGGTTGGAATAATAGTCATTTGTAAATTCTTTAATCAGGTTACATTCCAAGTGAATGGTCTAAAGTCCTCTAACAAGGCTCACTCCTAATAGGGTGATTAAAATCCTTTAATAGGGTCACATTTGACAGTATGCATTGTAACCTTTAACAAGGTTGGCCTTTCACAAGGCATCACTTTAGAAGAGTTAAAAAGAGTATCATGTTACTAGAAATTTTCCCAAATTTGATTTCCACATAAATCATTGTGTCAAGTGTGTAATTGAATTTTTTATGTTTCATGTTTATATTTTTTCAAATTGATTTGACAGTAACTTGCAAGTTTTAAATGATTGCATAATCTCATGGATGCATGCATGATGACAAATATTTTATGGGTTCACTAAGATATGAAAAGTTTTATTTGTACATCTAGACCTTGGATAACTGATTTATCCCCCCTCTCAATTATTCTAAAGAATTCCAACAAATTTCTCATAAGATATCTTTGTTGCAAGACACTCATCCAATTGCTTCTATACATCATTGATCTTCAAATTCAAATGTTCTCATAATAATGAGAACCACTTTATAATCATCTTATTCCTCATCTCAATGATCTTTATATCATCATGAATGTGTGCTATAGCTACTTCAAGGTCTTCAATCTTGATGCTAGGCTACTAGAGTTTGCTCGCCAAATTCTTCATCTCATTCAGTTTTCCATTGAGCTCATAGTTTATGTCCTTGAAATTATTGCTTGACATGGTGCACTTTCCATACAGTCCTCCTTTCTGTCAATCATCTTCTTATCTCCTTGATGCAAGAATCAAGTATTAACAAATCATTTCTAACATTAGTGCATACTATAGCAAATAGTTGTGCATCATGTTTAATATGTGCTTGAGTCACTACCACTTCTAATAAATGAGTAAACTTTATCAATTCCTTTTCTCTATCTCTATTATGTTAACTAATATTGCATTTGGTAATTTCTCAAAAAATTCTTCCAAAATCTTTTCTAGACTTTTCACCTTCTTACTCTTCTCAAAAAAATTTCTCAAAAATGATATTAGGCCTAACTAATCATCACCATCATCCAATTTTTTCTTTTTCAATCTTTCCAAAGAAGTTTCAAGTGGTGACCTTGATGAGATAGGTTCACTTGATTGTGCTTTCATGCTTGCCATATCTTCTTTCTTCTTCTTTTCTTTTATGTTTTTCTTCTTTCCTCTTCTTCTCCTCTCCTCTTCTCTTCTCCTCGTCTACTTTCCTCTTTTCTTCTTCTTCATTTTTTATTTTTCTCTTCTTCTCTTTTGTTATCCTCTTATACCATCTTTTTTTTCTCTTCTTCTTCTTTATTATCATCTTCCTCATTATCCAATTTGGTATAGTCAACCTAATTGTGAATAATGGATGGCCCAAAATCCTTAAAAGTATTTTCTTCTTCTATTGATATTGGTGTAGTAGATGGTTCTTTAGATGCTATTGTTATTGTTGGTTTGACTAATGGTGTCTCTTCAACCTTTTTATTTTATTTTTTTTTAATTATAGGGATTGCTCTATATAGACATGTCTCATGATGAAACGTATCTCTACCTTAATATAAATAAGAGTGATATCACTATTATTGGAAAACATATACCAAGAAGACAATGTAATTACATATGCAACAACCCTCCAAAAGAGAACATGGTATCAGAGTCATGTTGTAGATGTAAATTAGAATGAATGCCTGTAAAGAATGGAATAGACGCTAGTAGTATAGGAGAATTTCAAACCCATGTGGATGGATAAACTTTCATGCTTCAATATTCTCGATGATATTTTAGTAGTGTGCATTGGGCATGCATCACTCTTTTATTAATTCAATGATTTTTGTGAAGATATATGGCAGAATTTTTTGAAGTTCAATTATCACACAACTTGATTACTAGAATGTATACATCAATATTGACACCTTGTCATTCTAAACCAGTTTTGGTGTATTAGTCTCAACATCAACAAAGTCATATTTTACTAGGCCTTTTTTATCACTTGTCTCTACTTCATCTTAGTATCTAATTGCAAAGAAATACTAAAATTACAATAATCACATACCTTATTTAATTCCTAAACATTGGCTTAGGATTGGCTAAATAAACCTTCTAATTGAATTAATTTAATTATAGTCTTTGCTTCTTTATTCTTGGTTAGGTGTTGAGGTCATAAAAATTATAATTTCTTTCTTTGTTTCCTCATTCATCTCCTCATAATTTCCTTTTATTAGTAGTATTTCCCTTCTTTTTTTTCTTAGTAGGATCTTGATACCTTTCATTATATGTTCAAGGCGACCATCATTCCTTATATTACATAGTTTCTATTGGAAATATAAGAGTAACTGAGAGGAGAGGTGTGAATCAATTACCACAAAAATAAATCCCAGATCCCTTAGATGTCCATACCAATCAAAACCAAAACTTTCCTAAAACAAGTTTAATGATGTAACTTGGTTAACATAGAAGCACTCTATTAACACTAACAATTTATTGTCACTCAGCAAGCACTACAATATCAACTATAACTTGGTAAATACTAAAGATGCATATTTTAAGATATTAAGTATGATTAAATTTAATTAACTTAGTTGCATACGCATAAAAGAAATAGAACGAACACACGAGACACCAAGATTTAATGTGGAAACTTAATTTGGAAAAACCACCAATTGCAACTAGTTATTGTATTTTACTCTTCTAAAATGATCCCTATTAGGAGCCAACCCTATTAAAGGTTGCAAAACACACTATTAGGTGTTATCCTATTAGAGGATTTAATCACTCTATTAGGAGTGGCCTTGTCAGAGGTTTTTAGACACTTCAATCTAGAAATGTCACCTGTCTAGAAATGTCACCTTGTTAGAGGATTTATACAATAGCTATTAGGCTCACTCTATTAAGAGATTTGATTTACTACTACAATGGTTAGAGAGTAATAGTGACTTGACCTGATTGTTGATGCAACTAAATTATTGATTTAGATCTCAATTCTGGCTTGAATACTTGATCCTTCCTAATTAGATAAATCTTTGTAGCCCAACAAGGATATTCTTCTTATCCTTTTAATTCACTTACCTTAAGCATATTCTTATCTTCCACATATTCTCATCATTCAATCCTCAACTTGACCTTATACTTATATCATATACATTATCAAGTTAGCTTGAATACAACTGAAAACAAGATATTCATCTTCTCAGTTAGCTAGAATTAACAAATTAATTCATTGAACTCAATATGCCAAAAAAAGAAAACCCTTTGTTATCCAACCAATCTTGGTAGACACTAACTCTAAAATTATTTCCCTATGTTAACCAAGTGAGCTTGATTAACACTGCAACTTTTTAAACTTCCTTTGGTAACCGAGTGAGCTCAGTTAACATTGCAAATTCATAAACTTCCTTTGGTAACTGAGTGAGCTTGGTTAGCACTAATTCTATGCCAACTTTCCTTTGTTAACTAAGTGAGCTTGGTTAACACTAACTTCTATGAACTTCTTTTTGGTGCTTGAGTTAGCTCAATAGACACTATCTTCTAAACTTGGTAATCTCTAGAATGCTCAATAGATACTAGAAGTTGTCTTCATTGCTCAAGTGAGCTTTACAGATATTGACTAGTAAAGATATGACATTTACTATACCATCAAAGACAATATACAATTGAACAATTGTTTTCAACACTCTCCCTCTTTGGCATCGATGGAAATACATGTCATAATACAATAAAATTTTAGAGAAAAAAAAGTAAGGATAATATCCTTAGCTTGATTCTGATTCTCCTCCATAAGAACTTCCTATATCATTGTGAGCTCCCTCTAACATCAATCTTTCTCTCTAGAATGATTCTTTGATTATAGTTTCACCCTCTATCAGCAAACTCTCCCTATTTACACTTTATCAAACTCTTTCTCTATGAAAAATTTCTATATGAGTTCTCCCTTCTCAAGATCTTCAAACATTCAAAAAAGAAATTATGATATATGAAATTAAACGCTCCCTCTTTAAAATCTTACGCCAAAGCCAATATTCAATGAATTTTAGCATACCTAATGTACAGATTCATATGCAATCTTCTCTTTAATTACTGCATCAACTTGATTGATCTTCAAAAATACTTAGTTGATGCATCACTGAATTTTGTTTAGTGAGCTTATAATAGGGGAATGACCCTTGTTGGTGTTTGAAAATGCTGGAGGGTTTTCAATTATCCCACTGAGAAAGTGACATGTCTAGGGGCAGCTAACTCCCATTCTCAACATGACATTTTTGACAACAGGCCAACTATAAAGCTACACTCCTTCTGCACTTTAGGCTCTGCAAAACCTAGGTGTTTATACCTCTAGATTCTTTATATGGTACCAGTTATCAAAGCATACACTAAATCTAATGTAAGCAGATGAAACCCTTATATCTCCTAGTAACTCATGAAATGACACAAATATGTAGTAGCTAACTATAGATCTAAAATATTCACAAGTTGAGTGAGGGTTAAACATTTAGGTCCTTCAACAAAAAATGGAAAGAACGTTTGATTAAAGATGTTGAATTCAACAAACCCTCAAACATGTAGTAGTAAGACTTAATGATCCTGTAACTAATTAGTGCCTGATCCATTGGGAAAATCCATGAGTAATAAACATACATATGGATATCTGAGACTTACTTGCATCTTTAGATATACGATCTATCTATTCAACTTGTAAATAGACATCTGTGCTCAATCTAAACCTCATTCTTACCTGATATCCCCCTTAACAAACTTGCAACCCTATTGATTTACCGAAGCATTTACACAACCCTTTGAGTTATAAGCAACAATAAAACATAGTACATCCTTAAGGGATTGCAACTACGACCTAGGCTCTTTGTTCAAAGATCATAAAACATTGAAGCTTACTAAGAAGGGAGACAAGATTCAAGATGAAATTGATGAAATATTGATGTTCTTTGTATTAATCTCTTTGAAACAATACAACCATATGCATGAAATGAAAACACACAGAAACTGAACATATTAAAACTTGTTGTATTAACCACCCTACTGTTGTTCATACAAGAGAAATTTGCTGAAGAATGTGGTCATAGTCATGGGAATGCATCAAGAACTGGATCCAAAACCTTGGTATCACAGTAATGTGCCAATTTTCTCCAAAGAACTGGAACCCTTACAAAAGATGAAAGAGAGAAAGATATAGGAGAAGAGTTCATTCCTGGATTTGATCTGAACATGACACTTGTCCATGTGGAAAACCTTCTCAGCAAGTTAAAACCATCTTTCTTATATTTTCCCTCAAATGCTAAATCAAATCTTTTATCAGTTATGGCTTCAAAAGCATCAAATATCTGAAATTTATGATTGAACAAATAACTGCTTTGATTCTTGATTTTTACTCATGGTAAAATGAAAATCAGATAAAAATTTGACTTCTAAAAGCCAAGGAAACACTCTAAAATTGATTTTCTTCACACCTAGACTTTACCAAGCCTTCAAAACTGCCCTAAAACAAACTCTGATACATCATGATGATTTCAGCCTGTTATGTTGGCAATGCCCTAGATTTTACAAATTGACTGGTAGCTCAAACTGGGGAGTACTTGTGCAATATCTAACTTCAAAATCAAAAAATTTAGCTCTTCCCAGTTCCAATGGTATATTGGAGTGCCTATTTTAGTTGAAAATTGAACCTCTGGCAGCCCTTTGAAAAATACTCCTCTAGTAGGGAACTTAGTGTGTCTACAACTTTTTGATTTTAAATTTTCCAAATTTAAAAAAGCCTAATGTTGAAACTTTGGAAAATGACCTTTTTTTAAATTAAAAAGGGTCTGATGTGCAGATTTTGAAAAAATAATAAAAGACCATATTTCTTATTATTTTCCAAAATTCTCCTCTAAAATTAGGGTCAAACCTAGGTTTGACCAATGCCACTTGGTGCTTCTTGATTGGATACCTGATATGAACGCCACATGTCATCTCCTAGTTTTCCTGCTCATTGCATCTGCCATGTCATCAAACACGGGACCCATTGCCATGTCAGTAAACCACTTGGATGCCACATCATACTCGCTATGTCGCTATGTTAACTGGAGTGCAACTTTTCCTTAGCAACATAGTGAGAATCATCAAATCCACCACGTGGCATGATCTGGTGCATTCTTGGTATTTTCTCAACACATCATCACCCAGTCACTTTGTTACTACCATTTGTTACGTGTTGATTCGCTGTCGAATCTACCACATCACACCAACACGGGACCCACAATCTCCTTTTTTATCTCGCCAATTTTTTGGATTTTTCGGCTAGTCACTATGTCGCTAGCTAGAATTTCTTGGATTTTTTGGCTATCAACATAGAAACTAGCCAAATTTTGAGATTTTCTCAACGGTTTCAACTCCTGCTGATGTCATCATCCTTTTTGTGTGTGCATTCAAAATTTTGTTTTTGGTCAAAGTAGGCTAATGTCATCAGGCCCCACGTAGATGAAGCTACCTTCCAAAAGGTGCCTGTCTTCAAGACACAATATGATATGTTTGTTTCTGTATTTAAATGACTAAGAGTATCTCCACACAAAGAATGTAGGATAATGCTTTTAACCAGTGTGTTCTCTTTCTCTGCGCAGGGTCCTTCCTGAGACATAGTGACTTTATTTTTGTTCTTTGATGGTGGCTTTGGCCCTCCAAGTAGACCTTTTCCATTTTGTGTAGAATGAGGTGTATATGTGGCAATCAACACAGATGATAAAACCTCATTTGCGAATAGATTAAAGGCTTCATAGGCAAGAGACTAGTGCTCTTATTTGATTGCGGGTTGCTTTTTTATCTGGAGTCATCTTGCCTTTAAGCTGCAGATGCCTCAACACTGGGCTCCTTTCTTCATTGGACGGCTCCTTCTCTTTATTGGATGGCTCCTTCTCTTTATCTGTGGGTGGAGCTTTTTCATTATAACATGTCTTTAGCTTTTGTGAGAGGTTCCTTCCAATGGCGTCGACCTTTCTATTGCTATGGATGTTTCTTTTATGGCATGGGTTTTGAACTAGCAATTTTTCTTACAAACTGGTGCCTTCTTTGTTTAGTGCAGGGTCTGCCCCTATTCTGCTCACGCTACATACTACAGTTCCAAAGAAAGAAATTATGGTGCTCATCACTATTCTTTTAGCCAAACATGATGGTATTCGAACCTATCTGACTACCAGAGGAAGTTTCTAGCTCTTACAATATAAGCTTTCATGCTCTGTTCCTAATTTAAGGTTTCATTTTCCTTATTTCACAAGTGTTGACTTCCCTTATAAAATATATAAATGGGTTTGAAAAGTGACGTTGGTTCTCTTACATCCCCTGCTGCTAATTTCAACATCCCTCTATCTTGAAACTATGGGTTCTCTGCACTTTGGCATGGGTTAATGTCAGATTGCTCTTCATTCACGTTGCTCTTCCAACTGCCTTTTAAAATCTATTCTTGGCTCTCCAGCACAAAACTTATAGAGGTACTTCAATGAATGCATAACGCAAATTAAAGGAAAAATTAAATGGAAGGCAATTTCCTCCATCTACATTGTCATGCATGCTGACCCTCACAAAGACAACATGCAGCCTTCCCTTCATATTGCATGTGGCTTCTATCTTTTATAAGAAAAGTCTAGGTTTCCTTTTAAATAATGCTACCTACCAAAATTACAAATTAAGTTATCTGATATCAATCAACTGAGCTTGGTGTGGCACAAAGGCATCATGACTTAAGACTAAAACTTTAAACTTATTTCTATTTGCCATCCAGATTTGCAAGAGCTCATACAACATATTCTTGTACATTAGATCTAGGGGATCTAAGAAGCTTCACAATATTGTAACATAGATCCATGATCAATCACAACTCTTGTTTGTTCTAAGTTTTCTGATGCAATGTTTATCAAAGACCATGCAGCTTCAAACTGAAGTTAAGGGAAGTTATGCCTTGGATGTTTCTCCTATGTTGTGTTCTATGGATGCTCCCCATTTCATAGTGATAAATATATCTAACAATTCATGACAAACATAAAACCCCAAAATACATTCATTTATCCACGTACAATATTCTGATTTATAAATGATGATTAGTGCATAGTCAATTTATGTTTAAAACCATCATCACTCTAAATCCCCCTTTAGAACACCATTAAACCTCACATTATTTCTGTCAATTTGATGTAATTTAGTCGGACCCCAAAGTGGGTCTAGCTAAAAAAAATTCATTTTCAAATGATTGACATGCAGAATTAATCCATTGATCATTTCAAACTAATTAGAATCAAATTTGATCATTGACTAATCAACTAAAACCCATTTTACCACTGACCTAGAAACTGTCAAATTAGTGCCAGAAGGTCTGTTGACTGGCATTAAAAACTAATTCAAACAATTGACTAGGCTCTAAAAATTGGCACACTGAAACTTTGCTCTGCAAACTTCTACCCTGTCGAATCTCATCCCATGAAGAATTCAAGGTCAAAAGATATTGACTGTCAAAGTCACCCCTTCAGAATTACCTGCACAAAAACATGTCAGAATACCATAAACTGGGTAAATGGGCACATTTGGAAATGAACCTTGGGGCGTTGGTTCTCTATCATGAGGACATAATGGATCTATGATTTGGGCTTATGACGAATCACAAGATGCATTTGGTGAATAGTCAAAGTGAGCTACTTGGATTTTGCAGATTAAAAACTTTGTCAAAAAAGTGATTTTTGCAAACATAATTGACTTGGAAAAGTGTGCAGACAAACTCGTCATGACTTGCAAACTGACACACTTAAAGTATTTTTAGAGGACAACATAGTGGTACAACCCATTCAATCTCACCAATCACATATTTCAAGTTATAACGTCCCAAACAGGGGTACCAAACAATATGCAAATGCTGACACCAGTAAAAAGATAGAAATTGCGTTTGGAATCACATTTGAAAACTGATCAAACAGATTCGTCAAGAGTTGAAACTTGAAACATAACAATTTTTTGATGTCTATAATGAAACACAAAATAAAATTTAGCATTTTGGTCAATAGTCAAAAGTTATAGCACGTCAAACAGGGCTTCCTAGAATTGTGCAAAAGCATGAAAATAGTAACTGACCAACTTTGAGGGATTCAAAACCTAATCAAACAAACTCAAAATGACTCAAAATATAAAAAATAGGTTCTCGAGTATGGAAAATAGACACTCCCAAAGTGGTGAATCGTGACACAATTCTGGGTGCGAGATATTCAAATGCAAACATGGCTTCCTGTCGTTGTTTGACATTTAGGGTAAGCATGCAAAATTGGGATTTGCTCAAAATGAGACTTCACAGAATGGCTCAAAACATCAATTTATCATCATGGAACATGTGAACATGCTGAATGAAAGGTGTTAGAAGCATTAAACACCTTAGGGGCTCAAATGGATAACCGGATACATATGCATTTATGGGCATTCAAACAGCTTGAATTGACTCAAAATTTGAAATGGTCGCTCAAAATGCGAATGCAATTTTGAGTGCCAACAACCCTTATCGTACCTCTTAGATACAAAAATAATATTGGAACTATTTATTTTTGTTGCAATATATTTTTCCTCTGTTGTAGACTAGGAGATGCAATTCTTCTTTTTGTTTGTCCAAGACACTAGTCTCTTTCCAAGAAAGAATGCTCCACCATTGGTGCTCTTCCTTTCATCAATACTTCATGCCCAATTTTCATCAATGAAGACTTTCAAATCAAAATTGTCTCCTTTCTTGTACCATAATCCATAATCTTTAGTATCCTTCAAATACCTAGTGATTCTCTTTATTGTCATCATATGATTTTCTTTAAGATTAGCTAAAAATCTTACTGCCAAACCAAATCCTAGAGTAATATCAGTTATTGTATGTACTACATACTAAAGTTTTCCAATCATGGATCTATATGTGGTCTAAGCTACCTCCTTGGAATCATCATTTTTGGAAATCTTATATCTAGTAGGCATAGGTGTTCCAATTGGTCTTGAATCCTCCATTCCAAACTTCTTTAGTATCACCTTGATATAATTAGATTAAGTAATGTAGATGTCATCCTTCTTCTATTGAATCTACAAGCCAACAAAGAATTTGATCTCTCTAAGTATTGACATCTCAATTTCCTTACTCATTTCTTTAGAAACATATTTATATAAGTCATCATAACTAGTAAATAGTATATCATCTACAAAGATTTTTACTAGAAATATTTCATCCTATGGCCCTTCTTTGATGTATAGACTATTGTTATCATTTTTCCTTTGAAAACCAATTTTTACAAGATAACTATGTGATCTTTCATACCAAGCAATAGGAGATTGTTTGAGACCATATAATGCTTTGTGTAGCTTGTAAACCATATTCCTTTTGCTAGGATCTACAAAACCTTTAGGTTGCTCAATGTAAACTTCTTCTAGAATTCCATTCAAGAATGTAGATTTCACATCCATCTAATACACTTTGAATCCTTTATGTGTAGCATAAGAAAGTAGAGTCCTAACACCTTCTACTCTTGCAACAAGAGAAAAAATTTCACCATAATCAATACCTTCCTCTTAAGAATAACCTTTACATACTAACCTTGCTTTATTTTTTGAAACTTCTCCATCTTCATTCATCTTATTTTTGAATCCCCATTTTGTGCTAGTTACATTCTTATCATTGGGTCTAGGAACAAGAATCCAAGTTTTGTTCCTCTCTATTTGTTCAATCTCTTTATTCATTACTTCAATCCAACTTTCATTATCCAAAGCATCTTTAATAGTTCTAGGTTCAAATTCAATAAGAAAACATGTACCTTTTAATTTTTTTCTTGTCATTGTACCTTCTAGCTTATCTCCAATGATTTTTCTAGTTGGATGATGCCTTCTAACATGTCTTTCTAGTATAGGCATTTTGGATTTAGAGATTGTTACACTTAGATCACCATGATCTTTTGATTCATGATTGGGTCCCTCTGTCTGTGACTCAAGTCCTTCAGACTATAACTCAAGCTGCACTAGCTACATCTTGGGTGCTTTTGATTGTGACTCAAATCCTTTAGGCTGTGACTCAAGTTGCACTCGCTGCAATTTGAGAGCTTCTATAAATTTTGGTGACTTGTGAGGTAAAGTCTATTGAATTCCAATTGGACTAGGCAATGTATCAATTTCAAAGTAAACAAACTTTCTATTATCTTTAGGTTCTTTTTTGCTTTCTTCTTCAATCTTTTATGCAAAATCATCAATCTTTACATGTGCACTTTCTATGATCTTATAAGTAGTTAGATTTAAACATTTGTATGATTTGCTTCTACTAGAGTATCCTAGGAATATGCCTTCATCACTCTTGATATCAAATTTACCTTTCCTACTCTCCTTCAAGATAAAACATTTGCTACCAAATACTTTGAGGCAACTTGCATTGGGTTAATAGACATACCATGGTTTGTAAGGAGTCTAATTTGAGTCTTTCTTTAAATGAACTCTATTTAAGTTATGTACTATTGTACTGATTTCTTCCTTCCAATATTTGATTGCAACATTCTTCTCTATCATTAGGGTTCTTGCACAACCCATGATGGATTTGTTCCTTCTTTCTTCTATGTGTTGAGATGTACTAGGGACTGATATGTGTCTTTTGATTCCTCTTTCAATGCAAAATTCATTGAATTCATTAGAAATAATTCACTTCCTTTGTCTGACCTTAAACATTTTAATTTCTTTCTTGTTTCTTTCTCAAGTCTGGCCAGATACCACTTGAACTTTTGAAAAGATTTAGACTTATTTTTCAAATACATTACTGTCATCATCTTAGAATAATGATCAAAAAATAAAATGAAATACTTATCTTCATTGGTGTTTTCTATGTCAATAGGTCCATAAAGATCTATACGAACCAACTCCAAGACTTCTTTAGAATGATAGTTCCTTCTTTCAAAACTTGTCTTTCCCATCTTTCTAATTTGAAATTTTTTGCACATGCCCATATCAGGTTTCCTTAAACTAGGAATACCTCTCACTCTTTTATTTTTTCTTATTTTGATCAAGTTATCAAAATTCGCATGACATAATCTTTTATGCCATAACCATCTTTCTTCTACTTGAGAAATGAAACATGAACTTTCAAATAGATCTAGGTAGAACACATTAGCTCTTGTTTTATTTCCAAACCCAACTAGATTTCCTTTTCCATCCAATAGCTTGGCCTTTTCATTCATGAATTCTACCTTGAATCAAATTTTGTTCAACTGTGCCACACTTAGTAGATTATGCTTTAGTCCTTCAACCCAGTAGGCATTGTCACATCTAATTTTATTGGTTAATGAAATATTTCCTTTTCCTTTTATACACCAAGGTTCATTATTTCTAGATTTGACACTCCCACCATCATAGTGTTCCATGGGTTCAAACTTTTTTTAATCACCATTCATACGGTGAGAACAATGACTATCAATAATCCATGTATTATTTCAACTAACATGAGAAATAAGTACCATCTTATTTTCTTCATCATTTGACCCATCTTTTATAAAAGTATAAACCATTTTATCATCATCACTACTATAAAAATCTTTAGCCATGAAACATGAATTCTTGTCTTTATCCTTGTAGTCCTTGTATTTTTTGAAATCTTTTTTGCCTTTGTACTTTCTGTTCATTTTTTCCTCTTTGCCTTCTTTGTTTGGGCACTTTGCATCAATGTGACCAACTTCTTCACAAGAAAAAAATATTAGAGGAATTTTACCTTTGTATTTTCCTTTGTCTTTAGGATATCTTCTTGCAAGCAGGGCTTTAATGACTTCAAGAAGACTATCAAAGCTTTCTTTTTATTCACTTCCAAATTGATTGCTTTTAGATTTTGTAGATTTTTTCTTAAGTGATAACTTGGCTTGAAATGCAGATTCAAGGTTGCTAAAACTAGGAACATAATTATCAAAATTATCTAACTCTAATGTTGTCAACCTTCCCTCTAGTACATCCAAATTTATCTTATTATTAGGATCACATACCATCTCTTGAATTATTGACACTCTAATTGTAAAATTAGGAAGAAGAATTCTAAGTACCTTGCTTACTACTATTACATCATAAATTTCTCTTCTAGAGGCTTTGATTGGACTAACTCTCACTTTGATTCTTTCAACATATTTTGAAATGTTTTTATCCTCTCTCATCTTCATCTGATCAAATTAACGTCTAAGACTTTCTACCTTAGCTCCCCTCACATTATCATCTCCTCCATAGATATCTTTAGTTTGAGCCACATTTCATGAGTAATGCACAATCCTTGACTTCATCAAATTTAGCATAATTAATAGTAGATTCAATGTCAATATTCATTATGTTATGACTCTTCCTTTCAAAAATTTCTTCCATAGTCAAAGTTCTAGTAGGTTTCTTGTACTTGACATTCAAATATTTTAGACCAGAGTCATTAATGGTTGCCAAGAGTCATTCATGGTTTCCAAATGTAGCTTCATAAGTTCTTTTCATGCCTCAAAGCTATCTTTGTTCAACTTGGGAATCTCTCTTCTATAATACATTTTGATCTTTAGCTTAAGTGCTTGAAACCTTCTTTACAAGCACCAAAAGATCTAATACCAATTATTAGAAATATAAGAGGAGTAACTCAGAGGAGATGGGTGAATCAGTTACCACAAAAATAAATCCCAAATCTCTTAAATTTCAATACTGATCAAAACTAAAACTCCACTAAAACAAGTTTACTATTGCAACTCGATTAACAAAGAAGCACTCGGTTAACACTAACAATTTACTATCACTCAACAAGCATTGTAATATCAATTGTAACTTGGAAAATACTAAACATGAAAATCTTAAGATATTAAGTGTGAGTAACCTTAATTAGCTTAGTTTCGTACACATAAAATAAATAGCATGAATACAAGATACACCAAGATTTAATGTGGAAACCCAATTTGGGAAAACCACCAATTGCAACTAGTTACTATTTTTCACTCTTCTAAAGTGAGCCCTATTAGGAGCCAATCCTATTAAAGGTTACAAAACACATTGTTAGCTATGACACTATTAGAGGATTTAATCACCCTGTTAAGAGTGGCCTTGTAAGAGGCCTTTAAACACTTCAATCTAGAAATTACACCTTGTTAGAGGATTTACAGAATAGTTCCTAGGCTAACTTTGTTAAAGGATTTGATTCACTAATACAATGGTTAGAGAGTAACAATGACTTGACCTAATTGCTGATGCAATTGAACTGCTGATTTAGATCTCAATTTTGGCCTAAATACTTGATCCTTCATGATCAATTAAATCTTTATAGCCCAACAACAATATTTTTCTTATTCTTCCAATTCACTTCCCTTAAGCATCTTCTTATCTTCCACAAATTCTCAACTTTCAATTTGCAACTTGAACTTATATCATATACATTTAGTCAACTTGAGTAATGTTGGTGTTTTTCAACTATTAAGTAATAAGATATGTTATACCAAGATAATGAAAGAACACACAATATAAGGATCAACTACTTCCTATAAACAATTGAATATGTTTCTTATCTAGACCCAATCGCAAAAAATCCAAATAGATTTGCTACTCTTTAGGCTCTATAGAACCAAGGTGGGTATACCTGAGGGATGGTTCAAATGAATGCTACTGAGCAAGAATCTCTTATTTTCATTCTGATTCTCATCTCCTATCTATGACATATGCATAGTTTGTTCATTCCATAACACCTTAAGATAATTGTAGATGCTCAAAAATGGTTCGCATCTAGGGTTTCATCACTTCTTCATACTAATTTGTCCCATTTTCTCATTCTACTAACTCTGATCTTTTGGCCAAAATTGATCATACTTTATCATTTGTACCCCCTTTCACATCATTTCATATCAACTTGGAATCATTTCATATGAACTTGAAATCATTTAATATCAACTTAGAATCATATCAAATCAACTCGGAATCATTTCATATCAACTCAAAATCATTTCATATCAATTTAGAATCATTTCATATCAACTTGAAATCATATCAAATCAACTCAAAATCATATCAAATTAACTCGAGATCATATCAAATCAACTCAAAACCATTTCAAATCAACTCAAAATCAACCCAAATCAACCTAAAATCACTCAAAATAAATCCTAATCAACCCAAAACATATCAAAAATCCCAAATCAATCATCATTTATCTACTCCTAAGTATTGTTGTGGCTTTTAGTTCCTTGGAAACTGATTAACCTATCAATCTTATCAACTTGACCTTAGTACTGTCGCGGCTCTCAGTACTTGGTCAGGCTATCATTCATGCCATCTGATCTTTGACATTGTTGAGGCTTTCAATGTCAAATCATGGCATCATCTTGGTCTACTTTTCATCATCTTATTCGATATCCATCATCATCACATTTTCATCAAAGGGTACAGTCGCATTCATTTAATCAATTTGGCCAATTGTTTACTAATTTTCTCTATAGGATTAAATAACCCATAATTTAATCCTATTTTTCTTTCTAACTATTCTTCCTAATTATCATCCTCAATTAATTAATTTTATCTGTAAACCATGGAAATTTACAATTTCCTAAGTTCCATTTTCCATCATTAATTCCATTTTCTACTAATTCTTACTTTGTGGAATAAGAGGATTTTTAATTTGAATATTCCACAAAATATTGCATCATGGGATTTGTCATAATCAAATATTCTTACCTCTTACACATGTCCCTATTTGGCTTATTTTTCATAGATTCTTGGCTTTAAGTGGGTTATGACGCGTCATAGGTTCTCTTTCGCATTTAGCCAAGTTTGACTTGCATGCATCATAGATTCTCAAAGGAATATCTTTCCACATCACATTTCTATGGGTGGAAAATCCAATACTGTCATTCTCCATGTCAATTATAAATTGGACATTCTTTCTCTCATTTTCGATCTTCTTCTTGAATCTTTAAATCCTTGAATCCTTGAGTCCATTTTCTGTCAAGCTTAAAATCAGACTTCTAGTATTCTCATGGCATTATAAATATCATAGGATTTTGCTTCAATCTTGTGTGCACTATAGGAAAATTGGAGCTACAATCATTCAGAGAAGAAAGAAGGACATGGGAGCTACAAATGAAAGAGGGTGTTTTCTATTGCTTTCTTTATTAGTTTGGCTTTCATGGTAGACTAGTGGGTGCTAATATATGATTATTTAGTTTTGTGATTTGTTCATAGTATGTTATGCATTTAACCCATTTTCTGGTCTCTACATTTTGGTGAACCCGACGTGAACATGCATATCTAACTTGGGTTTTCTTGCTTTGTGCTTGTAGGTGTAAGGAAGGAGCTCACTTGGAAGGATGTAACAACTATCTACTCTTCTTTTTCACATCTAGATTAATCAAGGGGTCTATTAAAATGCTCATATGCTCTTGTTTCATGCATTCTATTAGCTTACTATCCTAGGGTGCACTCTACTCTGTCAGGGCGCACTTGGGACCCCTCGAAGTAGTTTTAGGAGTCCAGAAGCCACCAAAACCTCTTTCTATTATTTTTCACTTCCCAACTGCACCCAGAAACAACCAACTGCACCCATTTGGGCCCCAACCATGTCATTGACATAGTCTACACTATTTGGGTTCACTTGGGAGTGTAGCTTTGAAAATTTGAATTTTTGGATCTTCATTAGGCACCATTTCCCCAAACTTTGCACCTGACTTCCCAACTGCGCCCTAAAACTGCCAACTACACCCAACTAGGCCCCAACTACATCATTGACATAGTGCACTGTCTAGGCACACTTGGGAGTCTTCTAAGCCATTTTGGCCTTCTGGGGTGCAATATGCTCTGTTAGAGCACACCTGGTTCATAGTAAGCACATGGATTAATCAAAATCTTCACATAAGGTTTCCATTTCCTTCTAGAACTTAGATTAGATGATTTTGTGTTACTGATGGTCTATTTGCAGCATGTGGTGATCGTTGGATGAAGACATGATCATAAGAAACAACTAATGTGTGCTTTGTAGGACGTTGTCGAAGACTCTGTGTGTCTTTCCAAACTATGTGTGTAGATTTCTTATATTAGATAACACTTCATTTGGTGCTTAAAATGAACCTTTTTCTTTTCTACCTGGTGTGTCTACAGTGTTAAATCCCTAGGAGTTGCATTGGATGTATCCTCTCCCCTCACCATTTTTGGATCTTGGGTGTAAGAGAAATCCATGTAACTTCTATAGGAGGCCTGCCTTGGACTAAGATACTCGATATTGGGTATGCCAGGGGATGACCTCAGAGTGATAATGAGCCAAAATCTAGGTTAATGTTCCAGCTGCTATATAAAATTCAATTATAGTGAAAGCTATGTCGGTGGTATTGCTGCATGATAGCTCTCCTCCAGTACCCTTGTGGTGTGTCAAACCCTGGTTCTCGGGGCTGGGAGACCTTCTGCGGAAGTTTATCATTCACTTGCCAAATGGAATACCCTTACTAAAAACTATGATTTAGTGGCCAAAATCCTTTCTATCCACTGGCTCAAGGGGTCACCCATGCCCATGAAGACATCCTACATTCTCGTGGTCCTTAGTAGAGGCAACAGTCCCTTGGGAAGTCATGCCCCTTTGGAAGCGGATCTTAGAAGCCCTGAGAAGTGAGTGCACTGTAAGGGGGAGCCTATGGTGCCAAGATCCTAGGTTGTCTACTCTAGATAATTGTGGCTAAACTTTGGTTCAAGTAGGAATTCAGTGGATACAGTCCTAAAAGCCTAGGTTGTGATGTGTTTGTTAACTTTTAACAACAGCTATTCTTTTCTTAATATGTCTTGCATGTGTGTAAAACATAATCAAGATAATAGCCAGACATTCAAATTTATACCTTGAACCTTCTCCAAACATTACACATTGACAAAACATTTCAACCTTTATCAAACTTTGTAAACTTTGGTTCAACACACTCAAACCTTGGAAAACATGGCGACTTGTGCTCCTAAACGTGCTTGGCAAAACATAGATCTCACACTTGCATAGAATTCACTTGCATTCACCCTAGTGTAGGCTTCATTTGTGCATCATATTGACTTCAAATTGCACCTTTTAGTCCTCATTTAGTATCTATTACCTTTCATATTGCATCCTTTTAGGTTTAGTTTACCTCCCTTAGTTTTTGCATTCCCATCTCAAAATCAGCACTTTGCATTCACCACCTTGCATCTTTGCATACCTATGCATCATCTTGATCACTTTGTCCATCATTCTAGGTGTCCTAACCATCATTTTTAGCATTCATACTAGCCCTAACACTATCCCCTATTGTTTACCTCTCTGTGATATTAATCTGGAAACCATAGCTCCCATAATTGCCTTATTTTCAGTCCAGTTTACCAACTGCACCCAGAAACTACCAACTCTGCCCAAAAACTACCAACTATGTCATTGAAATATTCTACACTATTTGTCCACACTTGGTGGTCTTGAGACCCAGTTTTGGGTTCTAGATAACATTTTGGGGCTTCAATAGTGTCCTTAGGTACCTGGTTAGCTCCCCTTGCACTAGCTTGCCTAGATTTGCATTCTGCATCACCTAGTCTTGAATACCTTCACTTAGGACATCATTCTATAGGTCATAAATTTTTTTCTACATCTCCAAACCCATCCTAAGATCAACCCCAGCATCCTAGCTTCCTGGAATATTAGTTTGGCAACCATACCCTTTAGAATCAACAAACATCCTTCCTAGCTTACCAACTATGCCCAGAAACTACCAACTCCACCCAAACTAGCTCTAAGTGTGTCAATGATGTATTTGGTACTTTTAGGGTGCACTTGGGACTTTTAGGGCACACTTGGGTACCTGCATGACCATTTTGGGCCTCCGAATTGCACTTTAGGACCCCACAACTGCATCTAGGAGCCTCTACACCTCCTCGTTCTACACTTGACCCAAAACTGTATCTTGCACCCAAAATCCCCTTTTTCATCATAGGAATTGTGCATATAAAACATCCACTTAGCATTACCACCATTTCAAGTCCTTGAAACATCATTTTGAACCCCCAAAACCTTTGGATTTAGTCAAAAATCTAGCCAAAGTATGAGTCTTAGAGTATCTCCTAGTGTTGACGGATAATAGATCTTGACTAGTCTTTTTATCTTTTCTTATCATTCTCTTGGGTCAAAATCTCTCTATGTATTGAGAGATTTGACCTTTTCATCTTTTATCAATTTGATCTTTTCGTCTTTTATCAGTTTTTGGTCAAGATCCAAAGTCCTTTATCACAAGGTTAAACTCCTAGGCAAAATACTTTCTAAAAGGTTTTACCTAGGTTCAAAACTTTCCATATACCCTTGTCATTGCATAATCATATCCCTAGCATCCCCAAATGTCACTTTGACTTACCCTAGTGGTATATCCCTTTCATCTTGCATGGTCCAAACCTTAGTATCATTCTCACTACCAAACCCTATCAGATTACCCATCAACCAAATTGCCTTCTTGATCATTTACTCTCATTTTTCATATCCTAAACATCATTATCAACCATTGGAAACCATCCCTTGCATAGTCTACCTTGCACACACCAACCTTTAGCATCCTTAGGAAGTCCAAAACATAACCCTAACCTTCATTTTGCTTACCCTCAAAACATCACCTTGCATTTGCATTTGCATAACATCCCTAGGACATTTGCACTTTTCACATCAAAACCTTAATTCATTTAGCATTTCCTCACATTTCATAACATCCCTATACACTTAAAAATCCCAAAAACACTCATATCTTGCATATCCACCACTCTAAATCACTCAAAACACTCAAAATTTCCATTGTATCCACATTCTTAGGTATCATGCTAGCACTTACTAGGACACAATCAGCTCAGAGGCCAGAGGAACTTTATCAACCTTTGTTTTCTAAGGCACAAGAACAACCAAAACCTCATCCAAGATAGAGAAAGAGCAAGAAAACCCAACAAAACTTTGACAAAGACCAAATCAAGGCATCACGACCATTACTAGTAGACCCCTTGAACATGTATCCACAAGATCCTCATAATCAAGCTATGGCACAACAAACCTTGAAAAATATACCTATCATGAGATTCCCCCCAAATACTTCCCCCACACATGGGATGGTTCAATGGAGTCCTGACTTTGAACCTATATTCGTGCCAATGCCACCAAGAGGAGGAAGTGTACCAACCACACCTGAAGATGAACAATCACACTCCTTTCAATCTAGCCAACCTAACACAAGTACCTTCAACTATAACACATCAAACATACAACAAGGTATTGTACACCTTAGTGACAACTCTGACACTGATTATGGCATCACTGATGAAGAAATGGCTAGGGCATGTCAAGACAAAGTTTTTTGCAAGAACTTCAAATGTTTGGCAGCTCAAGAAATTGTCAAATTTAACCCAAACTTGGAAGGTCCTAAGTCCAAAAATTAAACCAACACAACTATTGAAAAAATACAACCCATGATCAATTTGGACTTAGATAAAGGAAAACAACCTTTGGAATTTTCAAACATGATAGTGGCACTTATAAGGCTCCATCAAGAATCAACTGTCGAAATCCTCCAAAGTACATTTGAACACATCAATGTTAACCCTTTGTTCAAAGAAATACCACCAATCCCTAAACACCCCAAAAGGACATTAAGACTTGATTTTAGTCACATGATGCAATAACAAGATGCACCTAAAGGGACTTGTGCTCTAGGGATGCCAGACATACCTTCTCTGGAGGCAAATCAACAAAGTACACCTTTGCTCCTAACTTTACCAAGTGCTATTACATCAAATGCTATGGAGCCTCTCATAAGTACAACATGTGAAACATCAAGTGCAACCATCTCTATGGAAACACAAAGGAAAAGTCTTATTGACATTACGTCCATTTCAAAAAGGGACACATCTCATAGTCAAGTCAATATGATGTCACAAGCAGGAACATCTAACATACAAAGGTACCAAAACAAAAATCCAAACATGACGTTCAATTCTCAAGGAATTAGTCAACCCAAACAACAACAAAAACCTACAGTGGTACAAGGACTCAACACTTACAAGGTGCAACCAAGTCTACACCACTTAACACACATCCCACATATCAACAACAACATCAACCACAATGACAACAACCTCAAGTGGGGCAAACATCCAACATTCCTAATACGCAATCCCATGTGAGCCCACTTGACTTACACATAATTTATCAACAAAAATTTCAGCAACAATTCCAACAACAACAAGCAATGTTTGCTAAACAACAAGAACAATTCAAACAACAAATAGAATATCAAAGATGCCTTGAGTAACAAGTTGTGTACCAGCAACATTTGTTACAACAACAACATGTGCCACAACAACCTCAACAGATACCCCTACAACAACACTCATGTACATGGTCTCGCATACAACCAACAGAGGTATCCCAACAACAACCACAACACATGGCACAACAATAGCAACAATCGAGGTCAATCCCACATCAAGTGCCACATCAAATACCACAGCAACTTCTCCAACAACAAGAACCCTTCTGTCTTTGAGGTACCAACATACCTCCACCACCTAGAGACACTTCATCAGACTCATTAGACATAGAAATGTCAAAACTGAGTAGACATAGCTCCCGCCATAGCAAACGATCTACTCATAGACACAAAAGACTTGAAGGAAAGACCATCATGCAAAACCCCAATGAAGAACTATTAAAAAAATTCAAACAACTTTCCAAACAAGTTAAGGCATTGGGAGTCCAAAAGAAATAGGCTCTATATACAGAAAGGGACCTACTTCCTAACCCATTAGACAAAAGTCTATATATGCCTCCATTCCCAAAACACTTTGAAGCTCCAAGATTCAAAAAATACCGAGGAAAAGGAAACCCTATTGATCACATCTGAGAATTTTGTGCTTTATGTACTGAACTTAGTGATGAACCCACATACCTAATGAGATTGTTCCCTCATTCTCTAGGTGGGCCTGCACTTGAATGGTACTTCAAACTTCTTGGTAATATCAAATCTTGGTCAGAACTAGTAGACAAGTTCATCTCCCACTTTTCCTTCAACATTACAAATGAGGTGACACTTTTTGATTTGTGCTCAACTAAACAAAAGATGGGAAAATCATTCATCACATTCTTACTACATTGGAGAAGCTTAGTTAGTCAATGCTCACTAGAAATTCTTGAAGAAAAACAAGTAAACTTGTGCATTGAAAACTTAGTCCCGAACTTAATTTATGAACTCAAAATCAAGAGTCCAAGCACCATTTCTAAACTGATGAAAAAAGGGGCTAGTATTAAAGATGCTCTTATCTGTAAGGGAATCCTCAAGATAAACAAAGAAAACACAAACACCAACTCTTCTAATGACAAGGCAAAAAATTTCTCCAAAAACAAGAATGTGACTAATGATGGCATTGTGGATGCCCACACAATTAGTGCAACACAACCTCAACTGACTTTGAAAGGTGCAAACCCTACAAATTCACAAACTCCTAATCAAAGAACACCTCAACAATAGAAAATTGAGACTTCCATGCAAGACAAGCCTCGAAGACATCCTAGAACCAAGGATAGAAAATTCAAACCATTGGGAATACCACTTGAGACTGCATTACAATAGTTACTGAATAATAACTTCCTGCAACTACCCCCAATCAAAGAAGAACCATTAACTAAAGCAAATTGGTGGGATGAAAAAAAGTATTGTGATTACCATCGCACCAAAGGACACAAGACTTCATTGTGCTTCCAATTGAAACATGCAATACAAGACCTTATTGATGATGGTGTCATCATAGTTGATCCATCACTGTTAGCATCCAACTTTGATCACAGTATTGTCAAAGATCCTCTAGGTAATCATGACAAAGAGAAACCCTCAAGTTCAAATTCAAACTCACAAGGTAATGTGAATTACACACACATCAGCTATCACTACACCATCAATTGCTTTAATGAGTCTGATTTCTACATATCCACATTCACATTGAAGGTTGAAGACCCTCATTGTGATATCACTATATTCTATAGCAAGATCACCCTACCTGGAGGCCCATCTAGGCCTATTGCTTCTACTATACTTGCACCCCCAAGTAGACCTACTACTCCTACTTCATCTAATTATAGCCTTGTTGAAAAACTCGGCAAAACCCCAAAAAAAATCCATTTTGGACCTATTGTGTGCATCTCCTCAACATTAGAAGATCTTTGATCAAGCCCTTAAAGAGTCAGTTGTCCCAGATAACATTGATGTTGCCCAATTCCAAGCCATGGTTGGGAACCTATCTGCATCACAACATATCACCTTTTCCCCTCAAGATATTCCTAAAGAGAAACCCAACCACAATGATCTCCTCCACCTCGAAGTCTTTGTCTACAATGTTAAAGTTAGATGTGTCTTGATAGATGGAGGAGTAGGGCTGAATATCTATACACTTAAAGTAGTCAAAGGTTTGGGTTATTCTAAAAATGATGTGGATCCCTCTTGAAGGATCACAATTAAATCTTATGATGATGGTGAGCATTTCTCTACAGGGGTTATCATCTTACCTATTAGAGTTGGTCCAGCTACTAAGAACACTTTATTCTAGGTGCCAGATATAGAAATGAACTACAATATGATACTAGGCCACCCATGGATCCATGCTATGAAAGAAATTCCTTCTACATATCATTAGTGCCTTAATTTCTCCTATAATAATATAGAGATAACCATCCCAGGTGATCCAGATCCCTTCCAATTATGTGCCAATCTTAGAGGAACCACCGCATACTAGGTCCCAACAAACCATGCAGAAAATCCCCTAAAGTCCTCCAAGTATGTTGACCCTTCCACACTCACACCCGCATCCAAAGGAAAGCTTAAAATACAAGACCAAGGTTGTGGTGAGTACTCCATGTCTCATGCCTTTCACATTGGGAAACTTCCTTTATCCCCCAAGTCATATGGTAAACCTCAACTTATACAAAACAAGCCTAAGTTTTCACTTCAAAAAAAACCTTCTATGGCGTTCACCAGTGGAGGAAGGCTACAGGAAGAACACGTCTATGAAAATACCTCTACATGGATTGAAAAGGAAAAAATAGAACAAGAAATTACTCCTATATCCCTTGATAGGTATGGACCTGGATTCACCATCATGCAAAAAATATGATGCATGTAGTGGCTTGGGACTCCAAAAACAAGGCATTGTTGAACCCATCACTACATCAAGATGACCTCATAGCTTGGGACTTGGAGTCAAACCATTTTTTTTGGGTCTTCCTAATATTGAGTCATCCTCATCTGAGGAGGTGAATGCTTCAAATGATGACAAGGCATCTAAGAACAACCAACCCAAACCCACCCAATTTGTATCTAACATTGATGATCTTGATACCTCCTTTGGTCTTGATCATATGTTTGTAGACCTAGATATCTTACCTATGGAAGATAAATATGTCAATCCACCTATCACTCAAACCAATTCTTCACCTTGGATCAAAACATTTTGGGATCCAAGCCCTCTTGCTTCTAAACATGATATTGATGACATCACTGAAGCAAATATCCATATATATGCCTTGGACCAAAGCTTATTCAACACCGATGATGGCATTTCCTTAGTTTTCCCTAAACTTATTTATTGGTGCCAACAAGGACCACCAATGTTTGACCAATTTGAAAATGATGATAGCATCATAGAATTTTTTGAGCTCCATAAAGATGTACCACAAGGTGATCACAAGTCTAGATTTTTCGTTGATCTCAACATCATGGCATATTTTGGGGAGTCAACTCCATCTTCCAGTCACAAAATTGAGAAAATAACAAAAAAAGACACAAGTAGGTCTCTTGGTGAAAACTGAAAGGCACCATTAGACCATGAAAAAGTAAAAATAAAGGACGTATCCGAGGGTGAAAACCTCTCTAAGGTGCCTGAGGATTGAAGACTGGTCACACCCTCATTAAAGGAAAAATCGGCATTACTTGTGGAGATGATAGAAGAGATTAATCTAGGAACTCCTAACAACCCCAAAGTCATACACTTTGTAACCTCATTATCACCAGAAGAGAAGGATGAATTTATCAAATTTTTTCTAGAGAGGTAGATCAACTTTTCCTGGTCTTATGTAGATATGCCCAAATTAGATCCTGAACTAGTTCTTCATCACTTCCCACTAAAACTAGGGATGAAACTAGTAAAGCAAAAGTTGAGGAAAATGCATCCTCAAGTTGCCCTCCTTGTCAAAGCTGAATTAAAGAAACTATTGGATGTTGGCTTCATAAGACCTATTGATTATGCAAAGTGGATATCTAATCTAGTACCAATAAGCAAACACTCTAGGGGCATCCGAATATGCACCAATTTTCATGATCTTAACAAGGCATGTCCCAAGGATGATTTTCCTTTACCAAACATAGATATCATTGTAGAAATGATAGCTGGGTATGAGATGTTATCACTAATGGATGACTTTTCTAGCTATAATCAAATAAGAATAGCCCTTGAAGATCAACACAAGACAACTTTCACATGTCCTTGGGGAACATACTACTGGAATGTCATGTCATTTGGTCTTAAAAATGCTGGGGCAACATATCAAAGAGCAATGACTACAATCTTCCATGATTTCATGCACATCCTCATGGAAGACTATGTTGATGACTTACTTTGCAAATCCCATAAAAGGAAAGAGCATTTGGGCATCCTAGATCAGATATTCACCAGAATGGAAAGCTATAAGCTTCATCTAAATCCAAAAAAGTGTGTATTTAGAGTTGTCTCTGGAAAGCTCCTAGGCTACATTGTTTCTCAACAAGGCATTGAAGTGGATCCTGAGAAAGTAAAAGCAATACTTTACATGCCTCCTCCAAAAAATCTAAAAACCCTAAGAGGGCTACGAGGAAGATTGCAGTCTATCCATAGATTCATTGCACAATTGGCCAATAAGTGTCACTCCTTTCAACACCTCTTACGTAAAGGAGTATCCTTTCAATGGAATAAGTAGTGCCAAGAATCTTTCCAACAAGTCAAGGATTATCTTCTACATCCACAAATTTTAATGGCTCCTATTCCAAGAAAACCATTCATCTTATATATATCTGCTACAGATACAGCATTAGGGGCTCTCTTAGCACAAAATGATGAACAAGGAAGAGAGCGAGCCATATATTACATTAGTAGAACACTTGTGGGCTATGAGCTAAATTATTCACTAATTGAATGAGCATGCCTTGCTATTGTCTTTGTAGCCCAAAAGCTTAGACATTACATGCTCCATCAGAAAATAATGCTCATCTCTAAGATTGACCCACTAAAGTATCTCCTAAGTAGGGCTGCTCTCATAGGACGACTAGCCAAATGGATCATGGTCCTTAGTGAATTTGACATAGAATATGTAGATAGAAAGGCAATCAAAGGGCAAGTGATAGTAGATCAATTAGCACAAGCCCCTATGTTAGATGATCATCCCATGTTGACAAACTTTCCAGATGAAGCCATATTTCACATGGATGTAGTTAATGAATGGAAGCTTTATTTTGATGGATCACATACACAAAATTGTTTAGGGGCTGGCATTATGTTTATCACTCCTCAAGGAGACATAATCTCCAAGTCATACAGGATTGCATTCCATTGTACAAAAAACATAACAAAATATGAGGCACTAATCATAGGGCTCAAGATAGCCATCCAATGGAACATTCAACATTTACAAGTCTTTGGGGATTCCCAGTTGGTTATCCACCAAGTCAATGATGACTATGAAACCAAGATGATAAACTAATGCCCTACAATTAGATGGCAAACTTCCTTAAGTCTAAATTTGTTACTATCTCTTTTCGTTAGCTACCAAGAATACACAACAAGCAAGCTGATGCTATGGCTACCATCGCTTCTATGATTGATATGCCTCAAAATGTGGAATGCTATGAATTCCTTGTTGAGTAACTTTTGATTCCAGCATTCAAGCTCCCCCAATTTGAGTTTTTGTGTGAACTTGTTGGTCCCAATTCTCCTTGGTATCAAGACATTTATGATTACTTACATGCCCAAATCCTACCACCCAACTTATTGAAAAATGACCGTCGAGCCTTTATCCATCAAGTCACTAGATATGTCATCAGCAATGACACCCTTTACAAGAGATCTTTTGACCAAGCCCTTCTCAGATGCCTTGACTCGCAAGAAGTTGAAACCACCTTGCATGAGGTTCATGAAAGTATATATGGAGGCCATTTCAATGATCTGAGTCTAGCCAAGAAACTTTTCAGAGCTGGGTATTATTGGCCCACCATGGAACAGGATGCCCATGACTTTCCCAAAACATGTCATAAGTGTCAGATACATAGCAATCTAATCCATACACTAGCACAAGAATTGAAGCTAGTCATATCACCAAGGCTTTTTTCACAATGGGTTTTTGATCTTATTGGAGCTATTTCTCCTCCGTCCTCTGATGGTCATAAGTTCTTTATCACAACAATGAAATATTTTACCAAATGGGTTGAAGTTGTCCCTTTGACTTTCACCACTAGCAAGCAGATCTCAAGGTTTATTCTAAACTACATCATATGTCGGTATGGAGTCCCCTTGGCTATTATTATTGACCATGGTACTCTATTTCAAAACAAAGATGTAGACAAGGTTTGCGGGAAGTACAACATATACCATGGATATTCTAGTATTCACCATTCACAGGGAAATGGCCAAGTAGAAGCATCTAACAAGACCATCGTCAAGATTCTCCAAAAGACTATCAATGATTCGAGTTGAGACTGGCACCTCTAGCTAGATCTAGCTCTTTGGGCATATCGAACAAGTGTCTGGGCTCCTACTGGCACAACACCATACTCTCTTGTCTTTGGCACTGAGGCCATACTTCCCATTGAAGTTGAAATTCCATCATTAAGAATATCCCTACAAGATGTTGTTGATGATGAAACCTATCGAATATCTAGACTCCATGACCTAGAAATGCTTGATGAACGAAGATGAGCTACCTTGACACACTTGCAAGCTTACCAAAACTGACTCAAACAGAGCTATAACAAGAAATTTTGAGCTCGTCATTTTGAGGTCGGTGATTTGGTCCTAAAGATGAACTACAAGACACAACAACATAGAGAAAAACAAGGCAAATTTTAGCCAAATTGGGAAGGATGTTATGTAGTTACTACATCTTTTGGGTCCTGAGTATATCAGCTTGCAACTCCAAAGGGTGAACCATTGCCCGTGTCCATCAACAACATGCATCTTCGCAAGTACTACACTTGATTATGTCTAAAAGTCCTAAAAAAATGAAAAAAGTCATGAAAAAATTCAAAAAAATAAAATAAAAATTAAATCCTAACAATCACATAATGTCCTGAAAAAAATCCCTAAAAATCAAAAAATGTCCTAAAATAAACCCTAAAAATCATAAAATGACCTGAAGAAATCAATCACACAAAAAAATCAAATATCCCCAAGAAACCCTAAAAATCACAAAACCCATCAAAAATTTGCAATAAACCTTGTACATATTCATTGTGGATAACCACCCCTTTTAACATTTGCACTTTGTAGGCTAAATCTCAAAGCACTACACTTCAATGACAATCACAATATCTGAGCAACATGAACCAACAATCAATCCAACATGTCACTATGAAACAATCAACTAAATCCACAACCAAAACTATCACAGTATCAACAGGTCAAACACTATCTACACACCTAAAAAATTAACAAGAATGTAATAATGGACAAGAATAGATGTTGGCTCACACTATTTATTGAGTGATTTATTTTTTGCTTTGTTTTTCTTTGATCATGTTCCTATGCCACTCAATGTTATAAAACTGACCTATGAGAGTGGCCGAGATGGTTCATGGTCATCTTTTTCTATTCTTGTCTATTATAATGTACCTTTGAGAGTTTGGGGCATGTACATATGCCTCAGGAAGGACAAGGTCATTCTTTATCTGCATCGTGCTTGTTTATGCAAAAGGCTTGCATTTGCGCTCTAGCCCTTTATGCCATGATGCATTGCATTCCATTTGCCATATCAAAATAAAGCTCCATTTGACATATAGTGCACTTTCTAGAAGCAAAATTATTTCCATCATACTAACATCTCCTCAACTCATCTTTATTTTTCATCTCATTCTCATTCACCATAGTCATGTCTTCTGATTCACCAAATCATCTTCATCTTGCATTCATGCATTCTGACATCATCCTGCTTTGTCAATAAACTTTTCATGGCTTTCCACCTGGTTTAGCCTTAGTCTGACATTTGTCTCATCATCTTTGACCAAATATGACCATTTCTGATGATTTCACTCATGCTCTGACATCTTTCCATCATTTTGGGCATGCACACACAGTTTCGGGTCATTCTGAGTCCATTCGGGCTATTTTTGGCTCGTGGAGCCTTTTAGGGCACAATCTACCCTTTTAGGGTGTAGTTTGGGTTGCCAACTACATCATTGATGCACTTGGTCATGCCAACTATGTCATTGATGCACTTGGTAGAGTTTTGGGCACTCTTGGGGACCTAGGATACCCAAAACTGCTCCCAAAGCCTCTAGGTTGCACTCCGAATCCCATAATTTTTGCGTTTTAACTCAGATTTGCAATCTGTCAATTGTGTTGGATTTGTATCTTTGTGGTGGAAAACATGAAATATAATTTTCATAATTTTGTGTCATTCTTGAGTGGTAACCCATGCAACTACTCTTGGGCTCCCGATTGACCCTGTTCTGCACAACTTTCACATTTTAGCTCTGATTTTTATTTTGTCAGTTGCTATGGTTTTTTCTTCTTGTTGTTGACAAATTAACTTATCATATGCTTATCTTAGTAAATTTCTCAAGGGGGCACCCATATATATCATCCTTACTGGCTTTCTCATCAGTTATTCTTTGATACAATGCTCTAAATCACATTGTATCAAAGAGGGACAAAATGTAGATGCTCAAAAATGGTTCACATCTATGATTTCATCACTTCTTCATACTAATTTGTCCCATTTTCTCATTCTACTAACTCTGATCTTTTGACCAAAATTGATCATACTTTATCATTTGTACCCCCTTTCACATCATTTCATATCAACTTGAAATCATATGAAATCAACTTAAAATCATTTCATATCAACTTAGAATCATTTCATATCAACTCAGAATCATTTCATATCAACTTGGAATCATATCAAATCAACTCGAAATCATATCAAATTAACTCAGAATCATATCAAATCAACTCAAAACCATTTCAAATCAACTCAAAATCAACCCAAATCAACTCAGAAACACTCAGAATCAGTCCTAATCAACCTGAAACATATCAAACATCCCAAATCAATCATCATTTATCTACTCCTAGGTATTTTTGTGGCTTTCAATGCCTTGGAAACTAATCAACTTATCAATCTTATCAACTTGACCTTAGTACTGTCGCGGCTCTCAGTGCTAGGTCAGGCTATCATTCACGCCATCTGATCTTTGACATTATTGAGGCTTTCAATGTCAGATCATGGCATCATCTTGGTCTACTTTCCATCATCTTATTTGATATCCATCATAATCACATTTTCATCAAAGGCTATAGTCGCATTCATTTAATCAATTTGGCCAATCATTTACTAATTTTCTCTATAGGATTAAATAACCCATAATTTAATCCTATTTTTCTTTCTAATTATTCTTACTAATTATCATCCTCAATTAATTAATTTTATCTATGAACCATGGAAATTTACAATTTCCTAAGGTCCATTTTCTACTAATTCTTATTTTGTGGAATAAGAGGATTTTTAATTCGAATATTCCACAAAATATTGCATCATGGGATTTTTCATAATCAAATATTCTTACCTCTTATGCATGTCCCTATTTGGCTTATTCGTCATAGATTCTTGGCTTTAAGTGGGTTATGATGCGTCATAGATTCTTTGACTTGCATGCATCATAGAATCTTACATATTGGCATATTTTGTCATATGCATCATAGATTCTCAAAGGAACTCTTTCCACATCACATTTCTATGGGTGGAAAATCCAATACTCTCATCCTCCATGTCAATTATAAATTGGACACTCTTTCTCTCATTTCCGATCTTCTTCTTGAATCTTTGAATCCTTGAATCCTTGAGTCCATTTTCTGTCAAGCTTAAAATCACACTTCTAGTATTCTCATGGCATTATCCATATCATAGGCTTTTGCTTCAATCTTGTGTGCACTATAGGAAAATTGGAGCTACAATCATTCGGAGAAGAAAGAAGGACATGGGAGCTACAAAAAAAAGAGGGGGTTTTCTATTGCTTTCTTTATTAGTTTGGCTTTAATGGTAGACTAGTGGGTGCTAATATATGATTATTGAGTTTTGTGATTTTCTCATAGCATGTTATGCATTTAACCCATTTTCTAGTCTCTACAATAATACACATCCCTTATGAGCAGATTTGGTCACAATTCTTCTCAAATTTACAAATATTTCTAGCAATAGTAGCTAAGGCTTAGAGATCAAATGCAAACAAGTGTTGACATACATTGAGATCTTTCAAACAGTGAAGTAAAAATTTATTTTGAGTTTGAGTTTGATTCTTTTCTATGATTTCTTCTCATACAGATTAGAATTAATAGATTAGTGCCTCATCCATTGAGATTTGTAATCCATTCAATTGCTAGATCTAATTGATTCCTTTACAATTAACATTATCAACAATTCTTACTAAAAATTATACTTACAAACATCCTTCCTATTACCATGGAGACCCTATCAATACTACTAAAGAATTTATTTAATTCATTGAACTAATAGCAATGTTGAATTGATATACAATTTGATTTAATTGCATTCAATTGGACAAGCTTTACTTGTACAACTTCAAAATAACTAGTTAAAAGAAATCGAGACAATATTTAGCCAGAAAAGATGTGGTGATAGTTCATCTTTTTATTAATTTCATTTTGAAAACAAATGTATACAATTGAACAAGACTTAGAATGACTTAAGACAAAACATCTAAATCATGTCAAATTGATGTATTCTCATAAATCTATAGAGAAAATATATCACAAAGTATTAAAGTAGACTTAAAAGAAGCTAAAAATGATACAACTATTCGAACACTTTCTCTATCCCTTGAATTTCACTTATATAGTGTGAGACGCAACAACCTTCAAGCATAGAGAATTGATAGTTGTCCTTTTGACAAAAGATATTAATAATTTGTAGCTGTCACAAAAAGACAAAATTGTGTGTACTAGAAAAAATTTACATCAAAATATTCTTTAGGTGGGCCACTTTTTTGTTACACTTCCAAATCTGTGAATTCCATGATTTCTTCTTTTTTTATTTTGACTCCTTGGAGTATGTGGCTATTGAGCTTCTTAATGATGTATCTTGTTCTAGTATCTGCAAGTTAACCTCAACATGGGGGTTTTCACTACCTTCATTATGAACTGTTAAGGTAACAGTTATGTGTCTTCATCTACCCCATCATCTTCTACCACCTATTCCAAAGACACAAATTATTCTTTCCACTTGTTAAAAATAGTGTCATCAAGCCAATCAAAATTTAGGATTTCCCGCTGAACTTTTATTACAAAATTTCCAACATTACTTTATTTCAACAAGATCTTTTCTAAAAACATTGTAAAATAATTGCACTTTGACTAGCTCTTCATTGGTCATTGCACATAATATATGCCCCCTTTCATTTATAGCATTATGAATTCTATGACATAGTATTCATCTAATTACATTCCGTATTCTTTTTTTTCTTTTATTCTATTAACTCTTTTAAGGGCACTAGGAAAAAGCTGAAACTTCTCTATTATGTACTTGGAAAAACAAATTGTTACTCTCTTCTAAATAAAAATCCATTCCTCATCAAATTCCTTCAAATTACTAAATATATCAAAAATCTTCTCTATTTGATGGCAAGGTAATTGGATGACAAAAATACACATAACGGTAATATCATCATTTCTTTCACTCCATTTCTGCACAGTGCACTTCAAGTTGTCTTCATCCCTTTTATTTCATCCCATACATCTTGGATTCTTGCCAACTATTCATAAAATGTTGGCCACTCAATTCTATCTACCAGGTACAATATTGTTTACCTAAGCTTCTCTTCATACCGATTATTCAATTCAATTTGTGATTTGTATAACTTGGTTTTTTCTTCTTCAAACTCTTTAATAGTATAGAACTCAAGCCTCTATGGGGTATTTGGTAACTCAATAATGGAGGTGGATTTAAATGGCTCAACTCAAAGGTGAGGATATGCAATTCTTTCCCTACTAGATTCTCCTACTTTCCTCTTTCCAAGTTGCTTGTCCATCCAAGATATTTTATTTTCCAATAACTGTATCTATTTTCCTCTCTCCTCATATGCCTTAAGTATTTCTTAAAACTTGGCATTGAGTTCTAAGAATATACTTTTCTCTTTTCTTGCCACCATATCCCCAAACTCTAAAATTTCTTTGGCCATTCTTGTAACTTGTTGACTACCCACTTCATTTGCCCCTTTATATTGTAAGAGCACCAATGTGTTTTACACTTGAAATTTCTTGCATTTTGGTCTTATTTCTTTTTTTAATTGACCATATGACCAAGGCTTGATGATCATTACTAAACTTAATCACTCTATGTGCTTGTAATTTCTCTTCCTCTATTTTAGAATGCACATCTTTTTCTTTTTTGATAGAATCAAAAATCATAGCGTCAGCTATGTCCCACTCAGGAAAAACAAAGAATCCTAACTCCCTAACCAATTATCTTCTGGCCTTAGGTGTTAATTGGGCAAAATTCTTCAAAAATTTAGCCTTCATCTCTCCCTTAATGCCAGAGTTTGATTTATTTGGCTATTTTTCCTTTATTTTCTTACATTTTTCCTCAAAATTTCTTATATTTTGTCTCCACAATAATTGTGCAAAAGCCCTAGATTTAACAAAATTCTCATCATCTATGAACATCTGAGAGGCTTGAGCAATAATAGGATTTATCTCCTTACCTCTATAATTAGAAATAGTGAGGTCAAAGGAGGGCATAGGAGGCTCCTAAGGCACTCCTCTTTCCATATCAGTAGTAGTAACAATTATATCTCCTTCCCCACCCATTTGACTTAATTTTTCTAATAAAGATTCTTCATCCTCTATTTGGAGTGGGGTTTGAGTTGGTGAATACTCTTCCACATGAGAAGAGGATCTCTATTCTAGTTTCTATCTTTTGGGTGCACTAGTGGCAGGTGGACTCTCTAGTCTTCACCTTCTATGAGGGGGAATATGTTGTATATTCTGAACCATAATATATCCTACCCTCCTCTATAATGTATATTGAACTAGAGCAACTATCATTTGGCTATTTATCATTTTCTCCACCTCTATTGCTTTATCAGGATATGCTTTAACATAGGTAGCCTTCTTTTCATTCATAGTTTGCATCATTATAGAAAAATTATTCATTAATGCTTTCATTCTAGCCCCCGAATACTTCTTATCTTTCAAGGGATTATAATCAAGGTCAAAAGAATTAATGAATTCTAAGACTTTACTAAATACTATCCACTTTTATTTTCTAACTTCCTATTCCTATAATGAAAAGATATTTCTAATAACATCTTCAAGGAAGTGTACATGTTGCATAATAACCTTACATTTTTTCCTCTCACTTAGAGGGTCATAGAATCCTTTTGAATCAATATACCTTGCATGGGATTCTACTATGTGATATCTATTCAAAACTAAACTGAGATTTCTTCATCCTTTTCTTAGACAAAATCATGAGCCACAGTGACAATAGGAAAGAAAGTACGTTTACCTTTTCCAATCATATCACTTTCTTCACTGGTTCCAATTTTCCATAGAAACCTACAATTCCTATCTTCAAAGGTACATGGAAAGGTTAAACATGAGGTTTTCCTAAAAAACCATAAACTCTAATCATAGTAGAGACATTGTATGGGATTATACCCCCCCCCACCCCAATTATGGCTGACCAAAAGTCCCTTAGCATGGTCCTTAGGTTTTATTAGTTCTAGTAGAGGTTGTGGAATTCTTGGGCTATCCCCTATTGGGAGCAATCTGAGCCTTGATGATAAATATCTGTCAAATCTAACATAGCTGAAATCCCTAGATTCCCAATTCATGTTAGCACTCCATAGCTATATTGGTAGCTTCTCACCATCCTTTTATAGCTCCAACTCCATTCCCTTAGAGAAAAAGGTAACTCCCTTATAGAGACATATGCGCACCAACAAAGAGTACCAGAAAAAAGGCCTATTTACCTTACCTTGAGATATTCCCACCAAACCATTATGAATTTCTTCTACAAGGAAAGTGGTAAAATCAAGAATAGTGCTCATTCCAAAATATAATAGCTAAGCCATAATAAGAATAATATAACCTTGGATGTATTCCTCCTCATGCATCCCAAAAATCTTACAAAGAGTAAAATACAAAGCATGGTCTCTAGGATTGAAGTATTTCTTAATTAATTGCTCAAGAAAATCATCATGAACAAATATTTTAAGATAATTAGTATGATCGAAGAATTATTTTCATTGAGACATTTTTGAAAAATTGAACTTCACACAATTCTAATTCCTAACAATTACAAACCACTTACCCACTAAATTATGCTTCTTTTTCTTTGTAAATTGTGCTATAATTCACTAAAGATTTTGCCAAATTTTGTTGCCCTAACTCTGAAAACCCTTGTGCTCTGAGAATTCTTTGTAATTGTGTGGTTCAATAATGGTGACTTTATAAATTATACCGAGGAATTAAAATCACACGAAGGAATTCTGAGCAATATTAATTTCCTTTAGCCATTAACTTTGTGTCATGCTTCAAGTTTGAATTTCATCCATCGATCTCATAGCATTGGATGATTTTTTTGAAAAAAGAAAAACTATTTTAAAGCTTTGAGTGTCCTGGCCATGTTTCAAGTAGGTGCTTTCTCGCTTTGTTTAAAGTTTGAGCATCTTAATCAAGTAGTAAAGCACCCACCATTGTTCACTTTCAGATCTATGATCATGAAGATTCAAACATATTGTGAATATAACTTTTAATATTTAGATCCAACTAACATTCTATTTTAGCACCTTTTTCTAACCTAGCACAAGTTAGTACATGTCTATCATAATTGGTTGCACTTCATCATATATCAAATTGGTGCTTCCTCACATTACTTAAATGTCATGCTATTTCATATTGTGGGTAGGCACTAATCGTCAGTCTTTTGTAGATCAATGATCACAAAAAATTGCACCTTTGTAGCATCCAGTCAGATAAATTGACCAATAGAATATATCCTTTTAAACCAACATGTTTTGACAATTTCCATGACATAGACTTCATTATTACCTTTGAAAAGGGTAGATGCATAATGTTATTATTGACTACATGTCCTATCGACACTTCCCCACTTTGTTTAATTATCGATCACTTTCTCAAAGTGATAAAGAGCCATGTATTGATCTACCATAGATCAAAGGTGGAAAAACCTATACCTTTTGAATAGCATGAAATGCCAATCATGATGTCAGCATGGATAGATATCATTGAGGCACTTGCCCACATTATTTAAAAACCTTACAACTTCACCAAGTGGGTAAACACGAACCTTTGATCTTGAGAAGATTGACGATAAATAAGAAGTAAACATGTGAGCTATATGTGACATCTCACCTATTGTCATTTTGAATAGGTGTCAAAAAGGTGCTTGCCTGCTTGGTTTAAACTTAAACAACTCCATCAAGTGGTAAAGCCCCCACCATTGATCTTGGAAAGATAAATGGTGCATCAAAACTGAGAATAGAACAACCCATTTGGAACAAGCCCACCAATGAGATCACAAGAAAATGAAACATGTTAGAGTTTTACAGTGCAAATAGGATCTATTGTTAGAAAATGCTACATGTCTCAAAGGCACTTCCCCGCATTATTTAAAAAGTTAGCAAGTTCATCTTGTGGGTAAGCACCAATTGTCAATCTTGCTAAGATCTATGATTGACAAGAATTATTCATCTAAGCTTAAAATGTTTCACATTAATGCATAGAAGACATGACCGTGGCTAAGGTGAGCTCAAAAAATAAGAGGTCTATTCATGAAAAAATAAAAATAAAGCAATCTTTATAAAAATAAAACTTAGGGTAAACTATATCCCACGCTATTTTGAAAATGAATACCGCTTTCAAAATTAGTGCACACAACTAGGTTTTATTTTATCTTTCAGGAAATTTGAACTAGGGTTTTTCATTAAGGACTACCAATTTTTTTAAATGACCCTAGGCTTTTAATGTGGGGTATAACATATGGCAAGGATAAAAAAACCAAGCCAATAATGGCTCTATCTGGGGACAATGAATATGAAAAGATTCATATGAGGGCTCAGAATCCCTAGAAGAAGTAGACCACAAACCTGACTTTCCTTCTAACTTGAAAACTCTGAGAGAGCAACAACAACAAGAAAAGAAATGTACAAGAACTACACATGAGACACAAAGGATATAGAAATATGCAGAAAACCCTAAAAACTATTGTTCATGGAGAAAACTAGTATTTTTAGCAAAAATACCTCTTCAAGAACTATTCATGAACTAGTAGCTCCAAAATGTTACCTGATAAATGCTTTAGTAAATAAGAATCCTCTCCCCATGAGGCTTCAATTAGATAAGGACCCAACCATATAGGGTCAAATTTTCCATGTCTTCCCTTATCCTCAATCTTGGTATTCCACATGAGGACTAAATCCTCAAATTAAAATTTCTTACTCATTATTCTTTTATCATAAAGAGTCTTAACTTGTAGTTGCAACTTTTGATTTCTAAGAGATGCTTCTCTTATAGTTTCAGTCAATCCTACAAGCTCATCTAGTATTTCTTGTATGTCATCAACAATATCCTCATCATATTTTTGGATGTAATTATAGAGTCCCACTAGATTGTTCTAAGGCATCCTTGCCTAGAATCCATACATAATATCAAATGGTGCTACTCCTATAGCCTTTTTTATAGTCACCCTGTCAGCCCATATTGCTAATTGAAATTTAGAATCTCAAGCTTTCTTATTATCATCCAATGTCCTTTTTATTATTTTCAAAAAGCTCTTATTTGTGGATTCAGCTTGTCCATTCCCTTGTGGATGATAGGGAGAAGATGTTGATCTTGTGATTCCATATTTATCACAAAATTTTATGAAATCCTTAGATCTAAAGCACATTATATTATCTATCACAATCCTCTACGGGCAACCAAATCTAGAAATGATGTTATTTAGCAAAATATTATTGGCAACCTTACTAATTATATTTCTTGAAGGAGTTGCCTCCATCCATTTTGTGAAGTAATCAGTTGCAACCAATATCCATGAATAACTAGTACTAGACTTAGGAGAAATCTCACCTATGCAATCCATTCCCCCATTGTTGGAATGATTCTTGAACTTCCATTGGTTTTAATGGAGTGTTTCCTAAAAATTTCCATTTACCTACAAATCTCTGATATGCATCACATTTTTGAATCATTACCTGAGCATCTTTGAGAAGGGAAGGCCACTAGAATCTATCTCTCATTAACCTATGTGTAGTGGTTTTGGACATATAATGTCCTCCATAGATTCTAGGATGCATTTCACTCAATACTTCTTTTGATTTCTCTTGATCAACACATTTTAGTAGCACTCCTTGGAAGTTTCTCCACCATAAGTTATTCTAGATAATAATATATCTTATGGCTTTTAATTTAATGCTTCTTTATTCAATTTTAGTTAAATGGGATGGGGCTTCCATATGTTGTAAATAATGAATGACATTAGTATACCATTCACAATGGTCCATGTCACATAAGTTTGACATTAAATCATCTATTACTATATTTATCTAATAAGCATCGAAGTTGAATTGAGCCATAAGCTTAGCTAATCCTTGATCTCTTACCAATTTTGTGATCTAAATTTCAATGTTAAATACTTGGATCTTGTTGATCCATCTACATCTCCTGCCTGATACCTCCTACTGAGAAAAAATATCCTTGATAGCTGCACTAGGTACAAATGCAATAATAATGGCACATATCAAATAACACCTAAAAGCCTTAATAGACTTCACCAAGGCATATGCTTGATTCTCATTTATCTAATATTTCATTTTAGTAGGCTATAGTTATTTACTAAAGAAAGCAATAGGTTGTTCATATCCTTCCTCATTCTTCTACAACAAGACTATAACTATAGTATGAAAAGATCCAAAAGAAAATATGTGCATTGGTTTTGTGTAATCTAGAGTCCTAAGGACTAGAGAATTCTTTATGGTTGTTTTCATATCTTGAAATGCTTATGAAGGTTCACCATCCCAATTGATAATAGCTCCTTTCTTGAGCATTTTTGAAATAGGCCTGCTAATCGCAGCAAAATATGTAACAAATCTCCTCAAAAAGTTTACTTGCTCAAAAAAAGATTGAATTCCTTTTACATTTTTTGGCTTAGTCACCTTGTCAATAGCTACTACTCTTTTAGAATCTATCTTTGCTCCATCCTTTGATACTATGTGTCCTAATAATTTTCCTTTAGTTGCCCCAAATGTGCATTTCTTTGGATTTAAAGATACCCCATATTCCATGGCTTTGATAAAGATCTTTCCCAAATGATTTAAATTATCACTAGCTTTCTTGGAATATGGTGTAAGGTCATCTAGGTATACCACCATAAATTTATCAATATACTCATGGAATGCTCCATCCATAGCTCTTTGAAAAGTGGCACATGTATTGATCAAACCAAATGGCATCCTCACATATACATAGTTGTAAAATTTGTTTTAAATTATGCACTCTCCTTTACAAGTACCTAATTTTATCCTAAAAACCCATCCATCATGGATATTACCTTAGAACCTATTACCAATTGTAACATAGCTTCCATATTTGGTAGTCCATAATTATCTTCTAGGGATGCAATGTTCAAATTTTTGAAGTCTACACATAATGTTATGTCTCTTTTCTTCTTTTGGATAGGTATCAAATTTGAAACCTAGGTGGAATGTCTAATTAGCTTAATGATCCCTCCATCCCTTAGCTTCATCAACTCCTCTTGCATTTTGGGGCTAGGGTGGGATTTATTGGTATTTGTTTCTATCTAAAAGGTTTTACATTATCTTTTAGTGGTATGACATGTTGGAACAAATCTTCCCTATAAGTCATGAGGTCATCATATGATCATGGAAAACATGTATGTACTTCCTTAGAAAATCAATAAGTGATTTTCTAATTTTAGTAGGTAAGTCTTGACTAATATAAACCTTCTTGGGAGCCTTAATAGTACTAAGATTTACTTCTTCTAATTCTTGAGGCTTAGGGTCCCTAGTCCAAGGTTTTTCTCTATCTTGGTTATCAAAAATATTCTCCAAACCACTAACCCCTTAGGTACCTTATTTGTTTTCTACTACATAATCTCTTGGCAAAAAATAGTTTCCTTACCATCAATGGTTTCAATTAAATCACTACAATCCATTTCTTGACCATGGTATTTGTCCTCACTTAACATGAAATTTAAAATAACCTTGTCATCTTCAAAATCTTGCCAATTTTCAATATTGTCAAGTATTGAAGGTTTATTTTAAACTTCCATTTATGAGATTCTAGAAAATAATATTTTCTTAGGCTTGATTGCTACATTTTTCTAGTAAATCCACCATTTTATTATGACTTCTATCTCTCCATGAAATATCAAATGCATCAAAAAACTCTATTTGATTCTAGACAACATTTCTATATTGTTTCAAACTTTTTTTTTTTGAAGCATAGGTTTCCTTTATCTGTGAAATGACTAGTTCAGAATCACCTATGACATGCAACTTCTTGATCTCATAATGAGTGGCAACTTTCAGTCCTTACAATAGGGCTTCATACTCTACTATATTGTTGGTACAAGAAAATTTTAGAGTAAATGAATATCTAAAGGTATTCTTCTTAGGAGAAACAAAAACTACCCCTACCCCTAAACCTTCTTTGGAATGAGCCCCATCAAAGTACATGGTCCATAAAACTAGTGAATCCATACAACATTCCACTTCATGTTCAATTACAGTAGGAAATTTCTCTACTTCTTGAATGATCAATTCTACCCTAAAATAATTTACACAAGTATCCAAAAAGTAAGTTGAATCTTTATCAATGCCTTCTCCTAGAATTTTATTTACCCTTGGCTCTCTATCTACCCTAATTGCCTTATCATCTATAGGGAAAGTTGAATAAGAAAAATCACACTACAAGCTACCTCCCATAGTAGCACTCCACTTTCTTAAGAGAAACATCCCATAATGTGGGGGGGACGTCAACCTTAAGGACTAACATGGTCAATTGTGCTTCAGGATATGCAGCCAACTTGAATGGTAGTGCACTGATAGTACCTATAACAGGGACTTCTCTAGCATCCATACCTCTACATCTGCCCTGTTTAGTATTTACCTCTAGACCTAAATCTTCAATGACTTTAAAAGGCATGATGGTATTAGATGCTCTTGAATCTATCATGCAATTCTTTAGGGTTTCTTCTTTTATAATTAAATTGAGAAAAAATGGGTCAATATCTTCTATGTAGGCTACTGATGAATCATCCAAAAACATTTGTGGGATTTGGGATATAATACCATTATCTTCTACCCCTACTAGGGTTTGGTGAATGTTACTTCATTTAACCATATTACTATTATTTCCTATCCCACCCAATCAAGCTAAGGCCTTACTCTTGTGCTTCTTGATTCTAAATAATTTAGACAAAGGCACTTTGACAGTAATTTGTGATAACATAGATATCATATCAATAGGTTCTAACATTACATACCTTGTCTTTATCATACTTTTCATCATCTAGGAATATGTGTTGATGATGTAGCTGGTAAGAAATTCTCTGACTAGTAACATGATTCTCATGTTCCTCTAAATTAGAATCTACACAATCATCACATATACTTACCATATTATAGCTCACATCATCATGTCTCTTTTCTTCTTCTTCTTCTTAATGTTGAGTACTTTCATCTGAAGAAAATGACTGAGGTACTATGCAATAATCTATAGAGTGGGGTGACTGACATATGATGCACCATGGTACATCATCATTCATATTAATATAACTTCTCTACAAAGGATCTTGTGTACCCTTGTCTTTTACATTCTTGGTTTGGTTGGGAATTAGTTTACCATCCTTCCATTGAGTGGTGTAGGGGTAATTCTACATTCTTGGCTATCTACTAAAATGGTTATTATTTGATAGGTCCTTCTCACCAACAATGGGTTTGTTTGAACTAAAATTTGATGTCCTCGTCTTCTTTAACAAGTCCAATACTTGAGCTATTGAGGGTTCTTCATGTTTCTTACCTGTAGAAGTTTTATCAATTTCCCTTTTGTTGTTATTCTTGGGATTTAATAGCTTTGGATCATCTTTCCTTCCAAGCTTACTAGATTCTTTTCTATTATTTTCAATATTTACTATAATTTTGAAAGCATCCCTCAAAGTCTTAAGTTCCTTATCCCTCAATTGATAAGCCATCATGCTATCAAAAGCATTAAAATGTGTTGTAAGACAAACATCCTCATTCAATCTCATAACCTAAAGCAACTTGTAGATTCCTTTCTACATTGAAATCAAATGCAGATTCATTAGGGTTCTTCCTAATATTATTGAAATCATTCAACATAGTACTAGTGTTAGTATTGTCACCATATTATTCTTTGAACAATTTCTCCATATCACTCTAATAAATAATGCAATCATATTGTAATCTCCTAAACCAATCCCTAGCATCTTCTATTAATGAATGCACAAATAGTTTCATCACAAAATCTTCATGCTCAACTTCAAAATCATTCAACATGTCTACAAAAACTCTCAAGTGTTTCTCTCTAGTGACAACATTATTCCCAGAGAACTTAACAACTTTGTCTCTTAGATCAAAAGATATGGGATGAGGGAAACTAGAAATCCGTAAGAATGATATTTGTCTAAAATTTTCCATATATATAGGCTTCTTCTAAAAACCAATAGCATTTGATGTGCTTTCTATATTGGCCTAAGATTTTTGTAATTGGATAATAGGGATTAGGATACTAGTAGTGGATAAAGAGATAGGGTAGACCGAGACATAGCCTAACTAGATATTACTAGTCCACAAGTTGGCACATAAGTTGTAGTTTGAGTAGACAAGTTGGGCCAGGAGGCTAAAGAAGAGTTAGACTTAATGAAATTCATCTTTCTCGTAGTTTTTGCTACTTGAGCTTCATTCTCAACCTTCTCAAGTTCTTTTTCTAGATCATGATCCTCTTTTTCTTTTCTAGCCTTTTCAAGACCAAGGTCTAGTTTAGACGTGGGAGGATTTGTATATTTTCTTAATGTAGCTTGGGGTTCATTTATTTGACTTCCTATAGCTTTACCATTTCCTTTATCAGTTGGTTTCACAATAGGTTCTATGGGATTTGCATGGATAGGCTTGTAATTGTGGACTTGAGAAATGGCAGGTTCTTGCCTTTGGCTCATGAGTTTTTCTTGTTCTAGGACTTTAGACCTTAAACTATCTATATCCCCAAATACATCAGCATGAAGAAAATAGGTGCTTTCTTCCAAATTCTTGTTTTTTTCTTTCAAGGAAGCCATCCTTCTAAGCAAGGTATCTCTTTCAATAATGGCATTCAAGGTGGCTTTCTCTCTTTCCTTCTCCAAACAGATAAATTTGGCCTTCTCTTTTGTGACCCATTTCTTCAAAACTTCTATTTCTAAACATACTTACTTAGGATCTACAGAAGTTGTTTTTGAATTAGTAGGATCATCAAGATCTATAAGATTGGTCTCCATGAATGGAACTATTCCCTTATCCTTCATTACATTCCCATATCCTAACTAACAATTCATATCTGATCTATGAAACATATCTCCTACTCAAGAAACATTCTTATCATGATAAACTTGGTCTTCTTGTAGTGGAGTACTAAATATCCCTCGCAAAAACCTCGTATTTTCTTACTCAGAACTCAGTGAGGAGGGTTCTTGTCTTTCCACTAGTTGGTATTGAGGGTAAACTAATGTATTACCCCTTGGTTTCCATGTGGCATTTGGATTTTCTTTTCTTTTTTGCCTTGATTCTTTCTACCACCTTGGGGAAAATCAGTATATAAGGGTATGTCAAGATTTTCCCTTGTGTAAGCTCTTGTATTCTTCCTTTTATCAACCATTAGGAGGGAATTTATTATTAAATAAGCACTATCTTCAAAACCTTGACTAAGTCACCACCCTATTCTAGGGAATATATGAAAATAAAATAGCTTTTGATTTCAAAGGAAAAAGTACAAGAAAAATCCAAAATAACTTTATAACATAAGGGATCACTCACAAAAAACACATGACTACAACTCTTTCTTGACAAATAAGACACTTCATAAAGGTTGTGTATGTCAATGTACATCTGCAGCACTAGGGTTGTTTCTCTCCTTTTTCTAAATTCTCAATGTTTGTCATTGAGACAAGCCCACTACAACCACAAACAGTACTACAAAATGATTTGACACATACATATATAAATATGAACAAAGAAATTTCCATACACTTTACACACGCATGTGTGTTAAGCTAGTCACCAGTACAGTTGCCATTTTTTTGGTGTTTTTCAACTATTAAGTAACAAGATACTCAATACCAAGATAATGATAACACACACAATCTAAGGATCAACTAATTCCAATAAACAATTGAATATCTCATCTCCTATCTCTGACATATACATAGTTTTTTTATTAGATGACACCTTAAGATAATACACATCCCTTATGAGCAGATTTGGTCACAATTCTTCTCATATTTGTAAATATTTATAGCAATAGTAACTAACTAAGTCTAAGAGATCAAATGCAAAAAAATGTTGACCTACATTGAGATCCTTCAAATAGTGAAGTAAAAATTGATTTTGAGTTTGAGTTTGCTTCTTGTCTATGATTTCTTCTCATATAGATTGGAATTACTAGATCAGTGCCTCATCCGTTGGGATTTAGAATCCATTCAATTGCTAGATATGATTGATTGCTTTACAATCAACATTATCAACAATTCTTACTAAAAATCATTCTTATAAACATCCTTCCTATTACCATGGAGACCTTATCAATACCACTAAAGCATTTATTTAATTCATTGAACTAATAGCAATGCTGAATTGATATACAATTTGATTCAATTTCATTCAACTAGACAAGCTTTTCTTGTACAACTTCAAAATAACTAGGTAAAAGAAATGGAGACAAAATTAAGCCAAAAATGATATGGTGATAGTTCAACTTTTTATTAATTTCATTTTGAAGAAAAATATATACAATTGAACAAGACTCATAATGACTTAAGAAAAAACATCTAAATCCTATCAAATTGATGTATTCTCATAAATCTATAGAGAAAATATATCACAAAGTATTCATCAAAAGACTAGACTGAACAGACTTAAAAGGTAGACGAAATAGAAGCTTAAATTGATATAGCTATTCAAAATCATTTCTCTAGCCCTAGAATCTCACTTGTATAGTGTGAGATGAAATAATCTTAAAGCATAGAGAACTAATAGTTGTCCTTTTGAAAAAAGGTATTTACATTTTGTTGCTATCACAAAAAGACAAAATTGTGTGTAACAAAAAAATTTTACATTAAAATATTATTTAGGTGGGCCACATTTCTATCACACTTCCAAAATTGTGAATTCCATGATTTATTTTTCTATTATTCTAACTCCTCAAAGTATGATTCTATTGATCTTGCTAATGATGTATCTTTTTCTCGTACCTACAAGTTAACCTCAACTTGGGGGTTTTCACTATTTTCATTATGAACTGTTAAGGTAACAATTACTTCTACATCCTCATCTACCCCTTCATCTTCTGCCACCTATTTCAAAGACAAATTCTTCTTTCCACTTGTTAAAATAATCTCATCAAGCTAATTAGAATTCAAGATTTCCTTGTACATTTTTATTACAAAATTTCCAACCTTTTCTATTTCAATGAGATCTTTTCTAATAACATTGTAAAAGAAATTACACTTTGACTAGCTCTTCATTGGTCGTTTCCCATAATATTTGATCCATTTCATTTATAACATTATTCATTCTATTACATAGTAGTTCATCTAATTCCTTTCCCCATTCTTCTTTTTCTTTTTTTGTCAACCCTTTTAAGGGCACTAGGAAAAAGGTCAAACTTCTCTATTCTGTACTTGGAAAAACAAATTGTTATTCTCTTCTAAACAGAAATCCATTTCCCATAAAATTCCTTCAAATTACTAAGTATATCAAAAATCTTCTCTATTTTATGGAAAGGTAATTGGATGATAGAAATACACATAACAATAATATCATCATTTCTTTCACTCCATTTCTACACAATGAGCTTCAAGTTGTCTTCATCCCTTTTTATTTCATCCCATACATATTGGATTCTTTCAAACTAGTCATAAAATTTTGGCCACTCAATTCTATCTACCAAGTACAAAATTGTTTGCCTAGGCTTCTCTTCATACTGATTATGCAATTCAATATGTAATTCATATAACTTGGTTTTCTCTTCTTCAAACTCTTCAGTAGTATAGAACTTAGGCCTCTATGCAGTATCTAATAACTCAATAATGGGGGTGCATTTAAATGGCTCAACTGGGGGCCGAGGATATGTAATTCTTGGTCTATTGGATTCTCCTACTTTCCTCTTTCCAAGTTGCTTTTCCATCTAAGATATTTGATTCTGTAATAATTGTATCTATTTTCCACTCTCCTCATATGCCTTAAGTATTTCTTCAAACTTGGCATTGAGTTTTAAGAATCTACTTTTCTCTTTTCCTACCACCACATCTCCAAACTCTAAAATTTCTTTGGCCATTCTTGTAATCTATTGACTACCCACTTCATCAGCCATGTATATTGTAAGAGCACCAATATGTTCTGTACTTGAAATTTCTTGCATTCTAGTCTTATTTCTTTTTTCAATTGATGATATGACTAGAGCTTGATGATCATTACTAAACTTAATCCCCCTATGTGCTTGTAATATATCTCCCTCTATTTTATACTTCACATCTTTTTCTTTTTTGATAGAATAAAAAATCATAGCATTAGCTCTGTACCACTTAGGAAAAATTGAGAATCATGATCCTTAACCAATTGTCTTCCAACCTTAGCTGTTAACTGGGAAAAATCCTCCAAAAATTTAGCCTTCACCTCTTCCTTAATGTTAGAGTCTAATTTATTTGGATGTTCTACCTTTATCTTCTTACATTTTTCCTCAAAATTTCCTATATCTGGTCTCCACAAAAATTGTGCAAAAGTGTTAGAAATGGTTGAAAAGTCATGAAGAGTAATGGAACTGGTACAGAATGTTTTCAATCATTGTTTTGTCATTGATGTCAAACTTGCTACTTGCAGGAATGACAATTGCTTTAGTGGTCAAATACTATAATTTTGTTGATTGACAAGGAGGTGGCACTCAATAAGATGTAACTAGAGTACCTAGAGAAAGGTTGAAGTTATGATGTTGTAATGAAGTATAAGGAATAGCTAAGCCATTGATGAAATAGTGTATTGATGACATACTCTAAGACATAGAGGATGGATACACCAAGACATGTCAAAATTCAAGGCAAGTTAGTTAGTGCCGAATAGACTCTCAGTTGAAGATGAGCAAAGTACAACTTAGTTTGTGTAAAGTGGTCTTCAAGTATCGAGTAAAGGTTAGGTGCCAAACAAGATATAAGTGTCAAGCAAGATACAAGTGCCAAGCAAGATACAAGTGCCGAGAAAGATACAAGTGTCGAGCAAGATACAAGTGCCAAGCAAGATATAAATGTCAAGTGATATTGATGTGTCGAGTAAATTTCAAGAGCTGAGTTTCACTAAATTTCTTCAAGTGTCGAGCATCAGTAAATCAATAATGTTGAGTTGTTGCATTATTTTGAAAATCAAAGATTCACAAGATCTGAGCTGACATGGTAGTTATCTAGAATTCTGTGAATCAGGTAGAAGATAAGAATGATGAGCTGGTGGCATAGAACACTATGTAAACCATTTTTGACTAATACAATTGGATTCTAGATGAAGTTTCTAGATAAGAACAAAATGTGGGATAGATACATTGTATCTTACCTAATCCATTGAAATCCTAAAGTTGGAGAGGGTGAATCGAGCAGGAAAGGTATTTTAGATTTCTATTTAAGGAGTCATAAGGTCACGAAGTAGAGAAGTGGTGGTCAAGCATGAAAGCATGAAGTGCTGAAGAAGGTGCTAAGGAGAAAGAGAGCACAAATACTCAGTTTCGCTAGATGACCACAAATATGATTGCATTGGTATGATGAGCAAGAAGACTCAAGGAGACAAAGCTTGAGATGATAAGCTGTCAGAGCTAAAGTGATTAAAGCCAAGAAAAGGATTGAACCAAAGTATGATCTGTAATCTGCAAAATATGTTGTAAGTTGTATCAGATCAAAAGCCATTGTTGTTACTCTCTAGCAATTGTAACAGTTAAGATAAATCCTATGGACTTAGGTTGGTTTAATAGCCATGTTTTAAATCCTTTAATAGGGTGACATTCCAAGTGAATCTTTCAAAGTCCTTTAACCAGGCCCATTCCTAATAGTATGGTGAAATCCTCTAACAAGGTCACATTTAACAGTGTGTTGTAGCCTTTAACAGGGCAGGCTTTTAACAAGGCAGACCATTAGAAGTGGTTGAAATCAATTGCGTAGTTATTTTGTGGGTATCATCCCCACTCCAATTTTACCTTCTTATTCCTGGAGGGTTTCTAGGTTATCAAATTGTCAGTGTTATGATGCATGTTTACTTTCCATAGTTGTTTCAATATTAAAATTGCATGCATGATAAGTTCAATTATGTGATATTAAGGATTTAGAGAAAAAGTGGCATTGGACCTTGAATAATTGATTCACCCCCCCTCTTAATTATTCTAAAGAATTATAACAATTGGTATCAGAGCTTAGCTGCTGACTTAGTTTAAAGGGGCTAGAAGCAGAAAAGATCAAAATGCCAAAGAGAGAAGTTTCCAAGCTCAAAAAAGATAACTTTGTTGCATGGAAAAGCTTGATGAAGCTACATCTTGGATCCATAGGAGATTATGCCTGAAATTCAATTGTTACTAAACATGTTGATCCAACTAGTACTCTTACTGTAGAAGATTTGAAAAACAAACAGGAACACAATCAGACAATGTTGGAAATTGCTTCTGCACTCAACTATGCTGAATTCAATGATATCAAAGGATGTGACACTACATTCAATATGTAGAAAGCCCTATAAGAAATTTGTGGAGGAGATCAAAATGTCCAAAGAGAAAAAAGAGAAAGTCTCAGAGGAAAGTTTGATGATATGAAAATGGAAGAAGGTGAGAATGTTGTTCAGTATGCGGCTAGAATAAAGGAAGTGGTAAGTGCAATAATATGCTTGAGTGGTCAATTAGATGATGATATTGTTAATAGTAAGTTTTTAAGAACCTTGCTCCCTATCTATGCTATTAGATTATCATCTATACAAGAGCTAAGATGTGTGCCAGGAAACAATCTAAGTTTTGAAGGTATAGTGGGTAGGCTCACTGCATTTGAGTTATCTAACTTTGACAACTACAGACCTAAGAATGTTGAATCTTCTTTCAAAGCAAAGCTATCATTAAAAGATGTTGATCAGGTGAAATCAAAGAAGGGAAGAAAGATGAAATATGTATCCAGTGATAGTAGCACTGATGAGGAAGATGTGGAACAATTGGAAGCATTACTAGCTAGAAGATTTCACAGAGGTAAAGGAAAATTCAAAGGTAAGCTGCCTATCATTTGTTTTAATTGCAATGAAGTAGGACATATTGCTACAAGGTGTACACAAAAAAAAGAATACAAGGAAGGAAAAAAAATACAAAAATAGAAGAGAAGATGATAAGAGAGATTACAAAGACAAAGGCAAGAAGTGCTATATTGTTGAAGAGGATTCTGATGATAATGATGATGAGGTTGTCTATGTGGCCATGAAGGACCAATCTGATGAAGAAGAGCCTACAACACTGGTAACATGTATGAACAAGAATGATAGATGGATCATAGACAGCAGATGCTCACATCACATGACAGGAGACAAAAGTAAGTTTGTTAACTTTACTCAATATGATGGAAATGGTGTTAGATTTGGTAATGATGCTCCATGTCAAATCAAAGGAAAAGGTTCCATTAAGCTTACAGAGCAAATCTCATTTGATAATGCATACTATATTGAAGCACTAAACTACAATTTACTAAGTTTCTCATAGTTAGGCAATGTAGGTTGCAAAGTAGAATTTGGAAATAAAACTACAAAAATATATGATACTGATGGTAGATTGATAGGAAAAGGAGATCAAACAAGAAGTAATTTGTCTTATCTTGATCTGGAAAATACCTCTTGTCTTGTTGCAAAATTTGATGATGTGTAGTTATCGCATAGAAGGCTATCTCATGTCAACTTTGATAATCTGGTCAATATCAGTAAATTGAAGAAAGTTAGAGGTTTACTTAAATTGAAGAAACCTAACAATATCATGTGCAAACAATGTCAGCTAGGAAAGATGACCAAGTCAAGTTTCAAGAGTAAAAACTATACATCTAAAGAAGTACTTGAGTTAGTCCATACTGACTTATGTGGTCCAATAGAAGTACAAACCTACAAAGGAGATAAATATATAATATTTTTTGTTGATGATTATTCCAAGATGATGACTGTTATGTTCTTAAAGAAAAAATTTGATGCTTTTCAAATGTTTAAGTGGTATGTGGCTAGAGTTGAAAAGGAAATAGGAAAGAGTTTGAAATGCTCGAGATCAAAGAGAGGTGGTGAATTCACGTCAAATGAATTTGAGATATTTTGCAATGAGAAAGGAATCAAGAGACAAACATCAACCCCTAGAACTCCCCCAGAAAATGGAATTGCTGAGAGAATAAATAGATCTGTGATTGATTGTGCCAGAACATTAATGATGGAAAATATTGTTGCTCTAAAATATTGGAGAGAAGCTGTAAGCATGGCTGTGCATACACTGAACTGAGTACTAGTCAAGAAAGGTACAAGTCATGTCAGTACTAGTGAATCTGACATAGCTAGCATCCCTAGCTTCCCAAGTCATGTCAGCACTCCACAGATGGACTGGTAGCTTCTCACCATCCTTTTCTAACTCCAACTCTATTCCCTTAGAGAAAAAGGTAACTCCCTTATAGAGACATATGTGCATCAACAAAGAGTACCAGCAAAAAGGCTTGTTTACCTTACTTTGAGATATTCCCACCAAACCATTATGAATTTCTTCTAAAAGGAAAGTGGCAAAATCAAGAATGGTGCTCATTCCAAACTACAATTTATGAACCATAATAAGAACAATAGAACCTTGTATGTATTCCTCCTCATCCATCCCAAAAAAATTTCAAAGAGTGAAATACAATGCATGGGCTCTAGGATTGTTGTATTTCTTCATTAATGGCTCTGGGGTGCTTGGTGTAACAAAGGGCAACGACCCAATCTTAGCAATATGTTGTTGCAATGGTCCTAGTCTCAAATATACTCTTTGTGCATCATATCTTGCCTAAAGATCATCCATATCAATAGGCTCATGAAATGCATGGTTAGGGTTGAGCTTAAAAACCTCACTAATCAATTCAGGCAAAACCCTAAAAATATTTTCTCTAGTATAATTCTTTACGAATCTAGTGATATGGTCATTTTTTTGGCTATATCTTACAATATATCACTATCAAAGAAAACCCTAGGGACCACAAATTTACTAATATCAAATTCCCAAAAATTACTCAGAGAGGTGTCTAGGTTGCATTCAACAAACCATTTTTAAAACAACTCTAACCCTCCTATAGAAACCTAGGCATCTCTCAACCAATTGGCTTTATTATAAAAACCCTCACCCACAACCAACCTAGGGTTTTATAGAATAAACTCCCTACCTCTTGTTATTTCATGTGTAGAAGGAAAAAATTACTAAAGGAAATCATCATGAATAAACCTTTTAAGATAATTAGTATGACCAGAGAATTCCTTTCGTGGATACATTTTTTAAAAATTCAACTTCACACAATTCTAATTCCTAACAATTATAGACCACTTACCTACTGAATTATGCTCCTTTTTTCTTTGTAAACTATGTTGTAATTTGTTGAAGACTTTGTAGATTTTTTTTCCCTATCTCCAAAAACCATTGTGCTCTAAGAATTCTTTATGATTGTGTGGTTCAATAATGGTGAGTTTACAAATTATACCAGGGCATTAGAATCGCACAAAGGAATTTTGAGAAATATTAATTTCCTTTATCCTTTAACTTTGTTTCATGCTTCAAGTTTGAATTTCATCTATCGATCTCATAGCATCAGATTACTTTGTTTAAAAAAGAAAAAATACTTTAAAGATTTGAGTATCATGGCCACATGTCAAGTAGGTGCATGCCCATTTTTTTAAAGTTTGAACATCTTGATCAAGCAGTAAAGCACCCATTTTTGATCACCTTTAGATCTATGATCATGAAGATTCAAGCATATTATGAATAAAACTTTTAATATTGAGATCCAACTGGCATTCCATTTTAGCTCCTTTTTCCAACTTAGAACAAGTCAGCACATGTCTATCACAATTGATCCCACCTTGCCACATGTTAGAGCATTACTTAAATGTCATGCAACTTCATATTGTTGGTAAGTGCCAATCATCAATCTTGTGTAGATCAATGATCATAAAAGTTGCACCTTTTTAGCATCTAGTTAGTTAAATTGATCGATATAATATATCCCTTCAAACCAACATGTTCTGAAAATTGCAATGATAGAGACTTCATTATTACCTTTGAAAAGGGTAGATGCATAATATCATTATCTACTATGTGTCCTATCGACACTTCCACACTTTTTTTAATTATCAATCACTTTCCCAAAGCAATAAAGCATCATCTGTTGATCTGCCATAGATCAATGGTGGATAGACCTATACCTTTTGAACAACATGAAACACCAATCATGACATCAACATGGATAGATGTCATTGAGGTGCTTACCTGTATTATTTAAAAATCTTGCAACTTCATCAAATAGGTAAGCATGAACCTTTGATCCTAAGAAGATCAACAATAAATAAGAAGCAAGCATGTGAGCTATATGTGACATCTCACCTATCATCATTCTAGGCAGGTCTCAAGTAAGCACTTGCCCACTTTTCTTAAACTTAGAGCAACTCCATCAAGCTATAAATCACCCACTATTGATCTTGGAAAGATCAATGGTGCATCAAAACTAAGATCAGAACAACCCGTTTGGAACAAGCCCACCAATGAAATCATAGTAAAATGGAACATGTCAAAGTTTTATAGAACAAAGAGGATCTACTATTAGCAAATGCTACATGGCTTAAAGGCACTTCCCCTCATTATTTAAAAAGTTGGCAAGTTCATCTTGTGGGTAAGCGCCAACCGTCAATCTTGCTAAGATTGATGGTTGACAATAATTACTCATCTAAGCTTAAAAGGTTTCACATTAATGCTTAGAAGACATGATCATGGCTAAGGTAAGCTCAAAAAATAAGAGGTCTATTTGTGGAAAAATAAAAAATAAAGTAATCTTTATAAAAAGAAAACTTAGGGTAAACTATATTCTACACTATTTTGAAAATGAATAACTCCTTGAAAATTAGGTCATGCAACTAGGTCTTATTTTATCTTTTAGGAAATTTGAACTAAGGTTTTCCATTAAGGACTACTTCTTCTTTTTTAAATGACCCTAGGCTTTTAATGTGGGGTAGAACATATGGCAAGGATAAAAAAACCAAGCCAATAGTGGCTCTATCTAACAACAATGAATATGCAAAGATTCATATGAGGGCTCAGAATCCCTAGGAGAAGTAGACCACAAACCTAACTTTCCTTCTAACTTGACAACTCAAAGAGAAAACAATAGCAAGAAAATAAATGTATAAGAACTGCACATGAGACACAAAGGATATAAAAATATACTAAAAACCCTAAAAACTACTATTTGTGGAGAAAACAAGTATTTTTAGCAAAAATATCTCTTCAATAATTGTCCATGAACTGGTAGCTCAAGAATGTTACTTGATAAATCCTTCAATAAATAAGAATCCTCTCCCAATGGGACTTCAATTAGATAAGGACCCAACCATATAGGGTCAAATTTTCCATATTTTCCCTTACCCTCAATCTTGGTATTCCACATGAGGACTAAATCTTCAAATTCAAATTTCTTACTCACTATTATTTTATCATAGAGTGTCTTAACTTGTAGTTGCAACTTTTGATTTTTGAGAGATGCTTCTCTCCTGGTTTCAGTCAATCCTACAAGCTCATGTATTCTTTCATGCATGTCATCAATAATATCCTCATCATATTTTTGGATGTAATTTTAGAGTCCCACTAGATTGTTCTGAGGCATCCTTGCCTAGATTCCATACGTAGTATCAAAGGGTGCTACTCCTATAGCCTTTTTTGCAGTCACCCTGTCAGCCCATATTGCCAATTGCAATTTAGAATCCTAGTCTTTCTTATTATCATCTAGTGTCCTTTTTATTATTTTCAACAAGCTCTTATTTGTGGATTTAACTTGTCCATTCCCTTGTGGATGATAGGGAGAAGATGTTGATCTTGTGATTCCATATTTTTCACAAAAATTTATAAATTCCTTAGATCTAAAGCACATTGCATTATTTGTCACAATCCTCTGACGGAAATCATATTTGGAAATGATGTTATTTAGCAAAAAAAATTGGAAAACTTACTAGTTACATTTCTTGTAGGAGTTGCCTCCACCCATTTTGTGAAGTAATCAGTTGTAACCAATATCCAAGAATAATGGGTACTAGAATTAGGAGAAATCTCACCTATAAAATCCATTCCCCATTGTTAAAATGGTGCTTGAACTTCAATTTACTTGCAAACATCTGACAGGCATCACATTTTTGAATCATTACCTGAGCATCTTTGAAAAGGGAAGGACACTAGAATCTAGATCTCATTACCTTGTGTGCAATGGTTTTGGCCATATAATGTCCTCCACATATTTTAGAATGTAATTCACTCAACACTTCTTTTGATTTCTCTTGATAAACACATTTTAGTAGCACTCCTTCAAAGTTTCTCCATCATAAGTTGTTCTAGATAATAATATATCTGATGGCTTGTAATTTAGTGCTTCTTTATTCATTTTCAGATAAATGGGATTGGGCTTCCATATGTTGTAAATAATGAATGAAATTAGTATACCATTCACAATGGTCCATGTCACATAAGTTTGACCTTAAATCATATGTTACTATATTTATCTAACTAGCATCTACGTTGGATTGAGCCATAAGCTTAGCTAATCCTTGACCTCTTACCAATTTTGTGATATGAATTTCAATGTTAAATTCTTGGATCCTGTTGATCCATCTACACCTCCTGCCTCATACCTCCTACTAAGAAAAAATGTCCTTGACAATTGCACTATGTACAAATGCAATAACAATGGCACCTATAAAATAACACCTAAAATCCTTAATAGCCTTCATCAAGGCATATGCTTGCTTCTCATTTATCTCATATTTCAATTCAGTAGGTTGTAGTGATTTATTGAAGAAAGTAATAGGTTGTTCAAGACTAGAGCATTCTTTATGGTAGTTTTAATATCTTGAAATGCCTATGAAGATTCGCCATCTTAGTTGATAATAGCTCCTTTCTTGAGCATTTTTGAAATGGGCCTATTAATCTCAGCAAAGTTTGTAACAAATCTCCTCAAAAATTTTACTTTCCTAAAGAAAGACTAAATCCCTTTTACATTTTTTGGCTTAGGCACCTTGTCAATAGCTACTACTCTTTCAAGATCTATCTTTGCTCCATCCTTTGATACTATGTGTCAAAACTAAATTTCTAGTGTCTATATTTTCTTCCCCTTTATACCAAAATTATGTTTGGATATTTATTCTTGATATTCTCTATTATTTCTGCAACCTCACTAGCCTCTAGTAAATCTAATGTATCATACTTGTTCTTTACTACTTAATGATAGTTACTCACTTCTATCCATCTCCACAAAATCCTCAAGTTTGGTGTCTAGTTCTAAAAATGCCTCTTCAATTCTAAATGTTTATTGTACATAATCTTCTAAAAAATAATTTTTTTATGTATCTCTAAATTGTTGATCTGCTGGTTGCACCAAAAAAAGGTTAGTCTTTAAATCATCTTCAAAAATATCTAGGTTAGTAGTGTTTTGTACCTTTTTGCTTCCAAAAATTATTCTTGAGATTTATTCTTTATCTATTGGATTTCCTCATATAATCCTTCCATAACTTTAATCCCCAAGGATATTTTCTTTCACCAATCATCTAGCTTATTTAGCTTATCCATTAAGTATACTTCTTTTAGCATCTATTACCCTTTTCCCTTTATTGATCTAAGTGCTTACAGATTATTAGCCCATGTACGCACTTCATCCATCAACCCAAAATCTTAGTTTATAATAGAAACCAACTTTTCAGCATTAGACTGGATGTTGTGCAATAGGTTCAAATTACCTTGTATTATTTTCACTCCTCTTTCCTCAAGACTTTGATGCCATTTTTGACATGCATCCAAAAATGAATCTATCTATGACACCATCTATTTCCTTCCTAGTGTAGCTTCAAGAGTGATCTCATGATTTTCCAAGTGAATAGGTCATACCACTTCATTTAGGTAGCCTCTTAGTATCTCATTATTCTTTCAATCTTGAATCTTCCTTATCCATGTGTTTAAACAATTCCTTTAGTCCTGTAGTGATCAACTCTTTAAATGTGTCCACCATGGGATTCCCCAATATGATCTCCATCATTTGGTAATCTTAAGAAGTTAGCTCTTTTATGTCAACATGAGGAGGAATGGAAATATGGGCTACAAGGTCCTAATCTTTCTTCTTGATAATTAAGATAAGTTTTCTAGAATCACCCTTAAGTGGCTTAGGCTTCTTTATCTCTTTTATCAATTCCTTCATACTCTCCTCTTCTATTAGCTCTATATGCTTCTTCTATCAAAACATAACCTCCTTCTTGAGCCATGATTGTGTGGTCCCTATCAGTGACATGTATTTGGTTGAAGAAGTTGGTTCTAAAAAAAGCTCCATTCCCTTATTACTCCTCTCTAGAGTCTTCTCATGTTGAGGAAGATCTTTAGAAGGATTTTCGATACCTTATTGGGATAAGGATCTAACCTCTATATCTAGGGGGGTTTTTTGAGTTTCCTTTACTATTTTTTCCTCTTTAGATACTTCATCAACATAAAGCTTTTGATATTCTCCTTCCTTATTCTTGTGACTTTTTTCTTCTAGTTGGACTATCAGAGGAGGTGGAGCTACTGATCCTTTATTCAGTATATTGATCATATCCTCTAGTGGTGGTGGTGGAATGCCAAGAGGTCATTGAGGTAGAGGAGGCAATTGATTACAATCCTCTCCCAATGGCTCATTCATAGGAGTATCTCTTATCTTCTCACCTACAATCTAAGTTGCTATAGGCATAACGTTAAAATTTGATAGGTCAAATATATCAACTCACTCACCCTATACCATAGCTATCAACTTCTATTGTTCATCTTTTGAAGTTTCTACCTAGATGGGCTATCTATGAGTAGATGGAGATATTTAAGTAGAGCTTCCCCTTTTCTCCTTATCTATTTCCTTAGTTGATAAAGTTCTCTAATTTTAATGGAAATATTTGAATTATTCCTCTTCTTCCTCATCCTTTACTTTAGGAATGGTTTCCAAACCTGCAAAGAGGGAGTACTCTTCTTCTTCAATCTCCTCCTTCTGGCACTTGCCACCATTTTTTTCTATTCTATCTCTCTTAGGTATGGATGGGGAAGATTATTTCTCTAATATTCTTGGTGGTAGGACCCCTTTCTCTTCTATCACTTCCACCTCTTGTTGCTTTGGTTATTGCTATGTTGGCTTTGGCTCTAGCTGGGCTTCTACAACTTGGGCATTTACCACTTGCTTCCTTTCCCTAGGGGTTACCCTTTTTCTCTTTTATTTTACCTTATCATCCTTGAAATACTCAACCTCCATCTCATATTGATGTATGATTTCTAGTCTCACTTGTGATTTAGCAAGCTAGGTTGGTATAGTGACCTTGGCACCTTTTCCTTTCTAAGGCTTAGTAGTAGCTTGTAAAGGTATGGCTTGGGGAATTGGATCCATCTAAAATGGTTTCCAAATCCATTCCCTTGTAAGCTATACTACATGCCTACCCTAATGATCTATGTCATCATTCTCCTCATGCCCTATTTTTGCATTCATAATGGGTCTATCATAAATTTTATCCCTATTATATAAAGGATCAATTACCTCTAGGACATCCCTTTCTATGGATTTTAGGGGGATCTTTAGCTTTGGAATATTTTCTACTAGATATAGGATCATCCTAAAATAGTCCCTAATGCAAACATCATATTAATCTATTGCATTCATCCAATAATCTTCAAGGGCTTCTTCATGCACAAATTGCTTCCCTAATACATGTCGAACCATCCCAATACTATCAAAATATGGGCAAGGAGTTTGATAGTCTTCCAAGGGATATTGATCCCACTCTGATTCAAAGGTAGCATTTTATTTATTTTCTTTACCTTGAATACTTCAGTGGTGATTTTCCAAACCAAGGTCTTCTTGTGTCATTTCCTTAGTTTTTCATATGCAAAAGTGAGTTGGTGAGTTATCAACAAAACTATAAGTCTATGAGAAGGATACCTTGGGAGATTATTTGAGCACAAAATAGTATCAGCTACTTGGAGATAGGTAAATATCTTAAACTAAATGTAGTAGGCCCTTACTTTAGTTATTCTTGTCACTTCCTCTACTGGCATTTGTTTGGCATAGTCTCCCTTAATAAACTTGATGATAGAAAAAATGAATCCATCATTGACTACCCTAAATTCCATGCTTTGCAATAGGAGATTCTTCTTTACTAGTTATGGCTATACCACATAGGGCCAAGATTTTGAATCTTACATTCTTCCCTTCTTGTATAGCCCTAAGTAGATTGTAGTTGTGGGTGCTAGCAAGTAGACAATATATGATGTCATATAGAAGTGTGGGTCTATCTTGATCGAGACTAATTTCTCATCCAAGTTATCACTTAGGATGATGGCCCAATCAATAGTCATCTTTATGGTCCTGATGGTCTCAATTAAGTGAACCATCCATGTTTATAGGTGATCCACTACAAGGAGGTTGATTGTTCTATTGAGGAGAACAATTAAATACCCAATGTCATCTTTCATGTACCCTCGGGTCATGTCCAACTTGCCTACTCTTTAGCCCAAAGGTGTCCTATCGATCAATAATGTAGACTATACCAATTCTTTATCCTCTCTCTTATTTTCATTATACCACCAGTCTACTCCATTATATGATATTTAAAGGTACTAGTCTACCCTTGGAAGGTGGAAAACGTTTTCAATGTTTCTTGGTTGAAGGTTGAGGACTATCTATCCTATGATACTCTTGATGGCCTTCTCCTCTTGCACATAGTGTTTAGCCAATGTCATGATATTTTTTAAGGATTGAACTAATGTAGGATGTAATGCAGCATTCACCAACCCACTCAAGATTAATGTTGATATCATTAATGACCTTTTCTTTTGTTTGTTGTAGATTGTTAAGAAAGTGTTCCAATTAATATGGTCAATTTTGGTATCCTAGAGCTCTTCATATCCATCTTGGTCTAGACTTTTTGGGAGCTCCTTAGTATTTGAATGCTACAAGTTTATGTGTCATTTTATCTTCCATGAAGGATGATGATGCCATTATATCTGTACAAAAGAGAAAGATATCAGTCCACTAATGTGAGAAGATAAAATTAAGACTCAATTAAGACCTAGAATAGTGTAAAAATGAGTGAGAATGGTTAGAATTAATAGTTATGTGAAAAAATCCCCCAATTGCTTGGTTTCGCACTAATGCACCTAGTGCACATGCACATGTGTGTAGGGTGTACTAGTGTTCATATTTTTTTCTTTGGAATGTTAAAGTGAACAATTGCATAGGTATGCAAGATGTGCTATTGTGCATATTTTTTCTTTTGGAATGGAAAAGTGCACAATTGTACACATTGTGCACCTACATAGGCGACACATTTGTACAATTATTTGCATGTGCATCAACACTCTATGTAGTTGAAAGTGGGATAATTTTTCCTCCATTCTATTTGTTCTTACATATTGAAAAGGTGTGCACCTATAGAGGGTGTGCACATGCACATGTGTGTACCTCCAAGAGGTTGGTGTATTTACCTTTGAGGTGTTGGAGTGGTCTTTGCAAAGTGGAATAGTGTAGTAGGGATGGGTGTGGAGGTGTAGTAATGAGGAGGCTTGAAGGAAAAGAGAGAGGAAGGAGTTCATGGTCTATTTATACACCTTGGTGTAAGTGCACACCCCTTGAGGGTGCACACCTCTGAATTATGTGCAACTACTTACATCTAAAGGGTGCTTAAGTTTTCTTTTACACACTTATGAGTCTAACTAATTTTGCAGTCTTCTAACCTACTCAAAAGTTCCTAATAGAGGATTGATTTTATAACTAAACCCAAGGGAGGATCCTAAATGACTGAGGCTTCAGACTAGATGCCTCATGGAGAATTTTGAAACTAGGGGTTCCCATTTTGTGATTCAAAATGGGGTTTGCATTGTTGGACCACAATAAATATTCCAAATGGAAAGGGAAGAAATGACAAAGGCATTTCTTCATTAGGAAGTATTCCTCTAACATGTGTCAAGTGTCAACTAGATGTCAAATATTTTATGCAACTTTCAAGTCTTTTGGAAGTCAAAACTTTAGAATCTCAAAATTTTCAGGCTTAGTGTATGTTTAGTGTTTCAATTTCCTTTGAAGTCTCAACATGTAGTCTATCATGAGTATCTAGAAACTTGGAGAGAATATTTTTCTCTACTGGTCCATTCCTTGGGAATCCTCATAAACTTGTTTTTTCACACTATTTGACCAAATGAAAGAGTATTTTCTAAGGGATCTTGGCAAGTTATCAATTCTTTTTCTTTGAGACTTTGGCAATCTTCTTTAACTTTATTCATGGAGCTTGTATGTTTCTATTTGATTCTTGCTTGAAGATTTTTCATTCATTTATATAGAATAGGATAGCCATTTTGGAGTGCATATCCCCATATATTTGATTACCTCTTTCAATTATCTGGAATCTTTAGATGTAACACCTTTTGTGATTCTTTTTCTTTCTTTTCTACCCTGACTACATTTAGACTGTATGGTCAAGGAATTAGTGTTCCTTTCTAGATATGTACTTCACTTGATAACTCGTGTTCCTCTTTTAATGAACTTTTAGGAAACTTTCACACCAAATAGTGATCTTAGTTGTTCTCTTAAGAAGCCCTTTGCCTAAACTGGCAAGTTTGAATTATCCCTTGCTACCATCAACCTAGATTCAAAAATCACCAAGATAATCAATTCTCAAATTTCTAAAGTTTTGTGAGCTATTACTCTTCGATACTGATTTTAAGGCTATATGTCCTCTACAACTACAAGAAACACCTATTTTTTTAGTTCATACAAGAAAGAAAATCATCTAAATTCTTTAATAAAGAAATACCTCTTCCCTAAAGTTGAAACTAAATGGGATGATCTATGTTGTGCATCAAGAAAGAATCTTTATTACACCTAACCCCCAAATTGACAAGAAAAGAAAGACACAACTTTAAAAGAAAACACACAACTAAAAGTAAGTACACTTGTAGAAAATAAACAAACTTATGGAAGGTTTTTTTTTTTTGAAATTTTTTTCATGTTAGGATTTGAAATAATGTTTTAGAAACTAGGCATTGATAAGTAGCGGAACCAGTTCACCTTGTAAAGAACTTAGCATAAAAGTAATTTCTCCTAGAATATCTACAATTTGATAAGGACCAATCCACAAGCATTGAAACTTGGTGTAGTTTCTTGGTTTTTCTTTTGCATTGTCCCATAGAAGAACAAGGTCTAAGATTTTGAAAGATTTGATCATGGCTCACTTATTGAACCAAAAATTCATGACAACCTAATGTTTTGACATGTTCTTTAAAGATGTTGTCCTTTTCTCATCCAATTCCAAGAGATTCATCAATCTCATATGGACTTTATCAACATCTTCAACATACCCTTACATAAATTTCAACACTAGAATCTTGAGGTTGAGTGGGAATACTATTTCTTATCCATAGATGTGTAGATAAGGGGATGTTTCAAAAGAATTATTAATCTTGACTCTGTCTATCCATAATGCATACTTCAATTGAGTATGCCAATCTTTTGGATTCTCCATGAGCAAGCATTTTATGACCATAATCAAGTTATCATTAGTGGACTCAACCACACAATTACCTTCAAGATAGTAATTGGATGAAAACTTGATTATAACTTGATTGTCTAATGCCCATAAATTAAGGAAAATTGACACAAAAAATGACCCATTATCACACACTACGAAGAATGGAATTCCAAACCTAGCAAAAATGTTCTCTTCCAAGAAATCAATAACCACTTTTTTTGTACAATTTTTAAAATTTTCAACTTCACTCCAATGTGTGCAATAATATAAATCTATAAGTAATAACATATGTTGTATTGATGATGGTGGGTTTACTGGCCCAATAAAGTCCAGCCCCCACTTCGCAAAGGGCATACCTCAAAAACTGGTTGTAGTAGCATAGTTGGGTGTCTCTCCCTATTTGCACTTGTTTAACAAGTATGGCAAGAGTGTACATGTTCAAATGTGTCCTTGAAAATTCTAGGCCAAAAATAATGTGATCTAAAAATCTGATGGATTGTAGCCCTTGTTGATCCATACCCAGTGCCATACTTGTCGTGATACTATTCCAATATTTCTTTTGCTTCTTTGTATCCCAAAAATTTCAAATAAATACGTTTATAGTTCTTCTTGTAAAGTTTCTTGTCTTGAAGCATATAGGATTCACATTTCATCTTGAGTCCTCTACGGTGGGAACTATTCATGCAGTGAGGATATTGATTCTACAAAAGGTAATACACAATATCTTGATACCAAACATCTGTGATTATTCTTTTTTCAATGTCCACTTGAGACACTATGATATGTTCTTAATTGTTAGTCCTAATCTCATCGTCAGCTCTAATCTCATTATCACTATCATCTTGGTCATCCCTTTTCCTCTCACTACATTCATTGGTTTAATTTCCAAATCAAACTCTTGTAATATGGCCATCCATTTTCCTCTTCTTTCACCTAATTCATTATGCATCAATAATAATTTGAGTGTAGGATCTAGCACAATAGCATATACCTTATTTCTATGTATGTAATGGTGAAATTTATTGACTACCTTATGTAATGGTGAAATTTATTGACTACCTTTTATTAGGGAAAATGTTTATTTTTTCAAGATTTGATAGTTCAATTTGCCATTCTTGAACAAACAACTCATGAATGTAATAGTCTCTCATCTTCTTTATCATTCTTTTGTGTGAGGATTCCTACACATGAATGTTCTGATGCAAAAGAATACATTTTGAAAGGCAAGTAATAATCTGGACTTACCAGTATTGGAACTATAGAGAAAGCTACTTTGATATCTTCAAAATATTCATTAATTTCAAGAACCCATTCAATTTTTTCTCCCTTCTTTAGCAAGTCATCAAGGGGGTGAACAGAAAACCCACTAATGAACTTGTGTATAAAATTAATCTTCCCAAAGAAATATTTAAGTTCTTTGTGACTATGAGGAGGTGACAACTTCGTAATCACTTTTATCCTTTCAAAATAAATGGATATCCCAAATTTGGAAATAATGTGCCCCAAAAGTTTTCTTTGGTAACCTGGAATGAAAATTTCTTAGGGTTAAGAGATATGTCATATATCCAACATTATTAAAAACTAGTCTCAAATCAGCAATATGAGTAGTCTAATCCTTTGAAAATATAGTTAAGTTATCCATATAGAAAAATATACATTTATTTATCAGCCCCTTGAATGTTTCATCCATTGTTCTTTGAAATGTAGTTCCTACATTGACTAATCCAAAGGGCATTCTTCTCTATGCAAAGGTTCCCCATTTTGTTTTGAATGTAGTCTTTATCCTATCTTTCACATCTACCATCACCTAGTTATATCTTGAATATATATCTAGAAAAGACATAATTTTAGATCTATTCAAAATATACAATACTTCATCAAGTAAAGGTAAAGGGTAGTTATCCTTTTGGGATGCCTAGTTCAAGTTGTGAAAATCTATGCAAAGGAAAATTTCTCTAGTCTTTTTACTTACTGACACCAAGTTAGTAACCCATGTAGAATGTTGGATTGGAAAAAAAATCTTAGCATCAAGCACTTTTTGGACCTCTTTCATTATTAATGGTTCAATAATGGGGTTCACCAGTCTCTTCATTTGACAAAAAGGCTTAGCATCACGCTTTAGCAAAAAATTATGAGTGATGATGTCAGGATCATATGTCCTAAGTTCTTCTTTATTCCATGCAATTACATATTTGTATTCTATAAGTAACTACAACATAATTTCTCATTCTTGAGGATTACATGCATTTCCAATTCTCACCAACTTAGGGTCGTCTTCTATGCCTAGATTATATGAATCACATTCTTCAATCCTATTTTCTTTAACAATTCTTTTACTATGTGTTGATTCATCTTAGTCAAAGATACATTCCAACTCTACCATCCCCTTAGGAATAATATTGGTTTTCAAATTTATGGTCCCATCTTCATCTTCTAGTTCATCATCCTCAAGTTTTTCATTGAGTGTATTATCAATCTCTTGTCCTTTGAACAAACCATTGCACATAATGAACTCCAAAATATGTTGATCATCTTGGAAGATTTGGAAGTTAGTAATGTTGTCTAGGATATATAGGGTAGCCACCAATTCAATAGATAACCTTTTGAGTTTTTTTCTTTCAATAGGTTATAATGCACTGGCTAAAATTGTAAGGGCATCAGCTACCATATTTCTCCTTTTGGAAATAGACCTTATGTTCAAGGCCTAAAAATCTTCCATCAAGTTTCAAACTCTTTTTTGGTAATAAAGTAGTCTTCTATCATTAAAAGAGTAGATCTATTTAACCTATCTAATTACTAATTGAGAATCACCTTCAACTATGAGAGATTTGATGCCCTTCTCTAGTACAAAGAGAAGTCTATGAATCAAGGTTGCATATTCTACAACATTGTTAGTACACCTAAATTGTAAATGATATGCAGCATAAAAGGACTTACATTTGGGATTAATTAGTTCAATGCCTATGCTAACTCCTAATTTGCATTTAGATCTATCAAGCTTGAGTGTCCATATCAGTTGTTCTTTTGGCTTCCTTAACTTATGCTTATTTGTTCAAAGCTTTTCTTTCACTTGACCTTTAAAAGATTATTTCTTTAGGATCCATTACATTCTCTCGTGTGGTGGACTCAGTGAGATAAGATTATTTACCTTTGATATGGGGATTTTCTATTTTTTTTGTTCATCTTTAATTTCCCCAATCAACTCTATGATTTTATTAATTTTTAGTTTAGGTTGAACAACTACCTAGGTCCAACCTTGACCTTTTACAAAGAATCTTCTCCTTAGGAATTTAATCATCCCTGGTGGAGGGGAAGATAAAGATCCACCATATTAAGATTTGTCACTATATGATACATTTAGATCTTCTTTTTCCTCTTCATCATTGTCCATGACTTTAGATGTGCATGTGGGACTCGAATTTCCTTTAGGTACCTCACTTAGAGCTTGATCATTTTTCAAGTACATTATCCTAGTTAATACTTGAGCAATCTCTTCTTGGAAATGTGAGCACCCAAATTATGAATGATTTACTTTGTGAAACTTGCAAAATATTGGAAGGAGAAAATTTTTTGGGTCAAATTTTTCTCCTAAGCATTGCAAATTTGCAACCATGTTATATATGAATTGAATTGCAATCTCTTGTTTTGGGATAAGGTTCAATGACTCTCTACTTGGATCATCTTTTCTTCCAACTAAAGTTATATCCAAAGCAATTACTTTGTATGAACCTAAGTTTGATTGAATAAGTTCTACTTCATTTGATGCATTGTGTAATCACCAAAAAATGGTCATCTAGACTATGAGATCCCTTTCTAGCATTTTTGCATAATTTATCTCATGCTTATCCTTGATCAAATCTCCAAAAAATCATCAATGTTATTCTATCCTATATTTTGACCACTTTATCCAAAGTTCATATTTAATTAAAATAACCTATCCCCCTTTTCATGATTGCACAATTTTCTGTGAGAGGAATCTTGTATTTTTAAAATAACTTTAATTCTTCTCTACACATTTCAAACCCTCTCAAAATCAACCATTAATTGTGATTGGTTGAGATGCTTGTGCACATGGATCACTCAAGATGAATTCTCCTCCCTTGATTATGCCTCTTTTTCCTCTTATAATCAAATAATGAACTTAGGATAGTATAGTCAAACTATAGGTTATAATCAAATTAATTGATTTTTAGCAATTTGGCATACGCAAGTGATTAATTAATTTAGCCAAAATATTGAGAAGGGGGCTAATAGTGTTGGAGGCATGAATGTTAATGATATTCCTATGGGGGATTATTGTAGAAACATGAATAGATTATTATCATGATGATATGTGACATTCATAATTGTGTTTTTTATTGATGTCAACATAGTAGTTTTCTATGGTATCTGACAAAAGAACAATAGTAAACATCAAGTTGGTATGGTCAGATCTTTGAGTACTTTCAATAGAAAGGTTAAAGAGAGATTATACTATATTTTTAGTATATGTAGCTAACCTCAAAAGAACAAGATATTAAGTCTAGAAGAAGTTATGAAAGTTTTGGTGAAGACTGTTCTAAGATAGAGTTTATAGAGGCATGTTCTGGTAAACTTGTTATATCTCTTACTAGATTTGTTATTCTGAGAAGACAAATTTAAAGATGTGAAGAAGACATATTGATGATGATGTGGCTAAGATCACTCATCATAACGTTACATGTACATAAAGTTATTCAACTTGCAAGGTGAAAGATTAATGTTATTACTAAGTGTAATGTGTTCTGAATGTGGTCTAATAATAATTAATTGATAAGGTGGAAGAGCCAACTCAGGGAATTGTTTTATGAATTTGGTATCAAGGAAGGATATTTTCCTTTATCATGGATGGATGAAAAGAGATTGATTGTAAGTATCAAAAAGAGCAGAATGCAAAGATAAGAAGAGTAGAGAAAAAGTGAAGGAAAATTAATTTCCAAGGTTTTATTTTGTGATCTAACATTTGATACTTGGATCCAAGATTCATGACCTAGTCTACAAGGTCTAACAATAATTGTTCTAGTTAACAAGATACTGGAAAGAAGTTAAAGTATAGTATATACATTTATGCTACATGGAATAGTTAAGAGATTAGTTGGATAGTGAGTTTAGTGGTCTTGCCCTAGAAGCTATTTGGATAGTGGGTCCTTCTATCTTCTACAACTCTTATCAAGGTTGGCACAACTCCTAATAGGGTTGGAATCTTCTAACAAGGATTCAAAGTCTCCTAATAGGGACTCATATGTACTAAATGTTGTAATAGACTCCTAATAGGGTCCATCCTCTAGCAAGGAATATTTATATTGGTACATTATCTTGTGGGTATCATTCCCATTGGGGTTCCCCCTCTAATCAAGGGTTTTCCTAGTTAACATATCTGGTGTAACTATCTATGTGCATCTTGTTATGTTTTTTGTTTACTTTGGTTGAATGGGTGAGATCATTTAAGGTTGATAAATGTTTTAATTATTGGATAACTGATTCACCCCCCACCCCCTCTCAATTATCTTGGTGGACTATTGTTTCTAACAATTGTTATCAAAGAATCAAGTTTGAAGATAAAGTTTAACAACTTTGGGAGATCTATGGCAAACATATTTAGGAAAGATAGTATAAAGTTCAATGGAACAAATTATGATAGCTAGAAGGAAAAAATAAAGACAATTCTATTTTGTATGGCTCCAAAATATTGGATCTTGAAAAAATCAAAAAACATAATCATTGCTGAGAGTGATTTGGAAACTTGTACCAAGGAAGAGAGAGATATTTTCCTATGTGACATGATAGCTAGAGAAGCACTATTGTCTGCACTTCTTGAAATTGAATATAGCCAAGTAAAATCACTTGATACTTCTCATTTGATTTGGAAAGCTTTGGAAAATAGTTTTGAAGGTGATGAACATTCTAAGAAGTTGAGGCTACAAAGTTAGATTTTTGCATTTCAAGAAGCTAAAATGATGGAAGATGAATCTATAAGAACATATGTAGGTAGAATATCATAAATTACTATAGGTATTAGATCTCAAGGAGGAACCAAAGAAGATGATGAGGTTATATGGAAGATATGAAGAGCTTAACACCACCATTTACGTCAATAGTTCAAATGATACAATTGTTGATATCTTGTACCAAAATTTCATAAAGGAGACATTGCTTTGGAGACTTGAAGTAGTTGAAAATGATCTTAGACAATCTAGAGACTTAACCAAAATAGAAACAACTTCCAGTGCCTTGAATATTTGACCTAGTTTATCAAGGAGCACAAGTGCTAGAGGAGACTTTGTTAGTAGTAGTAGATTTAATGAGTATAGAAAGATTGAAGAAGGAGTAGCCCTTCTAGTAAAAAGAGAAAAGGATGGTAAGAAAAGCTTTAAATATTTGACTTGCAATAAATTTGGTCATAATGCATCTAAGTTTCCTAAAAGAGAGAAAAATTATAAAGGAAATTATAAACCTAGAATAGATAGAGAGTGTTTGTATGCAAATGAAGAAGATGATTCTGATGAACAACCAATAAGCACTAGTGATCATGAAATAGGATTTATAGCAATTAAAGAAGAAATTCCAGAGAAAATATCTTTGGTATCACAGGTTGAAAAGAAATTTGATTAGATAATTGATAATGGTTGTTCACATCATATGATGGGTGATATGAACAAATTTTTTGACTTCAAAAGTCATGATGGAGGCATTGTTAGAGTTGGAAATAATGTAGCATGCCATGTTAAAGGTATTGGATCTATAACTCTTGATGGTAAAACTAACAATAAGGATGTATTTTTTGCCTATGGTTTGAAGCACTATCTTCTGAGTGTTGGACAACTAGTGGATAAAGGTTATCAGTTGAAGTTCATAGAGAAGATATGCATGATCAAAGAAAAAGATGGAGAGTAATTGGAATAGGAACCAGATCTAGAGGTAATGTATTTTAGTTAAATCCCTACTAAAATGACATGTTTGTTTACAAAGGTAGATGATAGTTAGCTATGGCATAAGAGATTTTTTCATATAAACTTTGACAGTATTTTGAAGACTAGTAGTATGTTCATAGTTAGAGATTTTCCTAAGATTATAAAGCCTAATAACACAATTTTCAAGGAGTGTGGTTTGGCAAAGCATAACAGAACTTCTTTTCCCAACAAGAAGTTTACTACCACAAAAAAATTGGAGATTGTACATATAGATCTTATTGGTCCTAGAAAAACTAAAGGATTCTATGGTGAAAGTTACTTTATGATTTTAGTTGATGACTCTTCTAGAATGATGTGGGTTGCATTTCTTAAAGAAAAAATTGAGGCATTTGACAAGTTCAAGATATTCAAGAATAGAGTTGAGAATCAATTGAAGATTAAATTTTTAAGATTAGATAGAGGAGGAGAGTTTACTTTAAATGAGTTTAATATCTTTTGTGAAGCTAATGGAATCAAAAGATAGTTATCAACTCTGAGAACCCCTGAACAGAATGGCATTGCAAAGAGAAGAAATAGGTTAGTAACAGAAGTTGAAAGAGATATACTAATTGAGAATGATGTATCCAAGATGTTTTGGAGAGAAGATGTGAATATAGTATTCTACAATATGAATAGAGTGCAAGTCAGGAAAGAAAAAAAAAGACCCCTTATGAACTGTGCTTTGGTCACTCACCTACAATTAAGTATTTTAGAATTTTTGGCTATAAGTGTTATATCAAAAGAGATGATGATATTGATGAATTTGATGCTAGAAGTGATGAAGGTTTATTTCTTGGTTAGTCATTGAAAAGCAAGGCTTATAGATGTTATAATCTAAGAACTAAGACTATTATAAAAAGTGAAAATGTAAGAGCTAATGAGAAATGTAGGATATAAGAAAGAGTAGTTGATTACAATTTAGATGATGATGGTTTTACTAAACCAAGGAATCATGAAGTATTCTTTGAGACTAACAATGATTTTTAGAATGAAGGAGAGCTAAGGTAGGAATGAATCTTGGAAACTTCAATAGAGTTAAGAGTTGAGATAAAAACTCCTACTTTAGGTAGGAATATAAAAAAGAATCATCCACCCAAATAGATCATTGGATGCAGAATCAATAGAGAACTATGTTTGATATCTCAAGTTTAACCTAAGAATGCAGATGAATCATGTAAAGATGAGTATTGGAAGTAATCTATAAAAGAGGAATTGGATTAGATAGTAAAGAATGAGACATGGGAATTGGTCCCCAGACTAGTAGAGAAGAATGCAATAGGAACTAAATGGGTATTCAGGAACAAGATGAATGAACAAGGAGAAGTTGTAAGGAACAAGGCAAGATTGGTATGTAAAGGTTGCTCATAGTAAGAAGGAATATATACTATGATGAAATCTATGCTCCTATGGCAAGAAGAGAAGTAGTAAGGTTATTCTTAGCATATGAAGCATATAAGAAATTCAAAGTATATCAAATAGATGTCAAGTTAGCATTTCTGAATGGAGAACTTGAAGAAGAGGTATACATAAAACAACCTAAAGGTTTTCCTTTAAGAGATGGAAAGGACATAGTATGTAGATTGAAGAAAGCATTGTATGGCTTGAAGTAAGCACCCAAAACTTGGTATGAAAGGTTGTACAAGCATTTGACAAAGCTTGGATATAGAAAAGGTATGAAAAATAGTAATTTATACTGGAAATAAATTGATGATGGATTAATGGTTTTGGTAATATTTGTTGATGATATCATATTTGGAGGAAATGATGATGAAAGTGACAATTTTGTAGAAGAAATGAAGAAGGAATTTGAAATGAGCATGATAGGAGAAATTAAATATTTTATAGGATTACAAATCATGTAGGGCAAAGAAGGAATCTTTATTTCCTAGATTAAGTATTTGAAATATTTATTGAAAAGGTTTGGTTTAGAAACATGTAAACTCATTAGAACACCTATGGTAATTTAACACAAGTTATCTACAAAGGATAAGACACCTACTATTGATTAGAAGAAGTAAAGATCTATGATCAAAGGATTCCAATATTTGATTCACACAAGGCTGGATAAAGATTTTGACTTAATTTGAGAGAAGCACGTTATGTAGTAGTCAAAAGGATATTCAGATACCTAAAAGGAACACCTAAGTTTAGATTGTGGTATGATAGACCTAATTATTTTACTCTATATGCTTATACTAATGCTAATTAGGTAGGCAGTATTGATGATAGAAAGAGCACCAATTGTGGAGCCTTCTTTCTTGGAGGAAGATTAGTTTCTTGGCTAAGCAAGAAGAAAGACTATATCTCACAAAGTATAGCATAAGCAAAATATGTTGTAGCAGAAAATAGTTGTAATGAAGTTGTTTGGATGAATTAGATGCTGAAGGATATATGGATAGAATTTAGTGAACCTATTTTCATGCATTGTGACAACACAAGGGCAATAAATATGTCTAAGAATTCAGTGTTACATTCTAAGACTGAGCATATTTCTATTAAGTATCACATGTTGAGAGAGAAATTTGAAAAGAAACTATATTAGAGTATATAAACACCAAAGAGAAGATTGTAGATATCTTCACTAAGCCTCTTCCAAAAGAGACTTTTGAGTATTTGCAAGGAATGCTAGGGGTTATGCCCCTTCCTGCATCAGAATAGATTATGTAAGAGTGCATTAGTCCAATGTAATAGAGCTCTATTTTTTGTCTTGACTAAATGCTAATGCTTCCTATATGGGGAAGTATGTATGATGGATAGAGTCATCTAGGACTCTTGTTGGATTTTTTTTTTGAACAGAGTCTTTGGACACTTGAGCTAGTCAGAAATAGTTGTTGCAGTGTTCAATGGTTGCTAACCTTTGATATTGATGTTAATGGGGAAGAAGTATGGCATGAAAAAAAAAATAGCATGAAATAAAAGTACAACATGGAAAAATAGTTTGATTGAGGTATATCAATAAGGGAGAACGATTGATGAAGAGGATTTGAAAAGAAAGGTTAATATTTTGTAGTTTGTATTCTTGGAACTAGATGTTTTTCATCTATGTTGCTATCAATGCCAAAAGGGAAGATTTTTGGAAGCATGAATTTTGATGATATTCCTATGGAGGAGTATTGTAGAAATATGATTAGATCATTATCATGATGATATGTTACATTCATGACTATGTTTGTCATTGATGTCAACATAGTAGTTTTCTGTGGTATTTGACAGAAGAACAATAGTAAAGATCAAATTGGTACATTCAGATCGTTGAGTACTTTTAGTAACAAGATTAAAGGTGGATTATATTATGTGACTAGTATATGTAGCTAACCTCATAAGCACAAGATATTAAATCTAGAAGAAGTTATGCAAGTTTTGGTGAAGACTATTTTGAGATAGAGTTTACAAAGGCATGTTCTAATAAACTTGTTATATCTCTTAGTAGATTTTTTATTTTGAAAAGCCAAAGTTCAAGATGTGAAGAAGACATTGTTAATCTCATATTGGTTTTGATAATTGAGTGTCTATACACTTAAGTCATTTATTTAGTTCATGTCAAACTAGTAACATATGTCAAGCACAATATGTAAGTTAGAGCATGTTGATTAAACAATGAGTGTCAAGTCACTCATGTGCCAAGTAATTCAAGTGCTAAGAAGATAGTATGTGCTAAGTGATTCAAGTGTTGAGCAAGTAGTGCATGTTGAGTGACAATATTGAACTCATAGTTAGTGTCGAACACTAGGGACTTCAGATGTTGACTAACACAGTTTTGACATAGTTGTTTGTATTGGCAAAAACTACTATGTAAACCATTCTTGAGCCAACTTAAGGATCAATTTATGATCTTTTTTAGATAAGGATGAATCTTAAGTGTGAATCCCTATGTATTACATGAATCCAATCAAAAAAAGGGAAGTTTTAAGTAGCAATATGGGTGAATCATAGCCATTAATTCATACCTAATCCTAAGTCACTTAGGTCTTCTTAAGGAGAACAAGCCCTAAATGTTCTAAGGAGAAGTAGAGATATAGAGAGAGAAGAGTAGAGGAGAGTTTTGCATGTACAAATAGGACATCCATAGTGACCAATGTATTATGTTTTGAGCTACATTACAGAATTAGTTAAAGGAGAATAGAGGAAGGAAACAATGGATAATAGAGAGACATTTGATCAGAAAGGATCAAGTACACATCAATATAGAGGTGATTTGACATCAAGAAATAGAGTGCCAATTATAAGATCATTTCTAAGATATTCTAATAGGTGAATTAGTTGCATCTCTTAATAGAGTAGTCCTAATAGGCTTATTGAAATCCTCTAACAAGGTGCTTAATTAATTGTTGAAGTCCTCTAATCAGGTACACTTCTAACAAGGTGTTGAAATCCTTTAACAAGGTAAGACCTAACAGTGTTCATAAGCTTTTAATAGGGATACCTTTCATAGGGTAGATCAAGTTTCATGATCAAACATCGTAACCTTCATTAGATACACTTTATTACTATAGTAGTGTAATGACCCTTACTATAAAGGCCACTAAAACCCTCAAACTGGACTTAGGAATTTTCTCAAATAGTTGACATGTAACCGAATAAGGCTACAATATTACTAATTGTTGTACAACAAAACCTCAATATATGATGCCAATAATGTATGAACAACAATTCCAGATTATAACACTACCAATCTAAGAGATAGATGACAATATGAAACTCAAATATGAAGTCCAATGCAATTCTGATTTTATGACAGCAAATAGAACTGATTACAATGAGAGATTGTCACAACTATGCACTTCTATCACATCAAGCTCTTGACAATGCAATGTTATGACATGAACAATAACCTAGTTCAGATTTGGAATGCAAATGATGAAACTTTTACAACAGTTATTAATGACTGGAAATAACTATTTATGCAATGATAGTGTTGACTGTTCTAATCCAGAACATGCAATATTTTGGCAATCAAAACTTCAGTTTGTGCCCCTGGAATAGCTCCAATTTTGTTGGATATGAATGTTGAATTAATGCCACATGAAGACCTCACAATCTGCCCCAAACCAACTCACAAAATTGCTGTCGCTGCCTAACTGACAGGGCCGTACAGGTACGGCCTGGTACGGCTGCTAGATAAAAATATTGCAGCATTTTTTTGTCACTCTAAAAGCAATAAATCTAGGTGCCTAGGGTTGCTGAATAACCCCCTAAAATATGAAATTCATTCGTCAAGCCAATTAGGAGTTATGAGCAAAAATGTGGGTCCAAACCCTGGACTGGCAGTCTGAAAATAATGCACAACTGTGTCTACAAACCTTGTTAATCAATCCACAAATGCTAGGGCACAACTGAAACCCTTATTCCAACCAAAGTAAACCCTTATAATTGAATCTCAATGAAGTCCAAATGAGATGGCTGAATTACCAACTCCTCAAATGCAACAATTCAGGTGATATTTCACACCCTCAAAGTCGCCAATCCAAGGGAGTGATTCGTTCCCAAAGATCAAATAATTTGCAGACCCAAGAGACTACAAATTTGCTCCACAATGGAAGAAGTAGAAGAAATCTCAAATCCAAGCATGTCCAAAATGAGAGGCCCAACCCTCTATTTATTCACTTTTCTAAGAAGTTGCTAGAACTTCTAGAAACATCCTTTATAAAATCTCATTATAATGCACTTTTTCTAGAACTTCTAGAAACATCCTTTATAAAATATCATTACAATGCACTTTTTATAATAAAGTAATTTTATAAAATAAAAAGTGCAACTCAACTTAAAATTATAACATGTAGGCCCCAATAACACATAATAATAAAATATAACCTCTTAACACTTCTTCAAGAGCAAGATATGACCATCTGATCCGCAGAATTGACTCTCTCTCCACACCATTTGCCTACGAGAGTCTAGAATAGGCAAAATCTATGATCAATGTCATGTCGAACTAAAGAGGGGACATTACAATCTGCCCCTCCTAAAATTGCTTGGCCTCAAGCAATCTCAACGTCGGGTGTTGCAAAATAGCTTCCCCCTCCCAAGTAGCATCCTCAACAGGTAGATCTTTCCACTTAACCAAGTATTCTCTGATCACTCTTCTGCAAAGCTACTTTTCTTTGCTCTCCAAGATGGATTCTGGCACTAAAATCAATTTTCCCTCATCATCTAAAGGAGGTAATACTGTGGAAGGTACCACATTCTAACCCAACGCCTTCTTGAGGCAGGACACATGAAACACATTGTGCACCCTGCTGTCTGTCAGAAGCTCCAACTCAGAAGCCACCTCACCAACTCACCTGATAACCCTGAATGGTCCGTAATAGCGTGGCTTGAGTTTCTCTGCACCACTCTTCTTAAGAGTAGATTGCCTGTATGGCTGAAACATGAGGTAAACCATATCATCCACCTCAAAACTATGCTCAGTCCTCTTCTGGTCGGCATACTGCTTCTGCTGGTTCTAAGCTCTCGCAATATTATCTTTGAGAGTAGCAACTATATCCTTACTCTTCTGTCATAATTCTCCTGCATTGGGTACCCGGCTATCGCCCAACAACAAATCCAAGAAACTAGGTGCTTCATAACTGTAAAGTGCCATGAAGGGTGTCATCTGTATAGTGATGTGATATGTAGTATTGTAACAATACTCGCAGAGATATATCCATTTGACCCAAGATCGCTGCTAAGCTGCCACATAATTCCTTAAATACCCTTCCACCCATTTGTTCACAATCTCTGTCTGACCATCGGTTTGTGGGTGATAGCTAGTGCTGGGTGTAAGCTCTGTGCCACATAACCGGAATACCTCCTACCAAAAATGACTCATGAAACGGCTATCCCTGTCACTCACAATGTTCTAACGCAATCCGTGCAATCTGAAAACCTCTCGAAAGAAAACCTCTGCCACCTGAGCTGCTGAGTGGGTAGTAGTGATAGGAAAGAAATGAGCATATTTTGTTAATCTATCTACCACCACATAAATACAATCCGGTCCTTGTACCTTGGGCAAACCTGTGATAAAGTCCATGGAGATGCACTCCCACTTCCTGTCAGGGATCGGAAGTGGCTATATGAACCCTGCCGGATAGGTGTGTTCTTGTTTGTTTTGCTGGAAAACAAGACACTCTCGAATGTACTGCAAAACATTAGCTTTCAGCCCCTTCCAAGTGAACCGCTCTCGAACTGACCTATAAGTCTTGAAGTACTCGGGATGGCCTGCTATCGGTGAGTCGTGAAATGCTCTCAAAATCAGTTTCTTAACCTTCGATCTTGGGACTAGGTAAATCCTGTTCTTTTAAATGATTAAATCATCTACAAGTGTGTATCTGGTATCAATCACTGTTCCCTCCACTATATCGGAGGCCCATGTATCCCTGGCATACTCTGCTATAATCAAGTGTCACCAATCCTCTGATATCTGAACCATAAGAGTGAGGTGTGGCCTTCGAGAAAGAGCATTTGCAACAACATTCTGAGTTCCCTTGACATATGAGATGTCAAAATCATATGCCTGCAACTTACTTACCCACTTTTTCTAGCGATCATTCAGGTCCCGCTGTCCCAAGAAATGCCTCAAACTGTTATGATCAGTTTTAATACAAAACTTGCTACCCACAAGATATTGTCTGAATTTGGCCAAAGCATGCATGATGGCCAACATCTCCTTATCATATATACTGAATGAATGCTCGGGGCCTCTGAGCTTCCTGCTCTCATAAGCTATGGGGTGCTTATTTTGCATACGTACAACACCTACTCCCTCTCCAGATGCATCACATTGAAGCTCAAATGGCTTCGTGAAATCAGGTAATGCTAGAACTGGGCACGTAGTCATTATCTCCTTCAATCTCATAAAACAGTCATGTGCCTTCTGAGTCCACACAAATTCCCCTTTTTTCAGTAGATCTGTCATGGGAGCTACATGTCGTGAGGAGCCACTGACAAACCTGCGATAGAAACCACATAAACCAAGGAACCCCCTCAACTGTGTAAGGTTCTCTGGTGGAGGCCAATCAACAATAGCGTGAATCTTTTCAGGATCCATCCGCACTCCATCTGCACTAATAATGTGTCCCAAATATAATAGCTCAGTCATCCCTAAGTCACATTTGGACTCTTTTGCATACAAGGACTCCTTCTGTAAAATGCTCAACACTATCTCCAAGTGCTCTAGATGCTCCTGCCATGATTGGCTATAGATCAAAATGTCATCAAAAAACACCAGCACGAATTTCCTCAACTGATGGTGGAAAACTCTGTTCATAGTGGACTAGAAAGTGGCAGGTGCATTGGTCAGACCGAAAGGCATGACTACAAACTCAAAGTGCCCACAATGACATCTGAAAGCAGTTTTCTCAATATCCTGTTCACGGACTCTGATCCGGTGATATCCTATTCTCAAATCAATTTTCGTGAAATAACAAGCCCCATGCAATTCATCTATCAACTCATCAATGCGAGGAATGGGATACCTATTCTTAATGGTTTTCTTATTTAATTCCCTGTAATCAACACACATCTGAAGAGTTCCATCCTTCTTTTTTACCAAAACAACAGAAGATGCAAAAGGTGACTTACTTGGTCGGATGTGCCCCATAGCTAGCAACTCCTTGATGGTCCTTTCGATCTCATCCTTGAGTCACTTTGGGTGTCAATATGGTGTGATCATGATAGGCTTAGCACCTTCCTCCAGCTCAATAACATGCTCAATGCCTCTGTCCGGTGGCCTGCCTGGTGGAATCTCATTGAATACCTTTTCGTACTTAATCCTCAATTTTTGAATATCAGGATGATATTTTGTCTTATGTTGCTCCTCCTGTGTAGGTGTCAAAGTACAAACTACTGCCCACTCTATATCATTATGCCTAGTTAATCTCTCCAACTGCCTAAATGAGATAGTCCTGATGTCTCCATTACAGATAGCCTTAAGCACATGAGTCCTACCATTCACTTCGAATTGTATCTCCATATCCTCTAGTCTCAGGGTAACCACCTTCAATGAATGTAGCCACTGCATTCCAAGTACTATATCCATGTCACCCATGTTGACCACATGATAGTCCGCCTTAAACTCATATTTGTTCAGGCACAAAGGTAGGTCTCGTACCATCCTGTCACAACGAAGAGTGTATCCATCAGCTACCTTGACTCTTATTCCCACGAACTCCTCAGTAATGAGTCCACACTTCTCCATGAATCGTACATCAATGAAATTACGTGTGGCACCTGTGTCCAATAATGTAATAACCTTCTGCCCAGCCAAAACTCCCCGAAGTCTGAAAGATCCCTCTCTCTGGATACTAGACAGTCGTGCTTCTTGTAAATATAGCTCTGTTCCCTACTATTGCCCTGCACTGTCTATCTCCTGCTCTCCCTCTGCTTCATCAGGATCCTCATCATGATGTTCTAAACTATCTGAATCTAAACCTTCGTAATAAGCCCACATTGCTCGGTTGGTCTTCCCTTTTGGCCTCATAGGACAGTCATGGCCATACTCATATGGGCCTTTGCAATAGAAGCATAGCTTCTTCCTACGTAAGTCATTAAGTGTCTCCTTGTCCAACCTATTACTTTCCTCCTTAGGTAGCTGTGTCTCTCTATGAAAGGGTTTCCTATCCCTATCTTTTCCTGAAGGGAAACTCTTTGCCTGGAATTTATTTTTAGACGCTGAAGAGGAATCAATGTCACGAGCTTTCTTAATGGCTTCCTGCAAAGTGGGAGGGTTGAGAGCTTTAATCCACCCTCTCAACGGATCAACTAGCCCATCCATAAATAAAACCAATAGCCTCCGTTCAGATACATCTATTACTAACACTGCAAGTTTCTGAAACTCTGAAATGTATGTTTCCAATGATCCCCATTGTTTAAGCTGAGCTAACTCCTTGAAATGGAGTTCTGGATCCTTCTTATCAAAACGTTCAATCAGTCTCTCCGTAAACTCCACATATGTGGTAATGTGTGCATGACCCATAGTGATCATACCATGATGCCACCACTCGTGTGCTAACCCATCCAGGTGAATTGCTACATACTTAATAGCTTCTTCCTCAGACATAGGGTTCAATTGAAAGTATGTGTCAAGTTTTTGAACCCAATCTCTTTCTGTAGACTTCCTCGAGCCATCATAATATGGTAACTAAAGTTTCCCTACTTTCTTTCGTAACTCATAGCTCTGAGTCCTGTCATGTCCACGGGGCATATGCTTCATCCGCACATCCATATACTCTCTAAAGGTGATTGCAGCTATAAAATTTGGACCTCCTGCTTCCCAATCTCTCCTCAGCTAATCTTGTATGTCAGTGATCTAGGGTTCTGGTACTGGCTGCTCTGGAGCTCTAGGAAGGAACGTGGGAATCATAGGTCTCGAACTCACTGTCCTAGCTTGCTGGGGTGCATGATCGAAATTGTTCCCAATTTGTTCACCTCCATTATGTATCCCATCCTGATTATTCCCATTCTGATTGTTACCATTCTTATTATTTCCTCCACCTATGTTAGCATTCAACCCCATTTGACGAGCCATCATCTGCATCATAAGCTCCATTCTCTGATTCTGTTCCTGTGCTCTTTGTTCAGCTAATCGCTGTCCCTGTGCCAAGGTGTCTAATAACTATAAAAATCTTTCCTCTTGCTGTTCTGGATCGGCATTCTCGCCTCTATCCATATTGTAGTCATAGTCTTGATCAAAGAATACCTCCCCTATGTCTGTATGACTGGATTCTATATCCACCTGTACAGATGAGCTACACTGTTCGCTCTGCAGGTCTGAAATCCTATCTTGGCTTGCTTTGGTATTGCGGAAATTATAAAGCCTCTGTCACATGCTCATAAATGTTCTGATTTTAGTGTTTTGACATTTCATCAAACACTTTCCCTCCTATCTAGCTGTTCCAAATTCCCTATAAGACCTCCACAGGATGGCAGGACTTATAGCTCTGATACCACTATAATGACCCTTACTATAAAGGCCACTGAAACCCTCAAACTGGACTTAAGAATTTTGTCAAACAGTTGGCATGTAACCGAATAAGGCTGCAATATTACTAATTGTTGTACAACAAAACCTCAATATATGATGCCAATAATGTATGAACAACAATTCCAGATTATAACACTACCAATCTAAGAGATAGATGACAATATGAAACTCAAATATGAAGTCCAATGCAATTCTGATTTTATGACAGCAAATAGAACTAATTACAATGAGAGACTATCACAACTATGCACTTCTATCACATCAAGCTCTTGACAATGCAATGTTATGACATGAATAATAACCCAGTTCAGATTTGGAATGCAAATGACGAAACTTTTACAACAGTTATTAATGACTGGAAATAACTATTTATGTAATGACAGTGCTAACTGTTCTAATCAAGAATATGCAATATTTTGGCAATCAAAACTTCAGTTTGTGCACCTGGAATAGCTCCAATTTTTCTGGATATGAATGTTGAATTAATGCCACACAAAGACCTCACAATCTGCCCCAAACCAACTCACAAAATTGCTGCCACTGCCTAACTGACAGGGCCGTATAGGTACGACCTGGTACGGCTGCTAGATAAAAATATTGCAGCATTTTTTTGTCACTCCAAAAGCAATAAATTTGGGTGCCTAGGGTTGCTGAATAACCCCCTAAAATATGAAATTCATCCATCAAGCCAATTAGGAGTTATGAGCAAAAACGTGGGTCCAAACCCTGGACTGGCAGTCTGAAAATAATGCACAACTATGTCTACAAACCCTGTTAATCAATCCACAAATGCTAGGGCACAACTGAAACCCTTATTCCAACCAAGGTAAACCCTTATAACTGAATCTCAATGAAGTCCAAATGAGATGGCTGAATTACCAACTCCTCAAATGCAACAATTTAGGTGATATTTCACACCCTCAAAGTCGCCAATCCAAGGGAGTGATTCATTCCCAAAGATCAAATAATTTGCAAACCCAAGAGACTACAAATTTGCTCCACAATGGAAGAAGTAGAAGAAATCTCAAATCCAAGCATGTCCAAAATGAGAGGCCCAGCCCTCTATTTATTCACTTTTCTAAGAAGTTGCTAGAACTTCTAGAAACATCCTTTATAAAATCTCATTATAATGCACTTTTTCTAGAACTTCTAGAAACATCCTTTATAAAATCTCATTATAATGCACTTTTTATAATAAAGTAATTTTATAAAATAAAAAGTGCAACTCAACTTAAAATTATAACATGTAGGCCACAATAACACATAATAATAAAATATAACCTCTTAACACTTCTTCAAGAGCAAGATATAACCATCTAATGTGCAGAATTGACTCTCTCTCCACACCATTTGCCTACGAGAGTCTAGAATAGGCAAAATCCATGATCAATGTCATGTCAAACTAAAGAGGGGACATTACAAGTAGTGAAGATTTGTGGGTGTCACTTGGCTCCATTTTTACCTTCACATTGGAGGGTTTCCAAAAAATCGTATCTTGTGCCATATATGGGTGAATACTTACTTGTTTACATCATGGTATTTCAATTTACTTATTAAATAGTTAGATGGATGTATGGTGATTCTTTTATGGGTCAAATTTTGAAGCACTAATTAACCCCCCCCCCCCCCCCCCCCCCCCCCCCAGAGTTTACCTTTCCTATTGTAATTTCAACAATTGGTATCAGAGCTAGCTCTCTAAAAATAAAGCTTTGCAACTTTAAGGATAGATCTTGGAAATGGAAGTGTATAAGTTGAAAAAGATTATTGATAACTAGGAGATTGAAATACAACTCATTCTACATCAATTGAATGAAGCAAGAGAAGATCTAAAGAAATTATTGAGGAGAAAGGAAAATTTTATATAGGAGAATGACACACAATACCAAGAGATGGGCATTAATAAACTATTTGCAAATGGAAACTTCAATGAATTTGATGTAGCAATTGTAGATCTAGTAGAAAAGAATAAAACTCTAGCTAAAGAGATTAGAAACCTTAAGATAGAGAAATAATCACAAGACATATTACTATGTGAGGTGACTGAATAGAAAAAGAAAGCTATGAAAGACAAGGTCATGATTGAAGATGAAAAAAGAGTTTTGACTAGTAGACTAGAAGAGAAATTGTTAGAAATAAATATGATTTCTCACATGTAATTGGAAACAATGAATCAATTCATTATTTCTGATCATCAAATAAATAGTAAATCATTGGGATCACAACATTGAAGTTGTAGAATGAATAGTTGAGAAATGATCTAAAAAGGGAAAAGGAGTTTGCCAAAAGCTTTAATAAACCTATTGAAGCCATCAAGTACTTTGAATAATTGATGAGATAGGCTAGATCTAACAATGATACATTTGGACTGGGATACACTAGTACTGAAGAAGGACAATCATCCAAAAGTGTTGAAGAAAGAAGTAACAAAGGCAAGAACTCCAAACCTACTTGTCACAATTGTGGTAAGATAGGACATACTGGTAATATTTGTAGGAGGCAAGATTGTGAATCAGAATGTTAAACAAAAGAACATGGGTCACTATCATAATTACAACAAATAAGATCATCAAACACATGAATGTATAACCAAGACCATGCACACTCAAAGATTTGAAAGATGCTATTATAACTATCAGAAGCATGGACGTAGAGCTTTTGAATGTAGATCCAAACCCAAGTGGTCATCAAACAAGTAGACAAAGGTAAAGAACAATGGAAACTTTTATAATTGAGATTATTATACAAGGTATAGTTGTCACTACTATCAACAGTATGGACATATTCTTGAGAATTGTATTAGAACACATTTTAGAAGTCATTACAAATTGTGGTTGAGTCAAACCACATGTTTTAGTTATTTGTAGAATGGTCACATAAGCAGATATTGTCCAACAAGATCAAAAGCACCAAGTTGTGAATTCAACAAAGGCAAAGGAAAGGCTGATATTGAAAATACTAGAGATGAGATGAACAAAACATGGAAGAGAAAGGAAGATTGTAGCTTATCAAGTGTAGATGGGATCACTTCACCCAATGGGTCAGGTGATCACACCTCATCAAAATTAAGTAATCAAGAGGTATGTGGGACTGATATTTAAATGTGTTGGTATAAATATGTATTTACTATTTACACTTTACTTAAGTTTACTTAGGTTAATGCATTGTTTTATTATATTGCATTATTTTATTTTATGAGACACTTCAAAATTTGTGTACCTTTTTGAGTTGTCATGTTGACAACATAGAAGTACATAACTCTAATTCAGCACTTGTTATCTACAACACTAGAGTTTGCATCATTCACTAAGAGTTCATGTAGACAACATAGTTATTCACACTCCCTTTTAGCACGTGTTGTCTACAACATAAATTTGTGTTACACCCTTGTAGGCTTATCCTCTCATCATTGCACTTACTTCCATGCTTAATGGACGATAACCCATATCTAGTGGACATGTGCCTAGTTGTATAACTTATCATGTAGTTGATTCTAAGGCATTCTAGATGCATCTCAGAGGCCTTTATATATAGGCACTCCTACTATACTTTCATGCATATTGAATCATATCGATATTTTGATCATACTCCTTTCTGGTCTATAGTTGTGCTTGTGTTTGAGTTCTTAGTTCTTGGGTGAATTTTTTCCTAAGGAAAATTCTTACATGGTATCAAATCTTGGAGATTTTCTCTTCACATAGCCATTTGAGACCATTGTTGCATCAACACCTCAGCCCAAATCTAAAGTACTACAGAAATTGGGACCATCTAGAGTGAGATTTGACCTCGTCATTGCATCTAGAATGTTGATTCAATGCAAATTAGCTATAAATTTAGCTACCTTAGCCAAAGTCAATTGTGAGGCAAAAAAAAATTGCAAATTGACACCCAGATGCTCTAATTTGCAACTCGGGTATGATATTTTAGATCTATAATTTCATTTAATTTAGATTTGTAATTTTTCTATTTCTCTACATTTTTGAAGTCTACATTTTTTTAAAAAAATTTCCCCAATCAAGCTAGCAGAGAAATTTTTTTTGTAGAACCAAGTAGTCACACCCTAGCTCTACAGCATGGCATATTCCATTTGGCACGAGGAATATTCTTTATTCAGCAACAGACTCAACACTTATGGCATTTTATATTTTCATACAATGGTTTAATATTTCTAGCACTTACTTTATATCAAAAACTAGCCTAATCTCCAATCCGACGGGCGACTTCACTTTACTTTTCTTTTGCGGTGGCAAGTTTATAAATAGCTGTGCATTTCAAAGTCCCATCAATGTGGGATTTTTATTTTAAAAATCCAGCAACATGATATCCTTCTTTTGGCTTGCATAGACTTTATCTATCCCCTATAAAAGAGTTTCAACCACTTGTGGTGATCTCTAGTCTCCTTCTCGGCCATCTGAACCTTCTCTAGTGATGCCAAGTATTTTGGCCCCCCGTGGTTTCAAACCTCCCATAATCGATGACTATCATTATCTCTAGCCTACTGCATTTTGGGTTTTCTATTGAGACTTTTGGTAGGGTTTTCTCATCTTCAGAACCACATGTATACTCAAGTGGCCACGAAATATATTTTGGGGCATGACTATTTTTTCTTCGACAACAACATGGCACACAGTCCAATCAACTGTGTGTACCTCCACAACACTAAGTTAGTCGCTAGTGAGCAGACATCTTTTTCCACATCTACTACAATAGTGTGACATGTGTACAATGCTCATCCTATTTTAGCATGGATATTTCATCTAACACATGTAAAAATCCATACGTCTGTACCAGTGCCTAGTCAGTGTACAAACATGACACATCACTAGGGAGGCTATTTTTTCACTGACATCAACATTTTATGAGGTTCAATTTGATGATCGTTTGACTATCAAAACCAAGCATTTTATAATTGTTGCAATGGTTATTTGACCATCAAATATAAGCATGCAATTCTCTGCCTAGACCCCTCTTTAGATGTAGTTTGTATTTGGTAGCCAGACTTTGCGAGCCCATAACTCAGTCATCTAGACTCCAATTCAGGTGTGATTTTTTTGATTTTGGGTAAAATTTCTTGAATTTTCTAGTGGTGTTATTCTTTTCTAGTTTTGGTGCAAGAAATTTTCAAAAATTGCATTTTTTCATGATTGTACCTATTTAATCCTACATTTTGCAAATTCAAATGCTCTGTACGAGCTCATCTGCTCACCTTTTCAAGTTCCATTTTTTTTTAAGTCTATTATTTTTCATCTACTTTCTAGATATATAGTTAGATTCTAGGGTTGTGTTGACAAAAATCTCACTTTCAAAATTAGGGCTTTTTTGCATTATATTACTTTGATTACTTTTCAAAATTGTGGTACATCTTAGCTATAGTGCTTAGTGTCGGATTTGGGCCTCAAAAGGAAATTGTAAAAAGAAAAATTAGAAGTCCACTTTGTTCATTTTGAAAAGTGTTCTATTGTACATGCACTACATATAAAGTGCCAAAAGCATTTGGGGGGTCTTTTGATTGAGTGAAAGCCGAGGGGGGTGTACTATGTTTTTGTGTCTCTCTTTTGTGCTATTTTCATTTTTACATCATGGGTTCATCTAAATGTCCACTTCTAACTTCATGCAATTATTCTACATGGAAAGATATTGTATGGATTAGATTAATGGAAAAAAGTATAAATCTTTATGTTGATTATAAAATACCCAAACTGACTGATGCTAAAGAACTCATTGATTGGAAAACTATAGAGAATCGGGCTTTAGGAATTATCAGGAGTTGTGTACATAGATATCTCTTCTTCCACATTGCCAATTTCAAATAATCCAAACCTGCATGGGACAAACTTGAATCATTGTATGGTAAGGTGGATGAGGAAAAGGGAATTCAAATTGAGGATGATCTACTTCTCTTGGATCCAAAGAACTTTGACACAATTCAATATTACATCAACAAAGCCAATGAGTATAGGGCACTACTTAAAGATTGTGGAAATCCCATGAAGGATGACAAGTTGATTCATCACATCCTTCAGAGGCTACCTTCAAAGTATGCTTCCTTTGTTTCAAGTTATAATACTCACAGGTTGACCAGGGGAAGTGCATACCAAAAGCCTACATTTGATGCATTTGTAGAGATGTTGATTAATTGAAAAATATCACTTGATAGATTTGGAACTTCTCATGACATCAAAGACCAAAGCATCGGTGGCTAGTGTTGAGCACCAATCAAGGAGGAAGAATTTCTAACACCAACAAGAAGAAGTAGTGGAAGTAGAAATCACAATTTGAGACACAACAATCCTCCTCACAACAAGGAAATTCTTCAAAAAGAAGGACAAAACTTTTTGTGTATATTGCAAAAAGCCAAATCATGATGATCATCATTGCAATACTAAGAGAATCGATGAGTTATAAAACCTACTCAAGAAGAACAAAACTCAAGTGCTAGGTAATTCCAAGGATTCAAATCCAACCTCTTCAAAGGGAAAAGGGAAAGTACTTATGGCAAACACAAGTTCTTCTTTAGAATGGATACTTGACTTAGGTGCCTTCTATCATATGGGTTCTTCAAAGGGAAACTTTTCTTCATTGAAGCAGTCATAGGTACCACACATCTTCATGGGATATGATACTAAAATGGAAGTTGAAGGAAAAGGACATGTGGAAATAGAAAATGAGGAATTCAAAGATCTTATCTACATTCCAAACCTTAGCTCCAATCTCCTCTTAGTTTACCAAATCACTCACCTTGGAGATGCTCATAAAGTTGAGTTCCTTCCAGATTCAGTGATGGTGCAAAGTCTAAAAGATGATTCATTGGTTATAGTGGGGAAAGTCAATCATGACAAGAGGCTTTATTCATTCTCCCACTTTGTTCCTAAGTCTCCTTCTCAAGCCTTATTGACTCACTCACATTCACTAATCAAATTATGGCATGAGTGGTTTGGTCATCTTGCCTTCTTTTATCTTTAGCAACTTTTCTCAGAACACATGGTCAAAGGTCTACCTAACATCAACTTTTATAAGGGTGAGTGTTCATCATGTTTAGTGGATATGCATCTTGAGGAGAAGTATGATAAAAGGAAGTCTTCAAGAGCACTAGTTTTTATCTAGTTGGTTCACATGGTTAGCAGGTCCTTTTGTAGTGACTTTAGTCAGCCAAGGCCATTATATCCTTATTTTTGTTGATGCTTTTCATGATTCACATGGGTCTACTTCCTTCATCACAAGAGTGAAGTGGTTCATAAGCTTCAAGCCTTTAAAACTCATGTTGAGCATAAATCAAAGAAAGTCATCAAGGTTCTAAGGATGGAAAATAAAAGTAGATATATGGATAGAAGACTTAAGGACTTTTGTAAACTTGAGGGAATTGATCTTCATAATCAACCAGCATTTAGTCCACACAAGATAGATGTTGCAACACTGAGGATTAGGACTCTTAAGTCCATGGCAAGTTGCATGATAAATTCCAAGTCTCTTGATTGAACACTTGAAGTTGAAGCCACTAGTAGTGCTACTCACATACTTAACAAGTCTCCTCATAATGCCTTAGATAGGAAGATTCCTTTTGAGGCATGGTGTGGTAGAAAACTAGTTGTGAGTCACTTTAGATTCTTTGGTTGTCCAGCATAGGAAAACTTATCTTCTAGGGGATGCAAGGCACCATCATCTAGGCCTTGTACTTTCATAGGATATGAAGACAATGTGAAGGCTTATAGACTTATGGATCTAGAGACTCATGAGATTTTTGTGGAGAAGGATGTACACTTTGAGGAAAGTTCACCTAGCTTATCCTCTAATCCTCTCCACACTTCATACACTATGAAAACTGATAGTAACACCACCAATAGTGCTTCAACAAATTTAGATATGTGGGGTTATATTAACAGCTATGGCGAGAGGTCATGGCATCAATATAGTCTACATGCCTACATTTCCATAGTGATAGGTCTAGCACAATAGGGTGAATCTTGTATTCCATCTCTAGCAATAGATAATAACTACATGGTAGACATTGTAGGTTTTTTTGTGGAGCCAAAAATCATAGATTTGCGAGACATCCTTGATTTGCATCTTCTCTTTGATGAAGATGATCCCTCTAAAATTGTTGTGAGGGCTCACTCTGACCCTCATGTCCATTCTCTACATAATCAATCTTTATATGTTGATGTGATTGTGGACTTTTTCTTATGGGGGGGATTTTTTCCTCTTATGAGGTCTTGCTCATCTTATTCTTCACTATTGTATATGTTGGCACTCATAATTGAGTTCCCATTTTGAGTGTCCATTTAAAATTTTGAGTCAAATTGAGCCCCTTTAAATACCCATAAATGCAAGTGTACCTAGTTGTACCCTTTTAGCCCCCTAAGGTGTATAATGCTTCTAACACTATGCATTCACCATGTCTACTTGTTTCATTATGATAAACTATGATTCTAAGTCATTCTGTGAAGTCTTGTTTTGAGCTAGTGTCAAATCTACATTTTACCCTAGTGTCAAACAGCAATAGGATGTTGTGTTTGCAATTGAATATCTCACACCTAGAAATGTTTTGTGACTTTCTATTTTGGGAGTGCCTAGTGTCCATACCTGAGAACCTATGTTTCATATTTTGAGTTGTTTCAAGTTCATTTGACTAGGTTTTGAATCCCTCAAAGTTGGTCAATTACTGTTTTCATGCATTTGCACATTACACATAATTCTGGGAACCCTTCTTTGATGTGTTATAACTTTTGACCAATTGACCCAAATGCTAAATTTCCTATTGTGTTGTGTTGTAGACATCAAAGACTTGCTATTTTTCAAGTTTCAACTTATGAAAAATCTATTTGACCAATTTTCAAATGCAATTCCAAACACAATTTATAATGTTTTACTGGTGTTAGCATTTGCAAAATTGTGAGTAGCCATGTTTGTGATGTCATAAATCCTAATCTATGATAGATGAAGTCAAATGGATTGTACCACTATGTTTTACTCTGAAAGTATTCCAAGTGTGTAATTTTTTAAGTCTTGACAAATCCATTTGCACACTTTTCCAGGTCAATTCCATTTACAAAAAAAGTTTTCTGTCATTGTTTCCAATCTGCAAATTCTGAGTAGCCCACTTTGACTGCTCTCCATTTGCACCCTATTTTTTTATCATGAGCCCAAATCATAGATCCATAAAGTCGTCATGATAGAGAACCAATGCCCCAGTTTTCATTTCCTCATGTGCTCATTTGCCTAGTTTTTGAAGCCAGATCTAAACCCAATTTAGTGTTTTCTTACATGTTTTCTTGCAAGAAGTTCTAAAAGGTCAACTTTGACAGTAAATATCTTTTGACCTAGAATTCATCATGACACAAGATCTGACAAGGTGCAAGAATGTAGAGCAAGGAATCAGTGGGTTAGATTTTGGAGCATGGTCATAGGTTTGGGTCAATTTTTAAGGCCAGTCAACGGATCTCTTGACATGAAATTCATAGTTTGCAGTTAAGTCATAAAATGAGTTTTAAAAGTGTTTTCAATTATGGATTTTATTTTCAATCAATTCAAGATGCCAAATGGATTAATCTGAAGAATCAGTGTTCTAGAAACAAATTTTTTTTAGTCAGGCCCACCTTGGGGCCCGACTAGTCTTCATCAAATTAACGAGGAATGTATAAGTGTTAGGCATAATAGAAATTATCCATTTAGCCCTCTCCTAGTTGAGTTAAAAGTTGGCAACCAAAGCTATGGATTTTCCCAGAACAAGAAGGCACTGTTGATGCCACATTATCTGAGACCTAGACAATATCCATATTTTATGAATAAAGAGGATTCAATGTCTCATAGGCATTAAGAGGATTTTAGGCACACTATATCGTGAAGTGCTAAATATTCTTGGAGAAGAGTTAGATGAAGAAAATGTTGCATAAAAAAATGGGATATTCTTCTGCCATGGTTGAAAAGGCTATTAGTATACACAGAAATGACAATTGGAATGAAATACTAGAGTAGCTCTTAGCTTGTAAGGTTACTAATTATTCATTAGATCTTGTTCCTACAAATCCAACTGTTGATTTTGAAAAGTTAAAGAGTGTTGATGAAACCAATTTGGCAGAACAATAATAATTCCAAAACTCCTATTCGTAAAGAAGAGATTGGTAAATTTTATGGTGGAGATTGTTATATCATTTTATATGCTTAACATTTGTGTGAAGAAATGAAGTCCACATGTTGTAGCCTCACCAATCAAAATGATTTACAAGGCAAAATTTATGATCCTTTTGAGCACTATTGCAAATCTAATTCAATATGGGAGGAAATGGGTTTTTCACATAGCCAAGATTAAAGGGAGTGAGATTATTTTGGACTTCTTGTAGCAAGTGATGAAGTTGTTTCTTAAGACTATAAGAGGCATCTCGCACCTTTTTATTTAATCCAACTAGCTGTCGAATGGTATCAAAGTATCAAATATGACAGCATCCTCTCCATTTTTTAGATTTCTCCAACCACAAACTTCACAACGTAAGTAAATTACCAGTTAAAAATAGTATAAAAAAAAGGAAGTTGGAATTACAACATTGCAAGATAAATAATGTACTGATTGTAAACACGTGTTCATTTGAGATGGAGTCCACGTATTCAAAGGGGAGCTAGCTTAAGAGCAAGAGGCGATAGGAAACCAAGAGTCATAGGATGGCAGGTAGCGTGCATGAGCAATAGTAGAGAGCCATCAAAAAATAAAGAAAAGGCTTCATCTCGAAAAGGAATCTGCACATGTTAGAGGAGACATTTTAGAAGAAAAAGGGGATTGGTGATGATTTTAAGGTGAATCAATCGCCATGGAAGTCAATGTTGAAGGTAGAAGGCACCCAAACATTGCAAGTAAAACCTGTGCCAAAGGATATGGATTGGAGCTGCCTGTGGTCCAAGGCATGTTGCCAGCGGCAGGAGGAATAAAAGAGCAATCAACACCATTAAAGAAAGAACATATTCTGAGAAGCCACCATCAAAAGGCAGAGCAGCCGGTTAGTAAAAAGGGTCTTCCATGTCTTTAGCAGAGAACTTCATGCTCAAGGCAGGAGAGATGGCCATCCAAAGGGAGACTTAGCAAAGCATAAGTATAAACAAACATAGAAGAACCCATAGCACATATGAAGGAGCCGACTAGCATAAAAGACTTCCATGCAACTCATGCCAAATAACATGAGGAGCCATCCAGGGATCTCTATGCCTAAAAAATGCATGAAAATTAAATCCACATGCAAACAAAGAAAAACCAATGCAGAAAAGAAGTGCCAAAAAATGCTTGGAACTCCAGCTAGTAAAGTAGCAAGTGGCGTCAGTAGAGTTCCAGGTGACTAAAAAAACCCAAAAATCTAGCAAAGAAATCTAAGTTCAAATGGAGCAAGATCGTGACATGTGTCCAAATCAGAGGGTCATCGCTAACTCTCTAAGTGAAGATGCTCACCAGTTAGCCATAGCAAGATAGTGACACTGATGTGGCATGGGTGACTTGGTGATGACATGGAAGGAGAGTTAGGATGAGATGTGGGTCTCGCTGGAGTTCGGAGCTAGTAAAAAAGTGACACGTGGTGCTCACCAGAGGACATGCCTATGAGATGATGACAAGTGGTGTTGTTTGAATGGTTGAAGGGTACAAAAGAGTTCAAAAATTTAAAATATCTAAATATTGATGTGCACATTTATGTTCATTCTGCAATTGAATAAAATTTGGTTTCAAATTATAACTTTTCTATAGTTTAAGCTATAGAATATTTAAATTTTTCAATTTTATCCTTTTGTGTGCAAAGTTATGAGCAGAAGCCTGAACTTCAAATAGCCATATCAGGGGTTATTTTTGTCAAAAATGGGCACTTGAATATACCATCAGAACCAAAATGAGATAAATTTTCCAAATATGAAGTCAGTTTATGCATAGGTCTTCACTAGTTTGAGCTACAGGTTAATTCTTAAAATCTAGGGCATTGGCAATAGAACAGGCTGAAATCATCATGAAATATCAGAGTTTGTTTCAGGGCAATTTTGAAGCCTTGGTAAAGTTTGGGTGTGAAGAATATAGTTTTAGAGTGTTTCCTTGGCTTTTAGAAGTCAATTTTTTAACTGATTTTCATTTTACCGTGAGTAAAAGTCAAGAATCAAATCAGTTATTTGTTCAATCATACATTTTAGATATTTGATGTTTTTGAAGACAACTCATAAAAGATTTGATTCAGCATTTGAGGGAAAAGATAAGAAAAAATGGTTTTAACCTGATGAGAAGGTTTTCCAAGTGGACAAGTGTCATGTTCAGATTCAATCTGAGAAATTGCTTCTTTCCTGTATCTTTCATTCTTCTTCTCATTTGTGGTGGTTGGTAGTTTGCTCTAGGTAATACCAGCAGGGTTCCAGTTCTACTATAAAAACCAGGATTGGAGATGGTTTTGCTTCCTGACTACTGAGCTGAGCTCTAGCAGTGAAGGCCACACATCCACCCTATGCAGATTTGCATTTCATTTTCATGTGTTGTATTTCTAAGATAATGGATATTGATGCTAGATCATGTGAATTATCTTGAGTTTCATTTTGTGTTATCTTTTTTTGTATTTAATCTTTCCAAGGATAAATACAAAAGGGGATTTACAAGAATTGTCTAAGTTTTCTAATTCTGTCTCCTAATTCTTCATGTGTCATTGACTTTGTAATTGAATGGATAATGTTCATTTGGTTTAAGACATTTTGGATGAAGTGTGTATTAGATCTTTGTTGCTTTTGACTCAAGGAGTTAAGTAAATGCTTCATAGTTCTAATAGGGTTTCTGGGTGTATGAAGGGGATATTGCATAAGAATAGGATTAGGGAATTTCAGTTGATAAACTTGATTGTAATGCAAACAAGTTAGATCATCCTATTGGTAATGTCTATTTTTCAATGGATAAGGCACTGATCACTAAATCAAATGCAAGCTAATGTGAATGGCATTTGTACAAATCATTTATTCAAATAAATTCAGTTGTTCATGTTTGAAGTGGGCATAAAAGTTGAACCCTTACTTAGCTTCTGAGATCCATAGATCTACACCTAGCTACTATAGGTCCATGTCATTTCATAAGTCTTTAGGAGAAATAAGGGGTTTTCATTTGCAGTAAATAGATTCAGGGATATGTTTTGCACTGGTATGGTATCATTTGAATATGAGGTCTACCCACCTAGGTTTAGTAGAGCCTGAAGTAGAAGAAGGGTCATGCCTTATAGTTGGCCTGTTGTTAGAAATGGCATGTTGAAAATGGGAGTTAGTTGCCCCTAGATATGTCAGTTTCTTAGTGGGATAATTGAAAACCCTCCAGCATTTTCAAACAACAACAGTATATTCTTGATGTATGTTATAATGGGGGGTCTTGATTACTACATCCATCCATGTATCTTGTCTTTTCATATCTCTTTTTGGGGGAGGGTTTTTCCCATGAGGTTTTCCCTCTTTCTCTACTTTATGAGAGATTGCATTTCATTATGTACAGGGGTACCTAACATGGCCTAGTAGCCAGGACCCATCATGCATTTTCATCCTAATTTTTGTAAGCTTAAGGGCATTCCCCTAAGTTGCACTTAAGGGTGGGGGGGAGGGGGGGGTGTTGGTGTAAATACGTATTTACTATTTACACTGTACTTAAGTTTACTTAGCTTAATGCATTATTTTATTATATTGTTTTTTTTTTTTTTTGTGAGATACTTAGGAGTTTGTGTACATTTTGAGATGTCATGTTGACAACATAGAAGTACACAACTCTAATTTAGCACATGGTGCCTTCAGCACTAGAGTTTGCATCATTCACTAATTTGTCATGTAGACAATATAGTTATTCACACTCCTTTTTTAGCACATGTTGTCTACAACATAAATTTGCATGTTACACCCTTGTAGGCTTATCCTCTCATCATTGCACTTACTTCCGTGCTTAATGGAGGATAACCCATATCTAGTGAACATGTGCCTAGTTGTATGACTTATCATGTAGCTGATTCTTAAGCATTCTAGATGCATCTCAAAAGCCTTTATATATAGGCACTCCTAGTGTACTTTCATGCATATTGAATCAAATACACATCAATATTCTGATCATACTCCTTTTTGGTCTATAGTTGTGCTTGTGTTTGAATTCTTAGTTCTTGGGTGAATTTTTCCCTATGGAAAATTCTTACAAAAAAATATACCATACATCAATTCCAAGGATTTATTTTTTTAAATATTACACATGCATGAATAAATGTGCAAAGTTTTGTTAGGAAACAAGAATAAATCTTTAAGTTTTGTCAACTTTCATGTTGTTGCCAAGCATTAAAATTTTCATATGGTTGTTGAGTGAAACATTAGTAGATGTTGTGCTAACAAAATTTTTTAGTTAAGGCCAAGCTCATAGTGGTTATCGAGCATATCAAAAAAAAATGGATGCTAAGTGAGCCAAAAATTAAATTGAAGCTAAGCTTACAACTATGTAAGCACTTAGCATTAAATGCAGTGTTTAAAGGGCTATTTGATTAATTTATGTTCATTTTACATCATTTGAATTTGAAGAAGAGAATTAAGAGCTAAAGGTGATCTAGGGAATTTGATCTAAGCATTTGTAGGAGATTTAAAAGGTTGTTCGACATCATTCCAGTAGGATTCGCAAGGTATTTATCAAGTGCCAAGCTATACAATTTTAAATTTTGCAAACCCTAGTTTCATGTATTGGCATCTAGTTCTTCAATAGCCAAAGATGTAGAGGGAAAAAAGGTTTTAAATGCTCAATTGATATGTAATGAAATAAAACAACCTACTTTTAAGCTATCATAGATATAGCTTATAAACAAGATCCCTCCTATGCATTATCCATTATACCACTGCAACTCTTAATGATTCAAGATGTTATAAATAGTAACACATGAAAAATTGGAAGCATAGGAGATATGGAAATTAGGGAAATATATGGGAAACTATGTGAAAATGGATCATTTAGGGAAGATTTTAAGATTTTCAAGGAGAAAGGGTTAACTCACGCTCTAGATATTCAAGACAAGGTGGATAAAAATTGTTTTGAGTAGAATTTATGATAACTGTTAGAAATGCTTTTAAAATACCTAAGGGGCAGGGGGGGTGAATCAGTTATTCAAGGTCCAAATATCCTATTCAAACTTTTTCACTAAGTGTAGTTAGCCCATTCATCCAAGCTTTAATATTCCTATTCAACAAGTTATTGTAAGTCAACATGCAAGCATAACATGTAAACGATTAACACATAACATAGTGATTTATGTGGAAACCCAATTTGGGAAATCCCACCAGTAACATGCTACTCAATTCTCAATATTTTGAAGTGATGCCTTGTTAAAGGCTTAAAACACATTGTTAAATGTGATCTAGTTAAAGGATTTAACCACCCTATTAGAATTGGGCCTTGTTAGAGAACTTTAGAACATTCATTTGGAATGCCACCCTATTATAGGATTTACAAATGGCTATTAGACCAACCTAAGTCCATAGGATTTTTTGTCTATCCTAAATGATACAATTTCTAGAGAGTAACAATTAGGGATTTTGACCTTATTATAGAATACAACTCAACTTGTAGATCTCAAATCACTTATTAGCTCATATCATCGCCTAGCTTTTAGTCTCTGTAACTCTTGACAGTTTTCCCTCCTTTCAAGCTTAGTCTTCTTGAGTCTTCATGCTCAATGTACTAGTGCAATCATTTCTTCTTGATCACTTGTAGAAGTAGAGCCTCCATGCTCTGTTCTTTCTTCACCTAGATATCTTCTTGTTGACACCCTTCTAACCACTTCACATTTGGCACATCAGCAAAAGCATTTGCTTCTTGGTCTGTGACTCCTTAAATAGAAGTCTGAAACTCATTTTCCCACTCGATTCTTCCCTCTTTTGATTTCAATTCATATGGATTAGGTAGGATTCATTGTATCTAATCCATATTATGTTTCTTCCATAAACATCATGAAGAGTCCTCTTGAATTTTTTCAAAAATGGTTTACATAGAATTTTGTTCCACCAGCTCATCATCCTTATCCTCCAAATGGTTCAAAAAATTCTAGGTAATTACTATGTTGGCTTAGATTTGGCAAATCTTCAATTTTTCAATAATGCAGCAGCTTGGCACTATTGAAATCTTGATGCTTAGCATATACTATATTACTCAGCATTAACTACATTTTTACTAATGCTTGGTACCTAAAGTTCACTTGACACCAATTAAGATTTTCTGACGCTCGACTCTTGATACTTTTCTTAGCACTTGAACTTCACTTGGCACTTGAAGATCACTTGGCACACACTAGATTTTTATTTTTCTCGACTCCAACTAATAATTTTCTCAGCTTCAACTAGCTTTCTTAGCACCCACTAATGAACTTAGTTTGAGCTTTGCAGTCAACCTTGTTACAACTTATTCCTCCAATGTTACTAAGTGTGACCAACCTCTGTATCTTTAACTATGTTATCAATACATCATTTAACCATTTTCTTAATTGATCCTTGTACTTCATTACAAAATCATAACTAAACCTTTTCCTTAGGTACTCTTGTTACATCTTGTTGATCAAATCCTCTTCATCAATCAACTAAGTGAAAGTACTTGGATCTTATAAGCAATTGTCATTCCCACAAATGGTAGGTTTGACATCAATGACAAAACAATAATTGAAAACAATCTTTCTTTTAACAACAAACTTACTTCTTTGCAATAATCTCCCTCTTTGATCTTCAACAATGAGCTTTTCAATTAGATTTCCAACAATCTCCCTATTTGGCATTAATGGAAAACCAAACTGATCAACCATCAGACTAAACTATTCAACCATATGCTAACTAGATTAGAACAATAAGTTAAATACCAAAAAGAAAATTGTGTTACCATTAGTTTTCACATCTCCTTCTTAGCTGGCACTTCATTTCTTTTCTTCTCTTCCTTTGTATGCATTTCTCATCTTCTACTATTCTTTGTTCTGATTAGCTTCTTCATATTTTCTTTCAACTGGTGATCATTTTTTTCTACTGCTCCCTCTATCTTCATTTCATTAGTTTCTACATTTTCTCCCTCTTTCTTCATTTTTTACCTACTCAAAAATTGTTGATCAGTTTCTTGACATTTCTCCCTCTTTGACAATAATGCCAAAGACATATTAGCATCTTATCATGCAAGTGTAACATTTGCAAGTACATTCAATTTCTCCCTCTATCACCTTGCTTGTGACTAATTTGTAACTTCTGCTCTTTGATTACTTCAATCATGAATCCTAAAGTAACCATCCTCTACATCAATGTGTAAAATATTCAACAATCAGCTCATTTGATGCAAGGCAGTCTTGCTTATTCTTCAAGTAGCCTTGGTTAAGGATATCAACCCTAACTTGCCTCTAATATACTCAAAAGCATCCTTAGGTAGTGCTTTCGTGAAAATGTCAACAATCTATTCCTTTGAGCTAACATATTCCATCTTCACATATTTGTCTTCCACCAATTCTCTTACATAGTGATATTTAATTGCAATGTGCTTGGTTTTAGCATGCATTATAGGGTTCTTACATATGTTGATAGAACTTGTATTATCACAGTAAAGTATCACTGGCTCATTTACCTCTTCCTTCATACCTTTCAGAAAATGTTTGATCCATACAATATTGGTGCAATTGATAGCAACTACAACATATTCAGCTTCTGCTATGGACTGTAAGGTACAACTTTGCTTTTTACTGGTCCATGTAATCAATTTTTTTCCCAAGAAAAGTGTTTCTCCACTAGTTTTTTTTCTTTCATCAATATTACCTCCCCAATTTGCATTAGTGTAGGCTCTTAGCTCAAACTTTTCACTTCTCTTGTAATACAAACCAAAGTCATCAGTTCCTTTTAGGTACCTCAATATTCTATTTATTGCAATCATGTTATTTTCTCTTGGATTTGCAAAAAATATTGCCACTATTCTAACAACTAATGCAATGTTTGTTCTACTATATACAACATATTGCAACTTTTCAATCATTGATCTATACAATTTCTAATTCACTTTAGCTGACTCATCATTCTTGGATAACTTATGTCCTATTGTCATTGGTGTGCTAACTAGTTTTGAATCTTTTAATCCAAATGTCTCGAGTATCTCCTTGATGTATTTGGATTGGGTCACAAATATGCCATGCTTTAATTGATGTACTTGCAATCTAACAAAGAATTTAATTTCTACAAACATTGACATCTCAAACTCATGTTTCATTTGATCAGCAAAATCTTTGCATAGAACATCTTTTGCTCCAAATATTATATCATCAAAAAAGATTTTTTATATTAAAATCTCTTTACCTTTTTTTGCCTTGATATACAAGTTATTATTGTCATATGTTCTCTCAAATCCTATCTTCACAAGATATTTGTGCAATCTTTCATACCATGCTCTGGGTGCTTGCTTCAGACCATAGAGTGCCTTATGCAGTTTGTAGACCATATCTTTATTCTTTTCATCAACAAATCCATCTAGTTGTTCTATGTAGACTTCCTCTTCTAGTATACTATTTAGAAATGTAGACTTGACATCCATTTGGTAGACTTTGAAACCTTTGTATGTAGCATATGCAAGTAGTGTTCTTACTCCTTCCATTCTTGCAATAGGTGAAAATATTTTCCCATAATCTAGTCCTTCTTCTTATGCATAGCCTTTGCAAACTAATCTGGTTTTTTTTCTCGTTATCTCACCATTCTCATCAAGTTTTTTCCTAAACACCCATTTGGTACCAATTACATTCTTGTCAGTTGGTTTAGGAACTAGGGTCCAGGTTTTGTTCTTTTTAATATGATCTATCTCCTCTTCCATAGCTTTATACCAGTCATTATCTTGTAGTGCATCTTTCACTATTTTAAGTTCAACTTTGCTTAGTAGACATGATTCATTCCTTAGTCTATTCCTTTTCATTGGTCTAGCATCCTTGTCACCAATGATTTAATCTGTAGGGTGATGTCTTCTTTTATACTTGGCTAACCTTGGTTCTATCCTTATTTCCATGTTTGATCCTTTAGCTTTAGAGTCATTTTTCTCCTCTTCATCTAGTACTTAATCATTTCTCTCATGTGCACTAATTTCAAATTCAGAATGTGCATTTTTGACATTCTGTAACTCAGCTTTTGAATGGAGCTTAGCATTCACTGGATATGACTCAGTTGATACTGAAAAAAAATTTTGATTCCCAACTTTATTAGCAGCATTGCCTTCAACAATCATGCCTTCATATAAATATACAAAAGATCTATAGTCTTCTAGTTGCTTGGATTCACCAACTTGTACTTCTATAAGCTCATCAAAATTTATATTTGCACTCTCCACAATCTTGTTAGTGTTAGTATTCAAACACTTATATGCTTTGCTTCTAGTGGAGTAACCAAGGAATATGCCTTCATCACTTTTTGCATCAAACTTGCCATTTATAGAGTCTTTAAGAATATAGCATTTACAACCAAAGATTTTAAGATGTTTTACATTAGGTGAGTGACCATACCATAGTTCAAAAGGTGTTGCATTTGTACCTTTCTTGACTTTGACTCTATTCAATGTGTAGACTATAGTACTTATAGCTTCTCTTGAGTACTTTACTGCAACATTTTTCTCCATCATCAAGGTTCTTACATAGCCTATAACTAATCTATTCCTTCTTTCAGCAATACCATTATGAGGTGGAGTCCTTAGTGCTCATGTTTACCTTTTGATACCTTTATCATTGCAGAATATCTCAAATTCTTTTGATGTAAACTCTCCTCCTCTATCTGACCTTAGGCATTTTAGATTCTTCCCTATTTCCTTCTCAAATCTAGCCAAATACCCCTTGAACATTTGAAATGCATCAAATTTTTGCTTCAAAAACATAGCAATCATCATCCTTGAATAGTCATCTACAAATAGCATTATGTATATGTCTCCTAGGTAACGTTGCACTTCTATTGGACCATATAAGTCTGTATGGACTAACTCTAGTACTTCTTTAGAACTGTATGTTTTTCTTTTGAAGCTAGACTTGGTCATCTTCCCCAGTTGACATTTTTTCACATTGTGTTTTCAGGTTTCTTTAGTTTAGGAAACCTTCTAACCTTCTTCTTTTTGTTGATGCTAATTAGATTGTCAAAGTTAACATGACACAATAACACATCATCAAGTCTAACAACAAAATAGGTCACATCTTCCATATCTAGGTAAAACAAGTTACTCCTAGTTTGTTCACCTTTTTCAATCAGATTTCCATCAGTGTCATAGATCTTGGTAGACTTGTTTCCAAATTCTACTTTGCAACCTACATTGCCTAATTGTGATACACTCAACAAGTTGTAGTTCAATCCTTCAACATAGTATCCATTATCACATGAAATTTCCTTTGTAAGTTTACTAGATTCTTTTCCTTTGATTTGACATGGAGCGTCATTACCAAATCTAACACTATTTCCATTATATTGAGTAAAGGTAATGAACTTACTTTTATCTCTTGTAATGGGATGTGGGCATCCACTGTCTATGATCCACTTGTCATTCTTGTTCACATAGGTAACCAATGTTGTTGCTTCATCTTCATCTTTATTTGATTCATCCTTCATGGACACATAGACTACTTCATCATCATTCTCATCAGAATCTTCTTCAACAATGTAGCATCTTTTTCCTTTTTCCTCGTAGTCTTTTCTATCATCTTCTCTCTTGTTCTTGTACTTGTTTCCTTCTTTTTAGTTCTTCTTCTATATACACCTTGCAGCAATATGACCTACTTTATTACAATTAAAACATATGATAGGGTTCTTACCTTTGAATTTACCTTTGCCTCTATGGAATCTTCTAGCTAGTAGTGCTTCTAATTGTTCCACATCTTCCTCATCTAAGCTGCTATCACTAGATGCATGTTTTCCTTTTCTTCTCTTCTTTTTTGATATCTCCTCCTTAGTGTCTTTTATTATGATCCTGGCCTTGAAAGAAAATTCAAGGTTCTCAGGTTTGTAGTTGTCAAATTTGGACAATTCAAATGTAGTATGTCTTCCAACTATACCTTCAAAGGTTAGTGTGTTTCCTTGTACACACCTTATCTCTTGGATGGCTAAAACTCTAATAGTATAGATAAGGAGTAGAGTTCTTAAGTATTTTTGTTTGACAGTGTCTTCTTCCAATTGACCACCTAGACTTTTTATTACACTTACCACTTTTTTCATTCTAGTAGCATATTGAGCAGCATTTTCACCTTCCTCCATTTTCATGTCACCAAACCTTCCTCTAAGGCTTTATCACTTTTCTTTCTAAACATTCTAATCTCCTCCATAGATATCTAATAGGGATTTCAACATCTTGAATGTAGTATCACATCCTTTGATGTCATCATATTCAGCATAACTGAATGCAAATATAATCTTAGCATTGCTTGATTTTTCTCCTTCCTTTTGTTCAAATCATCTTTAGTAAGAGGTCCAGCTAATTCTACATATTCTATTTCAATTGGTATTTTTGCATAATCACGTATTAATCCAAGGTGCAATTTCATCAAACTCTACCATGCAACAAAGTTGTCTTTTTTGAGCTTGGTAACTTCTCTCTTGGACATCTTGATCTTCCTACTTCTAGTACCTTGAAACTAAATTAGTAGATGGCTCTGATAGAAATTGTTAGAAATGCTTTTAGAATAATTAAGAGGGGGGATGAATCACTTATTCAAGGTCCAAATGTCCTATTAAAACTTTTTCACTAAGTGTAGTGAGCCCATTCAACCATACATTCATCCAAGCTTTAATATTCCTATTCAACAAGTTATTGTGAATCAACATGCAAGCATAACACATAAAAGATCAACACATAACATAGTGATTTACATGAAAACCCAATTTGGGAAAACCACCTATAACATGCTACTCAATTCTCACTCTTCTAAAGTGATGCTCTATGAAAGGCCTACCCTATTAAAGGCTTACAGCACACTATTAAATGCGAACTGGTTAAAGGATTTAACCACCATGTTAGAGGACTTTAGAACATTCACTTGGAATGCCACCCTATTAAAGTATTTACAAATGGATTTTAGGCCAACATAAGTCCATAGGATTTTCCTTCTATCCTAACTAATACAATTGCTAGAGAGTAATAATTAGATATTTTGACCTGATTAAAAAATACAACTCAACTTGCAGATCTCATATCACTTCTTAGCTCAATATACCAGTGCAATGATTTCTTGTTGACCACCTGTAGAAGTAGAGCCTCTATGCTCTATTCTTTCTTCACCTAGATGTCTTCTTCTTGACACCCTTCTAACCACTTCAAAATTTGGCACACCACCAGTAGAATTTGCTACTTGGTCTGTGACTCCTTAAATAGAAGTTTGGAACTTATTTTCCAACTTGATTCTTCCCTCTTTTGATTTCAATTTCTATGGATTTGGTAGGATTCATTGTATCCAACCCATATTATGTTTCTTCTAGAAACATTATGAAGAGTCCTCTTAAATTCACTCAAAAATGGTTTACATAGAATTTTGTGCCACTAGCTCATCATCCTTAACCTCTAAACAGTTCACAAAATTCTAGGTAACAACTATGTCAGCTCAGATTTGGTGAATCTTTGATTTTTCAATAGTGTAGTAGCTTGAGACTATTGAAATCCTGGTGCTTGACATATTGTGTTACTTGGCATCAACTATGTTTTTACTAATGCTCGACACCTGAAGTTCACTCAGAACCAACTAAGATTTTTTGATGCTCAGCACCTGATACTTTTCTTGGGACTTGAACTTCACTTAGCACCTAAAGATTGCTTGGCATACACTAGATTTTCCTTTTTCTATGCTTCAACTAGCTTTCTTGGCACCCACTAATGAACTTAGTTTAAGCTTTGCAATCAACCTTGTTACAACTTATTCTTCCAATGTTTCTAAGTGTGACCAACATCTATATCTTTGACTATGTTATCAATACATCATTTAACCATTGTCTTAACTAATCCTTGCACTTCATTACAATATCATAGCTCAACCTTTCCCTTAGGTACTCTTATTACATCTTTTTTATCAAATCCTCTTCATCAATCAACTAAGTGAAAGTACTTGGATCTTATAAGCAATTGCCATTCCTATAATTAGTAGGTTTGACATCAATGACAAAAAAATGATTGAAAACAATCATTCTTTTAACATCAAACTTTCTTCTTTGCAACAATCTCCCTCTTTGATCTTCAACAATGATCTTTTCAATCATATTTCCAACAATAGCTTTGTATGGTTAGAGAATGGGCTAGTAAAAATCACTAAGAAGATTTTTCATAGAGTAACAAGGTATCTAACCCTAGATTGGCCAAATACCATGAGAAATGAAGTAAAGGAAATAATTGAAAAAGACACAAGGGTTGTGTGGAATAAAAGGGAAATGACAATTGATACTATTATAGATCCCCTGATAGCTTTTCCAGTAAGGGTCATAGCACACAAGTTTTATTAATCTAGTAGATTAAACAATATACCCTACATTGCAGTTGATATGCGTTACAAAATTATGAAGAAGGATCATACTTATGATCTTGCTAAGTTGTAGTTGGAACAATTGATTGAGAATTTGAGAGCTATAAGGAAGACCAAAAGTGCACAATGTAAATTCGAATATATTCTTGTATGTATTTTCTTTTACATGTAGAATACATTTCCTACATTTGTTAAGGTTGTATGGAAGATGAATAGACCTACTATAGTTTAGATAGGTGAATCTATTGACCAACTAGGTGATAACTTTGAATCTATCATTTCAAGTTATTTTGTAGGTTTCAAACAATCTATGAAGAAAATATTAAGGATAATAGTTTCACTAGTGGATAAACATTTTGATGATGTTTTCTTCCTAGTTGATATTGATTTCACATATGTACAAGAAGAAATTCCTAGGGTGAGATCACTAAGGCCATTAGGATATGAAATAAATGTTGATGAGGCCTTTGTAGTAATCATATCATTACTTGTAGAAGAAGTGGATAAGGAAGCCAAAGTGTTTGCAAATTATGACTTGTCTAAATCCAAGATCACTATGGAATTGAAGACTACTTCAATGATCAAGAAAAAGAACAAACTGGTAAAGAAATTGAAAGAAATATTTGGTGGAGCCGAGGAAGAAGAAGAAGAGGAAAGACAAGCTCAAGCACCATTGGCATTGACACAAGGCCAAGGAGAAGACTAGCAAGAAGATCAAGTAGAAACTACAAAAGGTGTCAAGGAAGAAGAAGTTAATGAAGAACCTACAACTACTAAGAAGAAAACTAGAAAAGAAAAGAATCAAGCAGTGAAAAAACCAAAAAAGGTTGCTAAACGTAATCAGCCCAAACCTATAGCACTTTCCACAAGGGCCAATAATAGAGTCGCTACATAAAAGCCTAAAGAAGTGGCCAAGCCTAAAGAGAAGGAAGTTGAAGCATAGAAGAGGCTGAGGCATGAGTATGTTGCTCAAGTTGAATCTGATGAAGAGAAGTCCAAATCATATGACAATAGCAAATTTTAAATGGTAAGCCATTTTCCCTCTTTAGATTTAGACAATTTATGTGAGGACATTAGGAAAAATATTGATTTATCAAGATTCTCTCACATTGAGTTTGACAATCTTGGGAAGATTGAAAAGAACCAAGTTAAAGAGGCAGTATATGCCATGATAGCTATATTAAAAAGATTCCTTTAGAACTTTCCAACTCCATACCTAAAATTTTATATGATAGAGTTGAGCAAAAATGGCATTATTGTTTAGACACTAAAAAACAAATTAGGGAGATAGCTCTTGTTTAAGTTATGCTAGAACTTAGTATGGCTGAAATGTCTAAAGCCATTAAGAAGTATGATGTAAGATTTGTGCCAAAATATAGGGCATTCAGCATAGTGAAAAACAATATAGAGGATATTGTACAAAAGTCCAAACAAATGTGGAAGATAATATATGGACTATCAACATCTAGAGAAGCTCACCGGACACCTATTCAGGTAGGAGAGGATAAAGAAGATGATACTAAATAAGGCACACTTGAGGGATGCATAGATATGAATATTGACAACCACAGACTAGCTAAGGAAGAGCAGAAAATATAACATCATGTACAAGACACACAAATGCCAAGTACCATTGCTCCACATGAGACAAGTGTAAATACTAAAATTATCAAAGTAAAGGATGTTTTTTAGACTATTTATTAGAACATCAATCTCCTTATTGTAGACACCTAAATTTGATTACACTACTTTGGTAATCCTATTTAGCTATCTCTAAAGGCATCATTAATTAAATTCCTATTTAATTAATCCTTTGCCATCCCCTAGCTGATTAATTTAAGTAATCATCTATAATCCTAATTGATAAATCAAATAACCCATCATTTATCAATTAAATCCTATTCTCCTATTTAATTCCAAATCCCAAATTTATTAAAATCACTTTAATAAATAAAACCCTCAAATCTAATAGCCCCTAAACTATCCTAAATCCTCCATTTAGCCTAATCCACCCCATCCACCCATACTAAGCTTAGCCACTAACTCACCCATCCTCATAAATGTCATCCACTTGCCCATGTCTAACATCCCTAATCTAATCCTAACCCAAGCCTAACCCATCCCCTAATCATTTGCACATTCCTAAGCAAGCTTAAAACTTTCCTAAACCAAGCCAAAGTCTCCCCTCAAAATATCCCAACCACCAAGCCATAAGTGCTCTTACAAGCCATAAATGACTCTTACAAGCCCATTTATTTCTCTTACAAGCCATTATGAGGGTCTTTATGAGCTTTGAGGCTCCTTTGTTGACCCCTCAACCCCTCTTTCTCTAACTAATGACCTTGTGACATGTGTCACTTCTTGATTGGCTATAAGGACGCACAATCCATGTGCTCTCCTCTCATTCAATCTGAGCCCTCCATAAGCTTTATCCTTTCCTTCCATCCTATCCATCAATCCCTCAAGCCCTTTGCCTATTTAAGTAATCCCCTCCTAAGCCATTTTAAGCACAATCCATTACCATAAACTTATAATGCTATTTTGAGAAGCCATTTTACCAATCTCACTCACTCACACCAAAAAGCCATCAAACATCCATTGAATCCTTTGGAAGCAATTGAGCATACATCCTAGCAAATAGAAATATCTCTAAATCAAGTGATCATCCTCATTGAGAGAGCCTATCCATGGCTCATATTCTCACTTGAGGACCTCACTTTGTCTCTCTTTATATGTTTTGTTAGTTTGGTTTTGTGAATGCTTTGTTTATTTCATTATTTTCCTAACATCACTAAATTCACATACACATTTTGGCATGCCCAGTGGGACCTTGCATTTGGGTCAATCTAATCAATTTTTAGTTTTTTTTGTTAACTAACCAAATTAACCTTGTTTTCTTGTGGATTTTTGTGTTAGGTTTGCTAATCTTGTTGTAGGTACACAAGTCACCTTTTGGAAATCGTGATCGTGGCCATCTCATCATTTTTTATTTTTGAAGACTTCAAAATCAACTTGTTTTTCGATCTCGCAAACCAGGAACATGATCTTGTGAACGCGAGAACATGGCCTTTCACCGATAGGAATGCAAACCTACGACAGCGAGTTTGAAATTCATCACCAAATAGCTTCTGCCACATATCCTAAAAATTGCTCTGCATCCCCGCTGACAAATTCTCCAGTGGGAATAAGCCTCAGAGAAGTGAGATCATCATTCTCGCTTGTAGGAATGCGCTTTATTTTTATAGCTGTTGTTTAAATTTTAATAAATTATCTTTCCATGGGACTATCATTCTCACGTGAAAAAAAGTTGTAAAAATTATAAACCAGCGGGATCGTTCTGTTTAAAACGAGCTCCCTGATTTTTTATTATTTTTTTTTACCAATTTTTCCTAGTATTCTTGCGCCTGGGTAAACGTGTGGGAATGCATCCCCATGAAAGAAAACTCCAGCGGGATCATGAACCTGCTTGCAGGAATGCTACCCTCATTGGAATGTTGCTTCTCGCATTTTCCTTGCGGGAATGCTATTTGTTTTGTAGAGTCTGGTCATTGTCATTGTCTTTGTGTTTATCTTGCATGGTTAAATCTTAGGAAACGAACATGTATGCATAATCACAAAAAAAAAACACATCTCAATTTGGGCTTAAAATGAACAATGTTTTTTTTTTTTTATTGGAATGTATGTTTGCTCAAATTCACTCTTGAATGCAAAGCTAAAATGAACACCATCTTGTCATGAAGGGCCTCTAGGTGCACGTTGAAAAAAATCTTGCAAACACACTTCATCTTTTGGGGCATAAAAAGAATCCACATTTTAGAAACTTTTTAAGTTATAAAAACAAATAAAGACACTTTGAGTGAGTTTGTTATTGGACTCACCCTCTTTAATCACCCATCATTCTAACCATTGATTGTAATATCAGCGCCATATATGGGGATGGGTCTACCTAAGAGGGTGTTAAGTGCTCCACAAAAATCAAACTCCACTCACTTGAGTTTTTATTGGTTTTTCTAAGATAGAAAATTTTTTGAATGCACATTAGTCTTGCTAACACTTCATTTGGGCATAAAAATTGAACAAATCTTGACGTGGAGGGCCTCCAAGCATGCACTTGAAATCAAGCTTTACACACATCTTTTTTTTGGCCTTAAAATGAAAAAACACCAACTTTTGAATGCCTTAAAGGAAATCAATCGATACTTAATGTGGAGGGCCTTCGAGCGTGCAGGTTTACTTTCTTGTTGACCCTAACTCTCCTTTGTGTATTCATTCTTCGATCGCATTTTCTTTTGTTTACGTATATCAAGTTGGAATTGAACATTTGCATCCTAAACATGTATGTTTGCAAGGTCTAGACTAGAAAACTTAAGTGTTATTGGTAAAGAACATCTGTCTTTTAGCCCAAGATCATCCGAGTCTTCTCTCCCCTTGTCACCTTTGTAGGCCATCTTGGGTGCATAAGATTAGAATCCAAAATCTTGTCTTAGTTTTTTAAGGAGGCTTGCTTGGGGATTTCATCACCCCTTGGGATGACCTCAACTCTAGCACTCCGGCAAAGTATAAAGATCGGGAGGTGAATCCAAAGACACCTCTCTTGGGATAAAGATTTTGTCACTCGGGCTAAGCCTCAAGGAACTTTATACCCTTGAGAAGTGAAAGAGGATAAGTGGGTTACTACTCGTCTCAGCTGTTTGACATCTTTTTGGTTTCATCTATGGATTTGGTGTGTGACATTTTTTGGTTTCATCTATGGATTTGGGCCTATGTACCTTGCGTATATCGAGGACTCCCCGGATAAACCAACTGTCATCTTTGTAGCCAACCATCTAGGATGTTCATGTGCTTGAAGTGATTGTTTGAAACATTTGTAAAGACATACACACTCCTTGGTACAAGTATCACATTCTGGGAATCAAAACTTCTATCTGGTTGTTCCTATCTATTGCTTGATCTTTTACTTGTTGAATAAATGTTTGTCAAACTTGGTCAATCCTAGCTTAGGGTACTTAGCATGGTCACTACCTCCAAAAACCCCACGGTTGTGATTTTAATCCTTGGAAATATCTCATGTCAAGCCATCCCAAGACTAAGTTTAAGAAGGCTAAGCTTCCTCAAATACCAGCCTATAAGGAAATTGAACCAGAGCATAAGAAGCATACCCCTAACCCTAGGATTGCCAAATTGGATCAAATTGAGAAAGACGGAGCTGAGGTAGTATTGCAAACTGAATGGGACTAAAAAATCCAAAACCTAACCCTTCGACATGGTGTTAATATGAGCTTTATCGACAACTCTACTGTTACTCATTTTGATTAGGTCCTTCCTTTTTCTGCACACACTTACACACTTATAAGTTTAGTCTCTCATCTAGGAATTGCAATATCGCATTCAAGCATTTGAGGTTAGACCATCTCCTCTCATCTTGGGTTGTTGAAGAAGAATCCTCCACCTGCATTGTTAAAGTCTTAGCATTATTTAGAAACATTTTTGCATCACATCTCTCATCATCTTGAGTATCCTTGAAACACAACACTTTACTAGGAACAGGTTGTTATCGGTGTCCCACATCACCTTGAGCCAAAGGTCAGGGTCACACCTTTTGCATCACCATCACATTTCCCACACTCATATTTTAGGAAAATACAAGCTTCTTGCACAAGCACCATATCATTTAGACACCCTTAGTATCATCCCCCGTTGCATTTGCATCTTTAAGGGAAAGCATCCTTTCATGCCACCCACCACATGTTTTGGTAGGAACACATGGAAAAAAGACATGGATCCTAGTCATAGTGGTAACACATCCTAAGCTTAGCCATACTTTGTAGTATCTCTGACACCATTAGACCCACCACCACAAATCCCAGAAGAGCGGGGATCATCCATAGATATTGAGGCTTTCATGAACCAACCTAGTCATGTTACTATCGTAAATGCCATCATAGATCACAACAAGGAAACCATCATGGCAAATTTCTTATGAGACAATGTTGGTGTCTTTGAGTTTGGACATCCACCACCTATCAACATAATAGATCCTACTCACCCATTGTTTGGATGGCAACCACCTCAGGTAGAACTAGTAGACCCAAATATCCCCTCAACCCAGGTGTCGGTTCTCATTCCACAAAACATTCATCACATTCCCACTCAACCATTAGTGCATACTACATCTCAACCAACCTTAAGTATACCATTTGCATCTATTTCCACCACTCATTTTTTCGCTCCACCAAATCCTCCATTTGCATCTAGCAACACTACCTTTTTGCTTCCACCCCATATCACATCTAGTTCATTTTCTACTCAAATACCACCATTAGGGTCCAATACCTCATCCTCCATCCCACCAAACATCACTATCAACCCTTTTGTAACTAGCCAAAACTCTTTAGTTTCTTTTCCTTTGGGACCTTGGAATATTGTTGTGACATAGGCACCTATCACTAGTCTTCCCCCTAGCATTGCAGTCACATCCACACCTTTGACACTATCATCCACTGCTTCACATAGCTATTCACTCCCACCCCTCACCAACTATTTCTCCATCCCACCTCTAGACAATAGCCTAAATCCACCACCACTGCAATTCCCTATAATAAACACTTTGCTGCAAATTAACTACTTTGTGCCTACTCCAAATTAGTCCTACTCTGAAACAGGCACTTAACCCACATATATTTGGCATGGTATATATTCCTAGAGCATAGTACAAGCATTATATGCATTACCACCTTTTCAGCCACAGTCTTCACATCAGTAGTATGTCCAAGCACCCACACAGAACTACCTCATAGAGCAGTAAACTCATAGTTATCTACCACACCCACCTCAGTAGATGCAATAGTATGCACAACCCACCTTCCAGCAAACCATAGCATCAACTCTACCAGTTATGCAAACCATTTTTCCACAAACGGCATATGGTCATCAGAGTTCTCCATATCACACTTCAGATTCTGGCATGCATCCTACACTAGGGGCACCTGCTCCTCCACCTGTAAAGTCTGAATGGAAAGAAATGAAAAATGCTCTCAAAGTCGTTAAGGATGGGATAGACACCAAAAATTTCAAATTTGAAAATGATTGCCCATACCCATTTGATAGGACTATCACATTTACTCCATTTCCTAAACATTTCAAGATCCCCAAGTTTGACAAATTTAGGAGGAAGAGTGATCCAGTCACACATGTTAAGGAATTCTGTATGCATTATCTAGAGGTAGCGTATAATGATGTGTTCCTCATACAGCTCTTTCCCAAGAGCCTAGCAGGACCAGCCTTGGAATGGTTCTATCGTATCCCTCAAGGTACTATTAAAACTTTTGCAGAACTTTCTGAGGCCTTTGTTGCTCAGTATACCCATCTTGTTGAAACTAAATTATCTATAGTAGACCTCATCCACACTAAAAAAAAGGGAGGATAAAGTCTTACAAAGTACCTGCAATGCTAGTAGATCTTCACAACAAGGATCTCTTATACCATCCCTAAGCACCATCTTGTCAAGATGTTCATAAACAATGCACACCCTAGCCTCGCTCATCATATGGTTATGAACTATTTGCAAACATACAAGGACATCAAAGAAAAAGGAATGGGCCTTGAGCAAGGCCTCATTAAGGATGGTGTCATCAGATTGTACAAAGAAAACACCCAGGATTACGGTTCGAGCAATGAAAAAACCCGATATTGGAAAAAAAACAAGAATACAGTGACAGATGCTACCACTGACACTCGACAAGTCCATATTGTTGGGGAAGCTACCAGTGTTCCCACCACATTTTGCCAACAACAAACTTATCAACAGCAACCTCCTGCATATCACCAGCCATCCGTACAAACTCATCAGCAAATACCTATTCCTCGTAATCAAACTAATGCTATCACATTGTTGGCAAGTAATAAACCCTGTGTTTAGAGACAATCACAAACATACACCCCGTTGGGGGAACCTCTTGATACAATCTTCAAAAAATTGGCCAAAGATAACCATGTTCAATATCCACAAATGCAACTCTTGGAACCTAATCAGTCTAGAGCATCCTGGTACAAAGATAATGAATATTGAAAATTCCATCGTGTCAAAGGGCACACTACCCTTAAATGCATGCAGCTTAAGGATTATGTACAACACCTCATTGACCAAAAAGAGATCACAGTGGGGGCACAACCCTCACCTAATGCAAGATTAATGATGTATCAAAATTCTTTCCCTCCTCATAACACAAACCCGAGAAAGGCACTTGCAAACCCTCTTGTCAACAAACCTAACAATGCTCTGGGTAAACAAGGTGACAATCGAGACATGTCTCAAAATTATACCTTAGCATACTTAGACTCTGGTAGCTTAATTGGTTGCATATCCCAAGTTGAACCATCTATTAATGTCATCAATGTCAAAGGCCCAGACACTCAGTGTGCAGTTGCTACTCGTCGGACGTGACTCAATATAGTTGGTCCACCTATATCTACACAAATCAGACCACCATCAGCACGTCCACCTCCATCTCGAGCATCTCCATCAGAATCACCTTCACTAGGGCCATAGTATAACATTTTGGAACACCTTGGAAACATGCCAGCCTAGATCTCCATCCTGGATCTCTTATGAACAAGCCCACTTTATCAAGAGATCCTTGACAGCACTCTATGTGAGTCCTGCATCCCCTTCGACATAAACGCCACTGATTTTTGCATCTTGGTTGGCCATCTTTTAGCCTCCTGTGCCTTGTCTTTCAAAACTACTGATATCCCAGTAGTTGAACCTGATCACATCCTCCCACTTCGCATTGTTGTCATGGTCTCTAACTTTGTAGTTAAACATGTCATGATAGATAATGGATCGGCTCTAAACCTATGTACTCTAAAGTTCATTAAGCAGGTAGGATATACTGAAGCAGATATCATCAATGAGGTGATCACCATCAAGGCATATGAAAATTTGGAGCGTACTACTAAAGGAACCATCTTGCTCCCTATCAGAGTCAGCCCAACCACTCAAGAAACACTTTGTCATGTAGTTGATCTTAGTCTTCCATATAACATCCTCCTTGGTCATCCATGGATTCATGCCATGAAGGCCATTCCATCCACATATCATCAGTGCATCAAATTTTTGCATAATGGCACTGAGATAACCATCCACACAGATCCTAAACCCTTTGCTTATTGCAATGTGGTTGAAGCTTCATACACCAATCACTATCCTGGGATCGAAATTGGCACCACCATGGCCAGTTCCTCTGGCACCTACCATGATCCAAACACCATTTTAGCCTCCATTATTTCCATAGTTAAGATCAACTACCAAGGTTGTGGTGAGTATAGTCTCACAGATGCTTTTTCTGTTGGTGCTCTACCACTTAACCCACATACTCAAGGATGCCCAATACATCAAGGGCCTATACCAAAAAGCACCTCTTGACTTCACCAGTTGGGCCCTACCACTTTTTTCACCAAAGGTATCCTTGATGGAGCAAAAAACACACCAGACATTAACACATAGTTATACAAAGAGCCACCTCCTAAAAGTGAAGCACTTCTTGATCACTTTAAATAGAAATATCCCTGGTCACATCGCTTGGCCACAGAGCAATGGGATTATAAAGGAGGTGGTTTAGGCTACCAGGAATTAGGTATGAGACAACTTATAGAAGCAAACCAAGGGCAAAAAACCAAAGACTTGGGCTATGGACTCCCCACAACTTGGGGCACTACAACAGAAGGTCACGCCTTTATGAACATCCAAAACACTCTCGTCGAGGTTGAAGACATTCCTGAGGAAGTTGAAAAGAAAGCTTACGATGATATTTTCCTTGATGAAATAATCCTTGGAGCCTCTATGCTCTGCTAGTTATCCTTGAATCTCATAGACCTCCCCCTCGCTCACCCTGAACTCATAGATTGGGACCAACCAAGTGTTGTTCATGTTAACGAGTTCTCTACCGAGCACGAACTCCTTAAATTTATGGGGGTAGAAATGCCACATAAACGGATGCCTCCACCATCAACGTATGTCTACAAGCTAGATCCTGTGGGTTACTTCGGGGAGGAGGAAATCTCTAGTCACAAAAATGAAAGGCTAAAAGAACAAAAAAGCAAAAAAATAAAAGAAAAACATCCCATGGTGAAAACTCCTCTGGAGCACCATTGGGTGACTCAAAAAATGAAACAAAAATAAAGGAGGTATCCAATGGTGAAAACCTCTCAGAGGCACCTGAGGATGGAGATTTCATCCTCCCCCCACAAGAGCATCGACCTCCTATATCTTTAGTTTTGATAGAAGAAACTTGGCCTCTAAACATCAGTCTGATAGAGATACCACATATCACATACATCGCAACCTCTCTACCACCTAAACAAACAGATCTTCTTCTTGAAGTTCTCCATGAAAATATAGGCCGCTTTGCATGGTCATATCAGGATATGCCAGTTTTGGACCCCAAATTAGTTTTACACCATCTGGTAGCAGATCTAGGGGCCAAGCCCGTCAAGCAGAAACTTTGAAAAATGCACCCTAAAGTGGCTTTATTAGTCAAAGAAAAGCTAGAGAAGTTTCTAGAGGCCAAAATCATTCAACCAATAGATTATTCTAAATGGATTTCTAATATGGTACCTATTACCAAGCCCTCTAGTGATATCAGAATTTGCACCAATTTTAGGGATCTTAATAAAGCTTGTCCAAAGGATGACTTTCCCCTACCAAATATTGACATGATTATGGATCTCATCGCAGGTCATGAACTCTTGTCACTAATGGATGGTTTCTCTGGATATAATTAGATTTGTATAGCAGAAGAAGATCAACATAAGATAGCATTTACTACACCTTGGGGCACATTCTGCTACAATATGATGCCATTTGGGTTAAAGAACACCGGGGCAACCTATCAGCATGCAATGACAGTCATCTTCCATGGCCTAATCCATAAGATACTTGAGGATTATGTGGATGATATTCTAATCAAGTCTCTCAATGCTTTGGATAAATTATCTCACCTCGAGCAAGTGTTCAACCGACTGGCAGAATATCATCTCATGCTAAATCCAAAGAAGTGTGTCTTCGGTGTTACTTCAGGGAAGCTCCTAGGCTTCATTGTGTCACAGTGCAGTATTGAGATTGACCCTAAGAAGGTCAAAGCCATCATGGATATGGCTCCTCCTAAGACACTCAAGCACCTTCATTCTTTGCAAGGAAAACTCCAATTAGTCTGACAGTTCATTTCTTAGCTTGTTGATACGTGTCAACCTTTCACTCACTTTCTTAAGAAAGATCAAAATTTCAAATGGGACCCAACTTGCCAGCACAATTTTGAGCTCATCAAGCAATACTTAGCTAATCCACCTATTTTGGTTCCTCTAGTTGTAGGGTGCCCCCTCATATTGTACATTATAGCTACTCCTATAGCATTAGGTGCTCTGCTAGCACAACTTGATGATGTAGGAAAGGAACAAGCTATTTATTACATCAATCAAACATTAGTAGGCTATGAGCTCAACTACACGCCAATGGAGAAGGCATGCTTAGCAGTGGTGTTTTCCACCCAAAAGCTACGTCACTACATGTTGAGTTATGTTGTACAACTAATATCAAAGATTGATCCATTGAAATATATGTTCTCTCATATAGTACTCACCAGATGCCTGGAAAAATGGGTTATGCTTCTCAGTGAGTTTGACATTCAATATGTTGACAGAAAGGGCATCAAAGGCCAGGCTATTGCAGATCACTTGGCTAATGCACCCTTAGTTGCAGATCACCCACTCATCATGGAATTTCTAGATGAATACCTCTATTTTATAGAAAAAAAATCACTCTGGAAGCTATATTTTGATGGCTCCTACACATCTCATGGCTCCGGTGTAGGCATAATTTTGGTTACACCTCAAGGAGATTATATCCCTAAGTCTTTCAAGCTACAATTTTGGTGTACCAATAACATTGCAGAGTATGAGGCCCTTGTTGCCAGACTAAAAATTTCCATTGAATGGAATATCATAGAGCTTCAAGTCTATGGTGATTCTCAGCTTATCATCAAACAAGCTTTGAATGAATATCAAACCAAGGATGACAAGTTACTACCTTACAAAGATCTGGTTGATCAACTAAAGGAGCATTTCACTCAAATCTAGTTCATACAGATACCTAGACTCCAGAATAAGGCATTTGATGCTATGGCTACTATTGGTTCTCTCTTGGAAATACCACACGAAGCTACACAATATGAATTCTTGGTTGAGCAGTTGCATGAACCCGCATATGAGAATGATGAGTCAACATGGGTCTATATTTTGGTTGGTCCCCAATCTCCATGGTACCATAAAATTCATGCTTACCTACTAAATGGTATCATATCTCCTCACCTCATCCGAACCCAATGCCAAAACCTTATTCTCAAAGCTTCCCATTACACTATCATCGCCCAAACCCTATATCATCATGGTTATCATGATACTCTCTCTCAATGTTTAGATCAAAATAAGGCTATGATGGCTCTCAAAGAGGTACATGCTAGACTTTTTGGTGCTCACACAAGCGGGATGGTGCTAGCAAAGCAGATCCTTCGTGTTGGATATTATTGGCCTACTCTAGAACAAGATGCATGTGAATTTGTGAAATGATGTTTACCTTGTCAACAACATGCTAATTTAATCTAGGCTCCAGTATAGGACTTGCAACCCATTGCACCACCATGGCCTTTTTCCTGCTAGGGATTTGATCTTGTTGGTCTTATCGCGCCACTTTCTTCAGAAGGGCACAAGTGGATAATCACTGCCACTAATTATTTCACTAAGTGGGTCAAAGAAGTTCCCCTTGTTATGGCCATGAGATTTTAGGTGTCCAAGTTTATATTATATCATATCATATGCCACTTTGGCATCCCAGCTACCATTTTTACAGACTAGAGAAGTAATTTTGAAAACTTAAATATGGAAGAATTATGCACTTCCCTCCGTATCCACCACCGCTTCTCTAGCCCATATTTCCCACAAGGTAATGGTCAGGCTGAGACAACTAATAAAACCCTCCTCAAAATCCTCAAGAAAGTTTTCAATGACTCCGGTCATGATTGGCATTTGCAAATTAATCCTGCCCTATGGGCATACCGCACTTCATTCTGTACAGCCACTAGCACAACTCCATACTCCTTGTTCTATGGTGTTGAAGCAGTCCTGCCTATTGAGGTTGAACTCCCATCACTCCATATTTCTCTCTGAGGATAGATATCTAATGAAGAATATAGAGTGGCTTGACTTACTCAACTTGATCTACTTGATGAATAAAGGCAACAGGCCTACGACCATCTCATGGTCTATCAAAGTCGCCTCAAGTGCAATTTCAATAAGAAAGTCCATCCACATAGTTTTTCAAGAAGCTGACATGGTCCTTAAAGAGAATATGAAGGTTCAAGCTAATAGAGAAAAGAAAGGCAAGTTTGAGCCCACCTGGCTTGGTCCTTATGTGGTCACAGCATCTTTTGGCTCAGGATCCTATTAGCTATCTACCCTTGAGGGTGAAGTACTAAATGATCCTACCAAAATTATTCACCTCAAGAAATTCTATGCCTAAGGATAGAATTTGCAAATAAAGGAAAGAAAAAAGGCACAAAATAAAAATAAAGCATCCAATGGTGAAAACTTGGCAATTCAAGTGCCTTGGATAGGTCCCTGGTGAAAACCTAGCAAATAGGCACCAGATGTACTACAGCTCTTCCATTATCTATCACTGACACACACCTCTTTATCACTCCTCCATTATATATCACTCATCCCCCCTCACTTTTCCAAGGTCTTCCTTATTGTTATTTGACATGCTTCGCAACATCATCCTCTAGCACTTTGCACTATGCCAACATCCCACCTCATTCCGGTATTATAGCATCCCAAGTATCATACTTAATGAATCCCACCATTGTGCTCTACTAGATCTACCCTATTAAGTTCTTTTTATCCATGTACTTTACCATGTGTAGCATATACAGCCCATATAACACATGTCTCGTACCTCTACACTAACCCTTGTCTCCCATGTACCATACCTATGTGAATACAACAATATCCAGACCCTTGTACATAAATCACACTTTACATAATCCCACCTAACCAAAACCATGTATTATAACAACGCTATCTCCTCATCCTGAGCTTTCCCCTATCATGCATATACCTACTACTATGTTTTGCTATCTAGTCATGAGTTCCCATGTCCTTAACTAGTCATACTTGTACATACTATCCCGGTCTTGTTGCAACTCGTCAGTTGATCTCTTTGACAAAAGGTTCCTTTTTCACTTTGCAGAATATTTTGTTGTTTCTTTTTTGGTTGATTGTTTCCACGTATCTTTTTTTGTTTACTCCTCAAGATTTCTATGATCATTTCATATCATGGTGTGTTTTGACTGGAACAACTAAGGAGGTTGGTTTCTATCACAGTCTTTTGCTACTTGTGAGTCAGTTTGATATTATCCTTGCATATTTCCAACATGTTTTCATCTTTTGATAAAACATGATGCACTTGGGTAATCTTGTTTGCTTGTGGATCATCCAACATCATTCCAACACTAATCTCTTCGAGACTCATGTGTGATGCTAGGGCAATCCTATCATGCCTATTTGAGTAGGTCTTATGGAATTTTGGGAAAAAGGCCTTGACATTCTTAGTAACCTTGGGAGATCCCTAACAATCCTATATCAACTAAAGTGTTCACACTACATATTGGTAGTTCCTCACGAAGTACCCCATGCTCAAGCTTCCCCTGTGCCTCACTTTTATTTTTAGAAACCCTTGGTATCTTCCTCCTTGTCATCACCCCTCTCCCTTGAACTATCACTTTCCACCCTCAGAATCATTTGTTTCAAAACCTTGAACATCAATCCTTACTCTCTCTCCTATTGTGTATCTCAAAGAAGCTGGCTCATCACTACGTGTGCCTACTCTAGCGAGGCGTACCAACCTACCAATCCATCATCTCCTCACCCGATAGATGATCCCCCTACCTCTCCCCCTATTGCCCTTTGTCACCCCTGTGCCTCCTCTCCTCTCCTCTCTGGCTGGCCTCCCCTCTCCTTTGCTCTCCTCTTTAACTGAGCTCTCCTCTCCTCCCCCACCACCCTCCTCCTATGTCAGGTTGGCTCCTCCTCTGGTGTAATCGCTGCTGCCTGCTACCGCAACCCCCTCGCCATATACCACCCTTGTCAGGCTACTCGGTCTAGCTCCCCCACCACCATCGCTACCCTCGTGCCTTGTGCTCTCCCCATTGGTCTCAGCCTCACAAAAGTATCTTGATACTCCTATGTGGAGCTCGCATCTATTGCCCTGCCAAACCAATCCCACTACTGCAGCTCTAGCTCTCGCCATGCCCTCAACGACCCATCCCTCCAAAAGGCTAGCTTGTACATCGACACCGGCTCATGTGTGACCCATTGATACCAGTGCAGATCTCCTAATGCCACCTACTGCCACCCAAACTGCCACAGTGCCCTATCTGGCCTGTACTACTCTGCCACATACTCCCATCTCCTAAACACAAAACATGGAGAAATGGTGTATGGGACCCATGTATGGCCTCCATACCACCGTCACTATCTCATCAATTTGCACTCTCCAATAATCCACTGAATTTGTGTGGTGGTATGTCAATGGCTCAGCCCAGCTGTAGGCCACTAGCTCCTCTAGCTGCCTATCTATGTGCCCTAATGGCCTGAGCACTACGATATGCTCCCATGCCCATACCTGTAAAAGTGTAGGGAACCCAATCCTCCTCTCCTATCAGCCATCGCCCTGGTACACTATTTGATGTAGGTCTTGATATAGCTTGGCCAACATCAGAGAATCCCATGTCGTTGGGCGTCCCACATCCACAATCTGCATCACTATGGGAATCAATGCTAGTGTAAACCCTATCCCACCTGTATCTGGGGCAATGTACCCTGAAACCAGCCCCAGCACATAGAAGTAGATCTACCTCTCTGCCATTATGCAATCAAGATGCTCATCTAGTGAAAATTGTCCCCTCTAGATCCTATACTCCACTCTAGGCCCCACCAGCCTCTATACAGCTACCTCTTCTATCATCTCTCTGGTCACCATGATTGGTGTCCCTTGCACTGGCAGTCTAAATATACGGTACACATCCTCCAGCGTCACTGTCATCTCCCCTGTCGATAGGTGGAATGTTGTTGTCTCATTATGTCATCTCTCACACAGTGCTATGACCATCATCATGTAGGTGTGGGTATGAGGAAACCTCGCCAGTTGGCCTAGCCTGATCGCCTCGATGCACACCTAGTCGGCCAGTGTCAGTGTCTTTCCAGTGCATAACACTACTGTTCGTCGCTCCTATGACACTAATGCATCTAGTGACCAGTGCACACCACCAAAAAAAATCCACTTGTCAATTTTTTTTATCTCCTTGTTTATCCTCCCACCCTCCCTAGCTTTTTCTACCTTTATTTTGCAAAAATTATGTTCTCATGGAAACAGCGTTCTTGTGAAGCCTAACCTCCCATGTTCCCATGAAACTATCTTTCGACGAGATCGCGATGTTGACTCTACTCTAACCCTTGACCTTTTACCCCGATCTCTCTAGCACATTCTCACAATCTCTACACTTGGCGATCCCATTGATCCTTGATCCCACGGGATCGCATTCCTACACTATCCCCTTTTTCCCACTTTCCCACTATGCAAAACCCTTAACATGCGGGGATGCGTTCCCGCTACCTAAATCATGTTCCTCTTCATAGGGATGTGATCCCACTGACTCTACCCCATTCTCATATAATTTTCCACCCTGAGATTGCTTTCTAGCAAATCCCTGTTTAAACCCCCACATCAGTCCCACTCGACGCTATTTTTTGTGGGATCACGATCCCACTAATCTCGCTCGCATTCCTGCTGGACCCGTGCCTACGAGATTGCATTTTTGCCTTCATGGGAATGATCTACTAAAAGTATAAACAAAAATCACAAAGAGCTTTTAGACCCTACCGATCAATCGAGTGTCCCTCGTACTCGTACTTGTCGCACTATGTCTGCTCGGTGCTCTAGTCGCCAATACCTGCCATCGTAATCTCTACTACAAAGCTCCTAATCAACAATATCTCCTCCTCAATTTGACTGCAAATGACCCCTTCTAGACCCCTCTTCACCCCTTATAGCCCACCTCGGTACCCTAACTACTCCTCTTGGTCATCCCACCCTTCAAACAAATTCCCATCTCACAAAAAAAAAAAAAAACAACTTTGCACACTTGTAACATCTCTTGGTCTGTCAGCTTGTCCATCCTCTTTCACTTTGTATCATTGTCTATATCCCAGCTTTCACATCCGTTCATCTTTGCTACGCATCTTGCACACCTCACAGAACTCTTGGTTAGCTATTCAAATGCATCCTTTAGCTTGATCTCCTATCACCAAAGTGTTATCCTTCTTAGTTCAACTTGCTAGATGCATCACTCATCCTGATCCCTCAGCTTAGGTGCTCTTTGATAGATACTTGTAGGATAGAGCTTTCCTCTTGTCTGATCTTGGTCCGTTAGTACCTCATCCTACACATCTCGTTGGCAAATGGTTCTCTTTTGGCTTTTCACTTTCTTTTACTTTTGGCATCTTCCCTTTGGGTCTTGACATATCTCTTCCAAGTGATTTGGGTTGTTCCCTCCTCGTGATCACCACGATCTTTTATATCATGGTGTGCTACAAATGGGGCAATTCGAGTGCAAGGTCTTGATCAGGTCTTTTGTTTGTTTTTCTTTTCTGCTTGTGGGTTACTCAGTATCAGTTCCATGTTGCTTCCTCTAGGATTCATGTACGATGTTGGCGCAATCCTTGCGTGTTTGTTTTGAGTCAGTTCGTCAGTCCTCTACAAATTTGGTAAAAAGGCCTTGCTATTCTTGGTAACCCTAGCCATTAACCAACATTCCTATATTTAATCTTGTGCTCAACTACATGGTAGCACTTCCCTTTGAAGTCTCCCCCCGCTTCCATGACTTCCCTTCATCTCCATTATCCCCCATCCAAACCACTTTCTCTTCCCATCATCCATCCCCTCCTCCTAGTCTCCTTTGATCATGCTCCACCCCTTCATCCCCCCCCCCCCCAATCTTGGATTGTCTTAGGCTTGCTTCCGCTTGTGCATTTGACCTCCCTTTATCATTCTCCCATAGTGAGAGTTTGAGCTAATTTAGCCCCTTCTCTTTGCCAATCTGTGTCTCTGCTCGTCTTGAATTATTTTGCTTTTCAAGAAGCTGTCGAGCCTCATCTTCTCTCTCTGCCGCCTTTTTAAGGGGGCATCTCTAAGTCTAGTCTCTCCTCTTCTTATCTGAGACTGGGGAAACCTTGTTGCTAAAACATCTTCCTCATGTCGTCTCCATTCAAACTTCTTTGAAATAGTGTTGTCTCAACACTATGTCAAAGAGGGGCAAAATGTAGACACCTAAATTTGATTACACCACTTTGGTAATCCTATTTAGCTATCTCTAAAGGCATCATTAATTAAATTCCTATTTAATTAATCCTTTGCCATCCCCTAGCTGATTAATTTAATTAATCATCTATAGTCCTAATTGATAAATCAAATAACTCATCATTTATCAATTAAATCCTATTCTCCTATCTAATTCCAAATCTCAAATTTATTAAAATCACTTTAATAAATAAAACCCTCAAATCTAATAGCCCCTAAACTATCCTAAATCTTCCATTTAGCCTAATCCACCCCATCCACCCATACTAAGCTTAGCCACTAACTCACCCATCCTCATAAATGCCATCCACTTGCCCATCTCTAACATCCCTAATCTAATCCTAACCCAAGCCTAACCCATCCCCTAATAATTTTCACATTCCTAAGAAATCTTAAGACTTTCCTAAACCAAGCCAAAGTCTCCCCTCAAAATATTCCAACCACCAAGCCATAAGTTCTCTTACAAGCCATAAATGACTCTCACAAGCCCATTTATTGCTCTTACAAGCCATTATAAGGGTTTTTATGAGCTTTGAGTCTCCTTTTTTGACCCCTCAACCCCTCTTGCTCTAACCAATGACCCTGTGACATGTGTCACTCCTTGATTGGCTATAAGAAAGCACAATCCATGTGCTCTCCTCTCATTCAATTTGATCCCTCCATAAGCTTTCTCCTTTCCTTCCATCCTAGCCATCGATCCCTCAAGCCCTTTGCCTATTTAAGGAATCCCCTCCCAAGCCATTTTAAGCACAATCCATTACCATAAACTTATAATGCTATATTGAGAAGCCATTTTACCAATCTCACACACTCACACCAAAAAGCCATCAAACATCCATTGAAGCCTTTGGAAGCAATCGAGCATACATCCTAGCAAATAGACACATCTCTAAATCAAGTGATCATCCTCATTGAGAGAGCCTATCCATGGCTCATATTCTCACTTGAGGACCTCACTTTGTCTCTCTTTATATGTTTTGTTAGTTTGGTTTTGTTATTGCTTTGTTTATTTCATTGTTTTCCTAACATCACTAAATTCACATACACACTTACATAGGATGATTTGAAATTGATACTTATCCAGTCCAATGTCTAGGCCCAAATATGTGACAACCCCATATTGGTGAGTGTAGATAAAATTTAGAAGATAGAAAAAATAACTATAGGTGAGGAAGTGAAAACACAAGAAACATCTATAATTACTCCTCAAGTCACAAGTGTACAACCTTCACAACCTATAGTGATATATCAAAGGAAGGAGATAGCAAGTTTCACTATCAATACACTTATGCAAGATACTCCAATCTTAGTGAATGTACCAAAAACTGAAAAATAAAAGGATGAGATAGTTGGAGAAGACAAGATAGAAACACTAGAAAATGATGGAACTCAAGGCCAAATAGGTTAGATAGATACACCTGCACCTCCAACACAAGATCAAGGTGCAACTAGAACTGCAGAAGAAGAAAAGGACAAGATTGAAGAGTCATGTTTGACACCCAAGCCAAAGGAGCTACTAGGTATTCAAGCACTAGTTAAATTACCAAAATTTGGTGCTCCTTCTAGTCAAGCTCTTCAAAGACTGAGCATAGATGCTACACCATTGCAATTCTCAAAGCTAAGTCCTAGCTCATCTAAGGTAAAAGAGATAATTACTTATGGAGATGTTAGCCTAGATGAAGAGATTGTATTGCCTAAATTTTATTTGGCAACAACCACAATTGAGTAGATGGGTATATTACAAGAGGCCCTAGCAAGGAAGAAAATTCAAGGACTGCTCAAAAGGGAGCATAGGTAGAAGCAAGATTTGATTGACATCAAAGAGATTTTCCTAAATGCACTCAGTCTACTAACTCCAAATGAAAACAAGCACATCATTAAACAATTATCCAATATGGTGGAAAGGGTTAGTGACACCAATCTAGATACTAATGTAAAGTTACTAGAATGGTCTGAAAGGAAGTTTCAAAATAAGGTAAATGAGAAGTTATCAAGTGTTATGGCACTGACATAGGTTGAGCTAAAAATCAAGATAGAAAGTCAAAAGAAGGTACTAGAGAATATTTTTTCTTTGTACACCAAACTGTGTAATCCTACACTCTTCACACAAGAAGTAAGGAATCACATCCTAAGTTTGGAGAACCATATGCAATCATTTAGTGCTACTTTGCCCAAGTCTCCTACTCAAAGTGAAACATTTTAGGAACCTCTTACAATCTTATAGTTAGATAGCATCATTACAAGTAGATGTAGCCAACATAAGGGCTAAATTGATCAGCATCTAGTAGACATTGACTCCTCACATGGAGATATTACACAATGAACTAGGCTATGTAGAAATACTTATGAAGAAAGACCCCAATATTTCTCCATTGGATAGCTTAGTACAACTTGTTGTCAAGCTAGCCATCCAAATCAAGTCTTTGGAGGTAGCTTGTGATAATTGGGATGTAGCTCTTAAGATTATACTTGAGGTCCATAAATCTATTTTGGATAGATACACTATTAGTTAATAACCCATTGACATCAGTGTCAAAAACAGGGAGTAAGATCAATCAGGGAGCAAGCTAAGTAAAGAGATATCTATACCTAGGGGAGTAAGAGACAAAGAACAAAGGGGGAGTAAGAGAAAAAAAAAATACAAACATCAGTTCAGACACACATAGAGAAAGAGTATCAGTTGATAAAAATATAGAAAGATTTTGATAAAGAATACAGAATAGAACTAAACATTCAACTCAGAGGGAGTTATGAAATTTTGAGGTACAAGTCATGTGTTGCAAAATTTTGATATTTTGAAAAAAAAATTAGAAGCTGAATAAATATCTATGTTATGCTCATAAGGATAAGATCATTAATGCATGACCAAGTTTTTTTGACACTCATGTCAAAGGGGGAGATTGTTAATCTCAGATTGGTTTTGATAAGAGAGTGTTTATAAACTTAAGTCATTTACTAAGTTCATGCTGAAGAAGTAACATATATTGAACATAACATGTAATTCTAAGCATGCCAAGTAAATAGTGAGTGTCAGCTCACTTATGTGTCGAGTCATTCAAGTTTCGAGTAGATAGTATGTGTCGAGTGATTCAGGTGTCAAGTAAGGAATGCATGCCAAGTCATCTAAATGTGGAGTGACAACATTGAAGTCATAACTAGTGTTGAACACCAGGGACTTCAAATGCCAAGTAACACAATTTTGACATAGTTGTTTGTATTGGCAAAAACTACTATGTAAACATTTTTTAGTGGACTTAAGAATTGATTTACAATCTTTTTTTAATAAGGACAAATCTTAAGTGTAAATCCCTATGTATTACATGCATCCAATTAGAAAAAGGGAAATTTTATGTGGCAATATGGATGAATCACATTTGTTGATTCATACCTAATCCTAAGTCACCTAGGCCTTCTTAAGGAAGACAAAGCTTAAATGTTCTAAGGAGAAGTAAAGATAGAGAGAGAGAGAGAGAGAGAGAGAGAGAGAGAGAGAGAGAGAGAGAGAGATAAGAGTAGAGAAGGAGAGTTTTGCATGTGCAAACAAGACATTCATGGTGACTAAGGTATTATGATTTGAGTTACATTGCAAAATTAGTTAGAAGAGAATAGAAGAAGGAAAGAGTGGATAGAGGAGAGACATTTGATCAAAAAGGATCAAGTACACATTAGTATAGAGGTGATTTGAGATCAAGCAATAGAGTGTTAATTACAGGATCATTGTTGAGACATTCTAACAAGTGAATTAGTTACATCTCTTAAAAGAGTAGTCCTAACAGACTATATTGAAATCCTCTAATAAGATGCTTACTTAATTGTGGGTTTAAGTTCTTTAATTAGGCACACTTCTAATAGGGTTTTGAAATCCTTTAATAGGGTAAGACCTAATAGTCTTTGTAAAATTTTAACAGGGTAAGCCTTTGATAGGGTAGATCATGTTTCATGATAAAACATTGTAACCTTCATTGGATACACTTTATTATTACAGTAGTGAAGATTTTTGGGAATCATCCCCATCCCAATTTTACCTTCTTATTGAAAGGTTTCTAGGTAATCATATCTTGTGTTATATATGTGTGAATGCTTACTTGTTTACATCATGGTATTTCAATTTACTTATTGAATTATAAAATGGGTATATGATGAATGTTTTTATGGGTAAAAATTTAAAGCACTAATTCACACACCCCAATGTCTTAGAGTTTACCTTTCCTATTGTAATTCCAATAGACATATTGGTGATGATGTGACTAAGCTCGGTCATTATAATCTTGCATGTATGAAAAGTTATTCAAGTTGCAAGGTGAAAGATTAATGTTATTTCTAAGTGTAACGTGTTCTTAATATGGTCCTATAATAATTAATTCAAAAGGTTTAATAGCTGACTCGAGGAATTTTTTTATGGATTTAGTATAAAGGGAGGACATTTTCCTTTATCATGGATGGATAAAAAGTGAATAATTGTAAGTAGCACAAAGAGTGGAATGCAAAGATAAGAAAAGAAGAATGAAAGTGAAGGAAACTTCATTGTCAAGGTTTTATTGTGTGATCTAAAGTTTGATACTTGGATCTGAGGTTCGCAACTTGGTCTACAAGGTTTGAAAATGATTGTTCTAGTTGATAGGATACTGAAAAGAAGTTAAAGTATAGTCCATATAATTATTCTACAAGGAGTAGTTAAGAGATTAGTTGGATAGTGAGTTTAGTGGTCTTTTCCTAGAAGTTTTTGTGATAGTGGGTCCTTCTATCTTTTTAGAACTCCTAGCAGGGTTGGCACAACTCTTGATAGGTTTGGAATCTTCTAGCAAGGATTCAAAGTCTCATAATAGGGACTCATATATACTAAATGTTTTAATAGACTCCTAACATGGTCCATCCTCTAACAAGGAATATTTATATTAGTACATCATCTTGTGGGCATCATTCCCACCAGAGTTTTCCCTCTAATCAAGGGTTTCCCTAGTTAAAATTTCTAGTATAATTGCCTATGTGCATCTTTTATGGTTGTTGTTCACTTTGTTTGAATAGATAATATTGTTTAAGGTTGATAAATGTTTTAATTATTGGATAATTGATTCACCTCCCTCTCAGTTATCTTGGTGGACTATTATTTCTAACAAATAGTGTAGATGACCATTTTTGGATGATTACATTTTCCCCTCTTTGACTAATGTGTGATCAATCTAGGAATACATTACATCAAATAAAATAGAATCCAAGTAGGAAGCAATAGATAGAAATATCTAATTCTAAAGAAAAAAATGCAAAAAGAGATAGTGAATCATGAATGTACATCCTAATAGCAATAATAGTGAACACTAGGAAAGAGATGTCAAAATTCAAGAAGAATGCTAACATTAAGCAAAGTAGATGGATTGGGAGCCTATGCTCCTAAGAAATAGATAGTTGTAGAAAGCGGTGATAGAGTATTTCTACCCCCTCAGGATTAAAATTGAAATGAGGTGAGGTGGTGCAAAAATGAGCTAGATATGAGAAGATCAAGATATAATGATGTCCAAGATGATAGATATATAGTTTTAGAACCAAAGAATGAGTATTAAGGAATGATAGAATGCTCCAATTTGACCAGAGTTGACCACAAAGGATAAAGTATAAAAATTAGTTCAAATTAAGTAGAAAGATAATTTAGACATAGTGTAAAACTATAAAGCTATGTCACCTTTTAGGTTGACTTATCAAAATGACTAAATTTGAGTATTTCTATCCAAAAATTAATTTTACTCAAACACATGATCTAGATAAATTGATTTTAGCTAAGTTATATATGGTTTCACACTTTTCCAATTGGAAATGTCTATCAAATGTATATTTTATACAAGTTTGTATCTAATTACTTAAAAAATAAAATTATTTCATAAAATAGATGTTTCAATAAATCATACTATTTTTTAGGATATATTTTTAGTAACATATAAACACCATTTTATAGAGCTAAAAGTCAATAATATTCTCAAATAGAGTTTTAAGTGTTTAAATTAGATATAGTATATTGTAATTTAAAAATTCTACAAGCACATATTTTAACGCTAGAAAAGATGTCAATTTTGAGATAGAAAAAATATTAAATCATATAAAAAAATAAAAAATTACATGATGTTCTAGAGGAGAGGGTCCTCTTCTAGAATGTATAAATTTTCTTCTAGTTAGAAATGATTTGTTTTGAAAAATGTGGTAGGAGATGAAAACTGTCGATTTTAGGTGAGTTGAAATTTGAATCATTATAAAAGAGAAAACATAGGTCTAAAGTCCATTTTTATTTTTGATTGTTCTAGCTATATATGTTATTTATAACGTAGTCAAAGTTCAAAATGGAAATAAGTTCATTTTTATATAGTTTTGTGGTGGGAACTAAACCCCTAATTTTCAACATTTTTGAGCAATTAAAAATTTATCTATAAAAAATAGGGAAATATATCAATTCTTATTCCAAATAATTTTTTAAAATTATAATCCTAATTTTTTTCCATTGCTACACATTTTATTAGTTTACTTCATTTTAAAATTCTAAATAATAATACCATTTTTATGTCATTGAAGATGAATAGTTATACTTTTTTTAGCCTTTTCCTTTAGAAAAGGGTGACATAGGTTTGTGCCTTTACCCCATAAAAAATGTGTTGAAGTAGATATGAAGCATAGAAATGATGAAGATATGGAGAAATGAAGATGCCCCAGTGAAGATTTGAAGATTAAACTTCAAAAGGTTAGCTAGCTACATAGAAGAAGGCAAATTTTTGAATGTGATTTTGACTATCAAGATGAACTCTAATTTCAATTTCAATCCCTAAAAAAGATCCAAGACTTTGAAATTAACTAGGGGTGCAATTTTTGCAAAATTTTAAGGAGTTTGAAAAAAGAGCCAAAATGAGGTTGAAAGGCTATATAAGGGGTCCAAGTGTCATTTTCAATTCATTTGTTTTTTGTGATTTTGAGAGCTTGTGAGTGGTTTATAGAGAGAATCATGGCATTGGTGAACATTTAGACTCATCGACACCATTTTGAGAACAGTCAGTTACACAACCTGTTAGAATTGCTTTAAAATAATTGGGGGGGGGGGGTGTGAATCAATTATTCAAGCTCCAAATGTCCTATTCAAATTTTTCACTAAGTGTAGTGAGCCCATTCAACCATTCATTCATCCAAGCTTTAGCTTTTCTAATCAGCAAGTTATTGTAAATCACCATGCAAGCATAACACATGAGAAATCAACACATAACATAGTGATTTACATAAAAACCCAATTTAGGAAAAACCACTAGTAACATGCTACTCAATTCTCACTCTTCAAAAGTGATGCCCTATGAAAGGCTTGCCCTGTTAAAGGCTTACAAAACACTGTCAAATGTGATCTTGTTAGAGGATTTAATCACCCTGTTAGAAGTGGGTCTACTTAAAGAACTTTAGAACATTCACTTGGAATGCCACCCTGTTAAAGGATTTATAAATGGCTATTAAACCAACCTAAGTCCATAGGATTTTCAGATCTAATACAATTTCTAGAGAGTATTAGAAAAAATATTTGACCTGACTACAACATACAACTTATCTTGCAGATCTTAGATAACTTCTCAGCTCATACCCTTGCCTAGCCTTCAATGTTTGCAACTCTGACAACTTTCCCTCCTTTCAAGATTAGTCTCCTTGAGTCTCCATGCTCAATGTACTATTACAATCATCTCTTCATGATCACTTGTAGAAGTAGAGCCTCTATGCTCTTCTTTCTCCTAGACATCTCCTCCTTGACACCCTTCTAATCACTTTACAGATTTGCCTCTTTAGTAGCAACAATGTCAACAACTCTTTATTTCTTGGTCTATGACTCCTTAAATAGAAGTCTTGGAGTACCTTTTCCCACTTGATTCTTCCATTCTTTAATTTTAATTTTCATGGATTATGTAGGATTCATTGCATCTAACCCATATTTTATTTCCTCTAGAAACTTCTTGAATAATTCTTTAGAATTTTCCCAAAAATGGTTTACATAGGATTCTATGCCACCAGCTCATCATCCTTATCTTCCAAATTATTCACAAAATTCAAGACAACCACTTTGTTGGCTTAGATTTGGTGAATGTCATTTTAAATAATACAATAGCTCAACACTACTAAAATATTGGTGTTCAGCACATACTGTCTTACTTGGCATCAACTGCGTTTTTCCTGATGCTTGGCACTTGAAGATCATTCGGTACCAACTACAAATTTTTTGATGCTCCACACCTGATCTTCACTCAGCACCTTAAGATCACTTATCACACACTAGAATTTCCTATTACTCAGCTCCAACTGAGAATTTTCTTGGCTTCAACTAACTTGCTCGACACCCACTAATGATCTTAGTTTAAGCTTTGCATTCAACCTTGTTACAACTTCTTCCTCCAATGTTTCTAAGTGTGACCAACCTCTGTATCCTTGAGTATGCAATGAATACATCATTTAACCATTGTCTTAATTGATCCTTGCACTTTATTACATCATCATAACTCAACCTTTCCCTTAGGTGCTCTTGTTACATCTTTGTTGATCAAATCATCTTCATCAATCAACTAAGTGATAGTACTTGGATCATATAAGCAAATATCATCCCTAAAAATAGCAAGTTTGACATCAATGACAAAAAAATGATTGAAAACATTTTTTTAACAACAATCTTCCTTCTTTCCAAAAATCTCCCTCTTTGATCTTCAATAATGAGCTTTTTCAATTAGATTTCCAACAATCTCCTTCTTTGGCATTGATGGCAAACCAAACTAATCAACCATCAAACTAAACTATTGAACCAAATGCTAGTTGGGTTAGAATAGTAGGTCAAATGCCAAAAATTAAATTGTATCTTCACATCTCCTTCTACTATTCTAATTACTTCATTTCTACTTCTCCCTCTTTGCTACTGCCTCCTTGTTCTTTGTCTTTCTCCCTCTGTATTGCTTATCTTCTACTATTTTGATCAACATATCCCTTTATCTTAATTTGATCACTAGATAATCAGCATGTAATTAGTTTCTCACAACTTCTCCTATTGATCAGTTGTCTACTTCTCCCTCTTTGACAACAATGCCAAAGACATATAAGCATCTTAGTATTCAAGTGTAGCTTTTATAGGTTCATTCAATGTCTCCCTCTATCACCTTGCTTATGACTGATTTAGAACTTCAGCACTTCAACTACTTTAGGCATGGATCTCAAATTAAACATCCTCTACATCAATGTGTAAAATCTTCAACATTCAACTCAATTGATGTAGGGCATTCATGCTTTTACTTCAAGTAGCCTTAGCTAGGGGTATTACCCCTAACTTACCTTTAAAATACTCAAAAGCATCTTTAGGTAGTTTTTTTGTGAAGATATCAGCAATTTGTTCCTTTGAGCTAACATATTCCATCTTCACTTGTTTTTCTTCCACCAACTCTCTTTCATAGTGATACTTGATTGCAATATGCTTGGTTTTAGCATGAATTAGTGGATTCTTTGATATGTTAATAGAACTTTTATTATCACAATAAAGTATCATAGGCTTAGTTACTTCTTCCTTCATACCTTCTAGCAAATGTTTGATCCATACAATAATTTGTGCAATTTAGAATAGTTGCAACATATTCAGCTTCAATAGTGGATTATGAGGTGTAGCTTTGCTTTTTACTAGTCCATGCAATCAACCTTTTTCCTAAGAAAAGTGCTCCTCCACTAGTTTTGTTTCTATCATCAATGTTACCTTCCCAATCCGCATCAGTGTAGGTTCTCAGTTCAAATTTTTCACTCCTCTTATAGTACAAACTAAAGTCATCAATCCCTTTTAGGTATCTTAGCATTCTCTTTATTGCCATTAAGTGATTTTCTCCTGGATTTGTAGAAAATCTTGACACTATTCCAAAAGCTAATGCAATGTCTAGTCTACTATGTACAACATATTATAGCTTTCCAATCATTGACCTATACAATGTCTGATTTATTTCAACAGACTCATCATTCTTGGATAGCTTATGTCTAGTTGCCATTGGTGTGCTGACTAGTTTTGAGTCTTCTAATCCAAAATCTTTGAGTATCCCCTTAATGTATTTGGCTTGGGTTACAAATATGCCATGTTTCAATTGATGTCCTTGCAATCCAACAAAGAATTTGATTTTTCCAAACATTGATATCTCAAATTCATGTTTCATTTGATCAGCAAAATCTTTGCATAGAATATCTTTACCTCCAAATATTATATCATCAATAAAAATTTTTGAAATCAAAATGTCTTTACCTTTTTTAGCTTTTATGTACAAATTGCTATTGTCATCTGTTCTCTCAAATCCTAGCTTCATAAGATATTTGTGCAGTCTCTCATACCATGCTCTAGATGCTTGCTTCAATCCATAAAGTGCTTTGTGCAATTTGCAAACCATGTCCTTTTTCTTCTCATCAACAAATCCCTCTAGTTATTCTATGTAGACTTCCTCTTCTACTCTATTGTTCAAAAAAGAAAACTTTACATCCATTTGGTAGACTTTGAAACCTTTATATGCAACATATGCAAGTAATGTTCTTACTCCTTCCATTCTTGTAATAGGGGAAAATGTCTGCCCATAATCCAATCCTTCTTCTTGTGTATAGCCTTTGCAAACTAGTCTAGTTTTTCTTGTTATCTTACCATTCTCATAAAGTTTATTTCTAAATGCCCATTTGGCAACAATCACATTCTTATCAACCGGTCTAGGAACTAGAGACCATGTTTTATTCATCTCAATCTAATCTATCTCTTCTTCCATGGCTTTATACCAATCATCATCTTGTAGAGCATCTTTCACTATTTTAGGTTCAACCTTTCTCAAAAAACATGATTCATTCCTTAGTCTATTCCTTGTCATTGGTTTGGCATCCTTGTCACCAATGATTTGATCTGTAGGTTGATATCTTCTCACATACTTGGCTAATCTGGGATTTGTCTTTCTTTCCATGTTTGATCCTTTAGCTTTAGAGTCATTTTACTCTTCTTCATTTGCACTTCATCATTCCTATCATATATACTATTTTTAAAATTAGAATGTGCATTTTTTACATTCTACAGCTTGGCTTCTGAATGTAGCTCGGCATTCATAGGTTGAGAGTCGGTAGATACTGAAGTTTGTTGTTGATTCCCATCTTGATTTGTAGCACTGTCTTCAATAGTCATTCCTTCATATAAATATACAAAGGATATATAATCCTTAGTTTTCTTGGACTCATCAACCTAAACTTTTGCATGCTCATCAAAGTTTACATTCGCACTCTCCACAATTTTGTTAGTGTTAGTGTTCAAACACTTATATGCTTTGCTTCTAGTGGAGTATCCAAGGAATATACCTTCATCACTTTTTGCATCAAACTTTCCATTTCTAGTATCTTTTAGAATATAGAATTTACAACCAAATACTTTGAAATATTTAACATTGGGTGAGTGACCATACCATAATTCAAAAGGTATTGCATTTGTACCTTTCTTGACTTGAACTCTATTTAGTGTGTAGACTACAGTACTTATGGCTTCTCTCCAATATTTTAGTGCAATATTTTTCTCCATCATCAAGGTTCTAGCACATTCAATCACTAGCCTATTCCTTCTTTTAGCAATGCCATTCTATGGTGGAGTTCTTGGTGCTAATGTTTTCCTTTTGATACCTTTGTCATTGCAGAATATTTCAAATTCTTTTGATGTAAACTCACCTCCTATGTTTGACATTAGGCATTTTAGGTTCTTTCTATTTCTTTCTGAACTCTAGCCTAACAAAAAGACATGTTGCATTTTCCATATCTATGTAAAATAGATTACTCCTAGTTTTTTCACCTTTTCCTATTAGCTTTCCATTAGTGTCATAAATTTTGGTATTTTTGTTTCCAAATTCTACTTTGTAACCTACATTGCCTAACTGTGATACACTCAACACGTTGTAGTTCAATCCTTCAACATAGTATGCATTATCACATGAAATTTTCTCTATGATCTTAATAGAACATTTTCCTTTTATTTGACATGGAGTGTCATTACCAAATCTAACACTATTTCCATCATATTGAGTAAACGTAATGAACTTACTTTTATCTCATTTTATGTGATGTGAGCATTCATTGTCTATTATCCACCTTTCATTCTTGGTCACATAGGTAACCAATGTTGTTGCTTCATCTTCTTCTTTATCTAATTCATCGTTCATGGATACATAGACTACTTCATCATTATTCTCATCAGAATATTTTTCAACAATGTAGCATCTTTTGCCTTTCTCCTTGTAGTCTTTGCTATCATCTTCTCTTTTGTTCCTATAGTTGTTTCCTTCTTTGTAGTTCTTCATCTATGTACATCTAGTTATCATCTTCTCTTTTGTTCCTATACTTGTTTCCTTCTTTGTAGTTTTTCTTCTATGTACATCTAGCAGCAATATGACCTACTTCATTGCAATTGAAACATATGATAGGGAGCTTACCTTTGAATTTGTATTTGCCTCTATGGAATCTCCTAGCTAGTAGTGCTTCTAGCTATTCCACATCTTCCTCATCTGTGCCGCTATCACTAGATGCATTTTTTCCTTTTCTTATCTTCTTGTTTGTTGTCTCCTCCTTAGTGTCTTTTATTGTCATCTTGTCCTTGAAAGCAGATTCAAGATTCTGAGGTCTGTAGTTGTCAAAATTGGATAGTTCAAATGCAGTACGTCTTCCCACTATTCCTTCAAAGGTTAGTGTGTTTCCTTGTACGCACCTTAGCTCTTGGATGGCTGAAACTCTAATAGCATAAATATGGAGCAGAGGTCTTAAGTATTTGTTGATACTTGTTTCTTCTTCCAATTGACCACCTAGGCTTCTTATTGCACTTACCACTTCTTTCATTCTTGTAGCATACTGAGCAACATTTTCACCTTCTTCCATTTTCATGTCATCAAACTTTCCTCTTAGGCTTTCTCTCTTTATTCTCTAGACATTATGATCTCCTCCATAGATTTCTAATAATATTTTCCACATCTTAAATGCAGTGCCACAATATTGGATGTCGTCATATTCTGCATAATTAAGTACAAAGGCAATCTCCAGCATTGCTTGATTATGCTCCTTCTTTTTGTTCAAATCATCTATAGTAAGAAGTCCTATTGGATTTACCTATTTTGTTCTAATTGAAGTTTTTGCATAGTAACCTATTGATCCAAGGTGCAATTTCATCAGACTCTTGCATGTACAAAATTTTTCTTTGTTGAGCTTGGGAACTTCTCTCTTGGACATCTTGATCTTCCAGCTTCTTGTACCTTGCAACTAAATCAGCAGATGGCTCTAATACCAATTTTTAGAATTGCTTTAGAATAACTGAGGGAGGGGGAGGGGGGGGGGGGGTTTAATCAGTTATTCAAGGTCCAAATGTCCTATTCAAATTTTTCACTAAGTGTAGTGAGCACATTCATCCAAGCTTTAACTTTTCTAATTAGCAAGTTACTGTAAATCAACATCCAAGCATAACACATGAGAAATCAACACATAACACAGTGATTTACTTGGAAACCAAATTTGAGAAAAACCACCAGTAACATGCTACTCAATTCTCACTTTTCTAAAGTGATGCCCTATAAAGGTCTTCCCTATGAAAGGCCTATAAAACACTATCAAATGTGACCTTGTTAGAGGATTTAACCACCTTTTAGAAGTGAGCCTAGTTAAAGGACTTTAGAACATTCACTTGTAATGTTTCCTTGTTAAACGATTTACAAATGGTTGTTAAACCAACCTAAGTCCATAGGATTTTCAGATCTAATACAATTTCTAGAAAGTATTAGAAAAAATATTTGACCTGACTACAAAATACAACTTATCTTGTAGATCTTAGATCACTTCTTAGCTCATACCCTTGCCTAGCCTTCAATCTCTGCAACTCTGACAACTTGTCCTTCTTCCAAGCTTAGTCTCCTTGAGTCTCCATGCTCAATGTACTAGTGCAATCATCTCTTAATGACCACTCATAGAAGTAGAACCTCTATGCTCTTCCTTCTCCTAGATGTCTCCTCCTTGACACCCTTCTAACCACTTTGCAGATTTGGCTCTTCAACAGCAACAGTATTAGCAGCTCTTTGCTTCTTGGTCTATGACTCCTTAAATAGAACTCTTGGAGTACCTCTTTACACTCGATTCTTCCATTCTTTAATTTTAATTTGCATGGATTAGGTAGGATTCATTGCATCTAACCCATATTTTGTTTCCTCTGGAAACTTCTTAAATAATCCTTTAGAATTTTCCCAAAAATGGTTTACATAGGATTCTGTGCCACCAGCTCATCACCTTATCTTCCAACTCATTCACAAAATTAAAGACAACCACTTTTTTGGCTCAAATTTAGTGAATCTTTGTCATTTGAAATAATGTAACAGCTCAGCACTATTGAAATACTGGTTCTCAGCACATACTATGTTACTCGGCATAAACTATGTTTTTTTTTTATGCTCAGCGTCTAAAGATCACTCAGCACCAACTAAGAATTTTCTGATACTTGACACTTGATCTTCACCTGACACCTAAAGATCACTTGACACACACTAGATTTTCCTATTACTTGGCTCCAACTAGGAATTTTCTCAACTTCAACTAACTTGCTTAGCACCCACTAATGATCTTAGTTTAAGCTTTGCATTCAACCTTGTTACAACTTCTTGCTCCAATGTTTCTAAGTGTGACCAACCTATGTATCCTTGAGTATACTATGAATACATCATTTAACCATTTTCTTAACTAATCCTTGCACTTTTTTACATCATCATAACTCAACCTTTCCCTTAGGTTCTCTTATTACATCTTTGTTGATCAAATCCTCTTCATCAATCAACTAAGTGATAGTACTTAGATCATATAAGAAAATATCATCACTAAAAATAGTAGGTTTGACATCAATGAAAAAAAAATTATTGAAAATGTTCTTTTAACAACAATCTTCTTTCTGTCCAACAATCTCCCTCTTTGATCTTCAACAATGACCTTTTTCAATCAGATTTCCAACACAATTGACCAGCCCACTATGAGGCATTGATAAGTCATCAACTTTTTATCCTTCTTTGGTGCATTTATTCTTATTTTTGAATGTTTCTAGTGTTGTAAAAAAATATTATGCAATATTTTAAAAAGTATCACATAGGTACTTTAAAAAATACCACATGATATTTCACATAGAAAAAAGTATCGCACGCTATAAAAAGTTTTTCGTATGGGCTATACCCAAATGTTTTGTGAACCAGTGCAAAATGTCACCCAAGCAAAAATTATTTTCTGGGTATAATGGAAAGTTCCACATGACATTTCACCAGTTTGTTGATCCTTTTGAAGTGAATTTTCCATTTTTGGATCATTTTTTGATGTTACTCTTGACTTTATGTTACAGATGATGTTTCTATCACTTCATGTTAGGGCCTCGAAAGTTGTGGGATTGTGTGTTATATGTTGTCTTATAGATTTTGAGAAGGCTAGCATAGCAAGTATGGGGTTGAAGTGGATCACTCAGTTGCCCCACATATGGGTGAACCATGGGTTGTTGACAACACTAGATGAGTGATGGTATAGTGAGCACAACAACTTCTATCTACCTACTAGAGAGGCAATCATCACCTTGGAGAATGTGTACTACATCCTTCAAGTACCATGCTATGGTGATCTAGTGAGTTCTTATGTTTGATTCTTCTTTTGCATTTTTCAATTTCTTATACCGATGAAAGGTTTGGTTAAATGCCATAGGTTTATTATGATCAAACCCCAAAAAATGGGAGAGCAGTAGTGCAAGAGATGTTCCATCTTAGATTTCCATTTGAGTTGGGAGTGTCGCATTGATGAGTATGTGATGAATATCCACTATAGTGCTTACTATTTTCATTGGTTTCCTAGCTTTGATGACTAACAAGAGCCATAAGGGCTCCCTACTAGGATGGGGTAGACTAGTGGCAGATTTGATTGGGCAAACTTAGAGGATAGTGTTAGGACTAGCCATACTTGCAGGCATGTATCATGAGTTGTAGGAGGTAGTATAGAATGAGGGTCATTCTTGGGCATGTGTGGTAGTGCTAGCATAGATATGGGTGTGGGAGTATATTGTTGTCATCCAACCATGGGTTCAACCATGAGAGCACAATAAGCCCTTTATCTTTAGGTATACAGGGTTCATAACATAGAGCCATAGTGGATATGTTACCTATTATCATTGCATTTTAGATGAGCTAACGAAATTTTTATGGAAACCATACTAATAGTGCCACAAATAGTCCAACTCATGGAAGCTAGAGTACATGTGTTATAGTAGACCACTGGTCAGTAGGAATACAGATATATTAGAGTACTTTATGATCAACCAAGTGTGGTGGAAATTTACAAAGCGATAGGTAGTCTCAGTAGAGATGAAGACTTATGCATGGTACCATGGGGAGAAGGTAGATGGTTGGTTGCCTATTGTACATGGTATATTCACATATTCATGAAACCTTGATGCAAAGTGTAGATAAAATGATAATCAACTAGACCAAACCCAAGAAATCATTGTCAAAATGAAAACTCTACGAACGCCTCATGTTTCTTTAACTATAACCACTAAGACTACTCTTAGACCAGCATCTTAGTAATAGTTCTAGAATGAGAAGTATGCTTAAAATGTAGATCTATCAATATGTATGCAAGATCTAAGATGAAAATATAGATTATAGGCAAATAAAAACTCTTAGAATGCTATCAAAATGAACATGCAATAAGCTAAACATGTGTTAAGATGATGCTAAATAAGATGAAGACTAAGCTAAAATGCTATCAAAATGACATAAACTTGCTAAAATAACAATGCTAATATGCTCAATATAACAACTCTGAATATGACTATAATATAGATGCCTAAAACTTGGGTCCCTTTGCTCTTGAGTTGTCCTTTTATTTATAGTATTTTAGAAGGGGTTGGGGTAAGAATTTGAGTTTTACCTTTAACTAGTGGACAGAAGTGAAATTGAAAATATCTCATGAGAGATAAGAGAAGGAGCCTAAAAGTCTTGATTGAAGGCTCAATGTGGCTTTTATTTCAACTAAAATTTCTCATCATAGATAGGAGGAGGAGCCCAAAAGTCTTGATTTGAGGATAAATGTGGGCTTCTTTACAAAAATGTCTCATGACAGACAAGAGGAGGAACCCAAAAGTCTTGATTGGAGGCTCAATGTGGCTTTTTGTTTTTCAACTAAAATGTCTCATGAGGGACAAGAAGAGGAGCCCAAAAGTCTTGATTGGAAGCTCAATGTGGCTTTTCTTCAACTAAAATGTCTCCTAAGAGACAAGAGGAGGAGCCCAAAAGTCTTGTTTTGAGGCTAAATGTGGATTTCTCTTTTTCAACTAAAATGTCTCAGACAAGAGGAGGAGCCCAAAAGTCTTGTTTTGAGGCTAAATGTGGATTTCTCTTTTTCAACTAAAATGTCTCAGACAAGAGGAGGATCCCAAAAGTCTTGATTTGAGGAAAAATGTGGATTTTTTCTCAATTCTTTATAATATAAAAGGAGGACTTTCATTTTGTGAGGATAAATGGATGTATTGATTTAATAAAAGTTCCATTTATTTTCAAAAGTTTGTCTTTTTCCCTCTCCTTTTTGAATTTTATTTTATGATTTTGAATTGTTTCTCTTCTTTTTTGAAGTTGATTTAGGTCTTATTAATTTGATAGATGATTTAATTGATTAATGACCAAATGTAATCCTTAATTTGAAAGTTTGTTATTTTTTTCTGATTTCCTCCTTAATTTGCATTGATTGATTGAAATTATGTAATTTAGGTCTTTGCCAATTTTTGGGTATATACAAATTCTCCTCTTTGAGCTAATATGAAAACCATGATAATCTAAAGACTATCTTGATTCTCTAATTTAGGTCAAATTATGATGATTGAATGTTTGATCAATGATGTTTTGATGTTTTAAGCTTGATATGATGTATGATTGTCAATAACTTGATGTCTGAGTGTTGTTGATTTTACTGATTTAATGCTATGATATTGTGATGTTTTGCTTGGATGCCCTAGTTTTGTTTGATTTAATGTTTAAAATTTTGGTTGGGGTTGATATTTGAAAATTTTGATGCCCTAGGGTAGAACATTTTTTATAGCTAAAATTTTTTCATACCTTGGGGTAGAACATTTTTTATAGTTGAAATTTTTTGATGCCCTGATAAATTTTTGATGCACAAATATACTGCCCCCTTAGAAAAGAAATTGGAAAAAAATATGAATGTGTGAAATAGGAATATTCCAATTTATTTCTAAAAATGTTGATGAGAATAGTTGATAGGGAATATGTAGTCATAACATGATGTGTGAATCAATCAAATGATATTGGGTAGATAGAAAAAGTGTCCCCCTTAGGATGTAGAGTAGGGGAAAACAAACATGTCCATCTCAAGATACAGAGTAGGACAAATAACAAGTCCAAGATAGAACTAGTAGTTGAATAGCTAGATGTTGAGGGTTGATTGATGTAAGATGATTAGTTGTGATGAAAAAGTGAATTCATTTTTCGGTGTTTGATTGTTTGAGATGGGATGAGTGTCCCTAGTGAGATGGAACCTTTAGATTAGACATAGATAGATGATGTGAGTGGTGTGAGACAGGGTTGATTTGTGGAGCTTTTTTTAGCTTATCATGTATGTCATTTATGATGATGACCTTGTTATGTTGATGTTGATGACCTTTGGATGTTGATGATTCAATCCTTATGATATTTGAGACATTTGAGCTTTTCAATGTTCAAACTAGTGCACTTGTTATATCATGGACTTTATATATCGGATGTGAGAAGTGAAATATGTTTAAGGGTAATGAAAATGATGGAATGAAATGAAATGCGATAAGTGAAATATGATGAGATGAAAGGATAATGATAAATGGAAAGAAAATGATAAATGAAGTGAATGAAACATGAAATGCAAGGAAATGAAATGGTAAATAAGATGATAGATGGAAAGAAATGTATGGAAACAAATGATTATGCTAGAGATGAAAATACATGAAAGAAGGTGGCTCAACATTTGAGATTTGAAACTTACAAATGAAACTTGAGATCCAACTAAGAATGGGTAAAATAATGAATGCATGAAATATGATGAATGGTGTTATGGATAGTGAGCCAAAATTGTGTGAGATTTGAAAGTCACACAATGTAATATGAGATGAAAATAGGAGAAATTAGTGACCATAACTATTTGATGTTCAAAAGCCACATAATACAATAAGTGGAATAGATGATAGGCAAGAATAAAGTGTGATGCAAGGTGGTAGTGTTGTGACGAGACCAAGTCCACAATAGTAGAGTGTTAACTATTGCACTAGTATGTTGGGTGGTGACTTTTTGTTGAATAACTTTACTTTTGTTTGTAGCCTTGTTGATGAGATCTGTGTGTGTGTGTGTGTGTGTGTGTGTGTGTGTGTGTGTGTTATCTTGATTTATGTATCAACTGTGTGTTTGTAAGAGACCCAAGATGAAAATGAAAACTAAATGAATGTTACTAACTTCAAGTGTTGAGCATTATATAGGTGTCATGTCATAGTTGATGCCAAGAAAGTTAGAATGCTTCATGTGCTGAGTGAGCCAAAACTATGCATGTATTGAGCAAGATAGAATGTAATAGGTGTTGAGAACAGATTGTCCTCCAAAGAAAGTGTGTGCAACTACAACTCTAAATGCTCAAGTGTGAGGATTAATTGGCACCAACAATTGGATAGGTTATCATTGGATTGACAACCTTCCTCTAAATTTTTATTAGGTACAGCTCCTCGTGCAAGATATACAATGAATTGATTGTAGATGCTTTTAACCAGAAAGCACAAAAGGATTTCAAAAATCTACCTATAAACACAAAGTAGACATGGAAAACTAAATGACTACAAGAAAATAAGTAACAAATGACACAAAGTCCATTTGTGTGCAGCGTTACAAAGAGAATAAAGCTTGAGAAAGAAAAGAATCAAAAATTCATGACACAAATGCATTTAGAGAAAACTAAAAGTCATACAAAGATAACGACCAATGGAAAGAAAATTGCCCAGAATCAAAGTTCTGGTATGTAACTATCTCCCGAGTCTCCCTCCTCTAAAAATGCAAAAACAAAAAAGTTTTCATTACATTATACATCTAAATCAATAACTAAAAAAGAAAACATGATTCCCTCCCCTTGCTCACGTTCAAAATCAAAATATCCCTTGTTTTCCAACTCACAGTTCAAAAAATAAAACAAAACTTTGCTCTTTCTCTCTCAGCGAATACAAAATAAAACTTTCCATCAAACTCCTCTATTCTGCAACCCAAAGTCTCCAGCTCAGAAAAGAAAGTGGAACCTCCCCTTTGTCTTTCACTAGCCCTTTTATCATTTTCTATTGTTGATTCCTATTTTGTTTAAGAAACTGATTCTTCAAAATGTATAACTTTCTTTATTTCCACATTATCTTCCTTTTCTAGCAACATAATATTTTCCCCTCTTTATAGTCAAACATTATGATATATATATATATATATATATATATATATATATGATTAATCACTGGGTTATGATTTTAATTCCTTAATGAATATATATAAGACTTATATCAAAAGTGTCTTTATGGGATTTTGCAACTACTTCCTTGTTCCTTATATCCATGATCCTCTATTCAGAGATGCTTGAGTGTATGCTTTGAGCAATTATTGATATGAATAATAGTTTCTAATAATATTTTGGGTCTTTGGGATGTATGATGCCATAGGCCCCATGAACTACACTTTGAGCAAGAAGTGTGTTGTAGACATTATCTCAGACATTTCTTGGGATGACATGAACCATATATGTTGGATCGATGTATTTCAAGTTTAATACTTCCTTGTGAACCTTCACAAAATGACCCTTTAGTTTATGAGAAATCCATAACAATGAAGGTTGTCATCATCACCTTGTTCTGATAACAATTTGTAACAATAACCAATGCTAATGAGTGATTTCACCTCCTTTCATTCCAAAAATGCTATAGTCATTGTTACTAAAAGATCGCCACAAGCATGAAGATTAGATAGAAGTACTGATGGTTCTACTCCATTCTTATTCTATGGAATAGTCTCTCCACCTTCTATGAGGTGACTATTTGAGGCACATGTAGATGATGATGATCTAAATGTGACTTTTGCATCCTAGCTTGGTAGTGCTTCCTAACTCATTCTACCTATCCATTTATAATAGTTGCATGGTGAAGAGAAACATCTAAAACTATTACATGAAATTGATATTAAAATGATAGAACATGTGCAAGATAACCTTGGCCAGATCTCACATCGATTATGTAATGCACTCCAGCTTCATTTGCTATCCTTTGTATTACTGAAGCGAGGACTTCAACCTCACTTCTTCAATTGCACAATCTTTAATGGAAATATGGGAGCAATTTTAACAGTGAATATTGATGCCTTGCAAAAAGAACCTTCAATCTCACTTGCTCTAGCACCATCACCATCTTGGGCTTCTTTATAATAGGCAACCTACTTTTTCTTCATAGATTAAGGAGGACATGATATATAATGAGACACAGATTTGGGGTGACTTAGGTTAATTCTAACACCATATAGCAGACCTGATATTCATCAAAGTGAACTTGATTCCCTATTGCCATTGCATCTATAACAATTATATTGCAGGTTTAAGTATTCCAATTGGGCTCATGCACTTGGATTTCACATCTTCATAGTTCTTTATAATGTGTCTATTCAAAATCAACTCCTTCGGTTACTCACATGGAGACATTGATAATTAATGATAGAGAACCTTACCAAACATTAACTTTGGTACTAAAATCAAACCACTCTCATGTGAGAATGCTATTTGAGTATAATGATATGCAACTCTACCTTGAGAATTTTAGTTTCATTGCCCATTTTAACCATGCTTACCTACAAGCATTCCATTGGACACTTCACATATGTCCTCCATGTTTCTTCATGAGGGAACCCATTTATCTCATCTTATATTATGTGCTTGTGGTTATTTTGAAATGTTCCAGTATGTCATCTCATTGATTTGTCATGCGGATGTATATATTTATATAGGAGTGAGGAGTCTCCTTTACACCAAGTCACTTCCAAATCTTAATGCTGCCATTCCTCTATCATAAACTTCATACCAAGCACACTCAAGAAAAATTTTGTCACATGACTCATGAATTTTGGCTAATGCCAACCTCTAAATGAAATTTAGGATGATTTATAGAGTAGTTCAAGTCTATTTCCCATATGTCCATTATGATCTTTATATCTTGTCATTCAAAATGAATACATTTAGATATGAATAACATGGAACTTTCAAACTATATAGTGAGATCCTCATTCCTTAATATGTAGCTAGTATTATTGTCATGATATAAAACCATTTCTAAATACCATAATATTTCCTTGCTTGATATATTTCAAACCCTCTATCAAGCTTAGAGATTTCTCCCATAATATGCCCCAAAATTGACCATTGGACTATCAAGAAAAAAATATTGTGAGTGTGCCTTCAATATTCATTACTCCTCACAGCTAAAAACTTAATTTTTTATAGAGGTTAACCACATGACGTTAACTAGAGATGCCAACTCTAAATTTTTGAGAATTTAAAGCAACACATTGCAATTTTAAATGATATCTAAAACTCAATTATGAAACAAAAATGCCGAGAATCTCACATTACTAAACCTCTGTATCTATGAATCATCAGACTCGAAGATAGTGAGCCTGAATCTTATTTTTGAATTTGCATGCCAAAATACTAAACCAATTCAAACTATTCAACCTCTTCGAATCCCTGAAACTAATTTTTATCTTGACCTATACTTTTGCATCTTCTAAAACTATTGAGCTTAATAAAATTCAATTATGAGTAGAGACTGGATTCTGATATTAACCTGAACACAAATAAATCCTATGTTGATAGGTTAGCTTAATAGATATTTTGTAGATCCTTTGAAGAGGTCACTAAATCCTTTAACAGGGTGACACTTCATGTAAAATGTTTAAATCCTTTAACTAGGTCACTACTGACATAGTGTAAAGCCTTTAACTGGTTAGGCCTTTAATAGGGTAGACCATTAGAAGTGGTCAAACAATTATTTTTGTAGTGATTTTGTGGGTATCATCCCCACCCTAGATTTACCTTCTTATTCCTAGAGAGTTTTTGGGTTACCAAATTCTGGTGCCATGTGTTGCTACATGTGTTTAATTTATGTTTATTTAATATGTTTACATGTATGCAGTTTACTTTTGGTTATTTGTTTTAAAGGATTTGAAAAGGTTAAATTGTGGTACTTCTGATTGACCCCCCCTCTCAAAAGTACTCTTCCCATTTGAATATTCCAACAATTGGTATCAGAGATGGTGTTCTCACAAGGAAAAGCCTAATAGCTTAGAGAAAATATTTGAAGATGGAAGTCTTCAAACTTGGGAAGATCATAGATAATCAGGTGATTGATGTGCACTTTTCTCTACACAAATTGGAGGAAGCTAGAGAAGAATTGAGAAAGTCCTTGAAAAGAAGGAAGGATATAGCCATAGCTGAAAATGACACACACTACAAGGAGACTGACACCACACAAGTTTTTTTCAATGGAGATTCCAAGAAATTTGATGCAGCAATAGCTGAATTCATGGTAAAGAATAGAGCTCAAGAAAAAGAGATAAGGTCTCTTAAAATTGAGCAAGAGTCACAAGCCATGATTTTATGTGAGATAACTAAACAAATGAAAAGATCCATTGAGGACAGGGCCATGATTGAGGATGACAAAAGAAACCTTGCAAACAGACTAGAGGAAAAGTCCACAAAGCTTGCAAAATTTCCAACATGTAGTTAGATACCCTTAGCCAAATGATGAATGCTCATCATGAGCTAAACATGAAGGACATTGAGCTCTCCACCTTAAAAATGAAAAATGAACAATTATAGAATTAATTAAGGAGAGAGAAGGAGATAATAGAAAGCTTCAACAAATCAAGTGAAGCCATCAAGCACTTTGAGCAATTACAAAAATCACCAAGGGCTAGTAATGATACTTCAAGACTTGGTTACACTAGCACTGAACAAGGAGAATCATCCAAGACTACAGAAGAAAGGAGTAACAAAGGTAAGAACACTAAACCTACTTGTCATTTCTATGGTAAAAAGGGGCACATTGTCACAAATACAATAAGCAAGGACACATGAGACAAGAATGCAGGACCAAGACCATGAGGACACAAAGATTTGATGGTCACTACTATAACTACAAGAAATATGGACATAGAGCTTTTGAGTGCAAATCAAATCCTATGTGGACACCTAATTATCTTGTAAGGAGAAACAACCATGGACACCACTACAATTGGGATTACAATACTAGGTAGAGCTATCATTATTGTTAGGAGTATGGACATGTTCTAGAGAATTGTATAAGAACACACTTTAGAGGGAACCACAGCAAGTGGTTGAGTCAAATCACATGTTTCAGTTTCTTGAAGACTGGTCATATCAGTAGGAATTGCCTAATAGAGTCAAAAGCACCCAAGTCAAAAGTCAAAAAAGGAAAAGAGAAGGTTGATGTTGAACACATCAGAGGGAAAATGAACAAGGCTTAGAAGAAGAAAGATGAGTGCAGCACATCAAATGGAGGGATCACTTCACCCAAGAAGTTAAGTGGTCACATATCATCCAACTAAGAAAGGATAGGTGTATGGGACTGATATACAAAGTTATATCATACATCAATCCCAAGACAAAGAAGTACTACAAAAAAGAAATCAGCATGAGCAAAGATGCCAAGTCAAAATTTGAAGTTTTTGCAAATACTTTCGAGTTGTCCAACATGCTGAGTATCTAGTAGCGACCGAGTTGATGGTTGATGCCAAGTTTAGAAATGTAAATATAAGCTGAGTGAATGAAATCCAATGGAAGCTAAGTCATGTTAAAACCTTCAAGTGCCAAGTGTATAGCTGTATGCATTATGCATTTAATGCTAGGTTTTAAGGGGTATAAGGTTAAATTTTGATTATTTTTATGCCATTCAAATGCAAAGCAAAGATGATAAGAGTGCAGAAGCTATTAAATAGAAACCTTGAATCCTTTTGCATTGATTTCAACAATGATTTAGCATAAAATTCATCGATCTAAGCTATTTACCAAGTGTTGAGGTATGCAGTGTTAAATTTTTAATATATTGAAACCCTAGATCAATATAATGGCTTTTGGTTCTAAGAACCCTAAGGGAAAGGAAAGTCATGAGGTCTAGCTAGTTAGTAATGAAGTAAAATAACTTGAGTTTAGACCCATTCCTGAGGTAGCCTACAAGAACGACCCTATTGGCACATTGTCCATAATTCCGCCCAAGGTTGTCATGGTGTAGGATGTAAGGAAGTGTTACAACTAAAAGATAGGGGCTATAGGTGACCCTAATATATTCCAAGCCTATGACAAGTTGTGTGACAATAGGATTCTGATGGACAAGTTTTAGATAGTTGAGGAAAAAGGTTTAACAAATGCCCTAGTTTACCTTATAGGTTTTAAAACATAGTGGATAAGAATTATTCTAAGAAAGATATATAATGGTTGTTTGTGGCTAGAAACATGACCAATTAAGATTACCAAGAGGATAGTACATAGGGTTACGAGTTTCTCAACCCTAGATTGGCCTAAGACCTTGAGAAGTGATTCAAAAGAGGTCAGTAAAAGGAATAAAGGGGCTAAGTGGAATAAGAGGGGTATGAAAATTGATACTATAACAAATCCTCTTCTAGATTTTGCAGTGAGAGTCATCTCACACAAGTTCTACCAATCCAGTAGATTAAACAGTGTACCATGCATTGTTGTTGATGTAGCCTATAAGAATGTAAAGAAAGATCATACATATGATCTAGCAGAATTGATGCTTCAGTAGATAAATGAGAACCTAGGAGCAATAAGAAGGTCAAAAGGTGCTCAATGCAAGTTTGGTTGAGTTCTTGTTTGCATATTTTTCTATTTCATGGAAAAGTTTCCTTCAATTGGAAAGGTGAACTAGAATCCAAACAAAACTAAAATTACTCAGATCAATGAGTACATTGAATAGATGGGTGACAACTTTGAAGCACAAATGACAAGCTATTTTGAGGATTTAAGAAATCCATGAAGAAAAGGTTGAGGATACTAGCTTCCCTAATGGAACAACATGTCAATAATATCTATTTCTTAGTGGACATTGACTACACCTACATACAAGTAGCAATTCCAAGAGTGAGATGGCTTAGACCATTAGGTTATGAATTAGATATTGATCAAGCATCAGTAGCAATAAGTGCATTACTTGCAAAGGACAATGACAAAGCTTCCAAACATTTTGGCACATATGATGTTGTGAAATCTAAAGTTGAAACAGAGTTGAAGATAGCCTCTATAATTAAGAGGAAAGATAAACTAGTGAAGAAGACAAACAAAACTACAATTACTCAAATCAATGAGTACATTGAATAGATAGGTGACAACTTTGAAGTACAAATGACAAGCTATTTTGAGAATTTTAAGAAATCCATGAAGAAAAGGTTGAGGATACCAGCTTCCCTAGTGGAACAACATGTCAATGATATCTATTTCTTAGTGGACATTGACTACACCTACATACTGTATATGAGCAATGTTAGTATGCTAATAGAAACCAAATTTAAATAAAGCTTCTACAAACTAAACAAAATTCATAAACTTCAAGATAGACTAAGATGAGCTCTCAATTGAAAATATGAGCCATTAATGGGCTCTCTCAATGAGAAGCTCTCTTGTTGAGTGGCTTTATCTAAATGTTTAAGATGTATGCTCAATATGCTTCCAAAGGCTTCAATGGATGATTGTGGATTTTTGGTGTGGATAGATGGCTTTAGTATGGATTTGGCTCTCAAAATAGCATTATAACTTTACTTCATGGATTGTGTTATTTTGCAAAGGGGAAGGATCCAATTTATAGGCAAGAGGCTTGAGGGATTGAGGGCTAAGATGCAAGGATGGGAAAAAGCTCATGGAGGGCTTAGATTGCATGAGAGGAGAGCACATGGATTGTGCTTCCTTACAACCAATCAAGGAGTGACACATGTCACATGGTGAGAGGATGGAGAAAAGGGGAAGGATGAGTCAACAAAGGAGGCTCAAGGGATAAAATCTTCATAAAGACCCTCATAATGACTTGTAAGAGCAATAAAAGGGCTTGTAAGAGTCATTTATGACCTAGTGGACTTCATAAAGTTTTATGGTTGAGATATTTTGAGGGTGATGAGAGCAAATTCGACTTGGACTTGATTAGGAAGGTTTTAAGCTTGCTTAGGCTTGTGCAAATGATTAGAGGATGGATTAGGATGGTTTAGGATTAGCTTAGGGATAGGCAAGTGGATGGCATTTAATGAGGGTGGGTGAAGGAGGAGATATTTGTTAACTTTGGCT